>CM066031.1:562893883-564093883 GCA_033557465.1 Ichthyophis bannanicus
AGTGGGGGACAAGGAGGTGGTTGGGGGTTCCGCTGTGGTGCGCTGCGCAGAGCTGTGGGAGGGTGTTCCGCGGAAGTTGCGTCATTGGATTAAGCGTCGGAGATATATCGACATTTTCCGCCTCTTGGAGGGCAGGAAGCGCTTCGGGGAGAGTCGGAAAAAGCATAAGGAGGACGAAAAAGCAGGTAGAGTGCGGAAGCCCTCTTGCAACACCCTGAATTGGACTCGGGCCTTCTTTCGGCTAGCTAGTGTTTGGGGTCATTATTTTCCAGAGCAGTATGGGGCGCTGCTGGCTTATGGTGATACAATTTTAGCGGCGTCGCAGGTGCATGAAGGGTGGGCTTGGCTGAACTACGATGAGGAGTTCAGGGACATGATGGAAGGGAATCGGCAGTTCTCGTGGGGCACGAAGGACATCAATTTGTGGCTCACGCAGATGTCCATGCGGAACCGTGCTGGGGGGGTCGGGGGGGAGGCGGAAAAGCGGGGAGCGTAACTTCGTCGGTGGGTGTGCGGTCCTTTCGGGCGAACGCCACCCAGGCACCTTTGTCGAGAGGCAGCGCTGCAAGTGGGGATGTCTGTTGGCGCTTCAATAAATCGTCGTGTCCTTTCCCCGACTGCAAATTTAAGCACGCCTGCTCCCTCTGTGGGAGTGGGCACGCTGCCACCAAATGCAGTCGCAAAGGCGCTGCGGGAGCCCCAGCGGGGGGTAAGTGAAGGGGTTCTCGGGGCCTTGGCTCCTACGCCTGTGAGAGTGGAGGTCATGCGTCCGTGGTTGGTGGAGTATGGAAGGGTGAGACTGGGGGGGGCGTGGAGTTTGCTATTGGAGGGTTTTTCGGAGGGTTTTCGGATTCCGTGTCAAGGTTGGCCAGCGGGTGGGGGGTCGCGTAACGCTAGTTCGGTGAGCTCCTTAGCCGAGGTGGTGCGTGGGAAGATTGCGGAGGAGTGTGCCCTCGGCCGGGTGTGGGGGCCTTTTCGCGAGCCCCCATTTACCCCGTTCATGGTATCCCCACTCGGGGTGGTTCCCAAGAAAGAGCCGGGCAAGTTTAGATTGATACACAACTTGTCTTCCCCTATAGGGGATTCCGTGAACGATCATATCCCTTGGGAGCAGTGTACGGTGCATTACGCGTCCTTCGACACAGCTGTTGCACTAGTATGGTAGTGTGGGGCTGGTGCGTTATTGGCGAAGGTTGACATCGAATCCGCATTCCGTTTGCTACCAGTTCACCCTTCGGCCTTTCCCTTATTAGGTTTTACTTTCGAATCACTGTATTATTTTGATAAGTGCATGCCTATGGGTTGTGCGATATCCTGCGCTTATTTCGAGGCATTTAGCTCCTTCTTGCACTGGGTGTTGGGGCAGCTGACGGGGGTTCATAATATTGTACATTACTTAGATGATTTCTTGTTTGTTGGGCCCGGGCACGTAAAAACTTGTGACACTTTGCTGAAGGCCTTTTTGTGCCTGGCGGGCGACTTTGGAATACCAGTGGCGGCCAATAAAACGGTCGGGCCCGTTACTCGTCTCACCTTTCTTGGGATCGAGATCGATACTGAGGCTATGGTGGTGCGTTTACCAGAGCAGAAGGTGGTGTGTCTCCGGGAGATCGTGGCCTCCGTGGGATCCTCGCGCAAGACCACCCTCAGGGTTATGCAGTCCTTGGTGGGGCATCTCACTTTTGCCTGCAGGGTGTTGCCCATGGGGCGTCCCTTCGCACGGCAGTTATCGCTTGCTATGGCGGGGGTCCACCTCCCGCACCATCGGATTCGCGTGATGACAGGGATGCGCGAGGATTTACGGGTATGGGATTCCTTCTTAACTGGCTTCAATGGTCGCTCAGTTATTCAGCTACCGGAGCTTTCGAATGCAGACTTGCATTTGTTTACGGATGCGGCCGGCAGCTCCGGGTTTGGGGCTTATTGTCAAGGTGCGTGGTGTGCTGAACTGTGGCCTAGTGATTGGGTGCAGTCCGGCTTGACTTGGAACATTACCTTTTTGGAGCTGTTTCCCATAGTAGTGGCCTTGTGGGTTTGGCCTGAGCGCCTACGGGATCGGCGTGTAATTTTCTGGTGCGACAACGCGGCGGTGATGGAGGTTATCAACAGGCAAGCGCCTCGGTGCCCGAAGGTAGCTGCTCTGATGAGGATTTTTGTGTTGGCCTGTTTAAGCATGAACGTCACCGCCAGGGCCCGGCATGTACCTGGCTCTCAGAATTCCATTGCTGATGCTTTGTCCCGTTTCCAGTGGGAGCAATTCCGGCTGCTGGCTCCGGAGGCAGATCAGGTGGCTTCCCCGGTCCCGGAGCATCTTTGGACGGTTGGAACTCGGAATTGATGGCGCTGTTGTCGTCATCGGTGGCACGCGATACTTGGGCTCTGTATCGGCGAGGCTACTCTCAGGTGAGTGCGTTCCTGTGCACGTTGGGCTGGGGTGGGGGGAGGGTTCCCGATGGGTTGATGGGACAATTCGTGCTCTGGGCGAAGAGGGCTGATTGGACTCGCACAGCGGTCGCGTCTGCGGTAGCTGGGTTTTCCTTTTTCTGCAAGGTGGCGGGATGGGGGAACCCAAGGGTTTCATTCTTAGTCAAGTACCTGTTGGCGGGTTGGGCTAGGGCGCACCCCAGGCCACGGGATTGGCGGCTCCCGGTTTCCCACGACCTTCTGCTGCATATTTGCGAGGTCTTACCGTGAGTCGCGGCCTCTTCGTTCGAGTCCGTTTTGTTCCACGCGTTGTTTGTGACTGCCTTTTTTGGGGCTTTTCGCGTGTGCGAACTGGTTCCTAGGTCTGCCAAAAGGGGTTCGTTCGGGGGTCTCGAGCTTGCGCATGTTTCGATAGAGGTGTCTCAAGTCCGCATTTTCATTCCGCGGTCTAAGACGGATCAGGCGGGAAAAGGGAGTTGGGTGGTGTTGAGCGCCATATACCCTCTGCCTTCTTGTCCAGTGCATGCCTTGCGGGGCTATTTGCAGAGGCGCTCTGCTTTGACAGGTTCTTCTTTCTTTTTACATGAGGATGGCCGACCGGTAACACAGTTTCAGTTTACGGCTGTGTTGCGCCTGGCGTTGCGGTTCTTGGGTTGTGATGAGCGGAGTTATGCTTCGCATTCCTTTCGGATCGGAGCGGCCATGAGTGCGGCGGCAGCGGGTCTTGCAGGGCGAGTTATTCAGCAGATTGGGAGGTGGCGCTCAGGTGCGTACGAAGGGTACGTGCGCCCTTAGGTATGGTGCCTCGGCAGGGTGCGGGTCGTGGCCTAGCACCTCTCTTCAAGTAGCAAGGGGGCGAACGGGGGGGGGGTGTATTAACAGTTTTCTTCCTATTTCAGAGTTGCCTGCTGGTGGCAGTCCGCTTTGTCCTTTCAGATGGTGTGTGCTCCGGCGACTGGTGGATCATCGGCCATTCCTTCGTTTATTGGGCTGAGCGAAGGGCGGCATCGCGGCCGCTGGGACTTCATCTTGGGCTGGCTGATTCTGGAGTTCGTCTCTGCTGGATGGGACAACGCGGGATGTGGTGGTGGCAACTCGTCACATTCGTTCAGACACAGATTGCACAGCGACGGCGGCCAGTCGGTCTTCTGATACACTTGGGTGGCAACGACTTGACGAGTTGGTCTTGTCGGCAGATCATCCGAGCTGTTCAGAGGGACCTTGGTTTGCTGCAGGAGCTACTTCCGGATGTGGCCATCATTTGGTCGGACATTATTCCGCACCCTGCTTGCTGGACACAGCGGCGGTGGTCGCGGGGCCTGATTAAAATTAATAGACAGATTGGGCGTTGGGTTCAGCACACCGGTGGGAGGCAGGTGTTGCATCCGTGGGCGGAAGTCCGGTGCGGTGGCCTGTACCGCTTGGATGGGGTGCACCTTGCTCCTGTTGGTCAGGATTTGTTGCTGAATGACTGGCAGGAGGCCCTCGAATGTTGGTGTTGGTCGCAGCTTTCTTTTGGGGGGGCGGCGCAAGGATAGTTGGTCTACCTTGCACCGGTGGCAGGGTAGCGAGCCGGCGCTCGCTGACCCGGCGGGGCATTTGAGGCGGATGCTGCTTGGCGGGGGAGCGGCAGTCCAGTAGGTTGGGAGAGACATCACGGTTGTGGTCTCTGCCCGGTGGAAAGGGAATTGCCGGCCTTTGCTAATAACATGGCAAGGCGGGCGGTGGGGGAATGGGGGGGTGGATGATGCACCGCTTTGCTGTAAATGGCTGGTTGGGGTATCATCCGGAACTCTTGCAGGGGGGGGGGGGTAATGTTTGATTATGAGCATTTGGTTGGCCTATGTTGGGCCGGTTGTAAAGTTATAAATAAAGCTGCGACCAACTGTTTGTTCACCAAAGTTATAGTCTGTGTGTCTTCTATTGGGAGAGATGGAGAAAGGGGTGGGGGAGGAAAGGGGGGGGGAGCCCATGGAGTAAGTTGGGCCGGGAGTGGGGTGAATGGTTGTAGAGTGGCATGGCTGCTTGCAGGCAAGAGGTGGGCCTCCAGATACCTCGGTTAGTGCCGCCGCGCCGGAGGGCAGGGTCCCGAGGCCGGTTGTAACCGGGTTCCCGGGGCCCAGCCTCCTTGCGGACGCAGCGCGGTTTGGGGGGGGGAAGGGAGTGCAGAGGAGAGGGTGAGCCGGCACCAGCGACCTGCGTGTTGACGTGGGTGAAGAGGATTGGTGCTGGTGCCGGCTGAGGGGGCGGAGCAACGGCTAGGGAGGGAGATCGCCGGCGTGCGCTCTCCCTCTTTTCAGCGTGGGACCCGTTGAAAAGGTGTCCCTCCCCACCCTCCCCTCGTTCATAGTAGCTTGGTGGGGTACGATTGTCGCAGCTGGGTAGGGGTCATTGTAGCCGTGGGCGGGCGGGGTAGCGAGCCGGCGCTCGCCGACCCGGCGGGGCATTTGAGGCGGATGCTGCTTGGTGGGGGAGCGGCAGTCCGGTAGGTTGGGAGAGACATCACGGTTGTGGTCTCTGCCCGGTGGAAAGGGAATTGCCGGCCTTTGCTAATAACATGGCAAGGCGGGCAGTGGGGGAATGGGGGGGTGGATGATGCACCGCTTTGCTGTAAATGGCTGGTTGGGGTATCATCCGGAACTCTTGCAGGGGGGGGGTAATGTTTGATTATGAACGTTTGGTTGGCCTATGTTGGGCCGGTTGTAAAGTTATAAATAAAGCTGCGACCAACTGTTTGTTCACCAAAGTTATGGTCTGTGTGTCTTCTATTGGGAGAGATGGAGAAAGGGGTGGGGGAGGAAAGGGGCGGGGAAGCCCATGGAGTAAGTTGTAGAGTGGCATGGCTGCTTGCAGGCAAGAGGTGGGCCTCCGGATACCTCGGTTATTAAAAGAGAGGGATCGGAGGGGAGATTCTATGTTGGATTCACTGTTAGGTTGGGTATATTTTATTTTTCTCAGATAAATTGGAGGAATGGCCTAGTGGTTGGGGCAAGGTACTTCAGGCCAGAAGGTCAGGGGTTCAAATCCCACTAGAGGACAGCAACCTTGCGCCAGAAGGACTGGGGTTTCTAGTCCCACAGGTGCTCCTTGTGGTCTTGGGCAAGCCACTTAACCCTCCATAGCCCATGTTCCCTGTAAAATAGTTATCTCCAAGTTATAATGCCCTGTTCAATGTAATTTCAGTTTGTTCAATGTAAACTGCACTGATGCAGAATAGCGCGGTATATAAGAGAATAAAAATAAAAAAATTGCCAAAATGTTCAATGAACAGGTATGTTTTAATTTCCTTGCGGAAAATTTAGAGATCCTTGATGGCTCTAAGTTTATCAGGGAGAGCTTTCCAGATTACAGGCGAAAAGTGAGAGAGTACTCTGTTACTTGTTGAATGATTTGTATTGCGATAGCTAGTAGGGACTACCATAGTATTATGATTGCATCCCCTTCTAGTTGTCTCATTAGAGAACTTAGCCAAGAGTATGTCATGAGGGACCTTGTCAAAGGCTTTCTGAAAATCCAGATACACTATATTGACCGACTCACCTTTGTCTACCTGTTTATTTACACTTCAAAAAAATATAACAGATGAGTAAGACAAGACCTTCCTTGGCTAAAACCATGTTGGCTTTCTCCCATTAAACCATGACTATCTACATGTTCAGTAATTTTGTTCTTTTTAATGGTTTTTACCATTTTGCCTGGTACTGATGTCAGGTTCACTGGCCTGTAGTTTCCCGGATCACCCCTGGAACCCTTTTTCAAAATTGGCGTTACATTTGCCATTTGCCAGTCTTCAGGTGCTACAGATGATTTTAATGATACAGTAGCTCACAGATTACTAATAGCAGGTCTGCAATCTCATATTTCAGTTCTTTGAACACCCTCGGATGTATACCATCCAGTCCATGTGATTTGCTTCTGTTTAGTTTATCAAATAGTTGTAATATATCTTCCCGGTTTATCGATATTTCTTTCAATTCTTCTGATGCATCACCTTTAAATACCATTTCAGTTATGGATAACTTCCCTACATCTTCCTCAGTAAAGACCAAAGCAAAGAATTCATTCAGTCTCTCCATTATAGCCTTATCCCCTCTTACTGCCCCTTTTACCCCTCTATCATCTAATGGTCGAACTGACTCTTTCACAGGTTTTTTGCTATGAATGTACTTGAAAAAGTCTTTATCATACATTTTTGTTTCCATAGCAAGTTTCTTCTCAAATTCTCTCTTTGCCTGCCTTATCAATGCTTTGCAATTAACTTGCCAGTGCTTGTGCTGTTTCCCGTTTTCATCATTTGGCTCTTTTTTCCATTTCCTGAAAAATGCTTTTTTGGCAACAACAGCCTCTTTGAGCTCACCTTTAAACCTTCCACCCAGTGTGCAGCGGTGGCCAAGAAGGCAAATAAAATGCTACGAATCATAAGGAAAGGCATGGAGAATAAGTCGAAGTCTTGTCATCTGAGCTTTTAAGGAAAGCTTAGGTTTGATCTCCTCTAGTACTGACTGGTTTGTTCTTCGGGCAGTCCATGGGATACACAATATTCATTACCAGCACCATAATTCAAAGGCATTGATTTTCTTCCTGCTATCTTTTTCACTGTCCAGCTTTCACATCCATATGACGTTATTCAAAATACAACAAGTCTAATCTTTGTATGGAGAGAGACGTCTCTGCTCTTGAGAATCTTGTCTAGGTCCTTCATAGCCATTCTGCCAAGAGCAATGCGTCATCTGATTTCTTAACTGCTTGTTGTTTCTTTATTGATATTTGATTCAAGTAGGTTAAAGTTGCCCACTATTTCAATTTCTTCTCCATCAACGATGAACTTATTGATTTTGCCAGTTGTCAGAATCTTTGTCTTCTTTATATTAAGGTGCAGGCCCATTTTAAGACTATGTTCCCTAATCTTGAGAAGCAAATGTTTCAGATTGTCTTTGCTTTCAGCCAGTACTGTTGTATCTTCAGCATAGTGAAGGTTGTTGATGAGTCTTCCACCAGTCTTCACACCTTGGTCGTCTTCAAACAGTCCAGCTTCTCTGATGATTTGTTCTGCATATAAATTAAAGAGGTAGCAGGAAAGTATGCAGCCTTATCATACATCTTTGCTGATTTTAAATCATTTTAAATCAATCTGTTTCTCCTTGTTCCATACAAACAGTTGCTTCTTGATCAATGTAAAGGTTGTACAAGAGAACGATCGGGTATTCTGGCATACCCTTAATGTGACCCAGAGTTTCTCATGATTTACAGAGTCAAAAGCCTTGCTGTAGTCAATAAAACACATATAGATATTGTTTTGGTATTCTTTTGTCTTTTCAAGGATCCATCTCACATCCGCGATGATGTCTCTTGTTCCTCGTCCTTTCCTGAACCCTGCTTGCACGTCAGGCAGTTCTCGTTCCAGGTATGGCTGTAGTCTCTATTGAATGATCTTGAGTAGAATCTTGTTGGCATGTGGGATCAGAGCGCTTGTGCGATAATTTCCACAGTCATTCGGATCACCTTTCTTCACTATTTGTATAAACACAGATCTTTCCCAGTCAGTTGGCCTTGATGTTGTCTTCCAAATTTCCTGGCAGACCTTGTAAGTATGTTAACAGCTGTATAAGATACTCAAGATTCCATGTTGAATGATGCTGAGAAGATCAAGAAAAGGTAGAAGAGTGATTAGAAGCTTTATTTTCTTTTTATCTGTGGTATATATAAGTAAATCAATGCAGGCATGCAAGGAATGATAAATTATAATAGGAGCAATTTTCAGTAGCCTACCATGTTGCAAGTATGCACACACTTTAGTATGGGCCCGATTCCATCCTGGCCCTCTGTGCGCCCGGTCGGAACTGGATGCCCAGAGGGAGTCGTGATTCTGATCCTGAGGGGCACGTCTAGCCCCGCGGGATAAAAATCGCAAACAGGCTTGTATGTGCAGGCCGGGACCCCAATTCCATCCAGCCTGCACATACAGGCCTTCCCCAGATAACTCAATCAGGGCAGTTGAATGGAGCTGCAGCGCCATGGCATTCGGTTGCCATGGCACTGTGGCTCCATTGAAAAGCCGCAATCACCGGCCATCAGCTGCAAAGGTGCTTTCCCCACAGCCCAACCCCCGATCTAGTCTCCTAAGGTCAGGATCGGGCTGCGGGGAGTCTCCTCTGCCCCCTCCCACCGCTTCCCAGCCCCGGACCTGCCAATCCCTGCCGACTGGGGAACCTATTCCACCTCCGAGGTGGAATAAGTTCCCCCTGCAAGCTGCCGGACCCGGACATACAGGGTCGACATTAGATTCGGCCCTGTACGTCTGAGGCCGATGACCACCCATTGCCCTCCCTAATGCTGCCCCCAATCCGCCCCTTTCCTGCCCCCATCTACCTTCCCCATACAACATGCAGGAAAGGTAGACGGGGGCGGGAAAGGGCCCAAATAGCGGGGATGGACGTCCCAAAAGGATGTCCATCCCTGCTATTCGTGCTTCAGAATGACCCCTTATGTGTTGATCTTGGAGTTAATTTCTGAAGTGAATTTGAGTTGCAGTTCCTGCTATTTCCAAGGCAGTCAAATAAGTGCTGTGTGACCGCACTTGGTCTATATCAGGCATGCCCAACAGGTAGATCGCGATCTACCTGTAGATCGCGGAGGGGTCAGAGATAGATCGCCAGCCCCACCTGGCTCCATCTCTCCAGCAGCTCGCCCAATCGCTAGGAGAGAGCTCGTGCTGGCAGGTCATCTGCCGAGGGCTTGCCGCCACTGCTGATCCTTTGCCTGTCTTTTTTCCCTGCCTGCGGGAATCTTGACGGCGGGTGTATTGGGGGTGCTTGTTGTTTTCGTGCCAATAGTTTGTGGGTACCCCAGGGGGCCACCGCCCACACCCCGCGACGAATCGCCACAGGCCCGGCGTCATACCTGGTCTCCTGCCTCTTAGAATCACCCATTTCTGCCCCCGCCCCAACACTCCTTAGAAATGTGTTATATACCGGGCGATATCCATTCACCCGGGCTTTACCTGATACACTTACCGTATTAGTTGTGTCGTGTGCTGGTCGTTGGTCACTTTATAGTTCACTTTCATTAAATGTTTTTGGGCAGACACAACAAAGCGTCAAGAATTTGGTTTATTTTGGCGGGGTTTTCCAATTTTGTTCTAACTTGCCTATGCCTTGCCTTCGAATTGGTTCAAACCACTGTGACTTTTGCTTCCTCGGCAATTTTACTTTGCCTGGCCTTTGCGTTGATTCTACACTGCAATTTTATTTCGCCTTGCTTTTGCGTTGATTCTACACTGTGTGCAGAATTTATTAAATCGCGTGTGGTGGTATTTGAACTTGTTTGGCAGTATTTGATTGTATCTGGTTTGCTGGACAGGTGTTTGAGTTTTTTTGATGATTGTTTGGTGGTATTTGATTATTGGTGCCAGTATGATAAATTCTTATTTTTACTTTTAGAATTGCATGTGTGGTTTTGGCATCTCCAGTCCTTGTATTGCACATCATCCAGAGGTCTTCAGTTCCTGTTGATCTTTAATACTTTGGGACAGTGACAGTTTTGGACCAGATTCAGCCAGTGTTTATACTAACTTAGCAAATTTGGCCTTCTTACATCCAGCCACCCCAGTATAACAAAGATGAGTGTTCCAAAGAAGAGTAAAACCTACCACTTTCATGATGAATGGGAAATGGACTACTTCTTCATCATGGTGAAAGACAAGTGTTGTTGTCTAATTTGTAACGCCCCAGTATCCTTGCCCAAAAAGGGTAATCTGGAACGTCATTATAAGGCTCTGCATAGCAATAAGTTTGATGCTGATTTTCCACCCAAAAGTGAAATTCGTAAACTGAAGCTCAAAGAACTTAAATCGAAATTGGCTACTCAGCAACAGTTGATGGCGAAGCCAAGGTCACATTCGGTCAATGCAACCATAGCATCCTTCAAGGTCAACAACCTGATCGCAAAGAAATGCAAACCTTTCACTGAAAGGGAATTTGTAAAAGATTGTTTTCTTGAAGCAGTTGACAATCTTTTTGAAGGATTTAAAAATAAGAAAGAGATCATAGCTGCTATTCAAGATGTACAATTGTCAAGAAACACCGTCGTGCGGCGAATAGAAAAGATGTGTGGAGACACAACTGAACAATTGTTTGAGGATGTTTCAAATTGTGTTGCTTTCTCACTCCAACTGGATGAATCTACAGACATAAGAGACATAGCCCAGTTACTAGTCTTTATCCGGATGTTTTTTTGAAGACTTCAGTGTTAAAGAAGAACTACTTGGAATGATTTCTTTAAAAGGGAGAACTACCGGTCAGGAAATATTCAGTTCTTTCCATTCTTTTGTGACAAAGTGTAATCTTCCATTGCACAGACTTGTTTCCATCACTACTGATGGAGCAAGAGCAATGACAGGTGAGGTTAATGGTTTCATAGCCCTCTGTAGACAGCATGACGACTTCCCAGATTTCCTTTCTTACCACTGCATCATTCACCAGCAAGTTTTGGCAAGCAAGAGACTCAATACAAAGACCGTCATGGACATCACTTTCAAAATTGTAAATTCAGTTTGTGGAAGATCACTTCAAAGACGGCTTTTCAATCTTACTCTTGATGAAGGGGCAGCAGAAATCATTTCGCACACAGATGTAAGATGGCTAAGTAGGCACAAATTTCTGCAAAGATTTTGTGATTTGCTGAATGAAATAAGAAGTTTTTTGAAGGAGAGGGGAGATGACCAAGTAGAGTTGGAAGATGAGGAGTGATTATGTGATCTGGCATTTCTCGCTGACTTTATAGGTGAACTAAGTGATATGAACCTTGAACTACAAGGTAAAAACAAATGCATTGGCGAGATGATGAGTACAGTTTCATTCTACAAGAGCAAATTTGAGCTAATGATGACTGACCTTGCAAACAACACTTTTGATCATTTTCCTAATACGCAGGACCATCTGGGACAATATCCAAATTTTGTTTTTCAGAACGAGAAGTATGTGACAGAAATCTGTTCTGTTATCCAGGAATTTGAAAATAGATTCTGTGACTTCCAAAAAATTGGAACAGTTGTGGAGTACTTGTCATACCCATCCAAAGTAGATGTGGACATTAAAGAAACTGCAGCTGCTATCAGTAAAAATTACTCATTGAACAAGCCATCTCTTGAAAACGAAATATTAACCCTTAAAAATGACATTTTTCTCAAGACCCGTGCTGAGCAAAAATCGGTTTGGAAGCTAGTGCCTAGAGACAAATTTCCCAACTTCAGAAGATGCAGTGAAGCTGTACACTCCTGCTTCGGTTCAACTTATTTGTGTGAATCTGCGTTTTCCCATCTGAAAATGACAAAGAGTACACAACGTTCCAACATGACAGATGAACATCTCCAGGATTCCCTGAGACTGGCCCTCACGCAATATTCACCCACCTTCAAAAAACTGGTGGATGAAATGCAGGCTCAGATGTCTCACTAATGAGCAAGAGCGAAATATTAAAGATTGTGCAAGATCAGCCTGGATCAATACTCAACCTAAATTTAATACAAATTACTCAATAAAAGTTAAATAAAGTTATTAAGACAGTTAAAGAAAGTTATTACTCAATAAAACGTTAAGAAAAAATGTACTTTCCATTTCCCCTCGCAGTTCTTACTGGATCTTCGTCTCTCTGTTTTGTTTTTGCTTAATTTGCTTAACAGCTGATCACATCCAAGTAAATGACAGAAGGTTAATTAAAAATGTGGGGGAGGGGGATCCTCCAACTTTATTGCGTTAAAATTTAATTTGAAACTAATTTGAAACTTAATTTTCATGGTGGTAGATCACTGGCACTTTTGGCTGGAAAAAGTAGATCACGACCTGTTCGAAGTTGGACATGCCTGGTCTATATGATTTTAAAATCATGACAGGAGTGGCCAGTCCCAATCTGTGCTCTCAGTTGGGACTGATATGGATTATTTTCCACTTTCCACTAGAGTTGGTTGATTTGTTTTCTAGATGTATTTATTTAACAGGTCTTTTATACCGCTTTATCATCCATTCAAAGCAGTTAGAATTGTAACTTAAACTTGGTAACATACATTAAACAGGGACATTGATAACTTGGATTTTTTTTACTGGGTCAGCTTGCCCATACATAGCCTGGTTACCACAATATAAACAAAAACCTTACTGGCATCATTTCTCTTTTTCAATTGCTAGAACTTGTCATCTGCTGCCATTAATTAGCAAGGATGGGAATGTTCCCATCAATAGTTCACTTTCCTGATTGTCCTTATATTCATTCTTCTCTTGGTGTCTTTCCATGAGACATCAGCCAATGCTAATACGTGGAGCCCGATTCAGAGAGGGGCATGTCCAGGCCGTCCAGACGGCCCCAAGCAAGATGGGCCTGTTTGGATCCAAGTCTGGATCACGGGAACAAAACTTTTCCGCTGTGGCCAGAATTGGGCCTGAGGACGACCCGGAGTGCCTCTGCCGCCTGTGGTGGCATCCTTCCTGCAGGCACCCTGACTCCCACGGCTCCAGCCCCACTTTTCCCCACCATCCGACCCAAGGCTGGCCCCAATCGTGCCAAAAGTGCTGCTTATTCCACCTTTGAGTTGGAATAAGCAGCGCGTTCCCCTGGGTCCAGCAGGACGTACAGGAACATGACCTGAATTGGCCTTGTACGTGCTGCCGGGCTGGTCCACCCCAATCCCACCCTCTCTTGCCCCCTGCTGGCTCTTTCCATCCTAAGCATCAGGATGTACAGGGAGGGTCAGAGGGGGAATCGTGCCCAGATGGCTTGCAGGGCTCCACGTCCCAGTGGGACATGCAGCCCTGCAACCCGCATGCTGGAATCGGGCCCATAGTGTAAACAGTTGAAAAATGTTTTTCTAATATTTGTCTGCCCTATGAGACAAGAAGGCCCTAGAGTGCAGAACATCTCCCCAACTTCCCCCACTTCACAGCAACAGTCGGTGCTTGCCTTTGAACCCTAAGTGAGGGCTGGCTACTGTGGGCAGAAATAGAGCTGAGAGAGTGGCTTGTTAAAAAGAACCACGGGGTGGCATAAATGATTGACAATAGAAAGCTGTGGTTACTGTCATGGAAAGAATGAAGCAAGGACCATAGAAGCATGGAAATCAGGCCGAGTGAGGCCTGGATTTAGTCATAAGAAGCATAGGCTACAGCCTAAGATGCCGTATTTTGAAGGCACCAAATACCAGAAGCTTGATTCTACTTGCTTTAGGGCCAGGATCTTGGATCTCTGGAGAAGAAATCTTTCCTTTGCATTGCTGTCTGGTCCTGCCTATGGGCATCAGCATCCTAAATAGAGAAATTAGACTTACCTGCTAATTGTTGTTCCTTGAGGAACTCCAATCCAGTCCCGCACCTCAGGGTAGTGTACCTCTTCCAGCAGCTTGGAGGCTGAGCCTGCCATCTTTTTGATGACACTAGTGTACATATGCAGCTGGCACCGCCCACCAGCCCCAGTACCTATTGACAAAGCAGACTCAGAGGAGCACCAAAAAGTAGTTAAACATGCAACAAATGCTTCTGTGTCTAAATAAACTAGTACCCCCTCCATCCCCTGGGAAGGATACCCCGTCCCCCACTCCAGGATAAAGAGGCCTACCTGTTGAGCACCTGAGCAACTCCAATCTGCAGGAAGCGAGCAACCGACAGCTCTTCTGGTCCGCCCCTCCCCAAACACTGATTACACACCCCTCCCCGCCTCCTCCTGGCCACTTCCTCCACCAAGGGAACCAGCTTCAGGACCGGAGTGTGCACAGATCATCACAAGAAGCACTCAGGGAGGGTTCCGGGACTGGACTAGAGTTCCTCAAGGAACAACAATTAGCAGGTAAGTCTAATTTCTCTTTCCTTATTGTCCCTCCAGTCCAGTCTCGCACCTCTGGGATGTATCAGAGCAGTTAAACTAATGGGAGGGACCCGCACACCCAGTCTGAAGCACTGCTGATCCAAAAGGAGCATTCCTTGCCGCCTGGACATCCAGGCGAAAATGTTCAGAGAAGTATGCCACCCTACAGAGCTCCACCGGCGGAACTAAAGTATACTCTGCCTATGAGGCTGCCTTCGCCCTCATGGAATGTGTCTGCAACCCCACCGGCACTGTCCTACCCTTCAAAATGTATGCCGACGTGATTGCCTCACTGATCCATCTGGAAATGGAGGCTTAGCTGCCGCCTCACTTTTGCGCGACCTGCCAAACAGAACCAACAGACGGTCTGCAATAGAGTAGACACCCAGGAAGGTGTAGAAAACATGAGGAGGGATCTATCTAAGCTTGAAGAACATAAGAACATAAGATATGCCATACTGGGTCAGACCAAGGTCCATCAAGCCCAGTATCCTGTTTCCAATAGTGGCCAATCTAGGTCATATGTACCTAGCAGTTTCCCCAAAAGACACAGGTTCCACAATGCTTGTACTGGGTCAAGCATTGATATTCTGGGTCCCTTCTTAATAATGGTTTATGGACCTTTCCTCCAGGAACTTGTCCAAACCTTTTTTAAACCCAGCTACACTAACAGCCTTTACTACATCCTCCGGTAACAAATTCCAGAGTTTGATTACATGTTGAGTGAAAAAATATTTTCTTTTATTAGTCTTAAATAGTTTACCCTGTAGCTTCATTGCATGTCCCCTAGTCTTTCTATATTCTGATAACGTAAACAATCGATCTACATTTACCCGTTCCACTCCGTTCATTAATTTATAGACTTCTATCATATCTCCCCTCAGCCGTCTCTTTTCCAGATTAAAGACCCCTAACCTTTTTAGCCTTTCTTCATAGGAGTATCCTTCCATCCCCTTTACCATTTTGGTGGCTCTTCTCTGAACCTCTTCTAATATCGCTATATCCTTTTTAAGATATGGCGACCAGAATTGCACACAATATTCAAGGTGCGGTCTCACCATGGAATGATATAGAGGCATTATAATATCTTTTGTTTTATTTTCCATTCCTTTCCTTATGATACCTAGCATTCTATTTGCTCTCTTGGCCGCCGCTGCACACTGGGCCGAGGGTTTTAACATGTTATCCACAATGACGCCTAAATCTTTTTCCTGGGTGGTGGTTCCTAATGTGGAACCTTGCATTGTGTAACCATAGTTTGGGTTGTTCTTCCCTAGGTGCATAACTTTGCACTTGTCCACATTAAATTTCATCTGCCATTTTGATGCCCAGTCTTCCAATTTATCAAGATCCTCTTGCAATTTTCCACAATCCTCTTGGGTTTTAACAACTTTAAATAGTTTTGTGTCATCTGCAAATTTGATAACCTCACTCGTTATTCCACTTTCCAGGTCATTTATGAATATGTCAAAAAGCAGCGGACCCAGCACAGATCCCTGGGGTACACCACTATTCACCTTTCTCCATTGGGAAAATTGGCCATTTAGCCCTACCCTCTGCTTTCTATCTTTTAACCAGTTCCTGATCCACAGTAGTACACTGCCTCCTATCCCATGACTCTTTAGTTTTGCCAAAAGTCTCTGATGAGGGACCTTGTCAAAGGCTTTCTGAAAGTCCACATACACTATATCAACCGACTCACCTTTGTCCACCTGTTTATTCACACTTTCAAAAAAACATAACAGATTAGTAAGACAAGATCTTCCTTGTCTAAAGCCATGTTGGCTGTCTCCCATAAGGCCATGACTATCTACATGCTGAGTAATTTTATTCTTTATGACGGCTTCTACCATTTTTCCCGGTACTGACGTCAGGCTCACCGGTCTATAGTTTCCCGGATCACCCCTGGAACCCTTTTTAAAAATTGGTGTTACATTGGCGATCCTCCAATCTTCAGGTATTAGAGATGATTTTAATGATAGTTCACAGATTACTAATAGCAGGTCTGCAATCTCATATTTCAGTTCTTTCAACACCCTTGGATGTATACCATTTGCTATTCTTCAGTTTATCTAATAGTTGTAATACATCTTCCCAATGTATCGATATTTCCTTCAATTCTTCTGCACCTTTAAATACCACTTCCCTACATCTCCCTCAGTAAAGACCGAAGCAAAGAATTCATTCAGTCTCTCTGCTATCGCCTTGTCACCTCTTAGTGACCCTTAAACCCCTCTATCATCTAATGAACCAACTGACTCTCTCACAGGTTTTTTGCTATGAATGTACTTGAAAAAGTCTTTATTTCGCGTTTTTGCTTCCGCAGCAAGCTTCTTCTCAATTTCTCCCTTTGCCTGCCTTATCAATGCCTTGCATTTGACTTGCCAGTGCTTGTGCTGTTTCCAGGTTTCGTCGTTTGGCTCTTTTTTCCATTTCCTGAAAGATGCTTTTTGGGCAACAGCCTCTCTGTCCTCACCTTTAAACCATGCTGGCAGTTTTTTAGACTTCCTTCCACTTTTCTTAAAGCGTGGAATACAGCTGGTCTGGGCTTCCAAGATAGTATTTTTCAACAACACACAAGCTTGATGTAAGTCTTTAACCTTTGCAACTGCTCCTTTTAGTTTTTTCTTAACTATTTTCCTCATTTTATCATAGTCTCCTTTTCGAAAGTTAAAAGGTAGTACTGTGGATTTCCTTACCATCCCTCCTCCATTAATTAACGAAACGCGATCATGCTATGATCACTATTGCCAAGTCGCCCCAATACCCTTATCTCTTGCACCAGATCTGGTGTTCCACTGGTCCCATGCTTTCTCCACTTTCAGTTTTGCAAATTGTTCAAAAACATCTTCTTCTGTGGTGTGGTATCTACCCCATTCCCATTTGTATATTTGTCAGTCATACATAGTCCTTCTCCAGGATTTTCTTTAGTGAATACAGAACAGAAGTATTTGTTTAGCATTTTTGTTTTTTTGATATCACTTTCCACAAATCTGTTCTCAGCACTTGGGAGTCTTGCAATTCCACCTCTAATCTTCCTCTTCTCCCAAATACACCTGAAAACATGTTGTCTCCACACTTCACATCTTTAGCCATCTTTTCTTCTGCCTTTGCTTTTAACAGAAAAACATAAGGAATGCCATACTGGTTCAGACCAAGTCCATCAAGCCTAGTATCTTGTTTCCAACAATGGCCAATCTAGGTCACAAGTATCTGTCAGATTCCCAAAAACGTACACAGGTTCCACAATGCTCATCACGGGGTAAACAGTGGATTTCCTGGGTCCTTTTTAATAATGGTTTATGAACTTACCTCCAGGAACTTGTCCAAACCTCTTTTTATACCCAGCTACACTAACAGCTTTTACTACATCCTCTGGTAATGAATTCCAGAGTTTGATTACACATTGAGTGAAAAAATATTTTCTTATTAGTTTTAAATTGTGTGTCCTCTAGTTTTTCTACTTTTTCTTCGTATAAACAACCAATCTATTCTGTCTCTTTTCCAGATTGAAGAGCCCTAACCTTTTAAGCATTTCCTCACAGGGGTATCCTTCCATCCCCTTTACCATTTTGGAGGCTCTTCTCTGTACTTTTTGTAATTCTCCTATATCCTTTTTCAGATATGGCTCCCAGAATTGCACACAATATTCAAGGTGCGTTTGCACCATGGTACGATACATTATAACATCCTTGGTTTTATTCTCCGTTCCTTTCCTTCCTAGCATTCTATTTGCTTTCTTGGCCACCGCCGCATACTGGGCAAAGGGTATCAATGTATTATCCATGATGACGCCTAAATCTTTTTCCTGGGTGGTGGTTCCTAATGTTGAGTCTTGCACCATGTAACCATAGTTTGGGTTGTTCTTTCCTGGGTGCAGTTGTGTGAAATGTAAAAATTTAGTCCATTTAGAGAGTATTGTTATTAAGTCCTATGATTGGTATAAATGCTTATGCCCTGATTTGTCAGCAATATGCATAAATTATAGTATTTCATAATTTACACACATACTTTAGTGCTCTGCTCATGCGCATATCCACAGTGAAAGCAAGCATCATCAGGATCACATGCCTACTTATAGACTAGCAACCATCTTAAGTATGCACGTTAATGCCCATTAATGTATGTTAATCACTAAAATACCAAGATCTATGCAGGTAGATGGCATGTAACTTTATGCAGCTCCTTATAAAATTATTGTGCCTATGCACATAAACACTTAACGTTTGCATAAAATGTATAAAGGAGGTAAAAAAAAACCATCTGGTTTTATATAAGATGAAATGGATGTCCTCCAAGCTCATGCCTCAATGAATGGGTTAATTTATAAGATGCCACCTGTCTTTATCATTTTTACTACTCCAGACTAACACCGCTACTCTTTTGAAATTTCTAATTGTCTAATTTTAGTTTCATAAATATTGTTTAATACCGTATTTTTTATAGCATGCATATAAATAAATAAAATATGTCCTTACATCCAAAGACTTAAGGATGGGAATAGACTTTATAAATAATTCATACATCTTTCTCTTTCTTGCATTGTTTTTCAAAATAATTCTCCTGAATATCACTCGATCCAGTCCCCAATTTGTTCATGACGCCGAAGGATGTCAGGAAGTGATGGCTCCAAAGGCTAAGATTTTGGATCTTGCTAGGGAAGTTGATTTCACTGAAGTTGATAAAGAAAATGTTGAGGAGCTTTTAGAATCACAGGGAGAAGAGTTAACAACTGAAGATCTCATTCAGCTGGATGCCCATCTGTTGTCAAGTGGAAGAGAAAGAACCGAAAAACATGCCCGAACTGGACAATAAAACTTTAAAAGAAGTTTTAGAGTGTGCGAACAGAATGGCATTACTTATTAGTGAGCATGATAGCGACATGACAAGAAGCATCGCTTTCAAAAACACAATTGAAACTGCTGTCTCACGTTACAAGGAGATCTATGAACGCAGATTAGGACAAGGAACAGAGAGGTCTATTTTGAGTTTTTTTCATCCAAATACAACCGCCACCTACAGATTCATTCAAGCCTTCTACTTCAGGTGTCTCCCTCTCCAAAAAAAGAAGATGTCTCTCATGGCCCTATTGTCCTCTTACTTCTACCATCAATGACGCAGACTGACTGCCAAGTCCCCTTCCTCCACCATACAGCAAAGCAAGGCCGCTCTACTTCACTTGGTGAGTACCCAAAAGAAGTACAAAATGCTTCCTTGGTTACTTCATTTAGTGTTTGATTGTTATATGGATACTTTGTACTGTTTTAAGTATGTTTAGGAAGACTAGTGGGGGTTTTCGGATGGGCTGGAAATGCATTATTATTTCCCTCATTTGAAATAATGATAAATGAGCTATTGGTAACCGAAATTTCAGTATCCAAATGATTTTCAGGAATGGATTAGATTCGGATATCAAGGGATTGCTGTAAATCTATTGCCCCTTTTATTGCCTCTTTTAGTTTAGCCCACTGCAATTCCTCTTCCCTTATCTCCTCCCACCCTACCAACTTCTCCTTCAGGTACTTTCCCATTTTACTGAAATCAGCGTTTTTTAAGTCTAGGACTGTGAGTTTGCTGTGATTGGACTCTGCCTTGGCTTTTACCTCGAACCACATTGTGTGATGATCACTGCTGCTTACGTGGGCACCCACCTGGACATTCAACACACTATCTCCAGCATCCAACATTCCCTGATTGGTTCCATCACCATTTGTCTGAACAATGCTTCTTGGAATGCATCCACAATTTTTTTTACTTATTTCCAGATTTTCATAAGGAATACTCCAATCCACATCTGGTCAATTAAAGTCACCCAATATGATTACTTCTCCCTTCATTGCTACCTTTGCAATATCAATGATCAAATCTCTATCTATTTCCTCATTTTGAAATGGAGGCCTGTAGACTACACCAGTGTGGATGATAGGGCCATCTCCTCTTTCTAACAAAGGGGCTTCATATTCATAGGAAGGTTGTTTTAGAAGTACAACAGTGAAATTCTGTATTAATTGCTAACATGCTTTTCAAAGTCCATGGAACACAGTTGAATATGATGGAATACCCTCTTATTTGATGAACATACTCATTTAGCAGCAGGACTTCAGATTTTAATCTAAAAGCCTGGGAAGAGACAATGAATCCCATTGTCTCATAAGTGCAATAATGAGTGCAATAATGATTATGGCAATGTCACTATATCTTTGTACAGCAGTTTAGCAGAGCTGTCAAAGTAATATTATCCATCAGGAGATACTTAAAAATGCTTCTAGAACATTTCAGCAGTTCGTTTAGTACATTGTTGTATTGTGGTGATATGTGTAATGCTTCTCACATGTTTTAATATAATACAGTGCTCTGTAAACTCAGCAAGTAATCTCTCCTTTGTAGTTTGCAATGCATGAATTTGTTTTGAAGCATAAGAGGTCTGAAAAGGGGTTCTACTACTACTACTGAACATTTGTATGCAGCGCTGATGCAAGATGTATGCAGCGCTGCACAGACACATGTAAAAGATGGTCCCTGCTCATCAGAGCTTACAATCTAGCCAAGACAGACAGCACAGTTGCTGCAGACATAGGATACATCTAGGAGGAATGGTAAGGAAACACGAAGGAGATCAGGTGAGTCAAGATCTGAAAAAGGCAGCAAAGCGGTGAATTTTCAGTCTGGATTTGAAAAGGGTCAGAGAAGGCACCTGACGTACAGGCTCAGATAGTTTGTTCCAGGCATAAGGAGCAACAAGGTGAAGTCTGGAGTTAGCAATAGAAGAGAAAGGCACAGAAAGAAGCGATTTGCCAGAAGAGTGGAGTTCCCGAGGAGGGTTGTAGGGAGAGAAGAGAGAAAAGGTAGTGAGGAGCTGCAGAGTGAATGTACTTAAAGGTCAGCAGGAGAAGTTTGAACTGAATGTGGAAACAGATAGGGAGCCAATGAAATGACTTGAGAAGAGGGGTAATATGTGTATGATGAGGCTGGGGGAAAATTAATCGTGCAGCAAAATGTTCGAACAGATTGAAGGGGAGAGAGATGATTCAGAAGGAGACCAGCAAAGAGTAGGTTACAATAGTTTAGATGGAAGGTGACTAAGGAGTGGATAAGTGTCTTAGTAGTGTGTTCAGAAAGGAATGGGCAAATTTTGTTGATGTTGTAGAGAAGGAAATGGCAGGTCTAGCTATCAATTGTGTGTGTGTGGAGAAGGAGAGAGAGGAGTCAAAGACGACCTCAAAATAGATTGCCAGGCCTTTCTTCAGAGACAATGGAGAGTTAAGTGACTTGCCCAAGGCTACAAGGAATGCTAGTGGGAATTGAACCCTGGTCTCTTGGCTACCAAGCCAGTGTTCTAACCATTAGGTCTTTTTTCTGCCATCATGTTTCTATGTTACTCATATCGTCCAATTTTGATTAATGTGGTGGAGCGATTGAACAAGGTGATAGCTTCATTGATACTTCACAACCAAACAGGGTTTATTAGAGAAAAGAATGCTTTTAACAATATGCACAGGGTATTTAATATAGCAGAATACATTAACAGAAAGATAATGACCCAATAATCTAAGGAGAGATAGACACAGAAAAAGCATTTGATAGGGTGGAATGGCGATATCTTGTTAGGATACTCCAAGCATATAATTTTGGCCTCATCTATTTAAGGGTTGCTCCCAAGGCTCCCAAGGCACAATTAAAGATTAATGGTACTCTAATAACAAAATTGTTGTAGTAAAATAAGAAAATAAAGATAAAGTTAAAAAAAATCCTATTAGGATCCCCAGGATATATAATGAAACTTCAATGGGGCTAGAACACACAGGAGGTTACTTTAGAAGTTTTGCATAGCAAATCTACGTGTAAATAGAAATATTTACATGTACAGATTTCATACACATGTAAATGCCAATTCAAAATACAGCTATTTATACACAGAATTACTGCAGGACATTGAGATTCAAAAGTGGCATACTTTGGGCATGTTCTGGGTAGTGCAAAAAATATGTGTATTTTCCCATTTTACAGTGGAAATATACATGTATGTTTTTAACAATTTTCCCATCGACATTTACACCTGCTCCAAGACAGAGAGGAGTAAGTGTCAGTTACTTGCTCATTTGGCCAGTGACTAAGAGAGTGTTTACAAGAGCAATTGTATTTATCTCTGTGGCATCTAACATTACCTAAGGAAAAAAAAAGTTATTTTATGCAGCTCCTTAGTTGGTTCTTCTTGTACATATAGTTTGGTGAAACCTTGAAATTACATGTGTAAGTGGCAGCACATACATATGCCTTTGCCAGCGCTTACACATGTAAAATCCAAACTGATGCCACTTTTTCTAGAATGTGTAGGTTTGTAAAATGCCTGCTTCTGCTGTATGTACTGGTAAATACACCTATATTTGTGAATATTCTTATACATACTTGACCAAAGGCTCTGCATCTAGAGCCTTTTGTAAAATACCCAGAGAACTGTAAACATCTCAGCCTGGTTGCATCAATTCCTACCTAGGCATCCCATGTAAAATGGGGCTTCGTGGGACTAATCTTGTGATGATACATATGAATAAACAGTACAAACATTTTATTCCTTATTCGGATATTGACAAATTTTCAAAACCAAAAGTATGTATATACTTCTGCTTTGAAACTTACCTCAGGGCATTTATATGCATATATTTATGACTGCTGTTTTACACACTCAAATTTCACTGCTTATTCTACATGCATAAGTGCATATTTTAAAATGTGTATACAAATGATAAGCCCTCCCCAACCCCATTCCTGAAAATACCTTTGCTCACATCTGGTAAATTTGTATACATGTGGAGGTCTATTCCAACTTAGATGTCCCGGCCTCTTTGTGTCCGATCAGAACCGGATGCACAGAGGTAGAAGGGATTCTGATCCCGCAATGCACATCTAGCCCCCGTGGGATCAGAATCCTGTCTAGGTCTGTACATGCAGGCTGGGACCCGATTTCAGTCAGCCTGCACAAACAACCTCTGCCTAGCTAACTCAGTCAAGGCACACTAACACTAACACTTCCTAAGGCTGTAACAAAATGCACCCAGATAACGGCAAGCAGATCTTTTATATTCTACGCCCCAAGATGCTGGAACGCCTTACCACCAAGCGTTCGTGCCATTACCGACTTAACCCAATTTAGGAAAGCACTTAAATATCACCTTTTCCTCATATACTACCCACCAAACATTACCCCCAGCAAAAGCCCCCCCAAATAAGAGACACACCTTATCTTCAAATAGCCTCTCCCACTTTTTCAGTAAGATTACTAGGACTTTTGTGTTGTCATGATACCTTTTATATAATCATGTTTGTAATAAGTTAACCTTATGTTACCCAAGTTTATATACCTGTTTGCTGTAAACACAGAATAGCCTGTTATTCTGTTGATGTTGTTGTATGTGAACCGTGCTGATATCAAATAGCGAGGTATATTGTAATAAATAAATAAAGGCACCTGAATGGAGCCATAGCGCCATGGTGTCCGGTTGCCAAGGCACTGCGGCTCCATTCAGGAGCCACGATCCCCGGCCGCTGATGACTAAATTCATTCCCTACAGCCCGACCCAAGATCTGGCCTTCCAAGGCCAGGGTCTGGCTGCGGGGAATCTCCTGTACACCCTCCACCCTTTGACGCGCTCTGGGCCTGCCATACCCTGCCATTTAGGAGAGCTTATTCTACCTCAGAGGCGGAATAAGTTCCCCGTTTACTCTGCTGGCCCCGGATATACAGAGTCAAGATCAGAATCAACTCTGTACGTCCAGGGCCGCAGACTGCCCACTGCCCGCCCTGTCTCCACCTCTGTGCCACCCCTTTCCCACCCCTGTCCAGCTTCTCCGTACAAACTCCCTGTTCGTACGGAGAGCTCATTTGGGGACGGGAAAGGACGTCCATCCCCGCTATTCGTGCCTCAGAATAGACCCCACAGGGTATATATGTATATGTTTATGTGCATTTAAAGAGGTAGTTTTATAAAAGTCTGTTTCTACTCACGTAAGGTTTTTACCCATAGAAATATCTTTTAAAATGACCCTCTTAATAAAAAACGCTATTGGAGGCCATACACACACAGACACAGTGATCCCATAAACCTTTGCCTCTTTGGAAAGTAGGTGAAAAATAAGCACATTTAAGAGATTCTTAGAAGAATTGATTTTTGCTAGAATCCTGTTAAAGAATACATGAGACTATGAAAAGTCACTGTAAAAATAATTGCTTTGTGAATTAGCGTTATGGTTGTTATCATAAAGCCCCAGTGGAGATCTAATATAATGTTTTGTAAAAGCTCTCATGTAACAATCACAGTCAAAGAGACAATAAAAGCTAATAGATTGCTCTGATGAATCAGAACACACTTCAGGTTTCCAACTAGCGAATTATACAGGTGCCTATTTATTCATTAGATTCAGATTTAACATTCCTGTCTTCCAAAAGACCAGTCTAGTCTCTAAATAGAGAAGGCAATTTTCAAACCCAGGTAAATCATTGGAACTGTTTAAAATACATGTGAGTTTACAGAGAACATGTTTATTTAGGAGGTCATTTTAGAAGGTTTGAATGACTTTTATATGTGTACAGTAAATAACAGTGCTTACGTGTATAAATAGTCAGCATATATAAATAGCTATTTTGGAAAGCTGTTATTTACACATGTATATCCACAGCATGCATAGTTTCAAAGAGGATATGCTGTGGGCATATTTTGGGAGAGCTGGAAAAGTATGCTTGTATTTCCAGTTTTGCAAGGGCAATATGTGCATGCTTTGAATAACCTAGATACAGCATAGTTACTCACCTGTAGCAGATGTTCTCCGGAAACAGCAGGAATCATTCCTCACATATGGGTGACATCACCAATGGAGCCCAGGTGGGAACGCTTCACAGCTTCCACAGGAAGCTTTTGGAAGGTGCACCACGCATGCGTGCCAGTATTCCCACCCGAAGGAGCCATCTTTACCTCAATATGATGACAGAGCTTAATCAAGCCAAAAAAGGCATACAACTCCATTGGGTGGAGGGAGGGAAATGAGGACAGATTCCTGCTGTTCCTGGATAACACCTGCTACAGATGAGTAACTACACTTTCTCTGGGACCAAACAAGAAGTCAGTCCTCACATATGGGACTCCCAAGCTACAAGCTACTGAAAAAAACTGTAAAAAGCCCAACGGAGCAACCAGAAAAATGAACTGAGAAAAACAGCATGAGAAAATAACTGAAAGGTTCCGAGAGTCATCATCCACATGGACATCAACATCAGTTCGATTCTATGGTAGTCCAGACAGACAGAACTGCCAGTGGGAAGGAGTTGCATCAATTCCCAAAGAGATGCCATAGTATGGCTTGGTCGAAGTTGCTGTCATGCCGGAAATCCGTATCCAGACAGTAGTAGGCTATAAAGATGTCGACCATGTAGCAGCCATACAGAGGACCATGTAGCAGCCATACAGATCTCCACTGTGGAGACTGAGCGCAGGTTGGCCACAGAAGCAGCCATGGCTCTGACATTATGCACCATGATGTAGTGCTCCAAAGAGATACAAGCCTGAGCATAAGCGAAGGAGATGCAATCCGCCACCCAAACGGAAAGAGTGATCTTGGAGACAGCCATGCCCAGCTTGTTGGGGTCTAACAAGACAAAGAGCTGGGAGGAACAGTGGTGGGCTTTCGTTCTCTCCAGGTAGAACACCAGTGCTCTCTTACAATCCAAGGTGTGTAGTGAAGCCTCAGCCCTGTTTGCATAAAGTCTTGGGAAGAAAGTGGACTGAATGAGGTGAAAAGCGGACACCACCTTAGGCAGGAATTTAGGATGAGTCCAGAGGACAACCCTGTTCTTATGGAATCTGGTGTAAGATGGATGCACCACCAGTGCTTGCAATTCACTTACTCTACACACAGAAGTGAGTGCTAAAAGAAAGATGACTTTCCAAGTGAGAAATTTGAGCAGACAGGAGTCGAACGGCTCAAAAAGAGGAGAAAAAGATATGCCAGGATGACGTTAAGGTCCCACGCTACTGACAGTGGCTTTAGGGAGGGTCAAGAGAGAAGGAGTCCCTTCATGAAGTGACTCACCAACGGGTGAGCTGAAATCAGCTTATCAGCTGTAAAGTGGTGATAAGCGGCCATGGCACTGAGGTGCACTCTGACTGAGCTAGACTTAAGACCAGTGTCAGAGAGGTGTAGTAAGTAAGACAGAATTGACTCTATCGAGCAAGAGAAGGAGTTGAGGTCCTTGCCCGCACACCAAATAGAAAATCTGCACCACTTGAAGGTGTAGGTGCGGCTTATAGAGTCCTTACAGGAGGCTAAGAGTATGTTCTGCATGTTTTCCAAAAGATGAAGGTCTGCAAGTGCCATCCGCTCAGCATCCATGCCATGAACACCAGAGATGCAACGTTGGGATGCAATAGAGTCCCTTCATCCTGAGAGACGAGATCCGGGGCTGAACTGAGCCTCAGGGGTTGATGACGACACAGGCAGAGAAACAAAGGGAACCTTGGTTACCTGGGCCAATGTGGCACAATGACAATCATTATGGCATGCAATGCTTGTACCTTGAAGAGGGTTTTGCCCATCAAGGGTGTTGGTGGGTATGTGTACAGAAGCCCCTCACTCCAGTCCAGGAGGAATGCACCAGGTGCAACCCGGTGCCTGCAGGGTATCCTGGAGCAGAACAGCAGGAGCTGAGCATTGTGAGGGGAGGCAAAGAGGTCCATTGACAGTGTGCCCCACAGCTGAAATATGTCAGAGAGCACGCTCTTGTTGAAAGTCCACTTATGCGACTGTAAGACCCTGCTGAGGCGATCTGTGAGGACATTCTGCTCCCCTGGCAGATTCACAGCCCAGAGGATCATGCTGTGCAATGCAGCAAATTTCCAAAGACCCCGTGTCGCCCTTTTTGTTGATGTAGTCTATCTGGATGAGGACTATCTGGTTGAAGAACTACTGCCGAAAGGTTTGCAGGGCATTTTCTATGGCTCCAAATTCCAAAACATTGATCTGGTAGAGGTTCTCCCGAGCTGCCCAGAGTCCTTGCATACTTAGGCCATTGAGATGGGCTCCCCAGCCCATCTTGGAGGCATCTCTGATCAGAAAGCATTGATGAGGCAGACTGGAAGGGAAGCCCTGTAAGGAGTTTGGAGGGTTGCTGCCACCAGGAAAGCGATTCCTTGAGTGGAGGAGTTACTCTGACCCTATTTCTGAGATGGCCAGTTGCCTGGTGCCATTGAGTGCTGAGCATCCACTGCACCTGACACATCTGGAGTCTTGCCGTTGGTGTCACATGGACTGAAGGACTACAAAAAGGGACTGCTACTTCTGGAGAGAGATCTGCAATTTTAAGTATTTACTTCTGGGAATTTTTCTAAATCTTGAAGAAAAAGGAATTCTTTAGATTAAAGCTGATTAATCAGTGAACCCAGTGTATTTATTAAATCAGTCAGGGCTCAGTAGCAGCAAAGAGCTTTCAGTTTAAATTTAAAACACAGAAGAGAGCTTTCTGGTTAAATTTAGACCCCAAGACTCCCTTTATTCAAGCAAGGGCTGTGGGACTCCCCCTGGAAATTGGTCACAGATTACCTTAGAAGTAAAGGATAGGGTACTGCGTAGCAGCCAGCTTTTAATACATCTTCTTTCCTTCCTTCCCTCCCCGACACCCACCCACCCCTGGGATAATCATAACTTTATAGGTGCCTAAACATTTTAAAGGAAAAGAGGTGCCATATTCATTCTCAGGTGTAGCTGTTTATTCTCATTAGCATACATTAAGGACCTCAGATTAATTAAGCTTCAGTACATTAAACGTATTAGGTATAGTTTTATTAGTATAACTTTCCCCAGCAACCCTTAGTAAGTAAAAAACTTAAATATCTAAACACAACCTTAAAACTCAGATGCAGACAGCACTCCAGCAGCAAGATGGGGGCTTTCCAGTCTTTTGCATTGAGTGTCACATGTATGATTTTCTCGCAGTTGGTCTTATGTGTGCACTAGGTGCAAGGAGCTCTTTGCTCTCAGGGAACGAGTCTGATCTCTGCAGGCTACAGTAGCAGACTTGGAGGACATAAGGAAGACAGAGAGGTACATAGATGAAACCTACAGAGATATAGTCCAGAAGTCCCACCTCCAGTCTGGCAGCATCCCTATTGCCATGGAGGAGAGAGGTCACGTAACAGGACAGCATCGCCCTGGTGTGGCAGGAAGTGATCCTATAGCTAGGGGACCTGTCCTCCAGGTGAAGTAAAACCCTCTTGCACCGAGGAAGTTTCTCCAGGGCCATGTGCCCATGAGGGAAGGGTTAGGACAGCCATTATATTTGGTGATTCGATTATTAGGCATGTAGATAGCTGGGCAGCTGGTGGATATGAGGATCGCCTGGTAACATGCCTTCCTAGTGCAAAGGTAGCAGACCTCATGCGCCACCTAGACAAGGTCTTAGATAGTGCTGGGGAGGAGTCTGCTGTCATGGTACATGTCGGTACCAATGACATAGGAAAATGTGGTAGGGAGGTTCTGGAGGCTAAATTTAGGCTTTTAGGTAGGAAGTTGAAATCCAGAACTTCCAGAGTAGAGTTCTCCAAAATGTTTACCATTCCACGCGCAGGACCCCAAAGGTAGGCAGAGCTCCAGAGTCTCAATGCGTGGATGAGACGATGGTGCAAGGATGAGGGTTTTGAATTTGATAGGAACTGGGGAACATTCTGGGGAAAGGAGGGGTTCTTTCAAAGGGATGGGCTTCACCTTAACCGGGATGGAACCAGGCTGCTGGCATTAACCTTTAAAGAGGAGATAGAGCAACTTTTAAACTAGATAATAGGGGAGAGATGACAGTCGCCCATGGTTCGGAACAATGTATCCTTGAAGGATACTACGAAAAGAATGAAGTTAGGGCATATCAGCAGAGAGATTCCAATAAAGACAAAATTAGCCCAAATGCCCTTGAGTACGGAGCAGTCAGAGCTTAAAGATTCCAAATTACCCCTGCCTACCGATAGCCAGATTAATATGAATAAAATACAGTCTCTAAAATGCTTGTATGCAAATGCTAGAAGTCTAAAAAACAAGATGGGAGAGTTAGATTATATAGCACTATATGAGAGGTTAGATATGACTGGTATCTCAGAGACATGGTGAAAGGAGGACAACCAGTGGGACACTGTAATACCTGTATACAAAATATATCATAATGATAGAGCTGATCACATTGGTGAAGGGGTTGCACTCTATGTTAGAGAGAGCATTCAGTCAAAGGATTAAAGTTTTGCAGGAAACAAAATTTGCTGTAGAGTCTCTATGGATTGAAATTCCATGTAGAAAGGGGAAGGCAATGGCAGTGGGGGTGTACTATCGACCGCCTGGCAAGAATGAACAAATGGATGATGAAATGCTCAAAGAAATCAGGGAAGCTAACAAAAGTTACAGCACAGTAATAATAATGGGTGATTTCAATTACCCCAGTATTGACTGGGTCAGTGTCACGGCAGGACATGCTAGGGAGATAAAGTTTCTAGATGAAATAAATGACTGCTTCTTGGAGCAGTAGTTCACGAACCGACCAGAGGGGAAGCCATTTTGGACCTAGTCCTTAGTGGAATACCAGATCTGGTGCAAGAGATAAGGGTGTTGGGGGGACTTGGCAATAGTGATCATAGCATGATCGCATTTCATTTAATTAATGGAGGAGGGATGGTAAGGAAATCCACAGTACTACCTTTTAACTTTCGAAAGGGAGACTATGATAAAATGAGGAAAATAGTTAAGAAAAAACTAAAAGGAGCAGTTGCAAAGGTTAAAGACTTACTTCAACCTTGGATGTTGTTTAAAAATACTATCTTTGAAGCCCAGACCAACTGTATTCCATGCTTTAAGAAAAGTGGAAGGAAGTCCAAAAAGCTGCCAGCATGGTTTAAAGGTGAGGTCAGAGAGGCTGCTGTTGCAAAAAAAGCATCTTTCAGGAAATGGAAAAAAAACCTAAATGACAAAAACTGGAAACAGCACAAGCACTGGCAAGTTAGATGCAAGGCATTGATAAGGCAGGCAAAGAGAAAATTTGAGAAGAAACTTGCTGTGGAAGCAAAAACGTGTAATAAAGACTTTTTCAAGTACATTCATAGCAAAAAACCTGTGAGAGAGTCAGTTGGACCTTTAGATGATAGAGGGGTAAAAGGGGCACTAAAAGGGGAGAAGGCCATAGCAGAGAGACTGAATGAATTCTCTGCTTCAGTCTTTACTGAGGAAGATGTAGGGATGTTACCCATGACTGAAGTGGTGTTTAAAGGTGATATTGCAGAAGAATTGAAAGAAATATCCATACACCGGAAGAGATGCATTACAACTATTTGATAAACTGAAGAGTAGCAAATCACCTGTACCGGATGGTATACATCCAAGGGTGTTGAAAGAACTGCTATTAGTTATCTGTGAACTATCATTAAAATCATCTGTAATACCTGAAGATTGGAGGATGGCCAATGTAACGCCAATTTTTAAAAAGGGTTCCAGGGGTGATCCAGGAAACTACAGACCGGTGAGCCTGATGTCAGTACCAGGAAAAAAGGTAGAAACCATAATAACGAACAAACTTGCTGAACATGTAGATACTCATGGCTTAATGGGAGACAGCCAACATGGCTTTAGACAAGGAAGATCTTGTCTTACTAATCTGTTATATTTTTTTGAAGGTATGAATAAACAGATAGACAAAGGTGAGTCGGTTTATATAATGTATCTGGACTTTCAGAAAGCCTTTGACAAGGTCCCTCATCAGAGGCTTTGGGCAAAACTAAAAAGTCATGCTATAGGAGGCAGTGTGCTATTGTGGATGAGGACCTGGTTAAAAGATAGAAAGCAGAGGATAGGGCTAAATGGCCAATTTTCCCAATGGAGAAAGGTGAATAGTGGAGTACTCCAGGGATCTGTTCTGGGTCTGTTGCTTTGACATATTAATAAATGACCTGGAAAAGGGAATAATGAGTGAGGTTATGAAATTTGCAGATGACACAAAATTATTTAAAGTTGTTAAAACCCATGAGGATTGTAGAAAATTGGAAGAGGATCTTGATAAATTGGAATACTGGGCATCCAAATGGCAGATGAAATTTAATGTGGACAAGTGCAAAGTTATGCATCTAGGAAAGAACAACCCAAACTATGGTTACACGATGCAAGGTTCCACTTTAGGAACCACCACCCAGGAAAAAGATTTAGGCGTCATCGTGGATGACATGTTAAAACCCTCCGCCCAGTGTGCAGTGGCAGCCAAGAGAGCAAATAGAATGCTAGGTATTATAAGAAAAGGAATGGAAAATAAAACAAAAGATATTATAATGCCTCTGTTTCGTTCCATGTTGCGACCGCACCTTGAATATTGTGTGCAATTCTGGTCACCGTATCTTAAAAAGGATATAGCGTTATTAGAAAAGGTACAGAGAAGAGCCACCAAAATGGTAAAGGGGATGCAAGGATACCCCTATGAAAAGAGGCTAAAAAGGTTAGGGCTCTTCAACCTGGAAATGAGACGGCTGAGGGGAGATAGGATAGAGGTCTATAAATTAATGAATGGAGTGGAACGGGTAAACGTAGATTGATCGTTTATGTCATCAGAATATAGAAAGACTAGGGGACATGCAATGAAGCTACAGGGTAAACTATTTAAGACTAATAATAGAAAATATTTTTTCACTCAACGTCTAATCAAACTCTGGAATTTGTTACTGGAGGATGTAGTAAAAGCTATTAGTGTAGCTGGGTTTAAAAAAGATTTGGACAAATTCCTGGAGGAAAGGTCCATAAACCATTATTAAAAGGGACCCAGGATATCACTGCTTGACCTAATACAAGCATTGTAGAACCGGTGTCTTTTGGGGAAATTGCTAGGTACTTATGACCTAGATTGGCCACTGTTGGAAACAGGATACTGGACTTGATGGACCTTGGTCTGACCCAGTATAGCATATCTTATGCTCTTATCTTCTTATGAGGAGTGGCCTAGTGGTTGGATCAATTCCTTGTACCCAGACAATCAAGGGTTCAATTCCCAATGGTACTTCTTGTGACCTTGACAAGTCACTTCACCCTCCATTGCTTCAGAAGAAAAAGGCCTGGAAATCTACTTCTGGTGATACATTACCAATACGGAGCTGGGTCACTAGGAGTTAGCACTGACTTGACAGCACTAAAAAAAAAAAATTACTATTAAATCAATTTAAGGATACTTATGGGGCAGCAGATTGTACCACTTTAGTACAGAGAGGAGGTATAAACCATTTTTCTACAGTATCCCCAGCTGGGATGTTTGCAGTGGTTCTTCCCAAATCTATATATCAGAGACCTTTATGTAGCAGTATGGGTTTTCTTTGGATTTCAGTAAAGAGAGGGGTATTTCCTTAGAACTCAACTGTGGGCTTGTACTTTGTCTTTTGAAGCTTGTCTTTGTGAGGTGCATGTAAGAAGGCAGAGGTTTTACCACCTCTTTGCCTTTTCGCAAAAGAAGCAGTGAACTGAGGAGTTTGGACTATAAGCAGAAGAAAAGTGAAGGGGAGTGAGAGGCCGAAATTGGAGTAAACTGGAGTTTGACTGAGAAAGGATACTGTGTAGGAAATTTCCATGTAGAGAGGATCCCAGAGTGAAGGGGAATCTTCTTCACAGTCAGGGGCGGCCCAAGGTTGGTGCGTAGCCATGTGTGGAGACTCATTGCGGGGCCTCATTTGCATAAATATTTGCATAATGTTAACATGCACAAACTTTTAGAAACATGCCTCTTAATGAGTGAATGGATAAAAGAAAGACTATCAGGAACTTCCGGTGATGCGGTGAGCAAGAGCGGACACGTGCCACTCGAGCTCCGGGCCCCCCTGCTCCTCTGCCTTTAAAATTACTGATGTAAGGGCGCCGGTTTGAGATCCTTGACCTCCCCCCTGCTCACCTGTACCGGCCGCACGGAGTTGGATCCCCCCCCCGCTCTCCGACGCCGCGGCGAGAGGGACGATCGGCCGACGTTGGAGCCAGGCCTGTCCCTGCAGCGGTTCTGTGGGAGGAAAGGAACCTCCCCCTCGCTTCACAGAGCCTGCGGAGGCTAGCCGGTAAGTGGCGGCCAGTTGGAGGAACGTCCCCTGCCTCCCCGAACCGGCGAAACTAGACGGCTGGTTCTGGTGCTCGGACGCCCCCCCTACCCCGGGCAAGATCGCAGTGCCGAGAACCGGCGAAGACGTCGGATTGCGCCCCTTGCCCTTGCGCTTCTTCGGGCAGAGAGGAGGCCTTAGTGCTGCTGCCGCCGGGGATCAGACCTCTGTGGCCTTTGTGGTCGGAGGAAGAGACGACCGGAGCCCCCCCTCCCCCACATTTCTTCACCCGGTGAGGAGGCAGACTGCGGAAGATCGGAAGGCCGTGGCCCCTACCCGATCCGGTGCCTCAGCCCCGCACGGAGATCGTAGAGTGGTGGCCCTTGGGGGGAGCACCGGGGGTGGTCTGCAGCTTTGCAGTGGTGCTTTGGGGATTATACTTCTTGGAGTGCTCCCTTCGCCGGTGTTCTTCTGGAGACAGCTCGTTCCCTGGGGGTATTTCCACTCTTGCCGCCCTCAGGGCTCAGCATCTCTCGAGAGCTTCTTCCTGCTGCTCCTGGGTCTCCATACTGCTGGCACCACAGGACTGATATTGCAGAGATCAGGCTTTTTCCTGTTAGCCCAGAGAGCACCCAGTCAGGCGTTTCTACAGCTTGCCTGACGGAGGAGGAGCCGGGGACCGGAGAGGCCTTGCGTTTTCATGACGGCAGCGAAAAAGGCGAGGAGCCAGCGGAAGAAGAGGGGATGGCGGCGGCAACAAAGGGGGGACGCCGCGAAAAAGAGAAAGTGCCCACGCAACACAGAGCGGCTGAGCAACCCTCACCGTCAAAGGTAGGGGCCAAAACGGAACTGGTAGATGAAATCTCGCTGGCGGTGGTGGGGGCGCTATCCGCACAATTTGAAGACCTGCGGGGCCGGATGGATCTTCTCCAGTCCTCAGTGGAGGCCCTTGGCAGTCGAATGCAAGAGGCAGAACATAGGATAGAGCAAACGGAAGAGAATGTGCTGGAGTTGCAGCAGGAGGTGAACCGCATGAGAATACAGCTACAGGGTCAAGAGGCCAAGCTAGATGACCTAGAAAACAGGTCTCGCCGCAATAACTTGCGCTTTCTTGGGATTCCAGATACCATAGAAGACAGAGAGTTAAAACCCTATGTGGAAGAATTGGTGAAGAAAATTTTGGAGAATGACGCAGAAGGAGGCCTGGTGCAAATAGAGAGAGCACATCGTGTTGGGCCCAAGAGAGTAAATGACAGCCGACCTAGAGTGGTCCTGGCGAGATTCCTGCGATTCCCACAAAAGGAGGCGGTGCTGCGGGCGGCGAGAAAGATGGGATCGATTTCCAAGGACAATGCTAAGCTGCGAATAGTACAAGATTACTCTGCGGCCCTGGGCCAACGTCGACGAGACTATGGACCTTTGTGTCAGACACTGATAGATAATAATATTAAATTTATAGTGCAATACCCGGCCCGATTGATCTTCACCCACGGGGGAGTTCGCAGGACATTTGAATCAGCCGCGGCAGCGAAATCATATATAGATGAGATACGGAGAGGAGCAGCAGCTGCCACAGAAGGACAGTAGTGAATCGTGGAGAGCGAGTCTCGGATTGGAAGAGCTATCCGGGAGGAGCTAGAATAAATCATATTGCTCCTACTGGGAGGACGAGCTGCCTCCAATGGGGGGATATCAGGGGTTTGAAATTGTTGAGTTAAAGTTAACTATTTTGTTTGCCTGGGATATATTGTGGGGCTGTGGTCTTGGAGGTGGGGGAGGGGATGCACATGGAGGTGGAGTGAGCCGGGGGAGGAGCGGGGGGGGGGGAAATTAGATGGGCGCATAGAGAACTGGTGTGGGGAGAGGAGTGGGGGGGCACTACACGCATCTTGGGGTCACAAAGGAGGGGGAGAGGAGGTAATAGGTACAGATGAGGGGTTGGAGGAGAGAGGGGAGTGGAGGGGGAGTGGGGGGCGAGGGAGGGACGGGAGCGGGGGTTGTAGAGAGGGGGTGGTGGGGGGAGGACAGGGAGGGGGGGAGGGAGGCGGGGGGAGGAGGAGGAGGAGAGCAGCTCGAGAGGAGTTATTGGGTTCTGGATGGGGTGCATACACAATAGAGAGGGAGGACCTCAGGCTGGGGGGGGCCTTTCCCTGCAACAGACGACTTGCTGTGAGGATTGAGGTCTATGGTTATCCAGAGACCTGAAGATTATATCCTGGAATGTCTGTGGGATCGGTAACCCTATCAAGCGATATAAAGTGTTGCAGGCCCTAGCGAGGCAGAAATGCGACGTGGCAATGTTACAGGAAACCCACCAGACTGCTGAGGAACATCTTAAATTAAAAAGGGATTGGGTGGGTCAGGTGTGGGGGGCACCGGCGATGGGGAGGAAAGGTGGAGTGGTCATTCTGATACACAAGCGAATCAGATTCGTCCGGGAGAGCATGTTTGTGGGGGCTGGGGGAAGATATGTGCTTCTGTATGGGGTATTAGAGGGGAAACCGGTGGTGTTGGGTAACGTGTATAGCCCGAACGTACTGGACCGGTCGTTTTATGCCAGTTTGGGTTCACGAGTGGAACAATTGCCGGCCGCCCCCCTGATCCTGGCAGGAGACTTTAATGGAGTCATGGATGCGGAACTCGATACAACTAGAGGTGGGGGAGATAGGGCTCGGGTCCACACCGCTAAAGCGTTACAGAGTTTGGGGCGTAGGTTGGGAGTGGTGGATCCTTGGAGGCTGTTGCACCCTTTTGAAAGAGACTATACGCACCAATCACGGGCACATGGATCGAGTGCCCGTATTGATTATGTGTTTGTTTCGGAGAGATCCTTTGCCCAAATACAAGATGCGCAAGTGGGCCCTATCGCGATATCGGACCATGCGTGGGTCTGGGTGGACATGGTATGGCATGATATTAGCGCACGGACTCGCATTTGGAGGTTTCCTATGGAATTGTATAGGGATGTAGAATTCCATACATTTATAGGGCAGAAGTGGCAAGAATTTGCTGTTCACAACGCTCAACACCGGGAAGACCCGGAGCTCTTCTGGGAAACCGCAAAGGTAGTCCTACGGGGAGACATTATAGGGTATGTCGGGAGGAAGAGGAAGTTGTTGACGCAGCAGATTGTCCGGCTGGAGCAACAGGCACGTAGAGAGCGGAGAAGGCGGGCGCAGAACCCCTCGGTGGCGAACGGGAAGAAAGTATGGGAAACCCAAACGGCCCTGAACGAGCTGTTGCACCAAAGGGCCAAAAAGTCCTTTTTATATTATAGGTTTCAGCTATACCGATATGGGGATAAGCCGGGTAAGCTCTTGGGGAGATGCCTTAGGGATAGTAGGGGGACCGGACTGGTTGCGGCACTCAGGGATAATCAGGGGATGCTGCACAGAGAGAGTAAGGCGATTGCGCAAGTGTTTCGGACGTTCTATCAAAGCTTGTACGCGAGGAAGGGAGGGTCCCAGTCTGCCATGGAAGATTACCTGGGAGACTTGCGCCTGCCCCAGCTGACAGTGGACCAGAGGGCGCAATTAGATGCGCCGGTGTCCGATGAGGAGATACAACGGGTTATCCAGCAGGCGAGTTGCTGCAAGACGCCGGGTCCAGACGGTTTCGGGGCGGCATTTTATAAGTTGTTGGGGGAGAAGCTGGGCCCTTCCTTAGTGGCAGTGTATCATAGAAGAGTGGAGCAAGGGGGATTTGGGCGAGGGGAGAATAACGCGCACATTATATTGATCCCCAAAGCGGGGAAAGATCGTACGCAGGCTACGTCTTATCGGCCTATATCCCTGCTGAACTTTGACGTGAAGATACTGGCCAAGGTGCTGGCGGACCGCCTAGCCCCAGTTTTGCGGGAGCTGGTGCACGATTCTCAGGTGGGGTACGTGAGGGGACGGTACGCAGTGCGTAACCTTCGTAAAATTGTGGCCTCACTGGAGTGGGTACGGAGTAGGAAGTTGCAGTCTCTCTTGATCAGCTTCGACGCGGAAAAGGCGTTCGATCAAGTGAACTGGGCATACTTAAAATATTTGCTGCCCCAGTATGGCCTTGGGGTGTCTTTTTGTAATATGGTGGAGCTCTTATACTCGAGGCCTACAGCAAGGGTCCTCTGTAATGGCGTGCTATCGGATGGCTTTAGGCTGGAGAGAGGAACGAGGCAGGGATGTCCGCTCTCTCCGCTGCTTTTTGTGTTGTCTCTGGATCCTCTGGTGCGGCGGATTGAGGCGTCCAGGGATATACGCGGCATAGCTATAGGGCGGCATACCTTTAAGATGGCTGCCTTTGCAGATGATATGCTTGTGCACTTGCTGTCCCCTCAGACGTCGCTGCCTAGTTTATTACAGGAATTCTCTCTCTATGGCAGTTTTGCGGGATTGGGTATTAATATGGAAAAGTCGGAGGCCTTGGATGTGGCGGGGACACTGAGGGGGCAGTGGAGTGGGAGCTTCCCACTGAAGTGGGCGGGGGACTCCTGTGTGTACTTGGGGGTGCTATTGACTAGGGAACCGAAAGAGCTATATAGACAAAATCTGGAACGGGTCTTGGCCCAAATGCGCTCGCAGCTTCAGGCATGGACTCCGCTCCCCCTGTCTCTGTTGGGACGGGTGGCGGCATTGGGGATGGTGATTTTACCACGGGTGCTGTATTGGTTGCAGACCCTTCCAGTGTGGATATTGAAACGAGACTTAAACTCTATCGACCGAGAGATTCGGAAGTTTCTTTGGAGAGGGGCCCGGGCTCGTATACCATTACATAGACTGAGAGGGAGATGGGAACGAGGGGGGGTAGGGCTTCCAGACCTACGGAGTTATGCCTTAGCGTGCCAAGCACGGCATATCGGGGACTGGTTGGGGGATACGGAGGTGTACACCCCACGAGCATTGGAGGAGGCCTTTGTGGCCCCGCAATCTCTGCTAGCGGTGCTGCATTTGGAGAGTAAATACTTGACTGGAGGAGTGACGAGTAGTGCGCTGATTCGTCCAGCACGACAAACGTGGCGATGCCTGAATGGACTTTGGAGGGAGACTCCAGCGGTCTCGAGTTGGCTGCCCCTACAAGGGAACTGTCGGTTCACCCCTGGATCGGAATCACCAGTGTTTTGGGGATGGTGGAGGCAGGGTATACGGAATATTGGACATGTGATTGCCCCAACGGGGCAGTGCAGATCCTTTGCGACCTTGTGCAAGGATTATGGGATAAGCAGCCGGCACTACTTTGCCTATGCCCAATTACATCACTATATAGCTTCGCTCCCGCAGACTGCACTCCGGGTGGAAAGGGCTGCGCAGATATTGGAGTTCTTTGCATTGGGGGGGGAAGATCCGCCCACAATCGCAAGTTTGAAGAGGCGCATGGATGGGTATGTTAATCCGCCGGATTATGGGGCGGAAGAGACTTTGTGGGGTCGGGAGTTGAATTTGGTGGTGCCCCCGGGGACACTTAATAGGGCCTTGAGTGGGATACGCGGATTAGTGGAGGGGGCCCGCTGGCGGGAAGTGCAGTTTAAATGCCTAATACGAGCACATTTCTCTCCTAGACGTGCACTACGGTGTCGTCTCACTGAGGAGGGAGGATGCCCAAAATGTTCTAGCCCCTTGGCGGATTTGGGACATATGTGGTGGAGATGTCCGAGGATTTACCAGTATTGGAGAAAGATTGCTGATTATATGAGTGCGGTCATATCCCAACAGATTGACTGGACGGCATCGCTTGTGGTGTTAGACAGACTTGGACCACTCCACCCGAAGGGGAGGTGGGAACGCCTGTTAGTTAGGAAAGCATGTCTGGTGGGTAAAGGCCCAATACTTCGCCGGTGGAGAGAAGCGGCGAACCCTACCTTTTGGGAGTGGCGCAATAGCTTCCACCACCTAATGCTTATGGAAAGGAGGGGAGCTAAGGGAAATGCCCGTCGTTGGGCTTCATTCCTGCTGGTATGGGAGCCATATATTCAGAGGTTGGGTCCTCGGGCCCGGAATGAGGTCCTCCGGGTGGGCTAAGGCAGGACAGAGGAGGATAGGGGAGTACATAGAGATGTGCGGAACCATGGATAAGTTTCATGTATGTTCCCTTGTGGTAGAGGAAGAGCTGTGGGGGTTGGGGGGGTAGGGGGAGGGGGGGAAGGGGGGGAGGGGGGATTAAACTGTAAACTTTGCGGTACCTTTTTGTATGATCTGTGGTGATACCCTGGAGCGGGGGATAAGACACAACCCCTGCAAGGGTTGCCATGTTTGTATAATGTTTTGCATGATCTGTATTGTGTGGTGCTGTTTTCAATAAACAGAGTTTTCAAAAAAAAAAAGAAAGACTATCAGATTTCTACATTACTACACTCCAGTGCCAACCGTCAGGCACATTAGGAAGTACTACAATCACTGCCCATTTAGAACCCATAGCAAATCCGCCGTATCATAACATCACTATCAGACCTCACAAAGCACCATACCCTACCTATCAAAAGGCAACACTGCAAATATTAAACCAATACATCTCAGAGATTACCAATACATTTCCTAGTGGGGAAAAGAACAAGTGACACTGTCAAATACAAACTACATAAATGGAATACCTCAGCTTGGTTACACATTCAGAACATAGACCGTCACCAAACAAAGAACAAGGGATAACAATTTAGAAATAGGAAGACAATAATTAAACTGAGAACCCCAAAAGCCAAACTTGGAATGTACAACAATGGAAAAATAAAGATATAAATTAATTTTTTCTTGAACTAAACAAAACAAAGACATTAATTATGCACATTTCCCAGAGCTGACATATTCTAATTGATAAATTCAATATAAAAAAGTATTTTTCTACCTTTTGTGCATTTTATTTTTCAGTTGCAATTGCTCCAGTCACTTTCTTCTGGTTTCTTTGTGTCTTCTGCTAACTCTCCATTCTCTGCTGTCCATTCGTCCTTTCTTCTTTTTTTCCATTCTCTCTCTACATCTGCTTTAACATACTATCTTTCCCCTTTTGCTCTTTCCTCCGTTTCTTTCTTTATTCCTTTTTCATCCACTCAAATTTCACCCTCCATCCTCAATCCCCACTTACTCTCCAAATACCCGGCCAGTCGTAGATTTTTCTTCCTTCCCACACAAAATATATTTTCCTCTCTCCATCCTCACTCCCCCAGCCCCATCCCCTTCTAGTCCTCCCCCAACATCAGCTTCTTTCTAGTTGCAGCCTCACCCAGCATCCGCTCTCTTCTAGTCCCATTCTTCCAACCTCCCGCATCAGCCCATTTCCAGTCCTAGCCCACCATCAGCCATTTCCAATCTTAGCCCCCCCATCAGCCATTTCTAATCCTACCCTAGCCCCTCATCAGCCCATTTCCAATTCTAGCTTCCCCTCCCCATCAGCCCATTTCCAATCCTAACCGCCCATCAGCCTATTTTCAGTCCTAGCTCCCCATCAGCTATTTCCAGTTCTATCCTAGCCCCCCCCCCCATCAGCCCATTTCCAATCCTAGCCCTCCCCATCAGCCTATTTTCAGTCCTAGCTCCCCCATCAGCTATTTCCAGTCCTATCCTAGCCCCCCCCCATCAGCCCATTTCAAATCCTAACCCCCCATAAGCCCATTTTCAGTCCTAGCTCCCCAATCAGCTATTTCCAGTCCTATCCTAGCCCCCCCCCCGTCAGTGCATTTCTAGTCCTAGCTCCCCATCAGCTATTTTTAGTCCTATCCTAGCCCCCCATCAGTGCATTTCCAGTCAAATCCCCCATCAGCCCATTTCCAATCCTAGCACTCCATCAGCCCATTTCCATTCCAAGCCGCCCCCCATTAGCCCATTTCTAATCCTAGCCCCCCCATCAGTCCATTTCCAACCCTAGCATCCCCATCAGTCCATTTCCAGTCCTAGCTCTCCCATCAGTCCATTTCCAGTCCAAGACCCCCTATCAGCCCACTTCCAATCCTAGTCCCCCATCAGACATTTCCAGTCCTATCCTAGCCCCCCATCAGTTCATTTCCAATCCTAGTCCCCCATCAACCCATTTCCAGTCCTAGCTCCCCCATCAGCTATTTCCAGTCCTATCCTAGCCCCCCGTCAGTCCATTTCCAGTCCAAGACCCCCTATCAAGCCATTTCCAATCCTAGCCCTCCCATCAAACATTTCCAGTCCTATCCTAGCCCCCCATCAGTTCATTTCCATTCCTAGCCCCCCATCAGCCCATTTCCAGACCTAGCTCCCCATCAGCTATTTCCCGTCCTATCCTAGCCCTCCATCAGTGCATTTCCAGTCCAGTCCCCCATCAGCCCATGTCCAATCCTAGCAGTCCATCAGCCCATTTCCAGTCCTAGCCCCCCCATTCCAGTCCTAGCCCCCCATTAGCCCATTTCCAATCCTAGCCCCCCATCAGCCCATTTCCAGTCCTAGCTCCCCCATCAGCTATTTCCAGTCCTATCCTAGCCCCCCATCAGCCCATTTCTAGTCCTAGCTCCCCATCAGCTATTTCCATTTCTATCCTAGCCCATCAGTGCATTTCCAGTCAAATCCCCCATCAGCCCATTTCCAATCCTAGCATGCCATCAGCCCATTTCCAGTCCAAGCCCCCCATTAGCCCATTTCAAATCCTAGCCCCCCCCATTAGCCCATTTCCAATCCTAATGTCCCCATCAGTTCATTTCCAATCCTAGCCCCCCATCAGCCCATTTCCAGTCCTAGCTCCCCCATCAGCTATTTCCAGTACTATCCTAGCCCTCCCATCAGCCAATTTCTAGTCCTAGCTCCCCATCAGTGCATTTCCAGTCCAATCCTCCATCAGCCCAATTCCAATCCTAGCACTCCATCAGCCCATTTCCAGTCCAAGTCTCCCCATTAGCCCATTTCCAGTCCAAGCCCCTCTATTAGCCCATTTCCAATCCTAGCCCCCCATCAGTCCTTTTATAATCCTAGTGTCCCCATCTGCCCACTTCCAATCCTAACCCCCCCATCAGCCCTTTCCAGTCCTAGTTCCCCCATCAGCTATTTCCAGTCCTATCCTAGCCCCCCATCAGTCCATTTCCAGTCCAAGCCCCCCTATCAGCCCATTTCCAATCCTAGCCCCCCCATCAGCCCATTTCTATTCCTAGCTCCCCATCAGCTATTTCCAGTCCTATCCTAGCCCATCAGTGCATTTCCAGTCCAATCCCCCCATCAGCCCATTTCCAGTCCAACCCCCCCCCCTCCATTAGCCCATGTCCAATCCTAGCCCTCATCAGCTATTTCCAGTCCAATCCTAGCCTCTCCATCAGCCCATTTCCAGTCCTATCCTAGCCCCCCATCAGCCCATTTCCAGTCCTAGGCCCTCCATTAGCCCATTTCCAGTCCACGCCCCTCCCCCACTCAACCCATTTCCAGTCCAAGGCCCCCCATCCCATTTCCAGTCCATGCCCCCCCCCCCACTCAGTCCATTTCCAGCCCTAGCCCCACCATCAGCTATTTCCAGTCCTAGCCCCCAACCCCAAAGCGCCCTGCGGCTGTCCAACTGGCTTTAGAGGGCTCCTGGCAGGCCCCGGCTCACCTTTGACAGCTGCCGAAGTGAAGAGTGCCGTTTTTCTTCACTTCAGCAGCTGTGTTCTAGTATAGGCCGCTGAGTGCTGGGAAACAGGAAATTCCTTTTGACCTCCGGCGCACCTGTGGCCTATACTAGAACACAGCTGCCAAAGTGAAGAAAAAAGGCGCTCTTCACTTCAGCAGCTGTCAGAGGTGAGCCAGGGCCTTCCTGAGTCCTCTAAAGCCAGCCCTGCCGGTGCCGAATATGCAAGATGTTGTTGACGCAGGGCCCCCTGAAGCGCGGGGCCCTCTGCAAACAACATTCTTGCACAAAGGACAGGCCAGGCCTGTTCACAGTTTCCTGAAATTTGTCTGGATGAAGGTCAGCCATAAATTATTTTAACAGTTCTGTTCAGGAGCTTAAACCATCAAACAAAAATAGATCACAGTGTGTTTTGCACCAGAGGACTGTCACCTCACAAATGGCATTAATACCTCGTATTTGCATATCACACCAAACCAAAAAAACTTGCAGTCACACACTAAATTATCCTCAAAACAAATATTTGCAAGCCTGGCTTGTCCCAAGAGGTTATTCATTCACTTTTGAGCCTATGTAGGTCTTATGTTTAACTGTGTGTTTTTGCAGAGTGGTTGAAAATAACTATGTGGTCTCAAATGTTCATATACAGGAAAATATATGGATAATTCTTATGTTGGGCAAATATAGCACAGTACAATTTCTCTGAAGATCTATTAACTGTAAACTCTCATTATCCAAAAAATAGCAGTTCCTGAGCCATGATCTGCTAACCAGAAAAATGTTGATTATCCAAGCATCATTTTATTTATCTATTTGCAGTATTTTTGTACCGCTATAGGTACTGAACATCATAGCGGTTTACACTAGAATCGGAGGTTGGATTAAAACAAAAAAACAGACATAAAGGACAGGACAGATACACTAGGGTCAATGAGGTAGAATGACAAAAGTTACCAGAGACTAGTGAAATATAATCAATTGAGGTGGGTATGTAAAGAAGATCAAGAAACAAAGTACGCTAGGGTGTGTTACTAGAAGGCATGTTCAAAGAGCCAGGTTTTAAGTCCGGACTTAAAGAACTTGTAGGAGGACTCGAGATGGAGGTTCATGGGAAGGGCATTCCAGAGAACAGGGGCAGAGCATTTATTTAAATGGATTTCTATACCGCCTTTTCCTACAATCAAGGCGGTCTACACAGCAAACAATCAACAAAATACAGTGTCTAGTGTGCGCATGCTTTGAGCAGTGAGTGCGTGTGTGTATAGATGGTCATTGATTCTTGGTGAACTATTTACAACGTGCGCTATTTACAATACTATGTACATCAGGACTTTAATACTATAATCGTGTCGCTAGGGTAGGGTGTTGAGTTGGGGTATTGTCTGTTGCACAGTTTAAGTGACGACACCATAGTGCTCTATGAAGCGGGTCGTCTTTAGAAGTTTCCTAAAGTAGCAGAAGGCCATGGATCGATAGGTTTCTAGATGTAGACTGGAGATGGAAGTGGTGATCATCGTACTCCATTATCTGTAAAACTTATAATTCCCCAAAATCTTTTGGCTTGGTAAGATCCCTTATCTAGAAAGATGTTCATTATCCAAAATCCTTTTATCAGAAAACTCCCATTATCTGGAACTTTTGTTATTTAGGGAAATCCATTATTGGAATGTCAAGGATCCCTGATTATTCCACATTAACAGGTGATCCTACTGTAAAAGGTATCACAACATTGAAATAATCCAAGTAAAGTTGTTCTGCTCTCATCCTTGCAATCCCTGCAGTTTTGTATAATTATTCAGCCTTGTCATTAAGTGCAATAATACATATTTCTTTATTATTTCAGCAAAGTGCTGAAACTGAACCTTTGATGAGATTCCTCTATTTCATTTATCATGTGTATTCATCTATATGATGTATTCTTCTTTTCAAGTTTAAGAAAGCATCCATGGAGAAACTGTAAATGTATGGTCTAATGCATTTTTCAATTTCAGAACATTAATTTTTTCTAACTTGTAATTATTCTCACTTTCCTGATCCTTAGATTCTAAAATGTAAACCTATACAATTGATAGAGCTAAATTGTGAACTCCGCTATCTTGAGAACATTCGTTTTGCCAAATAAAACAAATGGGGAAAGCATGCAGAGCATGGCTCATGGAATTCTTTCCCACCCCTCTGCATGTGTGTGCATGTGCACACCTATCTGTATCTGCATTGCCTGTGTGTGTGTGTATTTCGCAGTTTTGTATATTTATCTGTTTTGTGTGTGTCTGTTTCTGTATGTGTGTGCATTTTTTTGGGCTGCTATGTCTGTACATGTTTGTATGAATGTTTGTGTCTTTGTATGTCAATGTATGTATGTTTGTATGTATGTGTGTCTGTACATGCCGGCATGTGTGTTTTTGTGGGCATGTTAATATGTGTATTGTCACAATCCCATCCCTTTAGCCACGTGCTTAAAGGTCAGGGTGGACATTATTGTTGTATTGAAGGTAGAAACTTTTGTTAGTCCAGAAGCATTCTGGTACTAGTAAGTCCCTTTCTTCATAATGAATAGTTGTGTAAGCCACGTGAGTGGTAAAGTATAGGGCTTTATTCCCTTAATGCACAAAAGGTTCAAACGAAGACAACAGGATTTTCACCTTGTTCAGGATTTTCACATAAGGTATTTACATAGGTCAAAAACTTGGACATGCTTCACAGTCTTTGTTAGTTATGCAGGGTTCAAACAAAACAGGTTATATAAACAAAAGCAATGCTTCTTCTTTCAGCTTGTCAAACAAAACTATGTTTCAAAAGTATATCCTGCATGCTATATTTCTCTCAAGGATTCTAAACTCCCAGTACAACAAAACGTACAGTCCATAGTGCATTCAGTTAGCAAAGGGTCAGGTTCAGCAGGGTCTATCTGCTTAGCCTCTTGTTCTGCTGAGATATCTCTTGCCCCTGAGCTTTCCCCATATATTCCTGGTTTTACTTCAGAGCTTCTTCCTAAGGCTCTCCAGCCTGGCTGTACCCGGTCTGCCAAATATGCAACAGGACTTTTGGTAAGCACTCTTTCTATAGGTTCCCAAACCTTTCTCCAGCTGCCTTGGCTGCTCTTACGGCTCCCTGGCTTCCAGGCCTTTCTGTGACCCGGCCTCAGTTCCTGATTCAGATCTGTGTCTCTTAGACTCCTGGTCTGAGTCTGGTTCACCCACCTCTGAACACCTTGGGGCTCACACAGGGCCGGATTTACCTATACGCCATGTACGCCATGGCGTAGGGCCCACAGCTGGCAAGGGCCCACAAAAAGCTGCCGCGGCAGCATGGACGTTCCCGCGGCAGCATGGACGGTCCCGCGGGGCCCCCTCTGCCCTGCCGAATCCCCGGCTGAGCCCCTCTGTGCCGGCTTTGAGAGGCGTGAAGGGAGAGTGTCTCCCTCGCGTCTCTGTTAAGCCCGCAGGAGCTGATGGGAAATTTCCCATCAGCCCCTGCGGGCTTAACAGAGACGCGAGGGAGACACTCTCCCTTCGCGCCTCTCAAAGCCGTCGCGGAGGGAGGGATTCGGCAGGGCAGAGGGGGCCCCGCGGGACCGTCTATGCTGCCGCGGCCTTGGTAGCAGCCAGCGGTTTTGCTTTTTTAAAATTTCATTTTACTTGAGCCGAGGGGGGGGGGGGGGGGTAGGACTGGAAATGGACTGGGGGGGGTTAGGACTGGTAATGGGCTATGGGGGGGGGTTAAGACTGATAATGGGCTGTGGGCTGATGGGGGCTGTCTGGTAATGGGCTGTGGGGGGGGCTAGGACTGTAAATGGGGTGTGGGGTATTACGACTGGAGGTGGGATGATGGGGTTAGGACTGGTAATGGGCTGTGGGCTGTTGTTGGGGTTAGAACTGGTAATGGTCTTTGGGGGGTTAAGACTGATAATGGGCTGTGGGCTGTTGGGGGGGTTAGAACTGGTAATGGGCTATGAGGGGGGGTTAAGACTGATAATGGGCTGTGGGCTGATGGGGCTGTCTGGTAATGGGCTATGGGGGGGCTAGGACTGGAAATGGGCTGGGGGGGTTAAGACTGGAGGTGGGTTGATGGGGTTAGGACTGGTAATGGGCTGTGGGCTGTTGGGGGGGGTAGAACTGGTAATGGGCTATGGGGGGGGTTAAGACTGGTAATGGGCTGTGGGCTGATGGGGGCTGTCTGGTAATGGGCTATGGGGGGGCTAGGACTGGAAATGGGCTGGGGGGGTTAAGACTGGAGGTGGGCTAATGGGGTTAGGACTGGAAGTGGGCTGATGGGGGTTAGGACTGGTAATGGGTTATAGAGGGGGCTTAAACTGAAAATGGGGTGATGGGGGTTAGGACTGGAAGTGGGTTGATGGGGGGCTAGGACTGGTATTGGGTTGGGGGGTTGCTAGGACTGGAAATGGGCTGATGGGTGGCTAGGACTGGAAATGGGCTGATGCAGGGACTAGAAGGGAATGGATGCTGGGTGAGGCTGGAACTAGAAGGGAGCTGATGTTGGGGGATGATTAGAATGGGATGGGGCTGGAAGAGTAAAATGGAGAAGGGAAAAATATTTTGTGTGGGAGGGATAAAAAATCTACAATTGGCCGGGTATTGGGAGAGTAAGTGGGGATTGAGGATGGAGGGGTAAAATTTGAATGGATGAAATAGGAATGAGGAAAGAGCAAAAGGAGAAAGATTAGTATGTTAAAGCAGATGTAGAGAGAGAATGGAAAAAAACTAGAAGAGAGAAGAAAGGACAAATGGACAGCAGACGATGGAGAGTTAGCAGAAGACACGAAGAAACCAGAAGAAAGTGGCTGGAGCATTGCAGCTGAAAAAAAATGCACAAAAGGTAGAAAAATATCTCTTTATTTTGAATTTATTAATTGGAATATGTCAGCTCTGGTAAATGTGCATCATTAACGTCTGCGCTTTGTTTAGTACAAGAGCAAATTAATGTATAGTTTTATTTCTACAGTGTTGTACATTCCAAGTTTGGCTTTTGGGATTCCCAGTTTAATTATTGTCTTCCTGTTTCTAAATTGTGATTACTTGTTTGGTGATGGTCTATGTTCTGCATGTGTAACTGAGCTGAGGTGTTCTGTTTATATAATTCCTATTTGACATTGCCACTTGTTCTCTTTCCCCAGTAGGTCATGTATTGTTGTTCTCTGAAATGTATTGGTTTAATATTTGCAGTGTTGCTTTTTGATTGGTAGAGTATGGTGCTTTGTGAGTCCTGGTAGTGCTGTTAGGATACGGCGGGTTTGCTATGGGTTGGCACTGGATTATAGTAATGTAGAAATCTTTTAGTCTTTCTTTATCCATACACTCTAAGAGGCACGTTTACTAAAAGTTAGTATATGGTAACATTATGCAAATATTTATGCAAATGAGGCCCTTATGCAAATGAGGCCCCCGCACCCCCCTTGGGCCGCCCCTGCTGGGGGCCCACAATTTTTGTTGGCATAGGGCCTCACTCAAGGTAAATCCAGCCCTGGGCTCACATTCAGGGGAAGAAGCATGAAGGTACCTCTGAACTCTTGGGACTGTGTCTCTGGTATTCTCCCTACCAGGCACTCTCCCGGTTCTCCTTCTGTCCTTCCTGAAGACTTCCTTCTGGAGCTTCCCAGCCTGAAACTGGCTCTCCTGGAACTTGTTCCTTTCCTGTAAGGGCTGCAAGTTCAACTACCTTTTCTCCTCTCTTTGGAGCCGTCTCCTTTCTCTTTCTTTTCTATCAGCAGCTGCTGCGGCTCGTGCCGCTCCTCTCCCTTCTGGCTTGTCTATGCTTTGCTTATAAAGCTGTTTCTTAGGTAAGAATTCAGTCCCTCTGACCAGGTGTATGTGATTATGCTTTGAATTACTTATTGCATCATCCCAACCTGGGCGTGTCAGCCTACCTTCTGAATCTCCGTGCATGCTCCCTCTAGCTGCACTTCTCACTAACTGCACTTTATGTATATCATTTCCTTTAAAGAGATCAATGTTTTCTTCTACCTCCATGGGTTTACTGGGGTCTGCTTCATCACAGTATTTATATCTGTGTTGTTCTCTCTCTGTGATGGAGAGAAGAGCTGAGAAAGAAGGAATATTTGAAAGGTGTAATAATATAATTGCTGTGTTACTGGGAATCTGTGTTTTTACAGCTGTTCAAACTGTTTTTTCCCATAGAAATACACTGTTTTTTTGGGGGAAGGCTTCATTTCTCTTCCATCTTCTACCACATGCAGAAACTTCATTTCTACAACACAGGAACTTCCAGCAGCCCATCTCTTTTCTTTCTGTGACTACAGTAGCATCCCAGCGTTCCACCTTCAGAGCCTTCCCATTGGCTGGATCCCTCCCACAGTCTCTGCTGCTAGTTACACTGGAAGCAACCAGGGCTGGCTCACTCACACAGTGAAGAGGATTGGAGATCTGCAGATCGACTTTATAAACTCTAAAAAATGTCCAGATATGTTAGCCATCCTTTCAGCTTCTGGACAATAAAGCATAGTTACTCACTTGTAGCAGGTGTTCTCCGGAAACAGCAGGAATCAGTCCTCACATATGAGTGACGTTACAAACGAAGCCCACGTGGGGACACTTCCCAGCTTCCAAAGGAAGCTTTTGGAAGGTGCACCATGCATTCATGCCAGTCTTCCTGTTTGAAGGAGCCATTTTTACTTCAGTATGATGACATAACTTAATCAAGCCAAAAAGGCAAACAACTCTATGGGGGAGGAGGGAGGGTAATGAGGACTGATCCTGCTGTTCCAAGAGCACACCTGCTACAGGTGAGTAAGCAGGAAGTCAGAACTCACATATGGGACTCCCAAGCTACAGGCTACCGAAAAACCTGTAAAAAGCCCAATGGGGCAACCAGAAAGCGTACTCACTTGTAACAGGTGTTCTCCAGGGACAGCAGGAATCAATCCTCACATATGGGAGATGTCAGCACCGACGGAGCCCTCGTGGAAGCATACCCCCAGCTTTCAAAGAAAGCCTTTGGGAGATGCCACCACGCATGCGCGGTCCCCTTCCCGCCCAAAGGTGCCATCTTGCTCAGTCAGATGACATAGCTAAAAGATGGCAAAATAAAAGATGGCAAAGGAGCAACTCCAAGGGGAGGAGGGAGGGTTGTGAGGACTGATTCTTGCTGTCCCCGGAGAACACCTATTACCTGTTTCTCCAGGAACAAGCAGGAAGTCAGTCCTCACATATGGGACTCCCCAGCTACAAGCTACCAAAAACCCATAGCAAAAACAGGGCTGCCACGAAAGGAGTCACAAGCAGTAGCAATTGAGTCTGTGCACACAGACCACAGTAGGACCCCTGTGTCCGATGAAACCAGCGCTCCGGTAGCCTGAACACAGAAGAGTCAGAGGGTAGGAGTTGCCTAAACCCTGAAAAGGTTATGGAGCACGGCTTGGTTGAAGGCACTGTCCTATCGGGACTCTCTCTCTAGGCAGTAATGGGCTGCAAAAATATGAACTGAAGACCAGGTGGCGGCCTGGCAGATGTCCACCAACGGGACAGAGCGCATGTTTGCCACTGAAGCCGCTATGGCCCGGACACGGTGCGCCATGACACGGCCTTCCAGTGGGAGCCTTGCCTGCCCATAAGCAAAGGTGATACAGTCCGCCACTCATGTGGACAGCGTACGCTTGGTCACCGCCTCTCCCAGCCTACTGGGGTCATAAAAGATAAGCTGAGAAGCTTTGCGGTGACCCTGGGTGCGTTGGATGTAGAAGGATAAGGCCCTCTTACAGTCCAATCTGTGAAAGACCATCTCCGCCCGACTGGAGTGAAGTCTTGGGAAGAAGGTAGGAAGTACCACTTCCTGATTAAGGTGGAAGGACGACACTACCTTCGGCAGGAACTTGGGGTGCGTACAAAGCACCACCCTGTTCTTGTAGAACCTGGTATAGGGCACCTCTGTCACAAGGGCCTGGAGCACGCTAGTTCTGCAAGCGGCAGTGAGCACAACCAGGAAAACCACCTTCCAAGAGAGGTAGCAAATGTGGCAAGTAGCCATAGGCTCGAAGGGCGGACGACTGAGCTGCCCTAACACAACATTGAGGTCCCATTCAGTCGCTGGAAGGAGAACCGGGGGTTTTGACAGGAGCAAGCCCTGAAGTAAGTGGGTCACCAAAGGTTGGACCAAGAGGGGCTTACCATCCACCGGGTGGTGGTGTGCCGCCAGGGAACTAAGGTGAACTCGGACCACGTTAGACTTGAGCCCAGATTAAGAGAGGTGGAAAAGGTACGGCAACACCACAACCACTGAGCAGGAGAAGGGATCAGTCCCATGATCGGTGCACCAAACCGAGAACCTGCACCATTTGAGGGTGTATGCCAGAGCTACTCAAATCCGGTCCTGGAGGTCCGCAACCCTGCAGGTTTTCGGGATATCCCTAATGAATATGCATGAGATATATATGCATTAGAGATAGCCTGCCAACCTGACTGGTTTGTGGCCCTCCAGGGCTGGATTTGGAGACCCCTGCCTTACACCTCTGTCATTTAAGATTGTGAGTGGGCAAGGTGCAGATGTCCTAGACATCAAAAGGGTAGATAGAATGTGTCACATTCTTCCTCGATTCTCACCACCACCAAAAAGTTGTCTAATAGACAATATTTTGGTGGTGGTGAGAAGCGAGGAGGAATGTGACACATTCTATCTAACCTTTTTGATGTCTTGGACATCTGCACCTTGCCCACTCACAATATTAAATGACAGAGGTGTAAGGCAGGGGTCTCCAAATCCAGCCCTGGAGGGCCACAAACCAGTCAGGTTGGCAGGATATCTCTAATGCATATATATCTCATGCATATTCATTAGGGATATCCCAAAAACCTGCAGGGTTGCGGACCTTCAGGACCGGATTTGAGTAGCTCTGGTGTATGCCTTCCTAGTAGAGGCCTTGTGAAAGGCCAGCAGAATGTCTTCGACCTCAACTGGAAGGTTGAGGGGGGGAGAGTCACCATCTCAGCAACCACGCTGTCAACGAGAGGGACCCTAGGTTAGGGTGCAAGAGAGAGCCCCCCTCCTGAGATAGGAGTCCCGGGGTGGTGCCCAAGGGGATGGGGGCCTCCACTGTCAACTGCAGAAGCAGCGGGAACCACGACTGCCTGGGCCACCTGGGGGCTATCAGAATGAGCGAAGCCCTGTCTTGGAGGGTCCTGAACAAGATCTTGGTGATCAGCAGCATCGGAGGGAAGGCGTACATGAGGCCTTCTGACCACGAGACTAGATATGCATCCACTGCCACCCTGGAGGGGTGGGCCTGCCAGGAGCAGAAGCAGGGCAACTGAAAGTTGTCCGGACTGGCGAACAAGTCCATCACGGGTTCCCCCCAGAGCCGGAAAAGCCGAGTGGCAATCCTGGGATCCAGATGCCATTTGTGCAGCTGGAGAACCCTGCTGAGTCTGTCGGCCAGCAGGTTGTCCTGGCCTGGCAAGTACACTGCCCTCAGGAGGATGCCCTGTTGGATTGCGTACGAGCAGAGACCCAGTTCCTCCTAGCAAAGGACATGGGATCCCATGCCCCCTTGTTTGTTTACGTAGAACATTGCCACCTGGTTGTCCGTCTGGACCAGGACTGTCTGGTGGCATAGGTGGTGACAAAAAAACCTCAGAGCAAGGTGTATGGCTCGAAGCTCCAAAGGTTTGATCTGTTGGGTACTCTCGTCTGGCGACCAGGTGTCCTAAGTGTGGAGGGCTCCACAGTGGGCTCCCAGCCGAGCAGGGAAGCATCCGTGGTGAGGACCCTTGAGTGACTGGGGGTCTGGAAGGGCAGGTCCGCTTCTAGATGTTGGGGTGACTGCCACCAGACCAGGGAATCCGCCAACTGGCGGGTCACCGCAACCCCTGTCTCAGAGGCAGCCTGTGGCCTGAGACCATTGGTCCCAGAGACACCACTGCGCCGCCTTCATGTGGAGGCAAGCGTCTGGAGTGATGTAGACTGTGGAGGCCATGTGTCCGAGGAGACGCAGAAAGTGCCGGGCAAGCACAGAGGGACGGTGCTGTATGTCTCGAGCCAGAGATCTGAGACAATCGGCCCGGTCCTTGGACAGGAAGGCCTTCGTCTAGAGGGTGTCGAGCTTTGCCCTGATGAACACCAGGCATTGTGTTGGGAGGAGGTGAGACTTGGGGTAATTTATGATGAGGCCCAAGTGTTGCAGAACCTGGATGGTGCGGGCGGTGGCCTGCTGTGCCTTCCCTTAAGAACCAGTCATCCTATTAGGGAAAGACGAAGACCCCTTGGAGCCTGAGGAAGGCGGCCACAACTGACAGGCATTTTGTGAATATCCTCAGGGCAGAGGCTAGGCCAAAGGGAAGCACCCTGTACTGAAAGTGTTTGCCCCCTATCACAAACCTCAGGTATTGCCTGTGGTTGGGGTGGATAAGGATGTGGGTGTAAGCATCCTTGAGGTCTAAGGAGCATAGCCATTCTCCCTGCAGAGGTATGTCAGAAATGTTCCAAGGGAGAGCATCTTGAACTTCTCCCTCATCAGGAATTTGTTGAGGTTGCGCAGGTCGAGGATGGGCCTTAGGCCCCCTGTCCTCTTTGGGACGAGGAAGTATCTGGAGTAGAACCCTTTGCCCTTGAGGTGGTGGGGCACCAGTTCCACCGCTTTGTCCTCGAGAAGACCTGCCAACTCCTTCAGGAGAAGGTCCTGGTGGAGGGGAGACCTGAGGGACTCTCCCGGGAAATAAGGGGAAGGTATTTGAGTCAGGTGGAGGAGGTAACCCTCCTTGACTATCCTCAATGCCCAGGAATCGGTGGTGATGGGCACCCACCTCTAGGCAAAGAGGGCCAGATGTCCCCCTGTGGGCTGCTGATCTCCTTGGGGTAGAAAGGCTATGCTCAAGGAGTCAAAAGCTCCCCCCTGGCTGGGCCGGGGCTGGTGCCTGGGGTTTTGGAGCCTTGTGCTTACGCGGGCCATGCCCATGTCCCTTGGCCTGCTGAACCTGTTGGGGAGCTGGGGAGGCCTGATAGGGTGGGTAGTTTTGGTAAGCAGCCCCCTTCCTTGGGTAAAAGGTCTTTTTACTCAAGCCCTTCCATCAGGGAAAGGCAGTGGTCTTCTTGGAGAGCCTGGTCCTCGTCATGAACTCGGTCTCCAGCTCGGCAGCCTTGTCGGTCATGGGTTTGCCAAAGAGGTTCTCCCCTTGGCATGGGACATCAACCAATTTGTCTTGAACCCACTGCTCGAGGTCGGACAACTGAAGCCAAGCCTGGCGATGTGCACTGATGCCCGCCACGGCTACCTGGGTCGCTGACTTGAACCCGTCACAGGCTGCTTGAGACATAAATTTGGAGCACTCACGGATGGCCTTGGACAGACATTTGAACCCCTGCAAAGGTTCCTCAGAGAAACCAGCCGAGAACCTGGCGAGTTCCTTCACCAGGTCTCTCAAGTACATGCCCATGTACAGCTGGTAGGCCTGGACACGGCAGATGAGCATCGAGCCCTGGTAGCACTTCCTGCTGAGGGCATCCAAGGTGCAGGCCTCCCTGCCTGGGGGCACCAAGGAGTGCGTCTTCTGACTTTTCAGCCGATGCATGGCCGACTCCATCACCATGGAGTTGTGCGGCAGTTGTGACTTCTGGAAGTCCGGTCTCCGGCGGACCAGATACATCGAGTCGAGCTGTCTGCTCACCACCGGCACCGATGCCGGTGTCTCCCACATGCAGAGCATGAGCCGTTCCAGGATGGGAGGAATGGGCATGTGAGCGATTCCCAAAGAGGGGCCTTGTACTGGAGGATCTCCAGCTCTTCTGTCCGAGGGTCCTCATCCGACTCAGTCAGGAACACCAGGGCCTTGGACATGTCCTTGACAAAGTCCAAGAAGCCCATGTCCTCCGGCGGGGTAACATCTGTTTTACTAAATTGCATGCGTATATTTTGAAGCCACATAGGATTTTAGATGGGTGGCATATACATTTTAAAATAAAGTGTAAAAGGTTATGCAAATGATGCCGCAGTGAGTCTCTGCACATGGCCCTGCATCACCCTCATGCTGTCCCTGGGGGAAAGTAGACAGGAGAGTGCACTGGGAGATAGAGGAAAGCAGAAAGCTCAGATTGGGACCTACATGATCAGAGAGTAAAATGGTCAGACAACAAAGATAGAAGAGAATTTTATTTTCAATTTAATGATCGGATTTGGTGCTATCTTTATATTTCATACAGTACATGGAGATGCATCTCTTTCTATTTCTCTGGTATTGCAATGTATGCAGAATCTGGCTTCTGAGGCTGCAGTTTAATTTTTATCTACATATGTTTATTTTTAGGTTATGGTCACTTACTCTGTACTTGGTGAGGGTCTGTGTTTTGAGTGTGTGACCACGACCCAGTATTCTGTTAACATGGAGTTTGTATATAGGGATCTGTACTGTAGCAATCTGAATTGTTCAGATTTTCAAATAGGTATTGGATGTTCCAGTATTTACAGTGATGCTCTTTTTGGATGGGCTCCCTATTTTGGAAGTTGGTGCTGGTATGGTATAGTATGGTAGATTTGCTCTATAGATACTCAGTGACTTTGTTGTAGGGTTTTGTATTAGTTCACAATATACCTGGTACTAGAAAATGTTTGTTGTTGTTGTTGTTGTTGTTAGTGAGATGATCAGAATCAGATTTTTTTTAAGATATTGAGTTCTGTGGGTGAATCTCCTGGTTCTGCTCTGCACCACTATTGTGAAAGGGGGTTCTGTGGATGCAAAATATATGTTGTGGTGATGAAAGCCCTTTGGAAAACATGGAACTGGATGAAAATCCTGAATTCCCCATAGAAGTGGATGGCAGTGCACATGTGCAGGGGAATTACAGCCCAGGTCAGAAGCAAAGTCAGCTCCCTGCAAGAGTCAGACCACGCCCTAGCTCAGGGGTGGAGACAGGATTCCCTGCTGATTGGTCCCTTGGGGGCAGAGAGCAGGGAAGGCCCAGCAGGCAGCAGTGGTTAAAAGCACGTGCAAAGCAAAGCAAGACGGAAGCACCGGGAGTCAGACAAGGAGAACCACCCAGGGAAGCACAAGGAGAAGCATCCAGAGTCGGCTGGAGAGTAGCACACGGAGAGACAGAGGCAGTGGCAGTCTCAGGCTGGAGCCCGAACACAGATACAGACCGGGAGGAGGAAGAGACAGAGCCAGCAACGGAAGGCAGAGGCACGAGTGAATGGAGGAGAGCTGGACGTCAGGCAAGGAACAGGAACAGCTATGAGAGCTGGAAAGGTCCGAGAGAAAAGAAAGAGGCTGGAGCAGTGCTAGGCTGGAAGAGAAGGCCAGAGAAAATCTCTCCAGAAAGCAGCTACCTCAGAGAGACTGGAGTAGGAGAGGAGCCTGCATTTCAAAGCCTGGAGAGTGAAGAAACAGCCTCAAGGTAAAGCCAACACTTTCATTTCTGATAATATAGCAGAAAGACAATTTGCTAGTTTTAAAGGGCAGGAAGTTGAGCCCTCACCTCCCACGATTAAGAAGTGGATAGAAAGCTTATCTGATGTTAAAGGCCATAGCTGTGATAACAGTGAAGCCTGTGAGACCTCTAAGCTAGAGGCATTAAGGAAGCTATTCTCTGAAGAGAAGTTTCACTCCCCAAACTTAAAAGTGCCAACAAGGGCTGAGTTGCTGTGGAGCCATTTTCTGGAGTTCCTAAAAGAAAGGAAGTTTGAGGAAGCTCCTAATTGTGAGAGAGCCTCTATTTACCCTAATGATAGTGAGGGAATGCAAATAGATGCATCTTTATTTTATTTATTTAGCTGTATTTATATTCTGCTTTTCACTGGGTCAAGGTGGTCAATTGGGGGATACATTTAACACAAGGGGATATGACACACATATGTTAATACTTACAGGGAACATGGGCAATGGAGGGTTAAGTGGCTTGCCCAAGCCCACAAGGAGTGCCTATAGGACTAGAAATCCTGGTCCCTCTGGCCTGAGATTGCTGTCCCAAGGTGGGACTTGAACCCCTGGCCCTCTGGCCTGAAGTACCTTGTCCTAACCACTAGACCACTCCTCCTCCTCCTCCTCCCTGCTCCTTCAGAGCATTTGTGCCTTGCTCTGAATATTTGCCTATGCCCATGGATTGTTCTTTGGCACAAAGAAAGAATTCTACAGTTGTGAACAAAAACAGAGAGTCTGAAAACCCTATAGGAAAATAGGGGCAGTTCTTACCTTTATTGAAGAAAGCTAATTCTGTGTATTGTATCACTGGCTGGAGTAAAGAAGCAGTGAGGAACTGTGTGTTTGCAAAGGAAACCCAGCTGTGACAAAGTTTGTTGAAAATCTGCTAATTGACCACACGGGGCAGTCCCCGGTGAATGTGTAAGAAAGCAGAACAGCTGAGAAGTGAAAAGGTTTTCGTTTGTTATTCTCCCTCTGGTTTAAATCCTGATTTCATCTTTTTCCTTTGGAGATGTATCCTACTGCCTTAGTTGTGTATGAGCCCTAGCGTATTTTGGAAATCCCCATAAATAAATTTTCTTGCATGCCTTACCACCGACTCAACTACATTATTTCCCTTGAGGAGTAAAAGAGTACTACAAGACCCAGAATCCTCTGGTGTCTTTAAAATAACTTTATTCCAAAAGGACATACAAGGCCGTCCTCCATGCTGTAAGCCCCTGGGCCCAGCTGGAGACGTCGCAATGTTCAAAAAGAAAAAGCAACACAAAATAAAAATGAGTTATAATTTAGTTTTATAAACTGTGCTGTGGTTCTCGCTTTCTTTTCATTCCTTGGTGTGCAAGCATCTTGCATTTTCTCCACATAATCTAACTGGCTTTTTGGTTTGGTTCAGTCCCTGATTGGAGTTTTGAGAAAGCCTCCCCATCTCATCCCTCGCCTCAGGCAGGCCTTGAGCCGTCCCTGCCGATATATGAGGACTGACTTCCTGCTTGGTCCTGGAGAATGTAAAAATCAGTAGAATCCCTAACCTCCTGAGTCCTGAGCATATCTGACAGTGCCCTCGTAAACTTCAGACCAGTGCTTTTCAATCTCTTACCCTGAATGACCTCATTTTAACAACTGAAAATTGACGCGACACCAAATAATGATAAAATCAAAATAGCAGGTCTCCAGCCTCCTTCCCCTCCCTCTACTCATCTAAAGCAGGAATGCAGCAGCAACAGTAGTGGCAACAGCAGCAGCTCAGGATCTCTTGTATCAGTGTGGGGTATGTGCTTACAGACTTCAGTACTCAGCATGGGTTCCAGTCTAACAGGAAGCTTACCCAGGAGGAGACAAGGGCCTATGAATTTCATCCACTGGCTCACAAGCCACATGCTCACTAGTGACTGCCACTGCTTGGCATAGGTCACAGTGAAAGTCCAGAGAGAAGGAGAAATGGCCATGTTTCTATGACTCCATCTACTGATGATGTGACCCCATTTGGGGACCCGACTACAAGTTTTGGAACCACTGCTTTAGACTCTAGGTGTGTAATGTGTTACAAGTTTGCAAGTGCCTTAATCTAGCCCTGCCCATGGCAACAGATACAGTATTAGTTGTCAGAACATACAGCAACCATCAAGAAAGCAGACTACTCAGTTAATAGGTTTCATAGCAGAAATAATAACAAAGAAAATGAATTATATTTCTGAAGAGGCAGTCTATAACAGCTAGAGAATTATTTGTAGTCCTTGTGTGTGTGTGGTGTGCATATTTGTGTGCGGTGCGGAGGGTATTTATTGGCAGTGGAAGCAGTAAACAGACTTGTAGAGGAGTTGCTGGATAGTTTTTGGGGGTAAAACATTTTGCGGGGTGGTGGGGCAGTTGCGGTGAGTGTAGGTTTTGGGGGTAGAACAATTTGTGGTGGTGCGGCAGTTGTGAGAGGGGTAGAGGTAGTTTGTAGGGTGGTGAGGCAGTTGCAGGGTGTATTTTTGGGGGTGGGGTAGTTTTCAGGGTGGGGAAAGTTGCAGGGTTTTAGTTTTTAAGGAGTGGAGCATTTTATGAGTTATTGGAGCAGTTGCAGGGGTTAGTTTATGGGGGTAGAGCAGTTTTTGGACTTAAGGCATTTTGCAGGGTGACGGAGCAGTTGTGGAGAAGGTAGTTTTGGAGGGTGGGCAATTAGCATGATGGTGGGAAAGCAGTGAGGAGAAGGTAGTTTTTGGAGGTGGGGTAGTTTGCAAGCTGTTGGGGCAGTGGCGGGGGAGATAGATTTTAGGGGGTGGGGCCTGTTTCCAGTGTGGTGCGCCAGTTTCAGGAAGAGTAGTTTTTGGAGGTGGATGCAGTTTGTGGGTTGGTTGGTCAGTTGTGGGGAGCACACTTTATTGGTGATGGCAATTGTTGGGAGAGGTGATTTTGAAGGCAGTTTGTGAGAGGACATGACAATTGCAGAGGATAGTTTTTGGGGGTGGGGCAGTTTGTGGGGTTGTAGTGGAATTGCAGGGGGCATTTTTGGGGGTTGGACATTTTAGGGGTGGTAGCAAATGCAGGGTGTAGTTTTCAATAGTGGGGCAATTGGGGTTTTCAGAGAGTTGACAAAAGAAGCGAGGCAGTTTGAAAGGAGCAATTCTCTAGTGCTATATTTCATTGCATATAAGATTCTGTGCTACAAAAGCTGAAACTCCTTCTCCCATAGGAATATATTGATCATTCTTTTGGGGGTGGGAGTTTATTTCTCTGGAAACCTTGGTCTGATTTGGCCTATTTTCAAACTTGATGTGTCTTTTCACTGCTTTTTCCCCATGCCAAGTTTCATCCGATTCCACTTAATTCTTAGAATTATTTTGTCCCCAGACTGACATTTCTCAGTCCCTTTTTGTATAATTCTTTCCAACTTCTATTAGGTTGGAAAAATCAAAAAAAGTCTGCTTCATGAATAAGTTATTGTGACACAGGTGTCACTAAGTGCCTAGTGAATATCATATTTAGTCTATCAATTGATACTTGAAATGAGAGAAATTTTTAGACGCATTTTGCCTAGGTGTAGCAACTATTATAAAGGGTTCAGGTAGTTGGACAATATTATCTGTCTGTATACATGTTTGCGCATATGTTTCTAGCTGCTAATTTAGCTGCAGCTTCTGAAATGTAGCATTTCATACTTACCTGTTGCAATTGACTATATACATGGTGAAGCCGTGTGGTGGGGAAATTCAGGCTGATAAAGATGGGGAAGTATGAAACACCACATTTCAGTAGCTGCAGCCAGGTTGAAGAATTGTGGCATGAGAGAGCCATTGGATGAAGGGGGGATATGAGACAGTGATAGAGAGACTAGGTGAAGCCTGGGGGGCGGGGGGGTTGGTTATGAAAGAGAGAAAGAGAGACTAGGTGAAGACTGCAGGGTGGGAGATATGAGAGAGAGAGAGAGACTAGGTAAAATATGGAGGGGGAGTTATAAGCAAGAGGAGAGAAGAGACAGAGTGAGAGATTGGGTGAGGCCTGGGGTGGGGGTCATGAGAAAGAGATTGGATGAAGTCTGGGGGGGATCATATGAGAGATAGAGACTGATGAAGCCTTGGGGGAGGGGGGTTGTGAGCGAGAAAGAGACTGGCTGAAGCCTTGGAGGGGATCAAGAATGAGAGACTGGGTGAAGCCTTGGGGGGGGGTCATGAGACAGAGAGACTGGGGGAAGGCTAGGGGGGTTAAAAAAGAGAGAGAGGAGGGAGACAAATGCTCGCATCCCCCTACACTCCACCCACATGCACACACACTCTCCAATGTACATGTATAAACCCCTTGGCACTCCCCATGACACACACACATGCATGCAACCCCTGACAGTCCCCGCAGCACACACACACAAGCAAGCAGCCAACACTGCCTAAGATACACATACATGCATGCACTCCCAACACACATACATACATATGCAGCCCCTGAAATATACACACACATGCATGCATCCCCTGACACTTCTGAGACATGCATGTCAATCCCCCAATTGCCTGTGTCTGCAAATGGGTGAAATGTGCCACTGTGTCACACTGCAAGTGTACACTTTTCAACATGTTACATAAGAATTCTTATGATGGGCATTAGAAACGCTAGAATCTGTATTATATAGTTTCTTGGCACATGTATTACTCAAGTAGATTATGTTAGATTAGAGGAGCATTTAGTGTCTCTTTGGTATGAAAAAGCATAGTTACTCACCTGTAACAGGTGATCTCCGGGAACAGCAGGAATAAGTCTTCACATATGGGGTACCGTCGGCACCGATGGAGCCTGCACGGGAACGCTCCCCAGCGTCCCAAAAAGAAAGCTTTTGGGAGCATCCACCACGCATGCGTGCTGCCTTCCTGCCCAACTACCTCTCTCATTTCAGTTCAGTTGAAAGCTGAGACCAAAGGAGAGAAGTAGAAGAAAAATAGAGGATAGAGAGAGACAACTCCTAGGGGAGGTGGGTGGATTGTGAAGACTTATTTCTGCTGTTCCCGGAGATCACCTGTTACAGGTGAGTAAAGCGTAGTTACTCACCTGTAACAGGTGATCTCCGGGAACAGCAGGAATTTAGTCTTCACATATGGGTATCGTCGGTACCGACGGAGTCTGCGCGGGAACGCTCCCCAGCATCCAATAGGAAAGCTTTTGGGAGCATCCCTCAGCACATGCGCGCTGCCTTCCCGCCTTTCCAACTGTCCCTCTTCAGTTAAGCTTGTAGCTGAGTGAAAAGGAGAGAGGAAGGAGACAAGAGATAGAGAGACAACTCCTAGGGGAGGTGGGTGGGTTGTGAAGACTAAATTCTTGTTGTTCCCGGAGATCACCTGTTACAGGTGAGTAACTACGCTATCTCCAGGAACAAGCAGGAATGTAGTCTTCACATATGGGGACTCCCTAGCTGAAGATGCCAGGGAGATAGCCCCAGGAAGGAGCCACCCTGGAAAGGTGGGAATCCTTCGTCCCATGGATCTCTGGCATTCCACCAGGGTTGGTGAGTAGGACTTGAATAAGGTCTGAAAGAGATTTTGAAGAACAGCTTGGCCAAAGAAGGCATCCTGACGGGAGACTTTATCCAGGCAGTAGTGTGCTGTAAAGGTGTGTACCGAAGCCCAGGTGGCTGCTCGACAAATGTCATCGATAGACACAGAGTGGAGATTAGCCATGGAAGTTGCTATGGCTCTCACGTTATGAGCTGTGACATGGTCCTGAAGAGGTAGACCCTTACTTTCATAAGCAAAGGATATGCATTGGGCAATCCATTTAGATAAAGTTCTTTTGGAGACTGGTTGTCCCAAATGACTAGGTTCAAAAGCTATAAAAAGTTGTGAGGACTTTCTATGTTGCTGTGTTCTCTGTAGGTAAAAGGCCAAGGCCCTTTTACAATCCAAAGTATGAAGGTTTCTTTCTGCATTAGAGGCGTGAGGCCTTGGAAAAAATACAGGAAGATAAATTGATTGATTTAAATGAAAAGGCGAAACCACCTTTGGCATAAAGTGTGGATGAGTTCTAAGAAGAACCTTATCATGGTGAAATCTAGTATAAGAAGGATTAGCCACTAAAGCTTGCAGTTCACTAATGTGACGTGTAGAGGTGATTGCAACTAGGAAGATGACCGTCCAGGTCAAAAACTTAAGGGTTGTAGTGGCTAAAGGCTCAAAAGGCAGCTTCATGAGCTGCCCGAGAACTAGATTTAGATCCCATGCCACCAGTGGTGGTTTAATGGGAGGTTTGGTTAATAGAAGACCGCTCATAAATCTGGATATGAGTGGATGAGAGGAAATTGGTTGTCCATTCAGAGGCTTATAAGAAGCTGCAATTGCACTAAGATGGACTCTTACCGAATTGGTCTTTAGACCAGAATTCGATAATTGAAGGAGATAACTCTAGTGTCGATTCTAAGGGTATGCCAAGGGGGTTTAATCTCTTCTTGGAGCACCATATAGTAAAACGTTTCCACTTGAAGGCATAAGATCTTCCTGTGGAACGTTTCCTAGAAGCCTGAAGGATATCTTTTACCTGTTGGGACAGGTTGAAATCCTGGAGGTCTAAGCCTTCAGCAACCAGGCCGTGAGATGCATGGGCTGGGGATTCGGGTGCCATAGTATCCCGTTCTCTTGGGAAAGGAGATCTGGAGCATGCCCTAACTCCAGAGGTGCAGCTTGAGAGAGATGTAGAAGCAGGGGATACCACACTTGGCGTGGCCATCGTGGCGCTATGAGAATCATGCGGCCCCTGTCTCTCTGAAGCTTGAAGAGTGTTTTGGGGATGAGGGGAATGGGTGGGAAGGCATAAAGGAAGTCCTGACCCTTGTGAAGGAGGAAGGCATCCCTTGCCTGACAATTGTGAGCCGGAATCCTGGAACAGAACCGGGGAAGTTTGGCATTCAGTGGACTTGCAAAGAGGTCTATGTCTGGAGTGCCCCAGAGATGAAATATCTTTGCCACCTGGTCCAGGTGGAGGGACCACGCGTGAGGCAGCAGTACTCGACTGAGTTTTTCTGCCCAAAGGTTTTGAATGCCTGGAAGATATACCACTAGAAGGTGAATCTGATACTCTCTGGTGAGGGCCCACAGTCGTAAAGCTTTGTTGCATAATGACAGAGAGCCTGTCCCGCCCTGCTTGTTCACATAGAACATTGCTACTTGATTGTCCATCTGGACTAGGACTGTCTTGTAGCTGAGCTGGGCGTGGAATACTCGAAGAGCTAAATAGATTGCTCTTAATTACATGAGGTTTATGTGAAGACAAGCCTCCTGTGGAGTCCAGGTTCCCTGGGTAGAGAGATGATTCAAGTGTGCTCCCCAACCCACCTGCGATGCATCTGTTAGGGTGGCCTGAAAAAGGGGTTGATGAAAAGGAGACCCCACTGTCCGATTTTCTAGGGATTGCCACCATTGGAGGGACATAATTAGTCGTTGAGAGTTTATTATTTTGTCCGATAAATGACCTGTGGCCTGTGTCCACTGTGTGGATAGGGTCCACTGAGCTGCTCGCATGTGGAGGCGAGCATATGGGGCTACATGAACTGTGGATGCCATTTGTCTCAGCAATTGTAGTAGCTCTCGAGCAGTTAGGGAGGACTTCCCTGCTGCTTGAGAAGCTAGTTGCATTATGCGAAGACACCGGGCCTGTGGAAGGAAAGCCTTCACCTGTCTGGTATCTAGACAGGCCCCTATGAATTCCAGGCATTGGGTAGGAACAAGTTGCGATTTTGGGAAGTTTATTACCAACCCCAAGTATTGGAGGATTCGCATTGTGTGAGACAGTGCAGAGCTGGCCTCTGCAACCTTAGGGGCTCGAATGAGCCAGTCGTTTAAGTAAGGGAAGACGAATATCGCCAGGGTTCATAGAAATTCAGCTACTACTGCCATGCATTTCGTGAATACCCTTGGTGCTGAAGCTAGACCAAAGGGAAGAACCCTGTACTGGAAATGTTTTCCCCTGAAAAGGAATCGTAAGAATTTCCTGTGATCTGGATGGATCAGAATGTAAGTGTATGCATCCTTTAAGTCTAAAGAGCAAAGCTAATCCTGGCTTTGAAGGTATGGCAGAAGAGTTCCTAGAGAAATCATTTTGAACTTCTCTCAAAACAGGTATTTGTTCAATTCTCTGAGGTCTAAAATGGGTCTGTGTCCTCCTGTTTTCTTTGGAATAAGAAAATAGGGGGAGTAGAACCCTGCACCCCGTTGAAGAATGGGTACCTCCTCTATTGCCCCTTGGGCAAGAAGTGTTGAGACCTCGTGATCTAGCAGATTGTTGGCGGAGGTTTGAGAATTGAATTACTTTAGAATTGTAGGAGGGGGTATGCTGTGAAAATGAAGCTTGTACCCTTCTCCTACAATGGACAAAGTCCAATCTTCTGCTGTTATCTGATGCCATCTGTTGGCAAAGTGGTATAACCTGCCTGGGATATTGCGGGATTGGGGACCCCTCAGAGGCAGGAAGGCTAAGCTCTCTAGGTAGGAGTCAAAGCCCTTGAGGGGGCTGAACCTGGAGAGCTGGTTGGGCTCTCGGGCCTTTTGGCTTCTTTTGCTGTCTAGTTTGTCCCTTTTGGGCAACCTGACCCTGAGATTGACTCTGCTGGATATAGGAAGGATAAAATTTCCTCTTTTTGCTGAAAGAGGGTTTTTTTATAAGGCTTCCTTTTGGCTGGAATGGCTGTAGATTTCGACAATCTATCTAGAGTAGTATTGTCAGCATCTAACTCGTTAGCCTTTTCCTGCCAGTTCTTGCCAAAGAGATTCTCTCCCATGCAAGGAATGTTGCCTAACTTGTCCTGTACCCAAGTCTCCAAGTCTGATGCCTGAAGTCAGGCAATCCGTCGTGCACCAATGGCAATAGCAGAGGTTCTGCTGATGCATTCAAAGCAGTCAAAGGCTGCACGATTTACAAACTTGGAGACATCTTGAGCATGCTTAACTAGAGCAAGAAAGTCTTGTCTCTTGTCATCTGGGAGAAATGGGCTCATAAGCTCCAAGTCTCCTGTAACTTCCTTGAGGAACATTCCCATATACAGTATATATGAACTGATCCTAGCTGAAAGCATGGAAGCCTGAAAGGTTTGGCGCCCAAAAGCATCCAGAGTCCTGTATTCACGACCTCGAGGATTGGATGCATGCCTTTTTGCACTTTTCATCCTACGCATGGCTGACTCCACCACCATTGAATGGTGTGGCAGCTGAGTCTTTTGAAATCCAGGACATGGCGGAACTCGATACATAGTATCAAGTCTCCTAGAGTGAGGAGATGTAGTCAGAGGTGTCTCCCACATTCTGAGCATCAAGTTATGCAGAATTTTATGGATGGGCAGAGTGGCTGCCTCCTTTGGAGCTTTAGGATATTGGAGAATTTCCAATACCTTTGCTCTGGGTTCCTCTTCAGGAGCTACCATGATAGAAAGGCCCTTGGCCATATCACGAATAAAATCCTGAAAAGACATGTCCTCTGGAGGTGACATTCTGCTTTGGGGAGAAGAGGGATTCTCTGGGAGAAACCCTCTAGTACCAGCAGAATTGTCAAGAGTCTTCGGAATTGGAGGATTCGAAGTATTCCTGACCACAATGCTCATGCAAAGCACGGTCCCGGTATCGATCAAAGTCGGTACCAAGTTGATCTGGTACCTATCTGTCGATTCCAGCCAAAGATGGCATGGGAAGAATTCCCACTGGTACCAGACCAACGGTACCACAGCTGAGAGAAGAGCTGCGATGCTGCGTTCGATAGCGAGGAACCTCTGGTCTATCGACGCTGCCGATGCCTGGATATCGGTACCAGTGAAAATGGCCAGAACCCCTGAGCATGGCACAGGTAGTTCTTGTGAGGTCGGGGCCTCGAACATCCTAGAGCCCCATTGATGCTTTGGAAGCCGAAGCCTCCCGCCAGGGCTGCTTTGCCGGTGTGGTTCCCTCAAGGGCAATGCCAATGGCCTCTCAATGCTTAGCAGGAGAGCTACCCTTTGAGGACCGGCTTTTATGTTTAGTTACCTGAGATCCATGGGAGGAAGAGGAGGCCCTTCAAGATGTCGATGCAATGGATCTGGCATCCGAAGAAAAGAGGGTACCGAGCTTTGCAGCCCGGTTCTGTCTTCCTCTTTTAGTCATCCCCATACAGGAGAGACATGCAGATGGGAGAATGTTCAGGCCCTAAACATTTAAGACACCAATCATGGGTGTCAGTGACAGAAATAGTACCGCCACACTTAGTACATTTTTTAAAACCACTAGTTGGTTTTTCCATGTTTTAGGAATATGGCGCCTAGCACCAAAAAAGAAAAGTTTCTGAAGAGAAACAGCTCAAAGTGTAAGTTTGTTTTTGTTTTTTTTTGGAAAAGAAAAGAAAAGAACCGGCGGTACCGGTAAGCATCATGCAGCAGGCAAACGCGACCACAAGAAAGTGTCATCAACTCCCCCTGGTGGCCAGTGGCTGTAGGGGTAGGTTGAGCATATTATTATTTTCTAGGAGTAGAGGGCTCTTTTAAGGCCAAGGGTATCTTGGTCTTTGTAGTCCTGCTCCTTATATGAATAAATTGTGTATGCCAAGTAGAGGGTAAATAAGGCTTTTATTTCCCTTTTAACGCAAAAGGTTCGCTGGGATACAGAAATACAGAAAGTCCTTCTTTTCAGGCTTCCACCACAACACAAGTAAAGAAGTAAACTGTTACAAACTTCACAGTTGCTTGTAGGATTTAACCAAGGATTCTTTCAAAATTTAGAGCAAAACAAAGGAGTGAACATTCCTCTTTCATTCAGCACAAACATGAATATTCTCAAAGCAATGTTTGTATAACTCACAGTTCAGGGAGTGATTCAAAACTACCCGCAATACAAATGGAGCAATCCATTAATTCGCCTTGATATAAGGGAATAGGATCCTCAAACTCTATCTGCATGGGCTCTGAGTCATTGTTATCTCCCTCGGAGTTGGAGCTTTCCCTGGCCGCTATAGTTTGCCAGTCACTGTTTCTGTTCCCTTGTTTCCAGTAAGGCTGTTCTAGGGCTCTCAAATAAGCATGGCCTGTTCCTATGCCCTTACGTCCTGGCTTATAAAACTCTAGCCTGCTTCTTTTCCTTTCAAACTGGATATCTGCTTTACAAGAGCTTCTAGGAGCTGAGCTTCTCTTTATGAATAAAGTGTCACCATACTTTGGCTTCCTGTAGCCGGTATAACTGGAGTTTTCCTTCTCATGCACTTCTCTCAGGACACAGTCTCTTTGGCAGACTTTCTCTTGGAAGCTTCTGGGCACTGCTTGACCTTTCTGTAGCCTAGGAAAACCTGGTGAGGAATCCAGACTTCCTTGCTTCCTGGTATAGGTAACTCTGTTATCAGTACCTTTCCTTCTGGAGCCTTTCAATCCTGTTTCAGAGCCTTCTGGTAAGCGTAGGCCTCTCTCCAGGTATGGCTCTCTCCCTCTGAGCTCTTTACCTCTGAGGTCTCTTGCTACCAAGTCTTTCTCCGGACTGACTCTCCACGGCCTGTCTTTCTCTCTGACTCTTTCTGCTCTTCTTCCAGCTCCTGCTGTCCTTGTCGTGCTGCTTGTCTTGGCTGCACTGCTTGATCTGGCTGGGCTGCTGTTCCTGGCTGTCTCAGCTCCCCTTCTCCTCTGCTCTGCTTCTGTACTAGCTCTCTGTTTATAAAGGCATTCTACCTTTGAATTCCCCAGGCTACTTTTCAGGTGCAGCTGATTAACTCCTGCAGAATCATTAGCCATGTGTGTTAACTCAGCCTCTGTAAGCTTTCGCCTGCTCCCTCTAGCTGCGCTGCAAGGTAATTGCATCTTCTGCAAATCATTTGTTTTGTAAAAGCCAGCATTTTTTCCTAAGTCTTCACTTTCATTAGCTTCCGCTCTATGACAAAAGCAATTTTAAAGACGGAATTTTCTGCGGTGACAGGGTATGGATCCTGTCGGCTCCGCGGAAAATGAAGAACTGAAGAGGGACAGTTGGAAAGGCGGGAAGGCAGCGCGCATGTGCTGAAGGATGCTCCCAAAAGCTTTCCTATTGGACACTGGGGAGCGTTCCCGTGCAGGCTCCGTTGGTACCGGCGATACCCATATGTGAAGACTACATTCCTGCTTGTTCCTGGAGATCTATGCTATCTCCAGGAACAAGCAGGAATGCACTCTTCACATATGGGGACTCCCCAGCTAAAATGCCTAGGGATGACCCCAGCATGTTGCGGATCTAAGTAAGATGGGCCATGCTTCCTCCCAGGGACCTCAGGCATCCAAGAGTGGATGGTGGGAAGAAGTTGATCTAGGAATGGAAGAGATGCTGTAGAACAGCCTGACCGAACAAGGCATCCCAACGGGAGTCCTTGTCCAAACAATAGTGGGCAGTGAAAGTATGAACAGAAGCCCAAGTTGCTGCGTTGCAGATCTCATCAATAGCAACTGACCGAAGATTAGCTGTTGAGGCTGCCATGGCTCTAACATTGTGAGCCGTGACATGGCCTTCAAGAGGGATTCCTTTACTCTGATAGATAAAGGAAATACAGTCTGCAATCCACTTAGAGAGAGTTCTTTTAGTGACTGGAAGTCCTAAATGACTAGAGTCAAAAGCCAGAAAAAGCTGAGAAGACTTTCTAAATGGCTGAGTTCTGTGAAGATAAAAAGCCAGAGCTCATTTACAATCTAAGGTATGAAGATTTCTTTCCGCACTGGAGGCATGAGGCCTAGGAAATAAGACTGGAAGATAAACCAATTGGTTTAAATGAAAAGGTGATACCACCTTTGGCATAAAATGAGGATGAGTTCTCAAGACTACTTTGTCATAATGAAACCTTGTATAAGGCGGGTCAGCCACTAAAGCCTGCAGTTCACTAATGCGTCTTGCAGAAGTGATAGCAATTAGAAAAATGACTTTCCATGAAAGAAACTTTAGCTCCGAAGTAGCTAAAGGTTCAAAGGGTGGCTTCATGAGTTGACCCAAAACAGTATTAAGATCCCATGCCACCGGAGGTGGTTTGATGGGAGGCTTAGTTAAAAGGAGACCCCTCATAAATCTTGAAACAAGAGGATGAGAGGAAATTGGTTGTCCATCAAAGGGTTTATGAGATGCAGCAATAGCACTAAGATGGACCCTAACAGAATTGGTCTTGAGACCAGAAGCTGATAAGTGAAGGAAAGTCCAGAAGGGACTCTACCGGTACCAAGAGAGGATTAAGTCCCCTCTGGGAACACCAGATTGAGAACCTCTTCCACTTAAAAGCATAAGAACGCCTTGTGGAAGGTTTTCTGGAAGCCAGAAGAATATCCTTCACCTGTTGTGAAAGGCCTAGATCTTGAAGTTCTATGCCTTGAGTAGCCAGGCCTTGAGATGAAGGGACTGGGGATTGGGGTGCAGTAGGGATCCGTTGTTCTGGGACAGAAGATCCGGAGCACTCCCCAACTCCAGAGGTGTGGCTCGAGAGAGACCTAAGAGAAGGGGATACCATGTTTGCCTTGGCCAGAAGGGAGCTATGAGTATCATGCGACCTCTGTCTCTCTGGAGTTTGAATAAGGTTTTGGGAATTAGGGGGATTGGTGGGAAGGCATAGAGAAAATCCTGGCCCCAATGGAGCAGGAATGCATCCCTCGTCTGACAATTCTGAGCTGGCAGTCTGGAACAGTACCGGGGAAGTTTGGCATTCTGTGGACTTGCAAATAGTCTATGTCTGGTGTTCCCCAGACTTGAAACACTCTGGCAAGTTGATATGAGTGGAAATTTTGTTTATTAGACACAAGCAACAAAAAGACATACAAAAATCAAAAACAGGCAACCCAAACAAGACCCACACCCCCCCAAAACCCCCACCCACCCCGACATAGCACAAACAAGAACCTGACCCCCCCCCGTGACCCACCTCCCCAAACTCACCACCAAACCCAGCAACCAGCTCACGTGCCCACCCCCCCAACAATAACCCACATCCGTCCAAACAATGTCCATGTCCATCCCAACCCCCCCACATAAGTCCAATGTCCATGTCCATCCCAACCCCCCCCCTCCATTAGTCCAATGTTCATGTCAATGCCCAAACCCCCCCCCCCCCCCCGACACCAACCCACACCAGTCCAGGCAATGTCCAGAGCTCATGTCCCGAATGTCCACAGGACTGCCAACCCCCCCCCCAAGCATGCCCACAATACATAGTTCCCCATACCCACCCCCTCCCCTCGGAGGGAGCAGCAGCTCCCCCACCCCCCACTCCAATCCCTGCCCCATCCCCATCCTCCCCACAAGGTGAACATATCAAAAGCAACAACTCCACCCCCACCCCCCCAAACAAAAACATACAGGCAAATCCAGCCCTTCCCCAACAAAAACCCACCAAAACAAAACCAAAGATACAAACCAAAGAATAAACAGAACCCAGTGCTGCCCTGCAACACCAGACATCAGAGCGGGATGCACAAAGAAAAGGACACTGTTACACATACAAGAGACTGGGATATCCATCCCCCAAGGAGAGAGGGAGAGCGAACGAGCGGTCAAACCTCCTCAGAACTGCAGCAGCAACGCACCCCCCCACCCCCCCTCCCCCAGGAGAAAAACAACCCCAAATCCCTAACAAGGACAAAACCCCAAGGAACCCCTCCCCCTCACAGGCCATCACACCCCCCCCCAACGGAAGAAAAACAACCCCACATCCCTGACAAGGACAGAAACCCCATGGGAACCCTCCCCCTCACGGGGGGCGGAGGGTGAGGTGACGCCACAGACGCTCCCAACGATGGGCTTCCACCACCCGCCTTTCGCGTTGCGCCATGCTGGACACTTCCTCCAAAATGTCCCGCACCACCTCGTCGAGGGGCAGGACCAACCCCCGGGTCGAGACATGACAGCGCGCTTGCCACAGGTGGTAGCGCACTACAGCCGTGACGAGGTAGAGGGTCCCGGAGTCCTGCCTTAGAGGAAAGGACCAGGCCCCGTACACCCACTCCGCATACGTAAGAAGGGAAAGATCACGCAGGTGAAGAGCAGCGGACACCAACCGGCAGGCCTCCACGTTAAAGGGGCACTGCCGGAGGAAATGGTCCATGGTCTCCGTCTGCCCTTCACACCCTGCCCTCGGACAGACCCGCTTGGCCTGTGACCTGCACTTGAGGTTGTCCCTCACGTACAAACGCCCGTGGAAAGACAACCAGGCCACATCCCGAACCTTCTTTGGCAGCCGAGGGGAGTTCAACTGCCAAAGGCCCCGCTGCATCACATCCGCTGGACAGTCCCGCAGGGCCCACCGTGGTTGAAAGTGGGAGGTGAGTACCATCCGGTACAATCCTTTCCACCCCAAGGACTGGGCGAGCGGGTCGGTCACCCCCCACCGCCGAATGTGCCCCACCATCGCAAAAACGTACGGTGGGGCCTGTTCCCCACTCCGACGCACACGTGGGACCGAGGACGCACCCTCCCACTGCTCCCAGAAGCTGGAGAACCATTCCCGATAGGATGCCACCCACCAAACCCCCCACCTTCCCGCATCTTACCCAAGTTGAACGCCATAGACAAGACTGACAGGAAGACAAGGGGGTGCAACATACCCAAACCGCCCTGTGCCCGATCCAGGCAAACGATGTTGCGCTGGACAGGGTTCAGGCGGTTACCCCACAGAAAACAGAAAAAGACAGCACTAACAGACGCCTGACGGGACGACGGAAGAACGAAGACCGTGGCCACGCGCAGAAAGAGGGGAAGCAGAAAGGTCCCGAGGAGTTTGATCTTCTCCTCGAATGTACACCTCCACCCCCTCCACCGCAGCACCCGACACCGTGCAGTCTCAAGACAACGATCCCAATTGGACTCCGCACAGTCCTCCGACCCGAAGACGAGGCCCAAAACGCGAACCTCCCCCACGGGAGGAGGAAAGGGGGCGCAGGAAGGCGGGGAGGCCTCCGAGGGGCCCAACCTCAGCGTCTGGCACTTGCTGTGGTTGAAAACAGAGTGGGCTACCTCCGAGTACTCCTCCACGGCCTCCCGCAGGGGCTCTACCCCTTCAGTGCCGTCCACGTAAACTGAGATGTCGTCAGCGTAGGCAATGACAGTCACCGGGGGCGCACCAGGCACCTCCAGGCCCTGCAACCCACCTGAGGACAATCTCCGGAGGAAGGGGTCGAGGGAGAAGACATACAGCAGGGGGCTCAAAGGGCACCCCTGCCGCACCCCCGAGGCGACACAAAACGGCCGTCCGAGCCACCCGTTAATAAAAGGGAAGCTCACCCCCCCTCGGTACAGCGCCTGCAAGACGAAGAGGAAACCTGCGGGGAGGCCGAAGTGCTGGAGCACCACCCACAGGTACCGGTGACTGACTCGATCGAAGGCCTTGGACTGGTCCAAGGAGACCAACCAATGGTCCCGTTGGAGCGACCGGCCTCTCTCCACCACCTCCCGGACTGTGGCGACAGCGTCCAGAACCCCTCTCCCCCGAACGGAACAATACTGGGAAGGGGACAGCAAAACGCCCGACACCTCCACCAGTCGGTTGGCCAAACACTTGACCAGAATCTTCCGGTCCGCGTTCAGAAGAGAGAGCAGCCGCCAAAAGTCCAAGGAGCTATCGTCCTTCCCCTTGGAGAGCAGCAGCAGGACAGACTCACGAAATGACCACGGGAGAAACCCCGTGTCCATGATCTCCTGAAACAGGGAGGTCAGGAAGGGGGCCAGCTGGGAGATGAAAGTGCGATAGAACTCCACTGGGAGTCCATCATGCCCAGGCACCTTCCCCAACGGCATGGCACGAATCGCCCTCTCCACCTCCACCTGCTGAATCGGAGCAGCGAGTGCATCAACCTGTGCCTCGACCACAGTCGAATACACCGGGGGAAGGCCCAGGTACTCTCGGATATTGGTGAGGTCCACAGGGCGATCCCCAAACAGGTCCGAGAAGTATTCCCCCACCATCCGCAAAAGGTCCTTATGGGAGGTATGAAGGGTACCGTCCTCGCCCCTCAGGGCCATGACCTCCCGACGCCGAACCCTCTCCCTGCAATTCAGGAAAGGGTCTGGAGTGGCGACCCCACTGGCTGCCCCCTCGAAGCATAGGGAGGCATGGGGATCATAAAGCAGGCCACGGAGCTGGACTCGCACCTCTTCCACCTCCTCCCGCGCTGCCCCTCGGGATACCAAACGATCCAGCGACCTCCGGAGGACAGTGTAAGTGAGGTAGCGGGATCGAGCCATGGAGGTACCCCGGGAACGGAAGAGTTGGCGGGCACGCGTTTTCACCTCATCCCACCAAGCGCCACGGGAAGGAAAAACACCCAACAGGGTCTCCTGGTCTGCGAGAAAGGCCAAGATCTCCTGGACCACCTCTGATGTTGCCAACAACTGCACATTCAGGCGCCACAGGCCAGGACCCCTGCTGAGCTCCTCGTGGTTAGCCAAGAAGGACACGGAGAGGACGCAGTGGTCCGAAAAGTCAACCGCCTGCAACTGCGGAGGGGAACACTCCACCCGGGCACTCACATATATCCGATCGATACGACTCCTGCAGGTCCCATGGTAGTAGGTGAACCCCGGCGACCGTGGAAAGGCCCGGTGGAAGACATCCACTAGGTCAGCCGTCCGGGTCATCTCGGCCAAAAAGAGGCCCTCGTAACTGGGTGGGCAACGCTCCCCCCCTCGGTCCTGCAACAGGGTGGTGGTGTTGAAATCCCCGGCGAGGACCACCAAACGGGAGGTGTGTAAGTAGGGGCGGATGACCCGAAACAGGGTCTTCCGCGCCAACTTAGACTGGGGGCCGTAGACCACCACGAAACGAAACCGATGGGGCCCGCAGTAGCCGTCTAAGAGCAAACACCGGCCCTGCTCCAGTTCCCACACATACTGCACCTGAAATAAGTGAGACGTGAACAAAACCGCCACTCCTGCATAGGGCTGGGCCGCAAGTGACCAGTACGAAGGACCCCACCTCCACTCCCGCTTCGCCCGATGAAGGCTAGCGAGCGAGGTGAGCCTGGTCTCCTGCAAAAAAGATGACATCCAGCCCGCTCGTGGAAAGAAAATCATAGGCCGTAGCCCGCGCCTGGTCTGTCAAAATGCTGGCCACATTGATAGTGGCACACGAGAACGCAGGAGTGCACGCCATGCCTATTTCATGTGCAGTGACCCTTTCCTCCTCTTCTCACCAAACCCTGGATCCCCGGAATCCCGCTTGCAGGACAAGCCCGCGAGCTGGAGCAACTCCTCGCGGTCCACGTTGATCACCTCGAGGATCTCCTCCTCCTCCTGCTCGACCCTGTCACCCCAGGAGGTGCTGGTGCCCCGGGACCACCAGGCAAAGCTGTCGCAGGGGCTAACACAGCCCCCATGAGGCGAGAGGGCACAGACAGGTCAGGGGTCAGAGGAATGATCTCCTCCGTGGGGTCCACCACCGGTGCTGCCCCCCCCCCTCCCCGGACAAAGACTGGGACAACAGAACAGTGCCCACCCCCGCGGGGGAGGCCGGGACGGCCGGGTCAGCAGGGGGCTCCTGTGAAGGCCCAGCACCCAACTGCGGGGGCAAAAGCCCGTCCTCCCTCACCCGTCGGGCGCCAGTATCCACACTGATTGGAGGACCCTGACCGCGGCGCGCCTTCGGTATTTTCGGAGGCCGCCGCTGAGGAAGAGGGGCCGCCCCCGCCGCTAACCGCACCGAGCGCCGCACAGGGGGCCCTGCCTCCACAGGCAAGCCCTCATCCGCCTCAGCCGCATCAGCGGCCAAAAAGATGAAACGGTTGATGTCCAACACGGGCTCTTCATCCGGCAATGGGCATGTCTCCCGTTTCTTCCTTTTGGACTTGCCACTCTTAGAAGGGACAGTGGTCCATTCCTGAGGTGGCACCACCCGCGACCCACTATCCTGCCATGAAACAGCAACCTCCACCACATCAACCCTCTCCTCCGTCCTACCCAAATCCCCTCCCCCTGGTGGCTCCCTCGGCTCGATGGACTCCTCCACCCTAGGGCCCCCGGACTCCTTCTGAGGGAGAGGGTCCTCCACAACCTCCTCCCGCACAGGAGCCCGAGGTGGGGCGACGGCATCCCCCCCCCGGTCCATTGTGTGATGCGGAGGGGCAGCGGGCAAAGGGGTGGCCCAACTCCCCGCAAAGGTTACACCGAATGAGCAAACACCCGGCCGAGGCGTGACCCCGTCCACCACAACGGGTGCAGACCTGCTCGGGACAGTTCATGCTCAGATGTCGAAATGAGCCACAGCGGTGACACTCGCGAGGTTGCCCGGGGTAGTAGCACAAGATGCGATCCCGACCGAGGAAACCGGCCGAGGGCACGTGCTGCACGACATTGCCCACCTCACGTAAACGGATCCTGCCCTTCCACGACCCGTCCCACACCCCTAGGGGCCCAGCGCCCTTAACCAGGGGTGCGAGAAGCACCGCATGACGCGACAACCAAAACTGGATGTCCTGCCCTGGGAGCGACTCATTCCTAACCAGGATGGTCACAAGTACTGTCCCCTGGCGAGAGATAGGCACAACACGAAAGTCAGCCCACCCTCCCTGCCCCCTCTGCTGCTGGTATCAGTCCCAGAAAATCTCCAGCCCCCGTCTCAGCATGAAACTAACATCATATTCAATGGTGGTGTTCATGTGGATGAAGGCATAGAGATCTCCCGGGAGAAACCCCAGCCCAAGGACCATCCTCAAGACCTTTTCCCTGGCTGGAGGGGGCCCCTCCCCAGCCCACCGGATCTGCGCCACATTGCGCCGTCGGACCTCACCCCCTACCCCTCGGAACCCTCCCCCACTTCCTCCCCCTCCCACAGGACCGCTTCCTTGGGAAACCCCCCTCCCCCCAGCCCCACCAGAATTCCCCGGAGCAGTACCAGACCCCCTCAGGGCCTCTGCAAAGGTACGGGGGGGAACCGACTCCCCGGCCCCCCGCCCCTGACCTCCGCTCGCCTCCCCCGCAACAACCTGCGAGGGAATCTGCTGCTGTAATGCAGGATCCACAGTCACCTCTACTGGGGCAACCGTGGGGCTGGGCAGGATCAGCTCTGCAAAGACAGAGTCAGGGATGCTATCGCTCCCTGTTCCCTGGGTGCCACCTAGCAACTCCAGATCACCGCCCTCTACGAAACCCTGTTGCCTCCGGAGCATATCAAAGGCCCCTTTAGGGCCGTCCGGGGTCTCCAGGGCTAGCATGATGGCATCATGCACCTGTTCCTCGGTGACCCCTGGCATACCAGGGAACCCCCCTGTACCCCTGCCCTGCGTCCCCAGCCCATCTTGGAGCTCCTGCGTCTCCGCTACTACCACCGGGGAAGGACACTGCCCCTCCCCAGTCCTGGGACCCGGGTGCACCACCTCATCCCCCTGCTCCCCATCTACAGCAACCACTACCCCCTCTCCTACTGGTGGACCAGTCGTCTGCTCCCCCTCCCTCTCCCTGCCAGCTACAGGAGATCCCTGCTCCTTTCCAGGGGCAGCAGGCACCGTGGACACCATACCCCCAATCAACCCACCATCCACTACCCCCTGCAAGGCTGCCGGCAATAAGGCAGGACCATAAGGAGCCAGCAGGACAGGTCCCCCCAGAACCAATCCCCCCGAACCCCCTCCCCCCTGCCCCCCGCCACTCCCAGGTCCTACCTGATTGCCGGTGCCAGACGTGGCACAGGGGTCAGGGACATCCAGGCCGGCAGCCAGGGCTCCAGCTGAGAGGGCGGACGCCTCCCCCGCGAGCCAGGCCCCCCTTGGCCACACCAGCGGGAACTACAGACACCTGGGCATCCCGCTCCACCGACACAGGTTGCAGGGACAGCTGAAGAGCATTCTTCCGGCCCCCCCCCGGGGGCTGCAGGTGAAGAAAAGCAGCCCCTACCCTGCTCCTTCCCCTTTCCTGCACTCCTCCGGCGCCAGCCACCTCCGGGAACCAGGGGCGGCCAGTCTGCAGCCTCCGGGGATCCAGGAAAGAAGAAGCAGAACCCCCAAGAACCCCCTGCACATCCGCAGGCTGTACAGCACCGGCAATGGCTGCCGCAGAAGGCAGCCGACGAGCCATGGCAGCATCCGCTGACCCCCGACGTGGGAAAACAGCATTCGAAAATCCATCTTCATCTGCAGAAGCCCCTCCGGTAGAGGAGCAACGGGAAAGATCCCACACCGCCTCTGCTGATCTCCGCCGGTGCTCCTTCGGCAGGGCAGAGAGGGGAGGACAGCCGTCTTCACACTTCCAGGAGAACCCGGACGTGACATCACCCGATTCTCGGCGGCCATCTTGGATCTCCATTCGGGATGGGGGAAGCCCTGCAGACAGCTCCTGCAACGTAGTATCCTGCTCAGCAACACGGACAGGGGGAAGGCAGACGTCACCATGGCTTCCCCGGCGGCCATCTTGGAAACTCCCCGCAGCCCTCAAAGCCATCGGAGAGACAGGGAGAAGGGCCGAAAATGCCCGTTGATGAGGGAGATCGCTGCCGCTGAACCCTCCTTTCAGTTCCGGACCTGCAGTGCACGAATCCATCAACTGTGTACGGGGAGCAGAAGGGGATGCCAGTCCAGGAGCCTGCAAACTCTGACGGGCCAAGACTCCTCCGGGAAACACCCAATCACCATCTTGAACATCAGAATCCGGCAAACCAGGCACCACGGGCCCAACATCCTGGGACTGGACAGCCATACTACCAGCAACAGCTTTCACCAGCAGGTAAGGGTCTCCGGACCGAGACGGCACACATGGGGGTTGTACAGAGCAGTCTGTGTTCCTCACAGGGGTCGGACATGGGAAGGGCAGAGTGTGAGATAGGTGGTATCTACCCGGTCTATGTACCCCCGGGGGCCTCCCCTGAACTGCAGACATACCATGAGCCCACCGATCATAATTTTGGTATATTTCAGCGAGGGACCCACAACCCTGACTTTTTAAATAAGTGATCTCGTGATACTTTGCCTTCAAGGCCCGCTTCACCCCCTTCATATAGGTCTTATAGGCCACCCACTCCGTACCAGGAATGGTGGCCTGCAGGCTCTCCAGGTGGGAGAGCTGGGCACTCAGCTGGGCCGCCTTCTCCTGGAGACCCCGGAGCTGTCGTACCGCCACCACAATCTTGTCCGGGGCCCTATCCGGCTGCTGGAAGGACGGCAGGCCCGACCCTCCGTCCTCATCCTCACTGGAGGAGGCAGAGGCCTCCTCCAGGACCCGAGGCGGACGGGGGAACCCGCCTCCCCCTGTACCATGCGAGACAGTCCTCCAAGGCCTCCCCAGGGCCTCTCCCTGCCTCCACCCAGCCTCCACACCCTGCCTGGGAAGGAGAAAGGAGCCTCCTCCAGGGGGTAGCGGGCCCAAGCCTCCGGGCATGTGGGTCCCTCTTCCCTGGCCATGTGCAGTCCTACCTGGGGAGTCCCCCTCCCGGGGCACCGGCTGTAACAGGCTTCCTTCCACCCCATCCGGCTGCAGCGAAGGAGGCCTACCAGGCCTGGTAGGCCTCTGGGCCTGGGCCTCTCCCGCTGGAGGTGGCCCAGGACCCGACATCCAGTCACAGACTGCAAGCTAGGCTCCTCCCCCTAGCAGGAGCTCACCAGGATAGGTCCTCTCTCTACCACTGCAGCAGAGCAACTGAGTGGAAATTTTGTTTTATTATACACAAGCAACAAAAAGACATACAAAAATCAAAAACAGGCAACCCAAACAAGACCCACACCCCCCAAAACCCCCACCCACCCCGACATAGCACAAACAAGCAAACTGCACCCCCCCGTGACCCACCTCCCCAAACCCACCACCAAACCCAGCAACCAGCACACGTGCCCCCTCCCCCCAACAACAACCCGCAGTAGTTCATTCAATGTTCATGTCCATCCCAACCCCCCCCCAACAACAACCCGCAGTAGTTCCTTCAATGTTCATGTCCATCCCAACCCCCCCCCCCCAACAACCCACAGCTGTCCAAGCAATGTCCATTGTCCAGAATGTCCATCAGGACTGCCAAACCCCCCCCCCCCCACTCACACCCACAAAACACATTCCCCCGTCCCCACCCCCGCCCCAACCGAGGAGCAGCAGCTCCTCCACCCCCCACCCCAATCCCTGTCCCCTCCCCACCCTCCCCACAACGAAAATACATCAAAAGCAAAACCCCCACCCCCAACACCCCAAACAAAAACATAAAGGCAACTTGAGCCCTTCCCCAACAAAAACCCACCAAAACAAAACCAAAAATACAAACCAAAGAAGAAAAAAAACATAACCCAATACTGCCCTGCAACACTAGACAGCAGAGCGGGATGCACATAAAACAAACACAACTGTTTCAGGGAAACCATCCCCCAAGGAGAGAGGGAGAGCGGACAAGTGGTCAAACCGCCACAGCACCAGCGCACCCCCCCCCCCCCCACCGGGAGAAAAACAACCCCAAGTCCCTAACCAGGAATAACCCCAGGGAAACCCTCCCCCTGCTTTCTCACCCACCCTCCTCCCCCGGGAGACAAAGCAAACCCAAATCTCTAACAGGGAGGAAACCCAGGGAAACCCTCCCCCTCACGGGGGGCGGAGGGTGAGGTGATGCCACAGACGCTCCCAACGGTGGGCCTCCACCACCCGCCTTTCGCGTTGCGCCATGCTGGACACTTCCTCCAAAATGTCCCGCACCACCTCGTCGAGGGGCAGGACCAACCCCCGGGTCGAGACATGACAGCGCGCTTGCCACAGGTGGTAGCGCACTACAGCCGTGACGAGGTAGAGGATCCCGGAGTCCTGCCTTAGAGGAAAGGACCAGGCCCCGTACACCCACTCCGCATACGTAAGGAGGGAAAGGTCACGCAGGTGAAGAGCAGCGGACACCAACCGGCAGGCCTACACGTTAAAGGGGCACTGCCGGAGGAAATGGTCCATGGTCTCCGTCTGCCCCTCACACCCTGCCCTCGGACAGACCCGCTCGGCCTGTGACCTGTACTTGAGGTTGTCCCTCACGTACAAACGCCCGTGGAAAGACAACCAGGCCACATCCCGAACCTTCTTCGGCAGCCGAGGGGAGTTCAACTGCCGAAGGCCCCGCTGCATCACATCCGCTGGACAGTCCCGCAGGGCCCACCGTGGTTGAAAGTGGGAGGTGAGTACCATCCGGTACAATCCTTTCCGCCCCAAGGACTGGGCGAGCGGGTCGGTCACCCCCCACCGCCGAATGAGCCCCACCATCGTGAAAACGTACGATGGGGCCTGTTCCCCACTCTGACGCACACGTGGGACCGAGGACGCCCCCTCCCACTGCTCCCAGAAGCGGGAGAACCACCCTCGATAGGAGGCCACCCACCAAACCCCACCCCCTTCCCGCATCCTACCTAAGTGAAACGCCATAGACAAGACTGACAGGAAGACAAGGGGGTGCAACATACCCAAACCGCCCTGTGCCCGATCCAGGCAAACGATGTTGCGCTGGACAGGGTTCAGGCGGTTACCCCACAGAAAACAGAAAAAGACAGCACTAACAGACGCCTGACGGGACGACGGAAGAACGAAGACCGGGCCACGTGCAGAAAGAGGGGAAGCAGAAACGTCCCGAGGAGTTTGATCTTCTCCTCGAACGTACACCTCCACCCCCTCCACCGTAGCACCCGACACCGTGCAGTCTCAAGACAATGATCCCAATTGGACTCCGCACAGTCCTCCGACCCGAAGACGAGGCCCAAAACGCGGACCTCCCCCACGGGAGGAGGAAAGGGGGCGCAGGAAGGCGGGGAGGCCTCCGAGGAGCCCAACCACAGCGTCTGGCACTTGCTGTGGTTGACAACAGAGTGGGCCACCTCCGAGTACTCCTCCACGGCCTCCCGCAGGGCCTCTACCCCTTCAGTGCCGTCCACGTAAACTGAGATGTCGTCAGCGTAGGCAACGACAGTCACCGGAGGCGCACCAGGCGCCTCCAGGCCCCGCAACCCACCTGAGGACAATCTCCGGAGGAAGGGGTCGAGGGAGAAGACATACAACAGGGGGCTCAAAGGGCACCCCTGCCGCACCCCCGAGGCGACACCAAACAGCCGTCCGAGCCACCCGTTAATAAACGGGAAGCTCACCCCCCCTCGGTACAGCGCCTGCAAGACGAAGAGGAAACCTGCGGGGAGGCCGAAGTGCTGGAGCACCACCCACAGGTACTGGTGACTGACTCGATCGAAGGCTTTGGACTGGTCCAAGGAGACCAACCAATGGTCCCGTTGGAGTGACCGGCCTGTCTCCACCACCTCCCGGACTGTGGCGACAGCGTCCAGAACCCCTCTCCCCCGAACGGAACAATACTGGGAAGGGGACAGCAAAACGCCCGACACCTCCACCAGTCGGTTGGCCAAACACTTGGCCAGAATCTTCCGGTCCGCGTTCAGAAGAGAGAGCGGCCGCCAAAACTCCAAGGAGCTATCGTCCTTCCCCTTGGAGAGCAGCAGCAGGATAGACTCGCGAAATGACCGCGGGAGAAACCCCGTGTCCATGATCTCCTGAAACAGGGAGGTCAGGAAGGGGGCCAGCTGGGAGATGAAAGTGCGATAGAACTTCACCGGGAGTCCATCGCGCCCAGGCACCTTCCCCAACGGCATGGCACGAATCGCCCTGTCCACCTCCACCTGCTGAATCGGAGCAGCTAGTGCATCAACCTGTGCCTGGACCACAGCCGAATACACCGGGGGAAGGCCCAGTTACTCTCGGATATGGGTGAGGTCCACAGGGCGATCCCCAAACAGATCCGAGAAATATTCCCCTACCATCCGCAAAAGGTCCTCCTGGGAGGTATGAAGGGTACCGTCCTCGCCCCGCAGGGCCATGACCTCCCGACGCCGAACCCTCTCCTTGAAATTCAGGAAAGGGTCTGGGGTGGCGACCCCACCGGCTGCCCCCTCGAAGCATAGGGAGGCATGGCGATCATAAAGCAGGCCACGGAGCTGGACCTGCACCTCTTCCACCTCCTCCCGCGCTGCCCCTCGGGATACCAAACGATCCAGCGACCTCCGGAGCACAGTGTAAGTGAGGTAGCGGGATCGAGCCATGGAGGTACCCCGGGAACGGAAGAGTTGGCAGGCACGCGTTTTCACCTCATCCCACCAGGCGCCACAGGAAGGAAAAACACCCAACAGGGTCTCCTGGTCTGCGAGAAAGGCCAAGAACTCCTGGACCACCTCTGATGTTGCCAACAACTGCACATTCAGTCGCCACAGGCCAGGATCCCTGCTGAGCTCCTCGTGGTTAGCCAGGAAGGACACGGAGAGGACGCAGTGGTCCGAAAAGTCAACCGCCTGCAACTGCGGAGGGGAACACTCCACCCGGGCACTCACATATATCCGATCGATACGACTCCTGCGGGTCCCATGGTATTAGGTGAACCCCGGCGACCGTGGAAAAGCCCAGTGGAAGACATCCACTAGGTCAGCCGTCCGGGTCATCTCGGCCAAAAAGAGGCCCTCGTAACTGGGTGGGCAACGCTCCCCCCCTCGGTCCTGCAACAGGGTGGTGGTGTTGAAATCCCCGGCGAGGACCACAAAACGGGAGGTGTGTAAGTAGGGGCAGATGACCCGAAACAGGGTCTTCCGCGCCAACTTAGACTGGGGGCCATAGACCACCATGAAACGAAACCGATGGGGCCCGCAGTAGCCGTCTAAGAGCAAACACCGGCCCTGCTCCAGTTCCCACACATACTGCACCTGAAATCGGTGAGACGTGAACAAAACCGCCACTCCTGCGTAGGGCTGGGCCTCAAGTGACCAGTACGAAGGACCCCACCTCCACTCCCGCTTCGCCCGAAGAAGGCTAGCGAGCGAGGTGAGCCTGGTCTCCTGCAAAAAGATGACATCCAGCCCGCTCGTGGAAAGAAAATCATAGGCCGTAGCCTGCGCCTGGTCTGTCAAAATGCTGGCCACATTGATAGTGGCGCACGAGAACGCAGGAGTGCACGCCATGCCTATTTCGTGTGCAGTGACCCTTTCCTCCTCTTCTCACCAAACCCTGGATCCCCGGAATCCCGCTTGCAGGACAAGCCCGCGAGCTGGAGCAACTCCTCACGGTCCACGTCGACCACCTCGAGGATCTCCTCCTCCTCCTGCTCGACCCTGTCACCCCAGGAGGTGCTGGTGCCCCCGGGACCACCAGGCAAAGCTGTCGCAGGGGCTAACCCAGCCCCCATGGGGTGAGAGGGCACGGACAGGTCAGGGGTCAGAGGAATGATCTCCTCCGTGGGGTCCACCACCGGTGCCGCCCCCCCTCCCCGGACAAAGACTGAGAAAACGGACCAGTGTCCACCCCCGCGGGGGAGGCCGGGACGGCCGGGTCAGCAGGGGGCTCCTGCGAAGGCCCAGCACCCAAATGCAGGGGCAAAAGCCCGTCCTCCCTCACCCGTCGGGCGCCAGTATCCACCCTGATTGGAGGACCCTGACCGCGGCGCGCCTTCGGTATTTTTGAAGGCCGCCGCTGAGGAAGAGGGGCCGCCCCCGCCGCTAACCGCTCTGAGCACCGCACAGGAAGCCCTGCCTCCACAGGCAAGCCCTCATCTGCCTCAGCCGCATCAGCAGCCAAAAAGACGAAACGGTTGATGTCCAACACGGGCTCTGCATCCGGCAATGGGGATGTCTCCCGTTTCTTCCTTTTGGACTTGCCACCCTTAGAAGGGACAGTGGTCCATTCCTGGGGTGACACCTCCCGCAACCCACTATCCTGCCGTGAAACAGCAACCTCAACCACATCAACCCTCTCCTCCTTCCTACCCAAATCCCCTCCCCCTGGGGGCTCCCTCGGCTCAATGGACTCCTCCACCCTAGGGCCCCCAGACTCCTCCTGAGGGAGAGGGTCCTCCACAACCTCCTCCCGCACAGGAGCCTGAGGTGGGACGACGGCATCCCCCTCCCCCCCCGGTCCATTGTGTGATGCGGAGGGGCAGCGGGCAAAGGGGTGGCCCAACTCCCCGCAAAGGTTACACCGAATAAGCAAACACCCGGCCGAGGCGTGACCCCGTCCACCACAACGGGTGCAGTCCTGCTCGGGACAGTTCATGCTCAAATGACGGAATGAGCCACAGTGGTGACACTCGCGAGTTTGCCCGGGGTAGTAGCACAAGATGCGATCCTGACCGAGGAAACCGGCCGAGGGCACGTGCTGCATGACATTACCCTCCTCACGCAAACGGATCCTACCCTTCCACGACCCGTCCCACACCCCTAGGGGCCCAGCGCCCTTAACCAGGGGTGCGAGAAGCACCGCATGGCGCGACAACCAAAACTGGATGTCCTGCCCTGGGAGTGACTCATTCTTAACCAGGATGGTCACAGGTACTGTCCCCTGTCGAGAGATAGGCACAACACGAAAGTCAGCCCTCCCTCCCTGCCCCCTCTGCTGCTGGTATCGGTCCCAGAAAATCTTCAGCCCCCGTCTCAGCATGAAACTAACATCATACTCAATGGTGTTGTTCATGTGGATGAAGGCATAGAGATCTCCTGGGAGAAACCCCAGCCCAAGGACCATCCTCAAGACCTTTTCCCTGGCTGGAGGGGGCCCCTCCCCAGCCCACCGGATCTGCGCCACATTGCGCTGTCGGACCTCACCCCCTACCCCTCGGAACCCTCCCCCACTTCCTCCCCCTCCTACAGGACTGCTCCCTTGGGAAACCCCCCCTTCCCCCAGCCCCACCTGAAGTCCCCGGAGTAGTACCGGACCCCCTCAGGGCCTCTGCAAAGGTACGGGGGGGACCGACCCCCAGGCCCTGACCTCCGCTCGCCTCCCCCGCCACCACCTGCGAGGGGGTCTGCTGCTGCGATGCAGAATCCACAGCCACCTCTAAGGGGGTGACCGTGGGGCTAGGCATGATCATTTCAGCAAATACAGAATCAGGGAGACTATCTCTACCTGATCCCTGGGTGCCACCGAGAAACTCCGTAGCACCCCCTTCTATGAGACCCTGTTGCCTCCTGAATGTATCAAAGGCCCCTTGAGGGCCATCCGGGGTTTCCAAGGCCAACATGATGGCAACATGGACCTGTTTCTCGGTGACACCCAGAGGACCAGGGAACCCCCCCGTACCCTTGCCCTGTGTTCCCAACCCGTCGCAGGGCTCCTGCGTTTCCGCCACTACCACCGGGGACGGACACTGCCCCCCCCAGTCCTGGGATCCAGGGGCACCACCCCATCCCCCAGCCCCACAGACGTCAGTCCCTTCCCCCCATCGGGAAAATCCACTACCTCCCCTCCCACTGGTGGAACAGTTGTCCGCTCCCCCCCATGGACGGCAGACACTGCTGACACCTGACCCTCAACCAACCCACCGTCCTCTACCCCCTGTAAGGCTACCGGCAAGAAGGCAGGACCGTCCTGAGACAGCAGGACAGATCCCCTCATAACCAATCCCCCCGAACCTCCGCCTCCCTGCCCCCCGTTACTCCCAGGTCCTACCTTATTGCCGGTGCCAGACGTGGCACAGGGGTCAGGAACATCCCGGCCGGCAGCCAGGGCTCCAGCAGCAAGGGCGGACGCCCCCCTGCGAGCCAGGCCCTCCTCGGCCACACCAGCGGGAACTACAGGCACCTGTGCATCCCTCTCCGCCGACCCAGGCTTCAGGGACAGCTGAACAGCATTCTTCCGCCCCCCCCCCCGGGGGCTGCAGAGAAAGAAAAGCAGCCCCTACCCTGCTCCTTCCCCCTTCCTGCACTCCTCCGGCGCCAGACAGCCACCTCCAGGAACTGGGGGCGGCCAGTCTGCAGCCTCCGGGGATCCAAGAAAGAGGAAGAAGCAGGACCCCCGAGAACCCCCTGCACATCCGCAGACTTCTGAACATCCGCTGGACCGGCAGGCATCCGACGGTCCAGGGCAGCATCCGCTGATCCCCGACGTGAAAAGGCACCTTCCAAAAGTCCACGGCCTGCTGCAGGAGTCCTTGACGTGGAGGAGCCGCGAGGAAGACACAATTCTTCAGCGGATCGCCGCCGGTGCTCTCTCGGCAGGACAGAGAGCAGAGTACCCCCGTCTTCACACTTCCGGGAGAACCCGGAAGTGACGTCACTCTCACTGCGGCGGCCATCTTTGGAGCACGATCGGGTGGAGGGAAGCCCTACAGCGTCATCCAGCAGCGGGGCAGCCCTCTCAGGAACTCGAGCATCATCTGCTGGCACCCCCCGGCGATCAGGATGGGGAAATCCTTCTTCAGTTGCGGCTGTCGGAGAAGCAGGAAAACCGGCCGAAAACACCCGCGGATGGGGGGGATCGATGCCTCCGGACCCCCCCTCCAGTGCAGGACCGGCGTTGCCTGAAGCAGGTATCAACAGATGAGATGCTGTTGCAGAAGCCCGCAAACGCTGGCGGGCTGCACCTTCCCCTGAAAACAGCCAAGCGCCAGCGGGGGATGTGGGATCCAATGGACCATGGATCACCGGCCCAGCCTCCTGGAACGGGACAGCCCTACTTCCACCAACACCTGTCGCCTGCAGGTAAGGTTCTCCGGACCACGATGGTACATTAGGGAATTGTAACAAACACTCTTCTCCCCTCACAGGGGTCGGATATGGGAAGGGCAGGCTGCGGGATTGGGGATAGCCACTCTTATTACCCACCCCCTGGGGCCTCCCCTGGACTGCAGACATACCATGACTTGCCCACCGATCATAATTTCGGTAGATTTCAGTAAGGGACCCACAACCCTGGCTCTTTAAAGATGTTATCTGCTGATACTTGGCCTTCAAGGCCCGCTTCACCCCCTTCCTATAGATCTTATAGGCCACCCACTCCTCACCGGGAATGGTGGCCTGCAGGCTCTCCAGGTGGGAGAGCTGGGCTTGCAGCTGGGCCGCCTCCTCCTGGAGACCCCAGAGCTGCCATACCGCCGCCACGATCTCATTCAGGGCCCTAGCTGACTGCTGGAAGGACGGCAGGCCCGACCCTCCGTCCTCATCCTCACTGGAGGAGGTAGAGGCCTCCTCCAGGACCCGAGGCGGAGGGGGGAACCCGCCTCCCCCAGCACTGTACGAGACAGTCCTCCAAGGCCTCCCCAGGGCCTCTCCCTGCCTCCACCCAGCCTCCACACCCTGCCTGGGAAGGAGAAAGGGGCCTCCTCCCTGGGGTAGCGGGCCCGGGCCTCCGGGCATGTGGGTCCCTCTTCCCTGGCCATGTGCAGTCCTACCTGGGGAGTCCCCCTCCCTGGGTACCGGCTGTGACAGGCTTCCATCCTCCCCATCCGGTTGCAGCGAAGGAGGCCTACCAGGCCTGGTAGGCCTCTGGGCCTGGGCCTCTCCTGCTGGAAATGGCCCAGGACTCGACATCCAGGCACCAACTGTGAGCTAGGCTCCGCCCCCTAGCAGGAGCTCACTGAGATAGGTCCTCTCCCTAGCACTGCAGCAGAGCAACTGAGTGGAGGGACCACTCGTGTGGCAACAGGACTCAACTGAGCCTGTCCACCCAAACGTTTTGAATGCCTGGAAGGTATACTGCCAACAAATGAATGTGATGCTCTCTGGCAAAGGCCCACAGTTGCAAAGCTTCGTTGCATAATTGCAGAGAGCCTGTTCCACCTTGTTTGTTTAGGTAAAACATGGCCACTTGATTGTCAGTTTGCACCAGAACTGTTTTGCTTACGAGATGAAAGCAAAAGACTCGAATAGCATTGGAAATGGCCCTTAGTTCTAGGAGGTTTATTTGAAGAGAAGCCTCCTGTGGGGTCCAGAGACCCTGGGTGGACAGATCGCCCAAGTGGGCTCCCCAACCCAACTTGGATGCATCTGTCGTCAGGACAGCCTGAGGTAGGGCTTGCTGAAAAGGAGAACCTACTGTAAGGTTTTCCAGAGATTGCCACCAATGCAGAGACGCAATCAGGCGTGTGGTAACTCTGATCTTGTCTGACAGGCATCCTGAGGCCTGGGACCATTGGGAAGCTAAGGTCCACTGGGCCACTCACATATGAAGGCGTGCATAAGGAATCACATGGACTGTGGATGCCATGTGTCCTAGAAGTCGAAGCATCTGTTGAGCAGTGAGGAAGGTTTGTAGCACTGCTTGAGATGCTAGTTTGATGATGCGCAGACAGCGAGGCTGAGGGCGGAAAGCCTTTGACCGCTGTGTGTCCACGCGAGCCCCTATAAACTCGAGGGATTGAGATGGGGTGAGCTGGGACTCTGGAAGGTTTATGATCCATCCTAAATACTGCAGTCTTTGCATTGCTCGGGAAAGAGCACGACTTGCCTCTGGGGCTGACGGTGCTCGAATGAGCCAATCGTCTAAGTAAGGGAAGACAAAAATTCCTAGAGTCCTCATGAATGCTGCTACTACTGCCATGCATTTTGTGAATACCCTTGGAGCAGAAGCCAGCTCAAAAGGAAGGACCCTGTATTGAAAATGTCTTCCCTTGGCTAGGAATCAAAGGAGTTTTCTGTGATCTGCATGAATAAGGATATGCATGTAAGCATCCCTTAAATCCAGAGAACATAGCCAATCTTGCTTGTGAAGGTATGAAAGAAGAGTGCCGAGGGAGATCATCTTGAACCTTTCTCGGTCTAAATATTTGTTTAATTCTCTGAGGTCCAGGATTGGTCTTAGTCCCCCTGATTTCTTTGGAATGAGAAGATAGGGGAAATAGAATCCTGTGCCCTGCTGGGACTTTGGAACCTCTTCTATAGCCCCTTGAGCTAGAAGAGTGGTGACCTCTTGCCACAACAGGTCTGAGACCGGTGGTTGAGATTTGAACTGTTTTAATAGCATGGATGGGGGCAAGCTGAGGAAATGAAGCTTGTATCCCAGACTCACTATAGATAGAGTCCAGTTTTCTGAAGTGATTTGTTTCCATCTTTTGGCAAAATGGCAAATATGGCCTGGAATATTTAAAGGTTCTGGGCTTAGAACAGGAAGAATGGCTAAGTTCTCTAGACAACGGTCAAAGACCCTGAGGAGGCTGGGTCTGCTGAGCCTTCTGAGCTTGTGTCTTTCTTTGTCTAGTTTGTTGTTGCCCTTTCTGGGGAACATGTGTTTGCTGGGTGGAAAATGGATGGAATTTCTTCTTTTTAGAGAAAAAAGGTTTTTTGAAAAACTTTTTCTTAGCTGGGTTAGCTGTAGATTTTGACAACCTGTCTAAAGTTGTATTATCAGTGTCAATTTCATTAGCTTTAAGCTGCCAATCCTTGCCAAAGATATTTTCTCCTGTGCAAGGAATGTTACCCAGCTTATCTTGCACCCATTCCTCCAAGTTTGAAGCTTGGAGCCAGGCAATACGACATGCTCTTATGGATATAGCAGAAGTTCTGCTAATACATTCAAAACAGTCAAAGGTAGCACGATTCATAAACTTAGAGACATTTTGAGCATGTTTGACCAAAGCCAAATAATATGTCCGTTTATCCTCTTGAAGAAAAGGGTTCAAAAGCTCCAAGTCTTTTGTAACCTGCTCAAGAAACATTCCCATGTATAATATATAGGAACTGATTCTTGCTGATAGCATGGAGGACTGAAAGCATCGACGACCAAAGGCATCCAGTGTTCTAGACTCACGACCTGGTGGATTGGAAGAGTGTCGTTTAGCACTCTTAATCCGCCTCATGGCGGACTCTATCACCAAAGAATGATGTGGTAACTGAGTCTTCTGAAACCCTGGGCAAGGTGGTACTCGATAAATAGTGTCAAGACGTCTAGAATGTGGAGATACTGTTAAAGGAGCTTCCTACATTCTTAACATTAGATCATGTAAGATCTGGTGTATAGGAAACATAGCTGCCTCCTTTGCAGCCAAAGGATATTGAAGAATTCTCAATTCTTCTGCTTTAGGCTCCTTTTCTGGTACTACTGTAATGGCAAGACCCGTTGCCATATCACATACAAAATCATGAAAAGACATATCCTCAGGAGGGGACATTCTGCGTTGAGGAGAAAGAGATGAATGAATCTTGCAAAAGTTCAGCTCTGGTATCGGTGGAATCATCTGAGTCATCGGAATTGGAAGACTCAAAAGGAGGAAGTACCGGGTTCTCCTGAAGCAGATGGCGTCGGTACCGCTCGATGTCAGTACCGAAACGAGTCGGTACCTGATCCCCCATACTGGAGAGAGATTCCAGGCTCGGCATCGGGGGAAGCATGCCTGTTGAAACAGGTACCGCCACATTTTGAACATTTTTTAAAACCAGTGGCTGGTTTTTCCATGGTAAGGAAAAAGAGGGCCTAATGCCCAAAATGGCGCCAAGCACCAGAGTAGGGAGAAACCCCTGAGAAAAAGCAACTAAAATTAAGTTATTTTTAAAAGAAAAGCACCAGTGGTACCGGTAGGCGTTGACGGAAGGCAGATGCGACCACAAAAAAGATGACATTAGACTTACCTGCTAATTGTTGTTCCTTAAGGAACTCTAGTCCAGTCCCAGAACCATAGAGTTTAGAATCTCCTCCAGCAGCTTTGGAGACTGAAAGACGTCACCACTTTAATGACACTGGCATAAATAGGCAAGGACTGCCCCCTTCCTCCAGTACCTATTGACAAAGCAAACTCAGCAGAGCCACAAATAAGTAGTTAAAAGAGTAATGTAATTGACCGTCAAAACTATTAACCCCATGCTCTTTTTTTTTTTATACATTAATACTGTAGGAACAATTTAACTAAGTACTGCTGCGCATAGGCTCCCACTGCGGTTCCACTTTGTGTCTTACCGAGAACTTCAGGCTGATAAAACTCCTTAAAAACACCGGGTGGGATCCAGGACTGGACTATAGTTCCTCAAGGAACAACAATTAGCAGGTAAGTCTAATTTCATCTTCCTTTGCGTCCCTCTAGTCCAGTCCCGGAACCATAGAGGATATAACAGAGCAGTGAATATCAACGGGAGGGACCTACAAGCCCAGCCTGAAGAACCACTGAGCCAAAGCGCCCATCCTCCGCCACCTGCACATCTAGCCTATAGTGCTTGACAAAAGAATGCAGCAACGACCAAGTCGCTGCCCTACAAATGTCCTCGACCGGGACCAAACTGAATTCTGCCCAAGATGCCGCCTGCGCCCTAGTCGAATGAGCCTGAAGGCCCTGCGGCACCACCTTATGCTTCAGAAGATACGCCACTGCAATCACTTCCTTCAACCATTGGGAAATAGACAACTTTGCCGCCGCCTCTCCTTTCCACGGCCCTCCAAAGGAGACAAACAACCTATCCAATCTCCGGAAGGGCGCGGTCCTGCGGAGGTATCTCTTAAGCACGCGATGAACATCAAGACGATGTAACCTGCCTTCCAACTGCTCGTTCTGCTCCTCGGAAAACACGGGAAGCGACACTACCTGGTTAACATGAAACACCGAAACCACCTTCGGCAAGAACGCCGGCACCGTACGCAACACGACCTTGTGATTGAAGAAGGACAGATACGGCTCCTTACAGGATAAAGCTTGTAACTCAGAAATTCTTCTTGCAGAGCAAATTGCCAACAGAAAAACTGTCTTCAACGTCAGATCCTTCAGCGAGGCCTTGTCCAACGGCTCAAACGGCGCTCTGATCAATGCTTCCAACACCAAATTCAGATCCCACGTCGACACTGAATTTCGCCTCGGAGGTCACATGAGCTCACCGCCCGCAGAAACCGACGAACGTCGACGTGTGCCCCTAGCAGCTGACCTTGTATCTTACCCCGGTAACAAGAGATGGCTGCCAATTGTACGCGCAAGGAACTAGCCGCCAGACCCTTCTCTACACCATCCTGTAAAAATGAGAGGACCTACGATACCGAGGCTCCCAAAGGCCGCAAATTCCTCTCTGCACACTAGGCTTCAAAAATACGCCAAACCCGGATGTACGCTAAAGAAGTGGACCGCCTTTGTGCCTTCAGCAATGTAGAAATGACCGCCACGGAATAACCCCTGGCCGTCATCCTAGCCCTTTTAAGAGCCATGCCATAAGTGAGACTCGATTCACCTGGGGCATACGTAACGGACCCTGAAGTAAGAGATCCTCCCACTGTGGGAGCTTCCACGGCCTGTCCACCAGCAGACGCACCAAATCCGCATACCAAGGTCTTCTGGGCCAGTCGGGCACTACCAGGACTACTAGGCCACGATGCCTTTCTATGCGCTGCACTACCCGGCCTATGAGAGCCCAAGGCGGAAACACATAGAGAAGCCCCTCTTCCGGCCACCTCTGTGCCAACGCATCGAGACCTTCTGACATCCGTTCTCGCCGCCTGCTGAAGAAGCGTGCTACCTTCGCCGACTCGAAGTTCGCCATGAGATCCATTAGCGGAACCCCCCAGCGCTGCACTAAAAGCGCAAACACGTCCGGGTGAAGGACCCACTCTCCCGGGTCCACTCTGCGGCGACTTAGAAAATCCGCCTCGACATTGTCCACTCCGTCCATATGCTGTGCCGATAGACCCCTCAAATTCCATTCGGCCCAACTCAACAGCTGCGCCGCCTCTGTTTCCAGCGTCGCACTGCCCGTGCCGCCTTGCCAATTTATGTAGGCTACGGTCATCGCATTGTCTGATAGCACCCGTACCAACGCCTGACGTAAGCACTCCTGAAACTCCTGGAGGGCCAAAAACACCTCTCTCATCTCCAATCTGTTGATGGACCATTCCTTTTCCTCCCAAGACCACTGCCCCTGGGCAAACTTTCCTTCGCAATGTGCCCCCCATCCCAGGAAACTTGCATCTGTCGTTGAGAGCCTCCAGGCTGGAGGCTCCAGAGGCACGCCTGCTTCCAGACTTTCCATCCGCAACCACCAGCGAAGCTCCTGACGCACCTCCTGAGGACACACCAGTCGCTGCGACAATGCATCCTGCTGATGAGACCAACACCGGAGCAGAGCGCTCTGCAACGGCCGCATATGGGCCCTGGCCCACGGCACCACCTCGATCGTGGCCGCCATAGACCCCAGCAATTGCAGATACCTCCACGCTGTAGGCGCCTGCCGGGATAAAAACCTCCGCACTAGCTCCCGCAACCCTTGCGCTCGTTGGCTTGGGAGAAAGACCACAGCCTGCTTCATCTCGAAATGCGCCCCCAAATATTCCAGGGACTGCGAGGGAACCAATCTGCTCTTCGCCAAATTGACTACCCAGCCGAGACCTTCCAACATCTGCACCACTCGGGCGGTGGCCGCCGTACTCTCCTCCCTTGACTTTTCTCGAATCAGCCAATCGTCCAAGTACGGATGCACCAGCACTCCTTCCTTGTGAAGCGCTGCTGCCACTACCACCATGACTTTGGTGAACGTTCGAGGCGCTGTCGCAAGCCCAAAGGGCATAGCTTGAAACTGAAAATGCCCCATAGGCACTGCAAACCGTAGGAACCGTTGATGCTCCTGCCGAACCGGGATATGAAGATAAGCTTCCGTGAGGTCCAAGGATGTTAGGAATTCTCCCGCCCTGACTGCTGCGATCACAGAACGCAACATTTCCATACGGAAATGGGTGACTCGAAGACACCGATTCACCCTTTTTAAATCCAGAATCGGCTGAAACGTTCCTTCTTTCTTTGGAACCACAAAATAGATGGAGTACCGACCGCACCCGTACTGCTTCGGAGGAACAGGCACCACTGCCTTGAGCTGCAGCAGCCGCTGCAGAGTTTCCAAGACCGCTCGAACCTTGTGCGGAGCTCTGCAAGGAGATAGGACAAAGGAATCTAACACGGGTCGATGGAGTTCTAGGGCATAACCCTCTCGAATGACTTCCAAGACCCATTGGTCTGACGTAATTTGGACCCAGGCAGGGTAAAACTCCCGCAACCGACCTCCCATGGGTACCACTGCCACCTGAGTCCGCTTTATCTCATTGTGATTTCTTAGCGCTTGAGGACTGGAAGGGCGCAAACCCCCTGCCTGCTCCCTGGAAACCACGAAATCCCTGGCTTCACGCCGGAAACCTCCCATGCTGGGTCTGGCCAAATCGAGAGGACCGAAATCTACAAAACTCCCTCAGAGCCCCCCGGGGCCCCGTAGTACTCCGGCCCTGTTTTGGCTTATCCTCTGGCAGCTGGCCCCCCTTAGACTCCCCGAGATCCTTGACCAACTTCTCCAAATCTTCCCCAAACAAAAGCTTCCCCCTAAACGGCAGCTTGCTGAGGCGAGCCTTAGACGAACCGTCCACCGACCAGTTACGCAGCCAGAGATACCACCGTGCTGCTACCACAGAAGCCATACTCTTAGCCAGCCCCCGGATAAGGTCATAATGAATGTCCACTAAATAAGCGGTTCTGGACTCTATCCGCGCTACTTCTTCCAATTGGCTGTCCAAGAGGTCCCTCTGCAATCTTTGGGACCACCTCAAGCAGCCTCTCGCCACCCACGCCCGCGCTATTGAGGCCTGCATTGAGAGAGCACAAATATCGAACACCTGCTTCAGCAAAGTGTCCAATTTTCTGTCTTGCACATCCTTCAACGCCGCGGCCCCTTCAACCGGAATCGTCGTCTTTTTAGTAACCGCCGATACCGCCGCATCTACCTTCGGAGAACGAAAACGTTCTCTATCCTGATCAGAAAGCGGATAAAGATGAGCTAAGGCCCTTGACCCCCTCAGGGCCGACTCTGGCGAATCCCATTCCTCCTGAATCATACTCCGGAATATCCTATGAATGGGAAACACCCTCTGGAACGTCCGCACCGCCTGCAACAGCGGATCCTCCAATGCTTCCTCCATTGCCGCCCCCACCGAGGGCATGTTCAGCGTTTTGAGAGTCTCGGCAATCAAGGCTGGCAGTTCTTCGCGCCGAAACACCCTGCGTACTCTAATTTGTTCCGAGTCAGGCAACACTCCCTCTTCCAATTCGTCCTACGAGACCTCCTCCAGTTCCGCATCCGCCCTGCTCAGGACCCCCTCGGGCGGAGAAGCCGGACTCTCTTCCCCAGCCCCCTTACTCCTCTTGACTGGGGGAGCGTCCTCCGCAGAACGGTCCAAAAACCCAGGCTGCCTCTGCCCTCGCGATCCTTGAGGCGGAGCTGTGAACGCGGGCTGCAGCAGGGCAAACGTCTGCTGCATGAGGGAGAAGAAATTCGGTGGAATCACCGGGACTCTCCCTGCCTGATCCATCTCTGGAGACAGAGAAGCCCCTTCCCCCAAGGATGGCCCCGCTACCTGCTCTGTGGGGCCCAGGGACGGGGACAGAGCCTCCCCCCTTCCGGAGGAACGGCCCCCAAACCTACCGAGGTCCCCTCCAGGGTCTTGTCCCTAACCGACGCCTCCAGAGTGCAGGTTCCACATACACCTGAGTCTAGTACAGCGCCGCGCCTCATGCCACACACCAAACAACAAGGCTTCGCAGGCATACCTGCTCCCTAAGGCCAAGCTACCCCAACGCAGCCTACTGAGAGGTTTCTTCAATCCTATGTAATCGCAATCTCCCCAACCTAAAAGAGTTAATACTTTCCCTTAACCTTGGGGGGGTTTGTTTGGGGGGGTCCTCTTTTCACACCTGAAACAGCACCCCGAGCTCACAGGCCAGTTCTGCCTATCCCACATTGAAAGGAATCTCAAAAAACCTGGCTATAACTAAATCAACAATCCAATTTAACAGCGCTGCTGAAATCGCGGCTTTTAAAATGGCTGCCGCAGTGTTTCCCGCGCGGCTACATGCGGCAGATCTAGCCCCTCCACAATCGAGCCCGCTTACAACTGCAGCCTGCAATACTTCCCCCTCCTCAAAAGCAGGCAAAAGAGAGCGGGCAGCCGCCAAAGTGACTCATCGTTCCTTTGAACGTGCTCGGAGGGGGCCCGCCAACGCCAGAGCTCAGTCGGACCGCGGCTTCAGCTCTGGCACCTTCAAACACCTCGTGTCAACTCCCGGCGCTGCGGGCAAGCCTGCCACCTGCTCCTCACCCTTTGTAGCGGGTTCGGGAGCAGGGAGGCTATGAAGTCAAATTCTCCCCTCTATAGCTCGTTAAGTCGATGGGGAAACTACCGCGGGAGAGGAGGGAGGGAGGGGAATGGAGGGAAAAGCAAGAGCAACAAAATGGAACAGCAGCAGCACTCCACTTACAAAGCAAAAACAACAAATTTTAGATCAAATCTGAAACTCTGATAATTTTAAAGGGAAACCTAACAAGCAAGCTCAGCTTATTTGTGCCAACTGAGCCCAGTCCCAGGCTCAGAACCTTCTCAAGTTGCTTGGAGACTGAAAGTACTGGAGGAAGGGGGCAGTCCTTGCCTATTTATGCCAGTGTCATTAAAGTGGTGATGTCTTTCAGTCTCCAAAGCTGCTGGAGGAGATTCTAAACTCTATGGTTCCGGGACTGGACTAGAGGGACGCAAAGGAATATAAATTTAAGAGAAGATTTTCTGCGGTGACAGGGGACACGTCCTGTCGGCTGCACGGAAAACGAAGAACTGAAGTGAGAGAAGAATTTGGGCGGGAAGGCAGCACACATTCGTGGTGGATGCTCCCAAAAGCTTTCTTTTTGGGACACTGGGGAGTGTTCCCGCACAGGCTCCATCGGTGCCGACGGTACCCCATATGTGAAGACCTCATTCCTGCTTGTTCCTGGAGATTAAACAATCCTTATAGGTAGCTGAGCTATTTGTATGTTTTTTACTTATGCCAGAAGTGTTCTGCTCTTCGGATGTGGTGCTTTGGTAGGAATCTTGAATGAAACCAAGAATGGCCATGCATAGTACTACGTTGGTGGCATGTGAGAGGAACTTCCTCAATGAGGGCCTTGGATAGAACTGCAGTTCAGATCTCTGCTTGCTAGACAGGCTGCAAGGCCCTAAAATCCCTGAAGAGAGCTAACAAAGTACCTGGTTAGGCTGGAAGGCTGTAAAACACCAGAGAAGGGTGAACACAGCACCAGGATAGACTAGGGATGAGGCAGCACCATATGTAGCTCTGTGCGAGCGGTGCAGCCACACAGAGCACAAAAGGATTAGGGGTGAATGTCGGGCTGCCGACCCCCGCATGCCCCCCTGCATTGCCCTGCTGCCGCCACCACTTTTTTGCTTTCTCGGAGGCAGAGGAGGCAGCAAAAGAGAGGCAGACCTGTGTTTGTAAGCAGGTCGGGTCCCTCCTTCCCATCTCTGATGTAGGTCACGTCAGAGGAGGGAGGGACCAAGCCAGCCATTCAAATGCAGATCTTTGCAACTCAGCGTACGAATGGCTGGCTTGGTCCCTCCCTCCTCAGAGAAGGGAATGAGGGACCCGATCTGCCTACAAATGCAGCCTCACTGCTGTTGCCGCCGCCTCCGAGAAAACAAAAAAGTGACGGCGCCAGTGGCAGGGCAACATGGGGGGGGGGGCGGGAGCATGTGCCATATGTGGAAATAGCACAACGCGCAATTATGGTTTGGTACAGCTCTGGGGTCGAGTCATCCACGCTGTGTGCTTATAAGTTGGAATCCTAGCACCAGTGATGTATTTGACAACTGGGTCAGATCATTTTTTAACCCCCCCCCCCCCTTTCTCTATACAAGACCGGCTAGATTTGCAGAGGATAATCTGGAAGTGAGCAGTTACAATTTCCATTTGAATTTATTGATATAAAGTTGCTGAAAATACTTAAAATTTGCAAAATATTGTTGCTGTTATTTTACACTGCAAAAGAGCTATCCAGTTAATGGCGACATTCAGTTCAGTCCTAACTTTATGCAGTTTGCTATTCAGATAGTGGCTGAATATCACTGCTATCAGAGAATGCTGCTGGTCAGTGCTAGAGGATACACAGATAATGGCGCTGAATATCTGGTTTCACTTTAAACTCTGTGGCTGGCACTTACAAAAAAAATGCCAACCGTGGAGTTTAAATATCGGCCCAAAAATTTACAGTGGATGAGATGTGCCTCCTTGTTGTACCTTTTTATATAGACATTGTGGATCACTTTACAGCAACAAGATTAAATCAAAATAAACGGAACCATCTAATTTCTCAACAAATAGGGGTGTCCTACATGGAGCGATGGGGGGAGGAGCGGTGTGTTCACCCCTAAACAAGCAAAGAAACAACGATATGGGGAGGGGTGAAGACATGGGAAGGGGTGCACCTACTCCTGTCATATTGCTGGGCAGACTAGATGGACCATACTGGTCTTTATCTGCCGTCATTTACTATGTTACTATATGTTACTATGTTACTATCTTAAAGAATCTGCATATGTCTCCTTTACCAGTTTCTTCTGTACTTGCTGTGTACCATGCCATCAATAATGGTCTACAAGAAGCAGTCTCTCATCCTTAGGTTTCAATTTCCCTCTCTTTAACAATTCACATATCCGGTTTCAATCAACATATAGTTCCAGGAGTAATATTTTGTATTTCTCATTTTGTAGTATCTGTCCATGTGTGTGTGTGATAGGAGTGTTGGGGAGTGCGTGCACATGTCTGTGTGTATGTTTTTCATGGAGGGTGACAGGATTGCGTACAGGTGTCATGGGGGATGTTGGTAGGTACATGCATGTGTGTGTCATTGTGGGTGTTGGGTGATGCGTGCAGGTGTCATGAGAGTTTCCCATCCCTACCCTTCAATACCCTCCGTCCTGCACTTTCTCTCCTCCCTTCGTCCAATAGTGCACTCTCCCCCTCCCCTCCCAACTTTTTTCTTTGTGTTATGATGAGAAAGAAGTGTCTAGTGAGCCATTAGATGGCGTCACTCTGTATGTTACATGGGGTTGTATGACTCATTCACTTACAAAATTAATTCACATTTATCTTTTCTGCAGCTTGCTTTTTCTGTGAGAGGGTAGTGTCATGTCTTCTTGTATCCAAGGATAAATAATTGAATTTCTTTCGTTCAAAGAAAATAAAAAAATAGAGGTAAATTTGATACAGACATCTGAGATATGATTTAGTTTTTCCTATTTTGGTTCAGTTAGGCCACAAAGCGGTACTGCAGCCCAGTGTTCACAGCTGATAAGTGCAGTCATAAACTGAAATGGAAAAAACATGACCTTCTGACTCAAAAAGTATGCTAGTGGCTCTGGTTTCACTGCCAGTATCAATATATTTTCAGATGTTTGTAAGAAGCCCATCTGGCCTGTATTCAGTAATCAGGCCAAAGTGATACAGATAGCATGAGGTTTCTAATGAATTAGTGCATTATTCCAAGAAACCACCAGCGTTTGTTTTTTTAAAACGTACTAGTTTCCTCTGTTTTTGGTGCCTTTACTCTTAGGGATATGTTTACAAAGCAGCGGTAGCGGCCTCCGTGCGATATTGGAGCCGCGGCCCCATTGACATCAGGAGATAGAGCAGCTTTTAAACTAGATAATAGGAGAAAGCCAACAGTCGCCCAAGAGCGGATGGTTCGGAAGAATGTATCCTTGAAGGATACTACCAAAAGCAGAGAGGTTCCAAAAAAGAGTAAAGTAGCCCAAATGCCCTCGAGTATGGAGCAGACAGAGCTTAAAGATCCCAAATTACCCATGTCTACCAATAGCCAAATTAATATGAATAAAATACAGTCTCTAAAATGCTTGTATGCAAATGCTAGAAGTCTAAAAAATAAGATGGGAGAGTTAGAATATATAGCACTAAATGAGAGGTTAGATATGATTGGAATATCAGAGACATGGTGGAAGGAGGACAACCACTGGGACACTGTGATACCTGGATACAAACTATATTGTAATGATAGAGCTGATCAAATTGGTGGAGGGGTTGCGCTCTATGTTAGAGAGGGCATTGAGTCAGAAAGGATTAAAGTTTTGCAGAAAACAAAATTTTGCTGTAGAATCTCTATGGATTGAAATTCCATGTAAAAAGGGGAAGGCGATGGCAGTGGGGGTGTACTATCGACCACCGGGCCAGAATGAACAAATGGATGATGAAATGCTCAAAGAAATCAAGGAAGCTAACAAAAGTTACAGCGCAGTAATAATAATGGGTGATTTTAGTTACCCGGGTATCGACTGGGTCAATGTCACGGCAGGACATGCTAGGGAGATAAAATTCCTAGATGACATAAATGACTGCTTCTTGGAGCAGCTGGTTCATGAACCAACCAGAGGGGAAGCCATATTAGACCTAGTCCTTAGTGGAACACCAAATCTAGTGCAAGACATAAGGGTGTTGGGGCCACTTGGCAATAGTGATCATAGCATGATCGCCTTTGATTTAATTAGTGGAGGAGGAATAGTATGGAAATCCACAGTACTACCTTTTAACTTTCAAAAGGGAGACTATGATAAAATGAGGAAAATAGTTAAGAAAAAACTAAAAGGAGCAGTTGCAAAGGTTAAAGACTTACATCAAGCTTGGGTGTTGTTGAAAAATACTATCTTGGCAGCCCAGACCAGCTGTATTCCATGCTTTAAGAAAAGTGGAAAGAAGTCCAAAAAACTGACAGCATGGTTTAAAGGTGAGGTCAGAGAGGCTGCTGTTGCCAAAAAAGCATCTTTCAGGAAATGGAAAAAAGAGCCAAATGACGAAACCTGGAAACAGCACAAGCACTGGCAAATCAAATGCAAGGCATTGATAAAGCAGGCAAAGGGAGAATTTGAGAAGAAGCTTGCTGTGGAAGCAAAAATGCGAAATAAAGATTTTTTCAAGTACATTCGTAGCAAAAAACCTGTGAGAGAGTCGGTTGGACCATTAGATGATAGAGGAGTTAAAGGGGCACTAAGAAGCGACAAGGCGATAGCGGAGAGACTGAATGAATTTTTTGCTTCGGTCTTTACTGAGGAAGATGTAGGGATGTTACCCATGACTGAAGTGGTATTTAAAGGTGCGGAAGAATTGAAGGAAATATCGATACATCGGGAAGATGTATTACAACTATTAGATAAACTGAAGAGTAACAAATCACCTGGGCCGGATGGTATACATCCAAGGGTGTTGAAAGAACTGAAATATGAGATTGCAGACCTGCTATTAGTAATCTGTGAACTATCATTAAAATCATCTCTAATACCTGAAGATTGGAGGATCGCCAATGCAACACAGATTTTTAAAAAGGGTTCCAGGGGTGATCCGGGAAACTACAGACCGGTGAGCTTCACGTCAGTACCGGGAAAAATGGTAGAAACCATCATAAAGAATAAAATTACTCAGCATGTAGATAGTCATGGCCTAATGGGAGACAGCCAACATGGCTTTAGACAAGGAAGATCTTGTCTTACTAATCTGTTATGTTTTTTTGAAAGTGTGAATAAACAGGTGGACAAAGGTGAGTCGGTTGATATAGTGTATCTGGACTTTCAGAAAGCCTTTGACAAGGTCCCTCATCAGAGACTTTTGGCAAAACTAAAGAGTCATGGGATAGGAGGCAGTGTACTACTGTGGATCAAGAACTGGTTAAAAGATAGAAAGCAGAGGGTTGGGCTAAATGGTCAATTTTACCAATGGAGAAAGGTGAATAGTGGTGTACCCCAGGGATCTGTGCTAGGTCCGCTGCTTTTTGACATATTCATAGATGACCTGGAAAGTGGAATAACGAGTGAGGTTATCAATATTTAAAGTTGTTAAAACCCAAGAGGATTGTGGAAAATTGCAAGAGGATCTTGATAAATTAGAAGACTGGGCATCAAAATGGCAGATGAAATTTAATGTGGACAAGTGCAAAGTTATGCACCTAGGGAAGAACAACCCAAACTATGGTTACACAATGCAAGGTTCCACATTAGGAACCACCACCCAGGAAAAAGATTTAGGCGTCATTGTGGATAACATGTTAAAACCCTCGGCCCAGTGTGCAGCGGCAGCCAAGAGAGCAAATAGAATGCTAGGTATCATAAGGAAAGGAATGGAAAATAAAACAAAAGATATTATAATGCCTCTATCGTTCCATGGTGAGACCGCATCTTGAATATTGTGTGCAATTCTGGTTGCCGTATCATAAAAAGGATATAGAGTTATTAGAAAAGGTTCAGAGAAGAGCCACCAAAATGGTAAAGGGGATGGAAGGATACTCCTATGAAGAAAGGCTAAAAAGGTTAGGGCTCTTTAACCTGGAAAAGAGACGGCTGAGGGGAGATATGATAGAGGTCTATAAATTAATGAATGGAGTGGAACGGGTAAACGTAGATCGATTGTTTATGTTATCAGAATATAGAAAGACTAGGGAACATGCAGTGAAGCTACAGGGTAAACTATTTAAGACTAATAAAAGAAAATATTTTTTCACTCAACGTGTAATCAAACTCTGGAATTTGTTACCGGAGGATGTAGTAAAGGCTGTTAGTGTAGCTGGGTTTAAAAAAGGTTTGGACAAGTTCCTGGAGGAAAGGTCCATAAACCATTATTAAGAAGGGACTCAGGATATCAATGCTTGACCCAGTACAAGCATTGCGGAACCTGTGTCTTTTGGGGAAACTGCTAGGTACGTATGACCTAGATTGGCCACTGTTGGAAACAGGATACTGTGCTTGATGGACCTTGGTCTGACCCAGTATGGCATATCTTATGTTCTTATGATCTCATCCTACACCTATCCTTGGGAATTCCACTCCTCTGGCAGATCCCTATTATCTGTGCCCTTCTTGTTACTGCCAACTCCAGACTCCATTCATTCCACCTTGCAGCTCTACATGCCTGAAACAAACTATCTGAGTCAATACATCAGGCCCTATTAAAATCCAGGCTAAAAACCCACCTCTTCAAGGCTGCTTTTGGATCCTGATGTCCCTCACTCTTGTGTTCACCATTTGTGTATCTTACCATACTCCAGTCTTGTGATGTTCGTCTTGATTAGACTGTAAGCTCTGATGAGCAGAAAATGTCTCTTACATCTATATGAACAGTGCTGCATATGCCTTGTAGTGCCATACAAATGATAAGTAGTAGTAATAGAGGTACTCTACATTCATGCCTTCTCCCTGTCACATAAAATTGAGAGATACCAAAGGGAGGTTTGTCTTTAGAAACACTAACTTTTCCATTAACTCTGGTGTAACATGTGGACCCGTAATGAGCCTGCTCTTGGTTAAATTTTGAAGCTAAGTAGTGTCAGGCTTGGTTAGTACTTGGATGGGTAACCACCTTGGAATACAGGGGCTGTAAACTCACTGTACAGAAGAAAGGTCTGGCAAACTATTTCCAGTTGCACCTTGCCAAGAAAACCCAGGGGCTGAATCAGCATTAGCTCAACAGCACACACTGCATTATCATATTAGATTATCATGTAATAAATGAAATGAAATGAAATAATAGCTCAGTGACAGAGCTTTGCGCTGTCATGCAGAGGAGATGGTTTGATTTCTGACCCAGAATTGTGTTCCCCAGGCCAGCCAGAGCCGGTTAGTGTTCATTTAATTTATTATTACTTATAGCCCACCTATCTAGGTGGCTCACATACATGCATATATAATTATATTATATAACAACAATAATAACACAGACCACAAGAAGAATGAGTTTCAGTCATGCAATATCCACTCCAAGTAGCCAGAATTGGGGTCTATATTGAGTGCTGGATGGAGCTTTGGACTATAGACCTGGCCTGGCAACTGCAGGACAAATTATATTGGGAGGGAATTAAAAAAATAATGGGAAGAACCTCAACGAGTTATGAATCAAGGCTCAGGGCATTACAGCCCAACAGAATTCAGCTCTGACTGATCTGGAAAAAGGCAAAAAATAAACATGTTGCTAAATAAAGAAGGCAATTTTTATCTAGCTCACCTAGGTGCAAAGTCCGCCTGTACTTTCCCTTTCAAAACTGCCAAGGATACATAGCACCTGTGGAATTTGCACTTGTTCTTTGTGCATATAAAATCTCTATGGAAAATAATGATTGCAGGCTTGAGATTACAGTTGACGTTATTTTTCACAATCCTACCCAAAACACGGCCCCAGAATATCTTCCCTGAATATTGCTTTGAGGAGGCAGCAACTTTCCAGATGTGGCTTTTGAAAACTGACCTTCCAATGTAAAGCATTTTAAGTTCATTTCCATTGCTCTGTGGCTCACCACTTTTGGCCAGTGTGTGTATATGAAAGGGGTCATGGGTTCTGCACCTTTTTTTCAAATTTAGTAATTCCTGATTGCCCGCCACTCAATCTCATCTTTCCCCTTAAAAAATGTACTGCTTGTGCATACACATAGAATCCTCCTGAGCTCATCTCATATTGGTTTTGTAGGACTCCACAGTCTTTAATCTGTCCCCCTTCCATTACTAATTGTCTCCAATGTATCAAGCCCTGATCTTCCCAGTCCTTAAAAGCCCTTGTCTCCCAACCGTGTGCAAAGCCCCTTGTATGCTGCATAAACTACAAATACAATACCCCCCTTTGGCCCGATTTTGTATGCATCCCTCACCAAATCTCTCTAAGTAATTGTACAAAGGGGTGGTCCGCCCTTTCCCCACCAGACACTCCCCCCTCTCTCCATATCCCATTCCGCGGGTCTCCCTTTAACAATCCCTCTCCAATCCCACCCAGTGTTTCTGTCCCTCGTTTCTCCCCATTCAATCACTGCTTGTAGCTGTGCGACCTGGTAGCATCCCCTCACGTCCGGGACCCCAATACCTCCCTCCTTCCTAGGCCAACACATCCCTTCCTATTGACCCAGGGTGGCTTGTGCTTCCAGATATAGGTAATAATTTTCCTTTGGCATCTCCTAAGAAACAGATCTGGCACTTGAATGGGTAAACATCTAAAATAAAAATAACAAATGTGGTAATATATTCATCTTGATAACCGATATCCGTCCCCCACCCCCCAGGAAAGGTACGGTTTCTACCAGAGTTCTAGATCCCGTTGGATCTGTCTCCACAGTGGCAGGTAATTCAATTTAAACAGATCCCTTACATCATTCCCTAGTTGAATACTTAGATACCAGATGGCGCCCTTCTCCCATTTAAATGGAAACTCTGCTTTCAGTTGGCTCTCCATAATAGGGTCCAGTTCCACTTTTAATATTTCCGATTTTGTCAAATTCAGCTTGTGCCCTGATACTCGATTATACTGTTCAATCGCTTTCATCAAGTTAGGCAGTGCCACCAGGGGCTTACTCACAACATAGATAATATCATCCGCATACAGCACCATTTTATGCTCCAAACCCCCCCCCCCATTACTACTCCGCTTTTGTCCACTGAAGCCTGAACTGTCACTGCCAAAGGTTCCAATACCATCACAAACAACAGAGGTGACAGAGCACCTCTGCCTTGCTCCCCTCCCCATTTGAAATTCCCAGAATAGACACCATTCAGCCTTATTCAGGCACATGGGTTCCTATAAAGTGCTTGGAGCCATGTGAGAAAAGTATTCCCTTACCCATTCTTTGTAGCACTGCAAACATAAAACCCCACTCCACCCTGTCAAATGCTTTTTCCGCATCAACCGCTACCGTCACTGTGGGTTCTTTTCGCTTTTTAATCTGCCATATAATGTTCAAGAGCTTCCAGACATTATCTCTTGCCTGGAGTCCCGGTACAAACCCCATCTGGTCTGCACCAATAAGCCCGGGAAGAATACGCTGCACTTGCCCCACCAGTATCTTGGCAAAGATTTTTGCATCGAGATTGATTAGTGAGATGGGTCAGTATGACTCACAAACTGTCCCGTCCTTCCCTGGCTTTGGCAAGACCGTTATTGCTGCCATAGACTCTGGGAATCTCCCCCCACCCCCCCCGGCGCCACTTAGTTAAACATTTCTGCCATTAATACCACCACCTTCTTTCCTAGGACTTTATAGAATTGGGCTGTGAAACCGTCTAATCCAAATGCCTTCCCTGTCTTCAAACCCCTTAAAGCTACCAGCACTTCATCCTCTGTTATCTATTGCCCGAGGATGTCCTGATCCTCTTCCCTTAACTCTTTTATCTGAAGGTTCTGCAAAAAGGCCTGTTCCCACCTCTTCTCCTTACGGCACTTCCAAAACGTACAACTTTTGATAAAATTCTACAAATGTCCACTGAATCTTATCCGTGGTATATTCCATTTTTCCCTGCCTATTTCATATCTTTAATATGCTTTGCTGTACTCTCCTGGCCTTCAATTTTCTAGCCAGCCAGCTCCCTAGTTTACTTTTATGCATATAATTAGACCGTTTCAGTTCCTCTAGCTGAAAGGCCCACTCCTCCATACTCCTAGCCCTCAGGGCTTCTCTGATCAGCTCCACTTCTTTGAGTGTCCTGCTTTCCCCCTCTCATTTATGCCTATCAGACCAATATAACAGCTCTGCTCGCAGTTTTGCTTCCTCCTTCCCTCTTTCCTTTTTCTTTTGTGCCCCTAGCTTTATGAGCCCTCCCCCTGCATGAATGCTTTATAACTATCCCATATTACTTCCAAACTCATCTCGGGGGTACTGTTCTCCTGGAAATACTGTTTACTTGTTACCTTCAATTGTTCCACCACTGCCTTGTCCTGCAGGAGTGATTCATTAAGGGGCTTGTTTGATTTCAATGGGGCCGCGGCTCTGATAACAATCGGAAACCACTACCGAGGCTTTGTAAACAAGCCCCTAAGTCTCCAGAACTGGAGGCCTTGGGCTTTGATCTGACAGTCTATGCACACCTTGACTGGGCCATGGTTTGACCATTCTATCTGACGTATCTCCACTTCCTGTACTTGGGGAATGCATGTACCATCCAAAAAGATTATGTCAATACAGCTATACGTGTGGTGCACTTGCAAGTAGTGGGTATAGTCCCTTTTTATTTCTAACCCTCTGCCTCCAAGCATTCACTAGCCCTAAAGAGTTCACCAACCTTTTCAATGCATTCCTATGTGATCTTTTGCCCCACCCCCCACCGAGTTATCTATCCTTGGATTCATAGTCATATTAAAATCCCCCCCCCCCCAAGTATGATCATGCCTCCCCTACCTCCTCCACCTTCGCTCGCAGCTTATCATAGAAGGGCTCTTGCCCCTCGTTCAGTGCATAAACGCACACTATTGTGACCGGTTTGGCATTGACCGTTCCCTCCCAAATCAACCATCGGCCCTCCCCATCTCTGGTAACTTTGTTTTCCTTTATTTGTATCTTCCAGGAGAACATTATTCCTACCCCCCTCCTCTTCTGGACTCTATTCCCCGCCAGGCAGACCTGAGGGAATTCTTTCATTTGGCGCATCACTTCCTGATTAGCCCTCAGATGTGTCTCCTGAATAAGTATTATGTCTGCTCTGCGACGCACTTTCTCCCTTATAAGTCTCCGTCGCTTTGGCCAGGATGTTAAGCCTTTAAAATTTAAAGTAACAACCACAACTTCTGCTACTCCCCCACCCCTCCTCCTCCCACTACCCTCCTTCCTCTTCCCCACCCCTCTACCCCATCCTTCACTGTCCCAGCTGTTGCCATCCCCGAGATGTGACTCACCAAGCCCCTGGGTTACTCTGACCCAGTTCCCACTCTCCCTCATCCCTTTCTTCTCATCTCTCCCCACTTTTTCTTCCCCTTTATTCCGTATCTTCTTTATATCCTCACATCCATTCCCTGTTGTATTCTCCCTTCCTGCCCTTCCAACCCCCAAAACCTCCTTCCCAATTCCTTCGAATATACCCACATTCATCCTTTCCCCCCTCCCCAAATCTGCTACATTTCTCTTATTATAGTTACTCTTTTATGAGCATTGGTAAACTTGGGGGTATGTTTACTAAAACCCCGGTAATGTGCGGGCCGCGCTAGTGTGCGGGTGCCATATAAGGAGTGGGCGTTCCAAGCAGAAAAAAAAATGGGATTAACCATGTGCGCCCCGCAGATTAGCGCATGAGAAAGCTGCGCAGGAAGCATAAGTGGCGTGCTGATGGGCAAGCACAGGAACAGAGCCACAGCACAATGGTTAAGACACTGACCAATGGTGCAGGAATCAGGGGTTCAATCCCCCACGGTGCCCAATGGATAAGGCTGGCTGAGGCATTACCTATTATGGGGAAGATTGCTTTAGGAGGCATTTTAATATTGGGAGGCATAAGGCGGCACGCTGATGTGCAAGCACAGGAACAGAACCAAAGCACAATGGTTAAGACACTGACCAATGGTGCAGCAATCAGGGGTTCAATCCCCCACAGTGCCCAATGAACAAGGCTGGCTGAGGCATTACCTATTATGGGGAAGATTGCTTTAGGAGGCATTTTATTTATATTTAAATTACTTCTACTAGCAAACGCACTCTCAAAGCGTGTTAACATAAGGCACCCCATAAGGCACATTTTAAAGTGCACTGTCCGCCAAGGCACCCTAGAATGTTGCTTATAGGGTGCTTTATAGGGTGCCGTATGAGTTACCGCAAGGGCATAGCACTGTTTTTGATGGCAGCACTGTGCAGTTTAAGGAATGAAAAGCATAAGTAGGTGCGCTGACATGCAAGGAAGAGCAGCAGTGGAGCACAATGGTTAAGACACTGACCAATGATGCAGGAGTCATGGGTTCCAAAAATCATTTCCTTTTTTTTTTTGGAGCTTTCCTGGGAGTGTTTTTTAATGTTGCCCATTGATATCACTATTGGCCAGCTTGGTTATGTTTTTTTTCCCTTTTTTCGAGGTCATTTTTGAGGTTTATTTGCCCTTTCGTACCGTGCACATGTATCACACTGCTCACGTTTTGGAGGTTTCCCCGGTTTTGCTGTACATTGCTGACGTAAATGGTTTCTCTTCCCTTTAAATCAGCTCTAACGCGAGGTTTTCACTTGCGGTATTTTTTGGCTTGAATTTCAGCCCCGCTCCTGTGCGGGGAGCCTCTCCCCTCCCACTCTCCACCCATTGACCCCGTCTCTCCGCCCCTGGGGAGCCTTCCTCCGCCCTCCGGGAGGCTTTCCACGCCTCTATCGCTCATTTGCGCGACACGCACATGAGCAGGCCCGTTAGTGCGGCGCGCACGTGTTCGGGGCACAAAAACGCATCATTAGCTCAAGTGCGCCCCACACAGTAGCGCGGTTTAGTAAACATACCCCTTGGTGTACAGTCTTAAGTCCCTTTCAGGGCCAATCTAGTCCCTGTGATCCTTTCTTTCTTCTTTTCCGCTCTGCACTCTCCCATTTTCGCTGTAGATCTTGCCAATTTCTTTGAGGGCCTGGGCTCACACTATTCAGTGATAAGTCCTTAAAGCCCATGTCTTGCACTTCTGCTTTCAATTCTTCTTCTGTCCTCGCTCTTTTTGTAGTCCCATTCCTTGTAAAGCCCAGCCCTTGTGGATAAAGCCATCAATATCTCACATTTTTGGGCCTCAATATTGCAGTGTAATTACTCAGTGTTTGCCTCCTGGCCAATGTGGCTGATGCCAAGTCTGCAAATACTGCAATCATATCTCCCTTCCAACAGAATTTTCCCACCTTGCGAATCTGGGTGGCTATGTGCTCTTTAGTCCTGTAGTTATGAAGGCATATCACAATATCCTGAGTCTACTGGTTCCTTGCTGGGCCCATGGTCCTATGCGCCTGGTCAATAATTATGTCCTCCTTCACCCCTTCTTGATTAAGGCCCAGCAGTTGCCTAAATATCACTTTCGCTACTATGTACAATCAGCAAACTCCTCTCCTTCCGGGACCCCTTTTATTCTTAAATTCTGCCTCCTTGATTTGTGTTGCAGATCCTCTACTGAGTGCAAGTTCTTGCCTCTCATCTTGCAGCCTGACCAGTTCCCGGCACACTTCGTCTACTGCCATCTCCATCTCCTCCATGTGCCCATCTATCTCTTCCACATGGTGGCCCACATTTGCCACCTCGGTTCTGAGGCCCGCCACCATATCGGCCACTTCTTTTACTCTTGCAATCCCAGCGAACCACCTCCTCAGTTAGGCTCTTGTTATTTGTCTGATTGGCTCGGCTCCTGGCCCACCTTCTATTTCTGAATCTGTTTTACACAAATCTGTTTGCTGCGTCCGGGGGTCCGCCATCTTCCCACTCTCCTGGGCTTGCACTTTAGCTTTGCAGAACTCAAATTCTTTTAAATTGGCGGTTTTTCACCATGTTGCTGCCATGCTCATCTGGCAGCGCTCTCCCCTATCTCTGCTCTACGCGGGAGTGAGTGCTGGTGATTTTTTTACACTTTTACCCCCCTTTTGCGGGTCCAGGCTCTGGAGTGTCTCTCTTATGCGGCCATGCAGCTCAATGACGACATTTCCTCTCCCATTTGTTCTTTTTTAACCATTCTTTTATACTTTTGGATGTATGTTTTGGCTCATTGTCCTGCTGGAGGACTCATGACCTTCAACCCAGACCCAGCTTTCTGACACTAGATAGCACATTTTGCTGCAAAATACCTTGGTAGTCCTCTGACTTCATGATTCTTTTAGTATGTTCCAGTCCTCCAGTTCCTGAGGCAGCTAAACAGCCCCACAACATTGTGGAACATCCAGCATATTTAACTGTAGGAAGGGTGCTTTTTTTCCTTATAAGCTTCATTTCTTCACCTGTAAATGTATCACTGATCTGCATTGCCAAACAGCTCGTTTGGTTTCATCTGTCCACAGAACATTTTCCCAGAAGAATTGTGGTTTCTTAAGGTGAGTTTGGGCAAAGATTAGGTGTACCTTTTTATGTCTGTCTTTGAGCAGTGAGGTCCTCCTTGGCCTTCGCCCCTGAAGTCCTTCTTTGTTCAGTGTGCGGTGTATGGTGCAGATTAAAACCACCACTCCAGGTTATTCCAGATCAGCTTTAAGACCTTTGGATGTTGTGCGTGATGTTTTTCCAACAATTCGCACTAACTTTCAAAGACTCTTTGGATTCGTTTTCCTCTTCTCACCATCTCCTGGAAGATTCTTGACAGTTCCATGAGCAGAAAACCTATTAATAGTAAGGAGAACTGTAGACAGAGGAATCCCAAGGTTTTTGGAGATAGCCTTGTACCCCTTTGAAGTTTGGTGACAATGCTTTTTCTGACAGTGTGACAGCTTTCTTGTCTTCACCATTGTAAAGGAGGGAAAAGGAAGGAAAAAAGAAAAAAAAGACCAATCAAGGGGTCGGGGGCATGCCATCTATTGATGTATTTACTGTCTCACCCGATGGTTTGCTCTCATGATTATGGGGGCGGCGTTTGGTTCTCTGAGGGTTGGAGAAGTATAGATAATTGTTTTCTGAAGTCACAAGCTATCTCAGCTATATCGTCACTAGGAACCCATGGCTAATGTAGTAAAAATATCTCTGAATGTTAAGGGAATTAAGAGTCCGATAAAAAGAAAAAAGATTATAACTTATTGTAATCTGCAACAAGCTGTTTTGATCCTTCTGCAGTAAACCCATCTATCTTTGGCTGAGACAAAAAAGTTGGAGGAAAGGCATTTTTCTTTAATTGGCCACTCTCCCGCTGTCCAAAGGAAAAACGATGTGGCCATATTAGCACGTAAATCTTTAGGGTTGAAGGGGGAAAGCACACGCAATGATACAGAGGGAAGGTGGGCGAAAACTTCAATTATAATTGGTGAGACCAAATTAATAATCCTTAATGTTTATGGTCCTAATAATGATGATCCCACATTTTTCATGGACTTAGCTGGAATTCTACCGGAGGATATTCTAACCCCAGTTATTATAGGAGGCGATTATAACATGGTCTTGGACCCAAAATTATTAGATCGGAACCCTGGTAGAGTGGAGAAAACCTCCAGAGCAAGGGTGGCACTCAGGGCCCTGATGGAAACAAGCGGACTGGTAGACCTATGGAGATTACTGCACCCCTTAGATAAAGAGTACACCTTCTTCTCCCTACTGCATAACTCCCTTTCTCGAATAGACTTTTTTCTAATTTCTAGATCATTAGTTTCAGAAGCCTGTGATGCAGACACTCTGAGCATGCATATCTCGGATCATGCGGCTATTACCTTAAAAGTTTCATTACTGGGAAATGTCAAACCCGACCCGGCATGGTCCTTTAGCAGATCTTGGCTGGCGGATACATCATTCCAAGAGGAAATGAGGTCTGCCATAAAGAATTACTTTTGCACAAATAAACTGGGTGACACGGCAAGTTGGGCATGGTGGAAGGCCTTTAAAGCCTCCATACGGGCATCAATCACCAGTTTCATTATTAAGGAGAATAGAAGGAGAAAGGCCCAGTTAAACAACCTAGACGAGCAAATCAGAGCTGGGGAGCGATGATGGAATAAACACTCGGATGCCGGTATCTTACTGCGGCTCCAGAGACTAAGGGGTATGTTTACTAAACTGTCTTAATGTGCGCCCGGCGCTAGTGTGCAGGATGCCATATAAGGAGTGGGCGTTTCAGTCTTAACCTAGCAAACCGGGATTAGCGCGCGCTCTTGTGCGCTGCGCGCTAATGTGCGCCGCGCACATTAGCGCATGAGAAACGCGCACGGGAAGCATAAGCAGGCGCGCTGATGTGCAAACAGAGGAACAGGGCTGCAGTACAATGGTGAAGACACTGACAGATGGTGCAGGGGTCATGGGTTCAATCCCCCACTGTGCCCAATGAATAAGGCTGGCTGAGGCACTACCTGTTATGTGTAATATTGCATTATGAGGTATTTTAATTACTGCTGCTAGCAAATGCACCCTTAAAGCGCTGTAACATAAGGTGCTGCATACGGTACCCCAGAGGGCACATTTTAAAGTGCACTGGCCGCCATGGCACCCTACAATGTTGCTTAAAGGGTGGCCTATAGGGCGCCATATAGGGTGCCCTATGAGGCACGACAAGGTCATAGCACTGTTCTTGATGGCAGCACTGTGCATTTTAACGCATGGAAATGTTAAGTAGGTGCGCTAACATGCAAGGAGAAACAGCAGTGTAGCACAATGGTTAAGACACTGACTGATAGTGCGGGGGTCATGGGTTCAATCCCCCACTGTGCCCAATGAATAAGGCTGGCTGAGGCACTACCTGTTATGTGTAATATTGCATTATGAGGCAATTTAATATTGTTTTAGTTAGTGCTGCTAGCAAACACACTCTCAAAGTGCTGTAACATAAGGTGCCGCATCAGCCGCCCTATAAGGCACTCCAGAGGGCATACTATAAAGTGCACTGTCCGCCCAGGCACCCTATAATGTCCCCTATAGGGCACCCTATAAGGCGCTCCATAGGAAACCTTATAAGGCACCTTATACGGACTGTAACCATAAGGTGCCTCAGAAGGCGCTTTATAGGGTGCCCTATAAGGCGCCCTCTGAGGCACCGTATGGTTACAGTACCCCGAGGGTGTTATGCTGGCAGCACTAATGTACATTAAAAATAGACAATGCTTCAGACAGCCCTATCAAATAACCCCACTGTGGGTTTGAACCCATGACCTCTAGCTCCACAAGCAGTGAAGTAACCAGTGGGCTACAGCTCCATAGCTGCTAGCAAACCCCTGGCTGGCTGCAGAAGGACTGCACGTCACCACACAAACAGTCTGCTGTGGTCACCAGGATAGGGTTAACCCACCCATACCCATGATGCACTGCACATGCAAATCAGCAGTCTACAGATGATCACAAGATGGGGTATGCACCCCAGCCTGGTAGGGGGAACTGACCGTGTGTGGCACTGGCACAGAGTAGCTACACACCGTCACATTGTGCAGGTACGGTACTCACCCTGAGGGTGAGGTAGGGGGCCCAGCACCAGGTCCACAGCAGAAATAGGACATGCTGCAGGACCCCAGCAGTGCTAATGTGTGAGATAGGTAGTGTCTGCAGACACACCTTGGATACATCTGTATTTCTCAGTCAAGGTTTAGCCCTTATGGACCCATAGGTGTATTATGTACCACCACCCACCCCCCACTGGGGCTGAGGGTGGGAAACAGGGTCTCCCCCCAACAGATCCACATTCTACCTCCCTGCAATGGTGGCAGTAGGGGGGGGACTATCAACCCCAGTCCTGCTGGGGAACAGACACCCTACAGGGCAGTCAATGCAGCTCTGTACACATCCATAAAACAATAGCAGACAGACATTATGCCTGGATATGCTAAGCTGCACCCCACCACTATCTGATATTCTCCTGCAGCAAGCCTTCAGCCGCTGCACCCTGCAAGGTGTTCCATCAAGACACATACCAGCTGCAGACAGTCTGCTAGCTAGTCCATAGTGCATGTTCCTGGTGGAAATGCGTGCACCCAGAACTGGGATGGCAGCATACACACCAAGCAGATAAGTCAGTGACTAGGCCCCCAAAAGGGAACCCATAAATATCCGATGAAAAAAATACTACATAGCACTATGGGGGAATCTAGCCATGCCGTGGTCACTGCTCAGTCAGGGTGAGAGTGATCTCCCAGCAGAACATGGTGTGGCTACCCTGTCTGTGCAGGTGGTGGCCGGGCACTACAATGTCCCAGCCATTGCCCTATGCCCTGTGCAGATGCATCCTGGCCAGGCCACCCTGTCCGGGCTATACCCATGGTACCTTACTCCTCATTATGCACATTGGGAGGCCAATACTGGCAACAGTGCTGGCAGTGTGGGCTATGGAGGGTGTTTGCAGCCACCACACACTGGATAGACAGACACACACTCCCGCACCTATGCCAGCATTGTGCTACTATAGAGGTGTTTGGCAGCCCTGGCCACCACACCAGTCCTGGGCACAGTGCAGGCATGGCTATGGTACGCAATACTGTTGGGGTCACTCTGTCAGACACCAGACCTGAGGCTCACTCCACAGACATCAGAAAGGTTGCTATGATGCAGCTCAATCAGCCTATTGTGCTTAACGTAGGAATTGCTATCTGCCAGTAATCATAGCTACCTTTTGATAGCTGTGTACCATATTCCCAGGTTTAGGGTGGCATTGCTACGGTATGCAAGTGCTAGTATTGGGAGATGCACGCAGGGCCCAATGTCCTGCCTCTCCTGGAGGCATTGGCTAATGGAGCCTGTGGGTGTGGGTGTGTCTGCCCCTGTTGGCTGCTGCTTTATGGCAGAGGTTCCCAACTCCAGTCCTGGTGTGCCAAACACTGTTCGGGTTTTCATGCTGTCCCTCATAAATATGCATGAGATACATCTGCATACCATGGGGGTGGTGCATAGATATGCAGCACAGGCATCTTTATTAGAGGCAGCATGGAACCTGAATGGTGTTTGGCCCTCCAGAACTGCATTTGGGAGACTCTGCTCTAGGTAATGCGCCTGCTTATGGTGTCTGTGCTCTGTAGGGTAAAATGTAGGTGTTTTGGGCATGTTTACATCATCTGCAATAAAGGTTCTGTCTGTATTAGCACGTTTTAGTAGTGGGTAAAAAATGGGGGTTGGGTTGGCAGGAACCACAGCTGGGACTTGAACCTGTAACCTTCTGCTCCTGAACATACTGGCTGTGTGCACTGCACCACTGTGTTGCCACAGAGACAGTATATCCCCTGGGGATACCATGACTGTTCATCAGACGGGGCCTGACTGCTGCAGTGCATGGCACCCACCTACACAGGGCTAGGCCATGGTCTGCTCTGGGCAGCTGCCACTGCCCCCTCCACCACCAGTGCCCCTCTGCCACCCTGCTGACATGCCCTTCTGCTGGTGGTGCTGGTGGAGCACAGTCTCAAGCCATCCAGTGTGCGGTTAGGCGGCTGCCTATGGTGCGTGTTCTGGGGTAGGGGTGCCTGCATAGACGTCCACGCTTCCCCCCAACACCGCCTGCCAATGTTCTGTGCCCTTGGAGGTACCTGCTGGGTACTATCCCCTGTGACACTGTGATAAACACTCTCGTGCCCATGTTGGGCCCTCATCAGTTGCTGTCTGGCTGCTGTACAGTTTCAGCATTCCTAAGTGCCACCTAGGCATCTGCCTAGTCCGCACTGTGCCCCAGCTGCACCACAGCATGTGCCACCTGCAGCCCTCTGTATCACCTTTCCCAGCATCTGTCCAGTTGCCCATTCCGACATGCCCGCCCTGCTGTTGTGGAACATGTGCATGCCATAGGAAACCTGTCCAATGGAGAGGGAAACCCTGATCAGTGCTATTTCACTGTGGGATCATTCACCTTGTATGGGGACAGAGCGTAGACCCTTCCAAAATTCATATCATTTTTTTGGAGCTTTCTTGGGAGTGTTTTTTGCTGTATCCCATTACTATCACTATTGCCCAGCTTGGTTATGTTTTTTGTATATTTTGTTGGGGTTCTTTTAAATTTTTATTTGCACTTTTGTTCCATGCACATGTATCACACTTATCACTTTTTTGTAGGTTTCCCTGGTTTTGCTGTACATTGCTGACAGAAATGGTTTCTTTTCCCTTTAAATCAGCTCTAACGCGAGGTTTTCACTGGCGTTAGATTTGGCCTCGGATTTCACAGCGTTAGTGTGTGGGGAGCCTCTCCCCTCCCACTCTCCACCCATTGACCCCTTCTCTCCACCCCTGGGGAGCCTTCCTCCGCCCTCCGGGAGCCTTTCCCCGCCTTCAGTGCTCGTTTTTGCTGCTGCGCGAATTAGCGCGCGCTAAGGCGCCTTTGTGCCCCATAAAGCGCCATTATCGTGCGCTAAGGTACCTTAGTGCGTGATAATTGCACAGCACGCACGTTAAGAAGGTTTAGTAAACATACCCCTAAGATACCAATACAACGAAATCTTAAGTGCGGAAGTAGAGCAAGTAATGTTCAAGCAATCATCTCGGTATCATGTTGAACAAAATAAATCGGGCAAAATCCTTGCTAACGCTTTAAGATGGAAGCAAGAGAGATCATGTATTACTTTCATTCTTGATGACAATCAGTGTAGACTGACTAGTAATGAGCAAATTCTAGAGGCATTCTTTGGTTATTATGACAAATTGTATTCCTCAGAATTAACACCCGATCTTGATGCCTCTAATGGTTTTTTAAGCAGTTTAAAACAACACAAATTGGGGGAACAGCAATCAAAAGAGTTGGATAAACCCCTATCGAGCGGAGAATTACGGACAGTAATCAGCTCTATGGCCCTGGGAAAAGCAGTTGGTCCGGACGGAATACCTGCAGAATTTTATAAAGTTTTTAGCGATGAAATGATTCCATATTTACTGATTTACTTTGAGGAACTTGTTGGCTCGCAGGGACATACAGGAAATTTTTCAGAAGCCACGACTGTAGCTCTAGAAACAACAGCGAAGGATTCTAGCCGAGTCATAAATTACAGACCAATCTCCCTATTAAATTCAGATTATAAAATTTATGCAAGTGTATTGGCAAACAGACTCTCTAAAGTTATAAAGGACTTGATACATCCCGACCAATGTGGCTTTATCCTAGGAAGATCGACCTCAGATAACACAGGTACACTAAAAAAAAATTTTTTTAAACTGCCTCGATTGATTTTTACGTTTTTTGGTGCGCTGAATCCAAATCTGGTAACCAATTTGCTCCATCACGTACAGATTTTTTGCTACATTGGGTTAGCAGTTTGAGGTGAACGTTTCAGATTGAGTGCGATCGAGATAAAAGTTTCTTGGATGAATTCTTTATACTAATTGTTTAGTAGTTATTCAAATAAGAATAAAGAAAATTGTAACAAGGCAGCACATAAGAATAGAGTAATGTCAACAAAACACACTGTGATGGTAGCAAAATTGTCTGCACTTAAAACAGCCACATACATGTGCACAAACATTGAGCATATAAGAGCGAGGTTAGACACAAAGCAAAGCAATGTGCAAAAAATGTTGTACAGGTATGTATGTAAGAATAGAAAACGCAAACCGCACCATTGCAATACATGAAGACAAACACCCGATGGTGTGAAAATAAAATTCTAATAAATGAGATCGACACTGTGGTAATAACTAGCAAATTTTTATTTCAAAGTTTAGTAAAAACACGATATTTGTCAACACAGTTTAGATTTTAAAGTCATTCTTGGGTCAATCAATCTCCTGGTGGGCCCGTTTCTTCTTCCCCCGAATGCTTCTCTTGGTGCGCTGCTTGGCGTATTTTTCATCTGGGGTTTCCCGCAGCAGCAACCAGCAGAAATCAGCCATCATAGTGGTGTTCCATCTTCCTTGGTACCTTCTCTCTGCGTCCTTGATGTCCTGGTGAAACCTTTCACCTTGTTCTTCACTGTACGCCCCCAAGTTTTCGGGAAAGTAGTTCACATGGGAGTGCAAGAAATGGACTTTCAGGCTCATGTTACAGCCTTGTTCTTTGAAGGCATTGAGCATCCTGGCAACAATATCCTTATAGTTCTCATCCCGCCTGTTCCCCAAGAATTTGAGAACAACATCCTTGAAGGAATCCCAGGCTTCTTTTTCCTTCTCAGACATCGTTTCAGCGAATGCTCCATCTGAAATGAGTTTCCTTATATCAGGGCCAACAAACACTCCTTCCTTTAGCTTTGCTTCAGAAAGTCGGGGGAACTTTGAGCAAAGGTACTTAAAGCACTCACTATCTTTTGGAAGGGACTTGATGAATTGCTTAATGAGACCCAACTTAATGTGGAGAGGTGGTAATAGAATTTTATCACGAGGTACCAAGCTCTCATGAAGAACATTTTTCTCACCGGGTCTCAAATACTCCCGAATTGGCCAGTCTTTTTTCCCCCAGTGTAGGTCGCGGGCCCGGCTATCCCACAAGCAAAGGAAGCAGGGATATTTGGTGAAACCGGATTGCTGCCCTAATAGCATGGATAGAATTTTAAAGTCTCCACAAATCATCCACTTATGCTCATCATAACGAATCTTCTGAAGAATCAGGGCCAAATTCTCATATTTTTCTTGGAGAATAACAGAGTGAGCAATAGGAACTGAAGCGAATGTGTTGCCATTATGAAGAAGAACACCTTTTATGCTGTCTTTTGACGAATCAATGAACAGCCGCCATTCAGCAGGATCATACTTGAGTTTAAACTTTTCCATCACTCCGTATATATCGTTGCAAAATACCAAATCTTCCTCTTTGCTGAAATACTTCAAAAATTGTGTCTCGCGGTTGCGGTACCAATAAAACGTTGTTCCTGGTGACAATAGATTTTTCTGTTTAAGCCGAGAACCTAGCAGTTGGGCAGCATCTTTTGGGAGTCCTAAATCCCGGACTAAATCATTCAATTCAGCTTGAGAGAAAAGTTCAGGTTTCGGATCTGGTTCAGTTTCAAACTCGGAAGTACTGGACTCATCGGGAAAAGCCATCTGATGAGTCTCATCATGATCAGAACCGTCCACACAAATATGATCCAAAGATTTTGGTGGTTCAGGCACAGGTACTTCGTTGCTATGAGGCATAGGCCTAATTGCTGAGGGAAGGTTGGGGTAACTTATTACGTTCTTATTTTTTAAGTTGTATCCCTTCACAATGCAAGAGCAAAAATAGCAGTCACTGCTATGGTCTCTTTGTTCACGCGCCACATCATAGGTATTCCGAAACGAAATGCTTGTTTTTTACCTTTCATCCATAAGCGTAGATCTTCCTCACATGTCTTGCACACTTTGTGAGGAGCCCACGGTTTGTCTTGATCGCCTAACTTCAAACCGAAATAGGCGAAATATACTTTTTCAATAAATGCAGAAATGTTCCTCTGCCGCTTTTTCACGGTATATTCCCCACAAATAAAACAAAAACTGTCCGGAGAGTTGACGCAACCTCTGTCTCTGTGAGCCATCACAAATACACAGCACTGCAAACTACAACTGTAGTGAACCACTTCAGAATAAAGCTGGATTACAACTGAGCAAACAAAAGGTAATAATGAACTTGCAAGAAACTGAAATTTGACAGGAACGTTCATGTTGCAACCACCATGTTTGAGCGAGCGAACGAGGTGAGGCGAACAGGAAAGAACATGCGCCAGTGCGAGTACTGGATTTAGCCCCCCGCCTCCCAATTGTCCTGTTAATGTATAAAATGAATACAAAACACTCTAAAATATCATGAGGGAGTGTTTCTAGTTAGTTAACCATTACAACCTCTATTTTGGGCCAAGAAAATAAACTGCAGTTGGCTAAAAAGAAATTATGTGAACATTCCTTATATGGGTAAGAAATCTAATTTTGCAAGAAAACGTGACGTGATGGAACATTTTGGCTATTTTTCCTGGATTCAGCACCCCAAAATCTATAGGAATCAGTTGCAAAACTGGAGGCAGTTTTTTGGTAGTGTACCTGTGTAATGCAAGATTGCTGTGTAATTTGTTAGAGAGCTAATTTAGTAGATTCTCCCTACGTAGGTATCTCCTTAGATGCAGAAAAGGCGTTCAACAGACCTGAATGGCCTTTTCTGTTCCGAACTTTAGAATGGTTTGGGTTGAGCACGGGTTTTATAAATAAGATTCGTGTACTATATTCAAGAACAAGAGCATTTTTGCTAATGGTATCTTATCTCGCTCTGTCTCGTTGCATAGAGGCACCCATCAGGGCTGCCCTCTCTCTCCTTTGCTCTTCAATCTGGTGTTGGAACCTTTGGCCATCGCCATTAGGCAGAGGGAGGATATAACTGGGTTTGTAATGGGTGATCTACAGGTGAAACTATCTGCATACGCAGACGATTTCCTTTTTTTCACTCAACCTTCCGTTGTCCCTGCGGTTTTAGGCCTGATTGGTTTATACTTGTGGCTGTCGGGATGCAAAATAAATTGGACTAAGTCGATAGCCTTCCAGCTAAATAACTTAACGCTTTCGGAGTCAATGGCAGCATACCCATTCCGATGGGAGGCAGGTAGCGTCAAATATTTGGGTGTTAGATAGACCAAACTATTCAAATCAACATAGAAGACTTATTGAATACGATATGTAAAATGACGTTAGCATGGTCTCCACTACACCTCACATGGTGGGGAAGATTAGAAACTATTAAAATGACCCTAATGCCAAAAATTAACTATATGTTAGGAATGCTGCCTTTCATTCTTCCATTAGGGATGTATGCAGCTTTGGAAAGAAGTTTAAGCAAATTTCTATGGGGTGGTTTGCAGCCGAGGATCGCTATGGAAAAATGAAAGGCTTCTAAAGAGAAAGGGGGAGTCCAATTCGCGGACTTGCGCTGGTACCATCATGCCTTTTTGTTAAAACAGGGGGCGATGTGGTCGGGCTTTGATGATCTCACACAGAGACCAACCTGGCTCGAAGTGGAGAACCGCATTGTTACCCCTTGTCCCCTGTCTCTTCTCCTAGGCATGAAACATCCGGAATGGACTTCCGTAGGAAGAGTCATATCAGCTAAGCAAGAGGCTTGTCTCTGGAGCAGAACATTGGAAAGGATAGCCCACCTTCTAGGAATCTACCATTCTGGTGGAACCTGATGTTTAAAATCGAAGGGAAAAAGTTTGCATGGAAAAAATGGCAAGACTGCAGCATTTGGAACCTAGGTCAACTAATAGGGGTTAATGGCTGGAAGGATTTCTCCACTATACAAGTGGATTTCGCTCTCCCTGGGGCTAATTATCTCCAGTGGCTCTAACTTAGACATTATGTGGGAGCGACTAAAATTGATGTGCAAGGCTTGGTAGATGAGGGGGCTTTGCTCAAAAATATGAAGGAAATCGCAGAGAAGCCCGGAGCTGTGTCTATAATCTATGCTTACTTTAGAGACTGTGCCCCACACAAACTGAGGGGACTGTCAAAAGTCTGGGAATCTGAACTAAACCGCTCGCTAACGCCTAATAACTGGAAAGTCCTATGGGGCCCGATATCAAGAGTAACCAGATCAGCTGCGATCACTCAATCGATGTTTTTCTTCATGCATCGTGCATATATCACACCTGTAAAATTGGCCAAATGGGATAGGTCAACAGGGGGTAAGTGTTGGCCATGTCAGAATGAGACAGGTACATTTACGCATATGTTTTTTGAATCTCCCAACGTTCAGAGATTCTGGAGGGTTGTTTGGGCCAGAATCCAGAGAATATTAAGTCTTTCAAGTACTATATCATGGAACATTGTTTTTTTAAGGTCCTTTGAGAAGGGCAATGGTATGTCTAAGGACAAATTTTTCTTATTGAACTTTATGTTAGCAATTGCTTTAAAAGGTTATTCTTACAAATTGGAAAACTGCTCAAAAATTGAATGAAGTCATGGTGGAATCTAATCTGCCAATGTGCCAAATACGAGAAACTGTATAGTAGTCTCCATCATCCTGATAAAGCTGTTCCAAACTTGGAGAAATAGTTGTTGTTAGATAAATATGCAGCCCGAGCCAAACTAACTGAAGGAACGTAATCAAATGTTGAAGGTCATAACCCTCCTCCTCCCCAGATATTGTGGGAGGGTAATCGGATCTGGCAACATTGACAGCGGCGGACTCAGGAGTCAAGATAGTCCCCTCAGAGAACCAGGGGAGGGAGGGGGGAGCGGGGATACATTGTTATAATTAGTAAATGTTTTGTTGTTGGTTGTTGATTGTGTTATTATAAAACTTAAAATAAACAATTAAAAAAAATCAGCAGGCCCAGCGCAGATGTCTGGGGGTACTCCACTATTCACCTTTCTCCTTTGAGAAAATTGGCCATTTAGCCCTACTCTCTGCTTTCTATCTTTTAGCCAGTTCCCAATCCACAATAGTACACTGCCTCCTATCCCATTACTTTTTAATTTCATCAAGAGTCTCTCATAATAAAATTCATAACATGTTCAAAAAATTTAAAAGTGGTTAGAGTCTGTCTTGATATATCAACCTAACAGATCTGCTTACACTCACATATTTCTGTACATCATAATGCTGTTCTTTATTGTATGATATTGGAGTACCTCGTGCTCTTATTTGACAAATAAACCTTGAAATTAATATATATTTTTTAAATAATTGAATTATCAAAAATTCACATATCCAATATATACACACACTTTTTTCAATGAATATGTTATTCAACTATTTAATGCAGCTACCATGTATACATTTTCATTTTAACTCTCAGGTAATATGTAAACAGAATTTATGGCTATGATTTTATTCTGGTTTTAACATAGGTATGTGGCAGTCCATATTTAAATAATTTGTCTGGTTAGCTTTGAGAGTTAAGGAGACAAATTTTTACTTTTAAATTTACCAGGCTGGCAAACAGATAACTTTGCCTGGACATCAAGTTGCGTGAACAAAAGTTATCTGATTAAAGTAAACTGCAGATGGAAATGTGCCAGGAATGGGTTAAAACTTCAACTAGATAGCTCTGATATTATCTGGCTAAAGTCAACCAGTTAATTCTGATTGGAATAATCATTGTCCTAACCAGATAACTTTATCCATTTAAGTTTAGACTGTGATTTTCAACACACTAACTTAAGTGATTAAGGGCCCTTTTACTAAAGCCAGTAGCCGGTTAATGTTCATTTTAACACACAGCAACACTAACACATGGGCATGCCACCTACCACAAGTTAAAATACACGGTAATCAGCCATCGCAGGATGGGGAGGAGAATGGGTGGAGTGTGGGTGTGCAGAGCACATTACCGGTAGCCCTAGTGCAGCTGCCTTGTGCTCAGAGGAGATGTGGCTCTTAACATGAGTTCACCTGACACCTCTATGGGAGTCACTAGGTGAACCAGCATTAGTGTGCTGCATGTTAGGAGAGCCTGTTGCGTGTTAGCTGCCAAGAACTTGCTGGTTAAGTGCCTGTTAGCTAATGCAGAGACTTTGCACTTAATGTGTATTTTTTTGGCACTTTAAGTGCAAAGCCTTAGCAGGCTTTGGTAAAAGGGGCCCTAAGCCTTTGAATATCCAGTGAAAGGTAACTGCATAACTTAACCAGATTTCCCATGGCTGAATATTGATCTCGTCCATCCAAAGAGCTGCTGGAGACTAATATCTTTAATTTCTTTTGTTTGCTTGAAAAATAAAGGTCACTAAAGAAAAAATAAATATAAGGTTATAGCTTTTAAGCAGGCTCACTTAATACATTTCTTGACTAGCTCTCAGGTGCTAACATTCTGTTCATTAGGCTGAAACAAAAAGAGCAGGTCAGAGCAAAAGATGAAACTTCTTGAATGTACAAGTGATTCAAGTATTTTTCTAGAATTGCACAGATCGAACTAAGCATTCATAAAATCTTGAAATAAAAATGCTAAATTATTTTTAGAGCAAAATCATGCTTAGAAAGTGGTAATGTCTTAATGTGATGTTACTGATGAAAACTGAAATGGCTAGATGCTTTGATCTACGTGGTTAAAGTGCCCTCTAGTGGAAAAGTAAAAGAATTGTCTGTAAAAAAATTCAAAAATATTTTTGCATGTTTTGTAACCCAAGGCATGGAAAAATGTTTAGGAAAATCATTGATCAAGCTTGAATACATCTCAGTAAAGTATGTTCAGTTTTCTAATAGTGGGTCAAATTTCCAGTAGAATGCCTGAATACAATGTTACATATATACTGTTAAGCCTGCATGCAACAAGCTGATTTGTCAGAGGTATCCGCATAACTAATCTAATTTAAACTAATGGCATACAATACAAGTATTATCGAGATGCTGGGTATATGCACACTTTTGGAAATTAAACACATTATACTATACCATAAAACCACCTTCCATAATGCCTCTTTCTTAATGCAACCAGATTCATGCATATTATGAAGTTAAAAAACTGACAGTCCACTTAATACATTCAGCTAACCTACCTAATGAACGCCTTATTTTATGCAGGACCCGAGTATGCTTTTGAAAATTCATTCCATGATATACGTAACAGCTACCAGTAAATCTTTTAAAAGTAGCAAATTAGTAAATGAAGAAAGTTATTTCTCAGAATATTTAGTTTTTGCTTTCTGTTTTTGTTTAACTTTATTTTAAATTTTGGCTTGTTTATTCACAGCTTCAAGCTATCGTTCTCTTTATTCCTTCTACATACACACAGCTACTGACAGAGAGAAGAAAGTCTGTGAAGTTTTCTAGCACAGTTTAAACTCAAAACATCATTCAATCCTAATCTAAGCCCTGATAGAAAAAAAGGATATACTTTGATTACTTATTCAACAAAAAAATTCAACCATAAGTATCCTTGTGTGAAAAAGCATATGAACCTTTCATTCAATAACTGATGACACCTATTTGAGCAGCATTATCTTCAGCTTAATGTTTCCTGTAACTTTTGATCAGTCTCTCACATCGCCCTCAAGGAATTTTGGCCCATTCTTCCATACAGAACTCTTTCATCTCTTTGGCATTTGAGGCTTTGCTTGAATGAACATTTCAATAAGATTTATATCAAGACTTTGACTTGACCAGTCAAACATGAAATATCTTCTTTTTTAGCCATTCTGCAGTACAGTAGTTCCCAACCTATGGACTGTGAACCCCTAGGGGTCCGTGAGACCAATACAGGGGTTCCACAGGATATAAGAAAAAGAAAAGAGAAAGAGGCTGGTGGGGATTGACTTGGAGAGGAAAAGAGAGAGACTGGAGGGAGCTGTCCGGGAGAAAAAAGAGAGAACAAAATTGATACTGATGGGAACGACTGGAGAGAGAGACTGGTAGGGACTGCCTGGAGGAGGGAGAAACTGATGGCGAGAGGAAGGGGGAAGGGAGATACAGAGGACTTGTGGGGACAGGCTTGGTACTGAAGGGTGGGGGTCCAAGAATGTTGGAGAGAATTTATTAGTAGTTTAGCTCATGCCTTTCCAATGGTAGTTCAAGGTGCATTACATTCAGGTACATAGGTATTTCCCTGCTCCCAGAGGACTTACAATCTAAGTTTATACCTGAGGCCATGGATGATCAAGTGACTTGCCCAAGGTCACAAGGAGCACCGTGGAAATCAAACCCAGATCTCTTAGGTACTAGGCTGTTACTCTAACCACTAGGTTACTCCCTAAACCTTTTGGCAGTTAATAAGTGGTCCATACAACCAAAAAGATTGGAAACCCCTGCTCAGGATTGTTGTCTTGCTGCACGACCCATTTTCAGCTTAGCTTCACCTTATAGATGAATAGCCTAACATTCTCTTTTTGAATTTTCTGATATAAAGCAGACTTCGCGGTTACATAGAAACAGAGAAAAATGATGGCAGATAAAGATCATATTACCTATTCAGTATGCCCTTCCATACCAGCTACTACGCTTTACAGTGTCTTTTTTTAATATATAACATGCTTTATTATTCCATTTAACATCCTGTAAAACAAACACTTCAATATCAAAACTGGAGAAAGCAGGAAACGTTACAAACATATATGTCCCAATCCTTGCACAGCCTCATTTTTATAACATTTTGTAGCTAGGGAAACCAATCCCCCACCCCCAACACACCTGCTACCTCCCCAGCCCCACCCTTCAGCCCCCAGTACCCACCCTCATCTCCCCAACCCGTCCCTATCTCCTTCCTCCCCCCGAGAGGGGGCACCAGCCCAATTCCACTCAACGCACTGTCAAGAAGCCTCACACACCATACATGCACACAAAGGGTTCCCAGGGCTGTTCATAGCGCACCTTTCCCAGCGCTTGGGAACAAAGCAAATGCTCCATGTTGTAGAGGTCCCACATATGGACCAGCCACCGGGACAGAGCCAGGGTCACAACCTGCTCCCAGGTGAGGCCAAGTTCCGTTTGGCTGCAGTCATGCAGTGTCTGGCCAGTGCCAACTGCGGAACCTTAGCCCCCCCGCATATTAAACAGAAAGATTCCAGGATCCCAGGGAACATCCCTGCCTATCAGTCGCTGCACCCAGTACTGGATACCCTTTCAATAGCCCTGGATCCTCAGGCAGCTCCACCATATATATGCCAGTGTCCCAGACAACCCACATCTATGCCAGCACAACCCACTGGTTCCTGGGTAGGCATGAGTCAACCAAGCATGGTTCATGTACCAACCATACAGAATTTTATAATAATTTTCTCGGGCATTAATGACCAAAGAGCCACAACCTACCCTTAATATGCTCTCACTGCTGGTCTGTATATATCAACTGTAATTCACAGGCTCATTATGCCCAATGCCTCCCGACCCTGAAAGCGTATACTCACCTGTAACAGATGTTCTCCGGGGACAGCAGGAATCAGTCCTCACATATATGGGTGACTTCGGCGCCAACGGAGCCCTCGTGCGGAGCAAATCCCCAGCTTTCATAGAAAGCCTATGGGAGCTGCATCACATGTGTGGTCCCCTTCCCACCCAAGGGTGCCATCTTGCTCAGTCAAATGACATTGCTAAAAAGATGGCAAAAAGAACAAAATATAATAATAGGACTGCAACTCCTAGGGGAGGAGGGAAGGTCGTGAGGACTGATTCCTGCTGTCCACGGAGAACACCTGCTACAGGTGAGTAACTACGCTTTCTCCGGGAACAAGCAGGAAGTCGGTCCTCACATCTGGGACTCTCCAGCTATAGGCTACCGAGAATCCACAACTGAAAAATAGGCTCCTTCTACGAGAGCCACAAGCAGCCATAATAGGAATCTAACTGAGAGAATAGCACTCCGGTAGCCTGACACAGAAGGGTCGGAGGGCAGGAGTTGTCTAGATCTCGAAAAGGTTACGGAGACAGTCTGGCCGAAAGCACTGTCCCGTCAGGACTCCCTATCTAGGCAGTAATGGGTTGCAAAAGTCTGACCCGAAGACCAGGTGGCGGCACAGCAGATGTCTGTCAGTGGAACAGTGCAGAAATGAGCCACTGATGCCGCCATGGCCCTGACCCGATGGGCGGTAACACGACCCTCCAGTGGAAGCTCGGCTGCCCTGTATGCCCAGGCGATACAGTCCGCCACCCAGGTGGACAGCGTACACTTGGAAACAGCCATCCCCAGTTTATTGGGGTCATAGGATACGAAGAGCTGAGAAGCTCTTCTATGGCCCTGCATATGCTGAATATAGAAGGCCAACGCCCTCTTACAGTCCAGGGTATGCAGAACCGTCTCTGCCCGACTGGCATGCTGCCTGGGGAAGAAGGTAGGCAGCACCACTTCCTGGTTGAGGTGGAATGAAGAGACCACTTTCGGAAGGAACGTGGGGTGTGTGTGGAGCACCACCCGATTTCTATAAAACCATGTATAAGGCCTGTCGGACACAAGGGCCTGAAGCTCACTCACTCGCCAAGCTGATGTGAGTGCCACCAAGAAAACTACCTTCCAAGAAAAGTAGCGTAGAGGGCAGGTTGCCGTCGGCTCAAAAGGCGGCCGAGTAAGCTGCCCTAAAACCACATTCAAATCCCATTCGGTCGCCAGAGGGCGGACTGGAGGCTTCAGCAGAAGCAGGCCTCTCAGGAACCTAGAAACCAGGGGATGTGCAGAGAGAGACTTCCCTTCCACCGGGAAGTGGTTTACTGCAAGAGCACTGAGGTGAACTCTGACAGAGTTGGACTTAAGGCCCAAATCCGAAAGGTGGAGAAGGTACTGTAATACCACTGCAACCTGGCAGGAGAAAGGATTCACCTTCTGCTTCTCGCACCAAGTCCCAAACCTATGACACTTGAAGGCATAGGTTCATCTAGTTGATAGCCTCCTTGAGGCCAGCAAGACCTCTGCTACATTTTTTGGAAGGAGTGTTGCGAGCACTACCCTTTCAGCAGCCATGCCATTAAGTTGAGGGAACTGAGATTGGGGTGCAGGAGAATGCCCCCTTCCTGGGACAGGAGGTTTGGAGAGGACCCCAGGGGAATGGGGGCCTCCACCGCTAGCTGAAGCAGAAGCGGAAACCAGGGTTGCCTCAGCCACCTGGGAGCTACCAGGATGACCGAGGCCTTGTCCTGGAGGATCTTGAAGCGAGTCTTCGCCACGAGAGGCGTCAGGGGAAACGCATACAGGAGGCCCACAGACCATGATATGAGAAATGCATCGGCAGCCACTCTGTGCGGGTGTGGCTGCCTGGAGCAGAACCGGGGCAACTGGTGATTGACCGGACTTGCAAACAAGTCCATTGCTGGCTGATCCCAGGTCTGAAAAAGCCAATGGACTACTCCCTTGTCCAGCTGCCACTCGTGGGACTGGAGAATCCTGCTTAGCCTGTCGGCTAAGTAGTTGTCCTGGCCTGGCAGGTAAACTGCCCACAGATGAATGCCATGCCGGACTGCAAAGGAGCACAGATCCAGGGTTTCCTGACACAGTAGACGGGACCCCGTGCCACCCTGTTTGTTCACATAGAACATGGCTACTTGGTTGTCTGTCTGTACCAAGACAGGCTTGTGAGCCAAGGTCTGCCAGAACACTCCCAGAACCAGACGGATGGCACAAAAGCTCCAAGAAATTGATTTGTTGTGTTCTCTCATTTAGAGACCACACACCCTGAGTACAAAGTCCCTGGCAATGGGCTCCCCAGCCCAGCAATGATGCATCCGTGGTCAGGATCCTTGTGTGTTGAGGAGCCTGGAAAGGCATCCCGGCTTCCAAGTGGAATGGTTGAAGCCACCAGTCCAGGGACTGCACTAGTCGTCTGGATTCCGTGACTCTGTCTCGGAGGCTGCCTGTGGCTTGTGTCCACTGGTCTCTGAGGCACCACTGAGCAGTTTGCATGTGGAGGCGGGCATCTGGTGTTACATGGACCGTGGAGGCCATGTGCCCGAAGAGGTGCAGAAAGTGCCTTGCTGACACTTGGGACCTGCGACTCACTTGGCGTGCTAGGGCCAGAAGCTTCTTTGCCCTGTCTGCCGGTAGGTAGGCCCTTGCCTGAAGGGTATCAAGTCTTGCCCCAATGAACTCTAGTTGTTGAGTGGGAACAAGGCTGGACTTAGAGTAATTGATTACAAAACCCAGATGTTGGAGCACCTGGATGGTGCGGAACGTGGCCTGATGGACCTCTCTGGCTGAAGTGGCTCTGATGAGCCAGTTGTCTAGGTAGGGGAAGACAAAAACTCCTTGGAGTCTGAGAAAGGCGGCCACCACCGCCAGGCATTTTGTGAAAACCCTGGGGGCGGAGGTCAGGCCAGAGGGGAGTACCCTGTACTGGTAGTGATTGCCCCCCACCAGTATTAGGATGCGTGTATACGCATCTTTTAGGTCTAAGGATCATAGCCAGTCTCCCTGGTGGAGGTAAGGCAGCAATATTCCAAGTGAGAGCATCTTGAACTTCTCCCTCACCAGGAATTTGTTTAAGTTGCGCAGGTCGAGGATGGGTCCGAGGCCTCCTGTTCTTTTTGGTACCAGAATGTACCTGGAATAGAAGCCCTTGCCCTGTAGGTGGTGGGGCACCGGTTCTACCGCCTGATCCTCGAAGACCCACCAACTGCTTCAGAATAAGGTCCCAGTGAAGGGGAGACCTGAGGGGCTCTCCTGGGAAATAAGGAGGAGGTACCTGTGTAAAATGAAGGAGATAGCCCTGGTGGACTATCTGCAAGACCCTGGCATCGGTGGTGATGGCTATCCATCTCTGGGAATACATGGCAAGCCTTCCTCCTGTGCATTGCCTGTCCCCTGTGGGGAGAGGGGCCATACTTTGAGAGTCAAATGCCACTACCAGGCTGGGCCGGAGCCGGTGTCTGGGGTTTGGGGGCTTTCTGCTTACACGGGCCATGCCCCTGTCCCTTGGCCTGCTGCCCCTGTTGGGGAGCCGGGGAGGCCTGAAAATGGAGGTAGCTTCGGTAAGCAGTACCCTTCCTCGGGTAAAAGGGCTTCTTACCCGAGCCCTTCTTTCGAGAAGGGGCAGAGGTCTTCTTTGAGAGCCGTGTCCTCGTCATGTACTCGGACTCGATCTCAGCAGCCTTGTCGGTCATGGGTTTGGCAAAGAGGTTCTCTCCCTGGCATGGGACATCAACCAACTTATCATGAACGCATTGCTCGAGGTGTGATGACTGTAGCCATGCTTGGCGGTGCGCACCGATGCCAGCAGCAGCTACCCAGGCTGCCGACTCAAAGCCATCATAGGTTGCTCGAGTCATGAACTTTGAGCACTCATGGATGCTGGTGGACAGGCTCTTGAAGCGCTGCAAAGGTCCCTCGGAGAGACCAGCCGAGAACCTGGTGAGTTCCTTCGCCAGATCCCTCAGGTACATGCCCATGTACAGCTGGTAGGCCTGGATGCGACAGGTCAGCATTAAACCATGGAAGCACTTCTTGCTGAGGGCATCCAAGTTGCGGGCCTCCCTGCCAAGAGGCACCGAGGAGTACGTCTTCTGGCTCTTCAGCCTGCGCATGGCCGATTCCACAACCATGGAGTTGTGCGGCAATTGTGCCTTTTCAAATCCAGGGCTCTTACAGACTCGATACATCAAGTCGATCCATTTTCTGATCACTGGTGCTGACACCGGTGTCTCCCATATGTGGAGCATCAGTCATTCCAGGATCGGAGGCACTGGTACAGCAAGGGCTTTCCGAGGGGGAGAGTCATACTGGAGGATCTCGAGCTCGTCGGCTCGAGGATCCTCCTCAGACTCCATGGGGAATGCCAAAGCCTTTGACATATCCCTTACGAAGTCCAAGAACCTAGTGTCCTCCGGGGGGGGGGGGACCTTCTCCAAGGCTCGGACACTGGGGAATCGGACGGGACCTCCATGTGCCGACAGGTGTCCGGGGACTCTTCCTCCTCCGTCTCCCATCTGATGCCTCCGAGGAGGAATCGAGGGGATCCAGCATCGAGGGCCCCGGCATCGACCGCCCCGACACCGGTGGAACAAGTGGCAACGACCTCGATCCCAAGCAGGAAGCCGAGAGGGACGTTGGCCAAGGATCGACTCGAGTCTGCATGGTCTTGAGGATCGGCTCGGCCTCCAGGGTCTACTTAGACGTCGGTGGCCCAGTGGTCAGGGCAGAGGAACCAGTGAGACCGACAATCAGCGCCCGCTGCTACTCCATGAAGGCAGACATACTGTGCTCCAGGGCCACCATTCTGAGACCGAGTCCAGAAGGCTCCGCAGCCACCGGGTCGGGTCCCAATGCCGTTGGGCTTGACGACAGTTCCCCCGGGGGGGGGGGGGAAGTCCTCTAAGAGCACAGTTGTTACCTGCCTCGGCTGCTCCATATCCCGTCGAAGTTTCACTGGACGCTCCATCTCAGAGGATCCGGGCCAGTGCTCGGGGCTCCGTGACCAGTCCTGGGAGGGATCTGGCTGTTCAGAGCCATCCAACGACGCCACCTTCGAGGATTTTTTCTTCCTTCGATGTTCCCGCAAGGGAGAGCCCCTCTCCGAGGAACCTCTACGACGCTCGGGCTCGGAGTATTCCCTCCGAGACGTAGAGGCCTCAGACAAGGTCCGGGCCCACGAAGGTACAGACTCAGCCAAAATTCTATTATGCTGCTGCTGGTGCTTTCTCAGGGCCTTCAAAGACATCTTCCTGCATGGGCCACAGACCTTCGGGTCGTGGTCAGGTCTGAGGCACCGGAGACAGCAGTCATGTGTATCAGTGAGGGACATTAATTTAGTACACTGATCACATTTTTGAAACCCGCCGGCAGCCATCGGGGGAAACAGGGCCCCTGCGAGGTCAAAGACCCGGGCTGCCAGTGAAAAAGGAAAAGAGCGCGAACGCTAGTCACTAAGGACAAAAAACGAAAATTCAAGCTGGACTCGATACGGTGTACCGAGCCGAAGGCTGGAAGGCGAACTGGTGTCGATCCGGCAAAGAAAAGAAATGAATTTCCTATCTTTGTAAACTTTTTCCATGGCAACTATGGGACAACGTCCGTTGGGCTACGCAAAAAAAAGGAGACTGAGCAAGATGGCACCCTTGGGTGGGAAGGGGACCGCGCATGCGTGATGCAATTCCCAAAGGCTTTCTATGAAAGCTGGGGATTTGCTCTGCACGAGGGCTCCGTCAACGCTGATGTCACCCATATGTGAGGACTGACTTTCTGCTTGTTCCCGGAGAATGCCTGATTCTGTTTGTAGGCATAGAGAGATGAGACCAAGCCCCGAGTCGAGACCCTGTCCTCACACAAGGACTCCAAGTCTGTCAACATATGGGTCACCTGGCTCTTGATCTCCTTCCTGCCCACCCAGTGAGTCCCCTGGGCACGGTAAGAGGCATAGGTAGAGGGCAAGTCAAATTCTACCTGCAACTCCTTAATAGGAAGGAGTCTGCCATCCTCGAACAACTGACCCACCCTGCACAAACCTGCATCCCTCCAGAGCCAAAATATGCTAGGGTGCACGTCATGTCCAAAAACCTGGTTTCCAGAAGGGGAGACAGGGTGTAAGAGAGGTTCCCTTTAACCAAAACTAGTGATCCCAGCATTTAATGGTATGCTGCACATAGGGGTTCCCTTGCCCTCTATACAGGTGCAGCCCCGTCCTCATCCACAACTGGGCTCCAAGGTCCAAGGCACCCGTCAAAGGGCACTTCATCTGTACCCAACACTTATCACTAGCAGGATTGATCCATTCCATCCCCGCCCAGGCCTGTGCTGTAATGTACGGGCATTTGGACTGCCACACAAACTTCAAGAGTAGCCACTGCCAGGACTCCAATCCATTTACTAGGAGCCCAATGAGAAGGACCTGAAATAGATAAAAGAAGCAGGGGAGAATCACCTTGTTGTTGTTGTTAAGTGCCGTCGAGTCGGAGTTGACTCATGGCGACCCTCTGGATAGCTATCCTAAATTGTGTTCGGTCTTCAGTCAGGCAGCTCATTGTTGACAGACTGGTACCCGTAGCTGCTGTTATTGTATCGATCCATCTCATTGCTGGCCTTCCTCTTTTGCGTTGACCTTCTATCTTGCCAAGCATAATGTCTTTCTCTAATGATCTCTCTCTCCGCATGATGTGTCCAAAGTATGAAAGTCGAAGTCTTGTCATCTGAGCTTCTAAAGAAAGCTTAGGTTTGATCTCCTCTAGTACCGACTGGTTTGTTCTTTGGGCAGTCCATGGTATACACAGTATTCGCCGCCAACACCATAATTCAAAGGCATCAATTTTCTTCCTATCTGTCTTTTTCACTGTCCAGCTTTCACATCCATATGATGTTATTGAAAATACCATGGCTTGAACAAGTCGAATCTTTGTATGGAGAGAGACATCTCTGCTCTTGAGAATCTTATCTAGGTCTTTCATAGCCATTCTGCCAAGAGCAATGCGTCGTATGATTTCTTGACTGCTTGTTGCTTCTTTATTGATAGTTGATCCAAGTAGGTTAAAGTTGTTCACGATTTCAATTTCTTCTCCTTCAACGATGAACCTGTTGATTATGCCAGTTGTCATGATCTTTGTCTTTACATTAAGGTGCAGGCCCATTTTGAGACTATGTTCTTTGATTGTGAGAAGCAAATGTTTCAGATCATCTTCACTTTCAGCCAGTAATGTGGTATCATCAGCATAGCGAAGGTTGTTGATGAGTCTTCCACCAATCTTCACACCTCTGTTGTCTTCATACAATCCTGCTTCTCTGATGATTTGTTCTGCATATAAATTAAACAGGTAGGGGGAAAGTATGCAGCCTTGTCTTACACCTTTGCTTATTTTAAACCATTCTGTTTCTCCTTGTTCCGTTCGAACTGCTGCTTCTTGATCAATGTACAGATTGCGCAAGAGAACGATCAGGTGTTCTGGTATACCCATGCTTCTTAATGTGGTCCAGAGTTTCTCATGGTTTACACAGTCAAAAGCCTTGCTATAGTCGATAAAGCACAAATAGATATCCTTTTGGTATTCTTTAGTCTTTTCAAGGATCCATCTCACATCTGCAATGATGTCTCTCGTTCCTCGCCCTTTCCTGAACCCTGCTTGCACTTCAGGTAGTTCTTGTTCCAGGTATGGTTGTAGTCTCTTTTGAATAATCTTCAGTAGAATCTTGCTGGCATGTGGGATCAAAGCGATTGTGCGATAATTTCCACAGTCAGTTGGATCACCTTTCTTTAGTATTGGAATAAACACAGATCTTTTCCAGTCAGTTGGCCATGATGTTGTCTTCCATATTTCTTGGCAGAGCCTTGTGAGTACGGTAACAGCTGCATCAGATTGCTGCAATACTTCTATGGGAATGCTATCAATGCCTGGTGCTTTGTTCTTTGATAAGGCTTTCAATGGTGCTTCAACTTCTTCTTTCATCACCAATGGTTCCCGATCATAAGGTACAGGTTGAAACGGCTGTTGGTCCACTTGATCTTTATCATATAAAAACTCTGTATATTCCTTCCACCTTTTCTTGATCTTCTCAGCATCATTCAACATAGAACCTTGAGCATCTTGTAACAATCCAATTCCAATCACCTTCTTAAGCACTGCTATGTGACCAAACCATGAGAGGAGTAACCCAGATTAAATCATTTCTGGTATCATCCCAATTGAAGAAAATATCATCCGAAAATCTTTTCCAGATCATCACCTGAGAAAACCACCTTGAGGGATATACTAAAGTTTCTTTATACCATACCATGTACATTACTGCTACTGAGGGAGCCACCGATGCTCCTATTGCTATACCAAATCTTTGTTGATAAAAAAAACCCCTTCATAACAAAAATAATTTTTAGTCATTACCAACTCCAATAAAATAAGAAATCTACCAAAATTGGTACTTCTACGCCCAATCTATCTATCAGATTATCTGTATAGCCTCCTGTTGATTGATATTCATATACAATGATACTACCTCTATTTTTACTAGCCAACAGTCATCTGGTAAATGTGGCAGTTGTCCTAGCATATCAAGAAAGTCTCTGGGATCTTGAATGTAGGACCTAGTACAGGGAGCCAGTGTTCTCATAAATGTATCCAGAAATTTTGATAGAGGTTCTAATAGCGAATCTCATCTTGGTGGTGCTACCAAAGTTTTTTATGTATTTTTGGCACCATATAAACTAGCAACCTAGGATACTGGTTAACCAAAAGAAGACAGACAGTCAGGGAAGGAGCAGCAGAAGTGACTGAGTGCTATGGTGGCAGTGAGATAAGATGGGAGAGGATGCGTAAGCAACTATTAGTGCAGTCCGCTGATCTATTAAAGGATAATTCCTGATGTTTTAAGTTTGTTAACTTTTGATTTTGTATTGCTTAGTTTCCAATATGAATGGTATTTTAAACCACTGTGAACAGTTATTGTTAGTAACAGCAGTATATACATTTGAAATAAAGATAAAAACAAATTGTGGTGAAACAACAGCCATGGAACCTGAGAGTAGTCAAAGAAGACCCTCCTCAGCACATGCGCAACCACCAGAGCAAAGCTCTGGATGCTTGCCCCTACTGCCATTTTTTTGTTTTACAGTCAGAGGCTAGCCTTGAACTATGATCTGTAGGTTAGAAGGTAAGTATTATACAGGTACTGTAGAGTTATTAGGGGACTATCCCCCACTAAAGACAGTCTCACCATACACAGCTGAAAAATTAGACTGACACACACACACACAGTCAGGAGCCTAAGGCATTCTTACACCCTTGAGAATAATTCCAACAAGTGGCATGTATGACTAAGGGGTACACTTACTAAACAGCGATAGCGGCTTCCGTGAGATGTCAGAGCTGCGGCCCCATTGAATTCAATATTGCATGGAAGCTGCTACCGCTGTTTAGTAAACATACCCTAAGCGTGTAAAATGAAACCAGTGATACCATAGTTTAAGTAGATAAATAATACACATGTAATTGGTATAGGGGAGGAGTAGCCTAGTGGTTAGAGCAACTGCCTATTACCCAGAAGATCAAGGGTTTGATTCCCACTGGCACTCCTTGTGACTTTGGGCAAGTCACTTTACCCTCCATTACCTTGGAAGAAAAGGCTGGCAATCTACTTCCAGTGATAAATTGCCAAGAAAACCCAGAAGTAGCTGGGTTGCTATGAGTCAACACTGACTCAATGGCACTAAGAAAAAAAATGGTATAGGAGTGTATCTCTCATCCCCATTACTATCTTACTGATCCTGGAGGAGATTAAGGAGAAACAAAAGCAAATTTTCACTTCTAATCCTCAACATAACCAGGACCCTACAATGCTCTAAAGTTGTGCTGTTACTATGAGTTAACGGACAAAATGAAAGTATGACAACTACAACACCGCTCCATCAACTGGGATAGTGGGTGGGTGATGGAGGGGAAGAGACCCAGTACTACTAGATTCTGCACCCCAGAGCTTTGTAGGCAGCCACTGCTGTCCTACACCCACTGGTCTGCTCCAAGTTTCATTATAACTGAAGTCTTTCCAATCTATTTCAGGCTGCACAGGTTTGGACAACTTCCATCTGCTGGAGACTCACAAATGCTGGTGAGAGGAGGGCTGCACAGGATCCTTACACCATGACATCATCAAATCAGTGGTTCTCAGTCTCTTTCTACTGGTAGGAAGGCATAAACCCCATGCATCTGGACACTGGACTGGAGGGATAATGAGGAAGGACATGGATTTCCCATCTTATACAGGGAATCCATGTTAATATATTAAAATCTAGATGTTGGCATTTATACCTGCTCCGAGCCATGAATAAGAGCCTGCCTGAAGGGACAGTTCTAAAATCTGAGGTCTGGCCCACTAGATCACCGCCCTCAACATCATCCCCCCTTAAACTCCCCCCAATTATCCAATCCTCCCAATAGGAAAAACCCCACCTGATCATCCAATCCTCCCTTTCATCTGAATCCCTCCCCATTTGAGGCTCCCTGGAACAAAAAGAACACAAGGCCTCCCACCCTGCCCCCTAATTCCAGCCTTACCAGGGGTCCCTGGTATATATGGTGAGCAGAAGCAATCCTCAACAGCTCCTGCTCGCTGTGGTCCTGGTTTCAAAATGGCATCTGTGACCTCTCGCTGTAAATGTCAAATAAGGGTGCCATCTCCCAGTGGAGGTGGTAGAGATGAGGATAGCATCTGAATTCAAAAAAAGCATGGGACAAACACAGGATTTCTAAAGGAAAAAAGGGGACTGTTATAGTGGTTGATATGGAAGGGCAGACTAGATAGGCCATGTGGTCTTTTTCTGCTGTCATGTTTCTTTAAAATTGAACTCGGGTGAACAGGAGCAACTAGGGATGGCTCCTACTTATTCTAGACACCAATGATCCTTGGGACCGAGGATCAGATTGGGAGATGGGATGTGGGGGGTTTTGCAGGGAGGCATCTTGTGTGTGTGTGTGTGTGTTGGGGGGGGGGGGGTTCTTGCCCCAAGGGCATCAGGAAGGATGGTTCTTAAGAGGAAGATCGGATGATCAGGTGGGGATTGCTTATTGGGGGATTAGATTAAGAAGTGGAGGTTTCTTGTTGGGGGGGGAACATCGGATGATCAGAACATTAGGAGAATCTGATTCTGTAGGGGGGGAACAGAGGTGGGGAACAATGCTGGGGGAGTGATCGGGGGGAAGGGATCTGAGGCTGCTGCAGCAGTATGTGCAGGCAGATAGGGAACAGTGATTTTTTAAAAACTGCTCCCAGACATAAAAGACCCGATTCAGATCAGGTCACGTCCAGCACATCCGGACATCCAAAAGCTGGACAGGCCGGATTTGCACCCGATTCTGCACCCACGGGAGATAGACATTCCCAAGAGAACAGAATCGGGTGCAAAGAGTCTGGACAGGCAGGACATACTCTGATTCTGTGCCGCTGCAAGTTTATCTCCCTCCCTGTACAACCCTCCCAATGCTCCTGCAGAGAGCCCCGGTGCCATGGCATCCCATTGCCATGGCACAAGGATGCCATGCAGGAGCCCAGATTTCCCAGAGATTTGAAGAAGCTGTTTCCTACCACTCACCCCTGGAGGGGCCTGCCAAGGCTAGGTTCGTGCTGCAGGGAACCTCCCACTGCCACTCACCTGGGTTAGGGGGTCCTCTATTGCCGCTCTGCACCCTCAGGGGGACGTATTCTACCTCCGAGGTGGCATAAGTCCCCCATCTAACTCCTCAATCTTGGACGTACAGGGCCGTGACTGGAATCGGCCCCGTATGTCCGGGGTCATGACCACCTCCGCCCTGCCCATGCTCCTCCTCCTGCCCCCGTCCAGAGCTCCCCGAAGAACGCTTCTGTACATGCGGGGAGCCTGGTGATGAGAATTCGCTCCCTGCGAATAGCAGGAGTTGGATGTCCAAACCAGACATCCACCCATGCTATTTGCAGATCAGAATGACCCCCAAATGGTCTAGTTTAACACATTTTATTTACCCAAATCACAGCTCCCTCTGGGCATGGGGAGACATCCACGTGCAGTCCTGTATCTAATTTACAAGAGACTCTGCATTTGACAGAGCCTCTTGTAAAATACTGTATTTCCTGGAATATAAGATGTGTTTTTTTACATCGGGAAGTAATGGCGCAACCTATACAATGGAGTGATCTATCTAATAAATTTAGGTGGTGGACCACACCCCTCGAACTGCATATAAATACATGTACCTGCACCGTGGATGGTCTTTCTCCCTGGGCCCTCCGCTCTACGCCCAATGCTTGCAAGCAGACCCTCATATCAGCAAACTGGTATGTACTTGGACTATACTCGCAAATAGCATATCAAATAGCATACTGGACGAATTCTAGTTACAACATAAATCTTCTTCTTACCCCACAGAAAATGGTTACACTGAAGGCGCACAACTCATATTCCACTGAATTGAAATTGAAAGTTATGCATTATGCAGAAGAACATGGCAGCAGAGCTGCCGAGCGCAATTTTGGGATAAGTAATAAATTAGTTAGACACTGGAGGAAGACGCAGGGAAAACTAACCTTAATGAAATGCAGCACGAAGGCAAATCGCAGCCACAAAGCATAGTGGTCTGATTAGAAGCAAGTCTGCTTCAGTTCATCATAGAGTGAAGGACCCAGGGCCGTGGATGGTCCACTGTGCAGGTGCGATTCAAAGCAGTTCATATCACCAGGGAAATTAATATCAAGAGATTCAAGGCTGGTCATTCATGGTGCTACCGAAGTATGATAAGAAATAAATTAAGCGTTAGACAGAGAACAACTCTGTGTCAGCAGCTCCCCGCTGATTTCTTGGATAAAGTAAGGAATTTCAGGGAATTCGTAAACAAAGAAATCAACACATACACAGTGACACCGGACTTTATAATCAACATGGACGAGGTTCCCTTAACCTTCAACATCCTATTAGGGAGAAGGGTCAGTCAAAAGGGAGTTAGAACAATAAATATTAGAACCACAGCACATAAAAAGACACACTTTACAGTGGTGCTGGCCTGCTGTGCAAGTGGAAAGAAGCTGCCACCTATGATTATATTCAAAAGGAAAATAATGCCACGTGAAATTCTACTAACCAACATTGTTGTTGATGTGAATGAGAAAGGATGGATGGATGGATGAAAGCATGATGTTGAAATGGCTGCAGCGCTGCTTTTGTAAGCGGCCGGACTATTTTTCAAGAGTGAAAAAGTGTTACTTGTCATGGACAGCATGAGAGCCCATTTCACTGAAGACATAAAGAAGAAAATAAAATCTTTGAATACTGTCCTGGTTATTATACCTGGTGGTATGACAAAAATGCTTCAAGTGCTTGACACTTCCGTTAACAGAAGATTCAAAGTTGTATTGCATCACCTATGGGAAAACTGGATGTGCCATGGAGAACACAGTTTCACAGCTCCCGGCTCTTTGTGCCATGCCACTTTTGCAGAAATCACGGGGTGGGTTGTGACAGTATGGTGTGGGGGTGTGAGTGATAAAATAATAAAATCAGGTTTTGTGAAGGCTGAGATACTAAAGTTCCGATAATTGCAAAGATGAAGACGAAGAAGAAGACAATAATGAACATGAACTGGCACCTGAAATTGCAGAACTATTTGACAGTGATACCAGAGATGAGGACTTCAATGGCTTTCCCAAAAGTGATACAGGACAAATCTGATGTGGAATGAGCTCCTATGTCATTATGCATTTTATTCAAGAGTGTTATTGTAAAGTGTAAGTGAAACAGAATAAATTGGGTTTTAAAAAAACAGTAATGTTGTCTTGAGCTTTATTTGTAGTACCAGCAACTTATATAGTGGAGCAACTTATACTATGATATTACAGTGGGACACTGTGATACCTGGGTACAAACTATATCGTAATGATAGAGCTGATCAAATTGGTGGAGGGGTTGCGCTCTATGTTAGAGAGGGCATTGACTCAGAAAGGATTAAAGTTTTGCAGGAAACAAAATCTGCTGTAGAATCTGTATGGATTGAAATTCCATATAAAAGGGGGAAGGCAATGGCAGTGGGGGTGTACTATCGAGCGCCTGGCCAGAATGACCAAATGGATGATGAAATGCTCAAAGAAATCAAGGAAGCTAACAAACGTTACAGTGCAATAATAATAATGGGTGATTTCAATTACCCTGGTATCGACTGGGTCAGTGTCACGTCAGGACATGCTAGGGAGATAAAGTTCCTGGATGAAATAAATGACTGCTTCTTGGAGCAGCTGGTTCATGAACCGACCAGAGGGGAAGCCATATTAGACCTAGTCCTTAGTGGAACACCAGATCTAGTGCAAGAGATAAGGGTGTTGGGGCCACTTGGAAATAGTGATCATAGCATGATCACCTTTGATTTAATTAGTGGAGGAGGGATAGTAAGGAAATCCACAGTACTACCTTTTAACTTTCGAAAGGGAGACTATGATAAAATGAGGAAAACAGTTAAGAAAAAACTAAAAGGAGCAGTTGCAAAGGTTAAAGACGTACATCAAGCTTGGGTGTTGTTGAAAAATACTATCTTGGAAGCCCAGACCAGCTGTATTCCACGCTTTAAGAAAAGTGGAAGGAAGTCCAAAAAACTGCCAGCATGGTTTAAAGGTGAGGTCAGAGAGGCTGTTGTTGCCAAAAAAGCAACTTTCAGGAAATGGAAAAAAGAGCCAAACAACGAAACCTGGAAACAGCACAAGCACTGGCAAGTCAAATGCAAGGCATTGATAAAGCAGGCAAAGAGAGAATTTGAGAAGAAGCTTGCTGCGGAAGCAAAAACGCGAAATAAAGACCTTTTCAAGTACATTCGTAGCAAAAAACCTGTGAGAGAGTCAGTTGGTCCATTAGATGATAAAGGGGTTAAAGGAGCACTAAGAGGCGACAAGGCGATAGCGGAGAGACTGAATGAATTCTTTGCTTCGGTCTTTACTGAGGAAGATGTAGGAATGTTTACCCATGATGGAAGTGGTATTTAAAGGTGTGGAAGAATTGAAGGAAATATCGATACATCGGGAAGATGTCTTACAACTATTAGATAAACTGAAGAGTAGCAAATCACCTGGGCCGGATGGTATACATCCAAGGGTGTTGAAAGAACTGAAATATGAGATTGCAGACCTGCTATCAGTAATCTGTGAACTATCATTAAAATCATCTCTTATACCTGAAGATTGGAGGATCGCCAATGTAACACCAATTTTTAAAAAGGGTTCCAGGGGTGATCCAGGAAACTACAGACCGGTGAGTCTGACGTCAGTACCAGGAAAAATGGTAGAAACCATCATAAAGAATAAAATTACTCAGCATGTAGATAGTCACAACCTAATGGGAGACAGCCAACATGGCTTTAGACAAGGAAGATCTTGTCTTACTAATCTGTTATGTTTTTTTGAAGGAGTGAATAAACAGGTGGACAAAGGTGAGTCGGTTGATATTGTGTATCTGGACTTTCAGAAAGCCTTTGACAAGGTCCCTCATCAGAGACTTTTGGCAAAACTAAAGAGTCATGGGATAGGAGGCAGTGTACTATTGTGGATCAGGAACTGGTTAAAAGATAGAAAGCAGAGGGTAGGGCTAAATGGCCAATTTTCCCAATGGAGAAAGGTGAATAGTGGTGTACCCCAGGGATCTGTGCTGGGTCCGCTGCTTTTTGACATATTCATAAATGACCTGGAAAGTGGAATAACGAGTGAGGTTATCAAATTTGCAGATGACACAAAACTATTTAAAGTTGTTAAAACCGAAGAGGATTGTGAAAATTTGCAAGAGGATCTTGATAAATTGGAAGACTGGGCATCAAAATGGCAGATGAAATTTAATGTGGACAAGTGCAAGGTTATGCACCTAGGGAAGAACAACCCAAACTATGGTTACACGATGCAAGGTTCCACATTAGGAACCACCACCCAGGAAAAAGATTTAGGCGTCATTGTGGATACCATGTTAAAACCCTCGGCCCAGTGTGCAGTGGCGGCCAAGAGAGCAAATAGAATGCTAGGTATGATAAGGAAAGGAATGGAAAATAAAACAAAAGATATTATAATGCCTCTATATCGTTCCATGGTGAGACCGCACCTTGAATATTGTGTGCAATTCTGGTCGCCGTATCTTAAAAAGGATATAGCGATTTTAGAAAAGGTTCAGAGAAGAGCCACCAAAATGGTAAAGGGGATGGAAGGATACTCCTATGAAGAAAGGCTAAAAAGGTTAGGGCTCTTTAAACTGGAAAAGAGACGGCTGAGGGGAGATATGATAGAAGTCTATAAATTAATGAATGGAATGGAACGGGTAAACGTAGATCGATTGTTTACGTTATCAGAATATAGAAAGACTAGGGGACATGCAATGAAGCTACAGGGTAAACTATTTAAGACCAATAAAAGAAAATATTTTTTCACTCAACGTGTAATCAAACTCTGGAATTTGTTACCGGAGGATGTAGTAAAGGCTGTTAGTGTAGCTGGGTTTAAAAAAGGTTTGGACAAGTTCCTGGAGGAAAGGTCCATAAACCATTATTAAGAAGTGACCGAAGATATCAATGCTTGACCCAGTAGAAGCATTGTGGAACTTGTGTCTCTTGGGGAAACTGCTAGGTACATATGACCTAGTTTGGCCACTGTTGGAAACAGAATACTGGGCTTGATGGACCTAGGTCTGACCCAGTATGGCATATCTTATGTTCTTATGTACAGGTAAAATCCCCAATTTTGGCCTCTTCGACTTATACACAGGAGTGACTTATAATCTGGGAAATATGGTACTATGGGAATCTTCCATATCCCAACCCGGATTCTAAACTACCCTCCCATGTTCTATTTAAAATGTGCCTCTTTAAGCAACATAAATGGAATGAAAGTGGTAAAATTAATACTGAGCAACTACCGGTTCATTTTCCTCTTCTAATCTGAGTGTAAGTGGCAGTGAGTGAAAGAAAAGAAGAAATGAGAATAGACAGTGATTTATTTTAAAGCTACCTTTATATATATATATATAAATATATCAAACATATTGATGCCAGTATAAAGTAAGGGGACAGTACTGAAATGCAGTGAATATTAGCTTATTTGTCCACTTTTCTGAAGTCTGTTGTAGCTACCTTTCAAAGAAGGAGAAAACTGCTAGAAAGTTATGCTGCACTTAATAGTGTTGGTATTTCTGAGCTCCTCAAACAAATTCATTGAGTTAGCCAAAAAAGGAGCTATTAATAAGCTAAGCCTGAAGTTTAATAATGAATGGAATGTTAAGCAGCAAGTTGACAGAATTTAAATAGTTTTTTTTTAAGTAGCACTGACTAAGAACACGTCTGTTAATTGTTGAGAAAGTAAGAATGACAAATTTTAGTGAAAATTCTTTCATATCTATTTAGATGACACCTTCAAAATTAAATTAACAGAAATTGAGACAGAGCTAGCACATAGGGACAGAATGAATGAATAGGGATATTTAAGGCTACACATATTATTGTATTTTATTTAATTTTGATAGTTTACAGTGTTACATTAGGCATCCAGTCAATAAGACACATCAATACTGACTTTTGCAACAGAGGGGTCACACAAATGTTTATTTATTTAGCAATGCTTAAATAACACTTTTCACTGGGTCAAACTGGTCTACATTCTGGTTCCGCATATATTTCCCCTGTCCCTGCAGGGTTCACAATGTATGTTTTTGTACCTGAGGCAATGGAGAGTTAAATGGTTTGACTAAGGCCACAAGGAGTAGCTGTGGGACTAGAAGCCTGAGGTTGCTGTCCTCCAGTAGGATTCAAACCTCTGGCCCTAAGCAACTTGCTCCAACTACTAGGGTGGGGCACTCCTCCCTTCCAAATGTGGCTAGTCTCCCTTCTTGAGTGTTTTTAAGTTAGCATAATAGATACAAAAGAAACTGAAGCAAAGATGGAACTGTCCAGACACACAAAAAAAAAGAAAAAAAGAAAAGAACAGAAAGTGACCAACATAATTCTCTACCAAATTACTACACAAGAGTCATTACTGAAAATGTAGACCTTAACTTTCACTTAAATGGAAAATTTCAAAAGGACATACAGCTACTGAAGAACATTTGGGTTAACTTTCAAAAGCACTTATCTAGACAGCAGACCTTGCTATTTGAGTAAATGCCCACCAAATTGATATTCAGTGGTACTATCCAAACAGCGCTGCTAAATATTCTGACTACCTTGGTACTATCTGGAAAATGCTGAAGTGATCCCTCGATTTATCCATTTAGCATGATTTTCAGCGCCACTATGCAGATAACTATCCAGATAGCTTAGGACAGCAAAAGATTGCCCTCAATGACTTCCCAGATAGCTATCTATATGGAGGCATTGAAAATTGCTGCTATATAGAAAGTGGCCTGGCTGACTACAAAGACTGGATATTCAGCATCGGCCGCTACCTGATACCAGTGCTGAAAATCCATACCCTTATATGGCAGCTTGACCTTTAGCAGTAATAGTGAGACACTACTGCTAGGGTTCAACTAGCACCATTTTGAACCTTGTCAAAGGAAGCAGGAGCAACTGGGGATCACTCCTGCTGTCCAAACTTTGGGCTACCAATGAATTTTAAAGGTATCACTGGGGTGGGGGGGGGACTGGGGATCTCTGAGAAGATTCTTCATGGGGGAGGGGAATCTACCTGTGGGGGGCCTTCTTGAGGGGACAGTTGCTTCAATGGGAGCCACTCTTCCGAGGGGGTGATGGTCCTGCAGCTGATTTTGGGGCTAATGGGGGGGATCTTCATTCTTTTCAGGCCCTGGCCCCTTTGAAATGGCAGCCAAGAGCACCAGCCCCCATGTTAGAGGCCCAATGCTCCCAGAAGGGAAAAGTGACACCAGCTTTGCGCAGATGTTATTTTACCATGAATGCAGCAGCTTATGGTAATCACCAAAAGCTGTGTTATTAGATTTGAATACTAATGAAGTGTCTTGCATATATCTGCATCTCATTAATATTTACTAAGTAGTGCAGTATAAAATTGTGTGTTAGAATAAAATAACATTTAATTTTGCCCTTTACCACAATTAATGGGCAAAAATTGTGCTTTATTCCCATAATGTACTTTAGTAATTATCCCCTTAAAGATCTAAACATGGACTCATTAAATGAGAGGCAGAAAAGGGGAGATTTAGCCTCCAAATAACTAATGCACAGGAGGCAGACTTTTTGGGGCATGTTTACTAAGCTGCGCTTAGTAGTGGGTTAATCAATAGCACAAGGTACTGCAGTAAAATCCCACACTAACCCCTTAGCGTGTGATGGTGTGGGTACAGAGGTGAGCTCTCTAAAGCCAGCCAGACAGGCATGGGACTCTTCATACAAGAGGAAATTAATTTATAGTTGTATTTCTCTAGTGTTTTTGTACATTCCAAGTTTGGCATTTGGGGTTCCCAGTTTAATTATTGTCTTCCAATTTCTAAATTGTGATCCCTTATTGTTTGATGACAGTCTATGTTCTGCATGTGTAACCGAGCTGAGGTATTCTGTTCATGTAGCTTTATTTGACAGTGTCACTTGTTCTCTTTCCCCAGTAGGAGATGTATTGGTATTCTCTGAGATGTAATAGTTTAATATTTTCATTGTTGCCTTTTGGTAGGTAGGGTAGTTGCTTTGTGAGCCCTAGTAGTGCTGTTATGATATGGCAGGTTTGGTATGGGTTCTAAATGGGCAGCGTTTGTAGTACTTCCTAATGTGCCTGGTGGTTGGCAATGGAGTATAGTAATCTAGAAAGCTGGTAGTCTTTCTTTATCAAGACACTCATTAAGAGACATGTTTACTAAACGTTAGTGCACATTAACATTATGCAAATGGTGTACCTTATGCAAATGAGGCCCCAAAATGAGTCTCCACACATGGCCCTTGCGACGCCCCTGTAGCCACGAACAAGTCGCTGGTAAGAATCGTCTCAGTAGAATGTAAGGGACAAAAGCCAGATTAAAATTGATCTAGTAGGGCTTCAGAGGAGAGAATTCAAGACAGAGGCAGAGAACTGCACATTCAAGAATTTTGGAAATGAAGGGAAGAAGGGAGATGGGTTGATAATTAGAAGTACAAGTAGGATCAAGTGAAGGTTTCTTGAGGAGTGACCACAGCATGCTTGAAGGCAGCAGGGACAACTGCAGTAGAGAGCGATAGGTTGAGAATATGTGAGGTGGAAGGGATGACAGAGAAGATGGAGTTAAGGAGATGAGTTGGGACAGGATCAGAAGAACAGATAGTAAGTTTAGAGGAGGAAAGATGAGATCTTAGAAAAGTAATGAAAAGGTAACGAAGACTGAGGAGAAAAGCTGGTAATGAAGAGGGGATGAAGCTGATCTACTGGGGAACTAGAGTGTAATCTTGTCGACTTTGTCATGGAAATAGCCAGCTAGGATTTGGGCAGAAAGAAGAGAGGTCAGAGGTGGCGCCGCCTTGAGGAAAGAGTTGAGAAGAAATGGTGGGGATCAGAGGCAAAAGAGTTAGATGGACATAGTAGTTTTACTTGGCGAGTGCTATGGCTCTCATGAATTTGAAGTGAAAAAAGCATGAATTTGAAGTGAAAAAAGTCATAAAGGAAGTGGGATTTGAGCCAAATGCGCTCAGCTGAGTGGGCACAAGAATGTCAATAGTGGGTAGTTGAAGACAACCAGAGCCGAGGTGTAGTGCCCCTCGCAGAATGTGGCATGGACGGAGCAAGAGCATCCAGAACAGAGGAGAGAGCAGTATTATAGGGAACTATAGCCTCATCAACAGTCTTAGAAAACAAGATGAAGGAAAGAGGTGATGAGAAAATAATGGAGAGAGTCAATGGATCCATAGCATGAAGATTCCTAAATAGGTAGGAGGTGGGAAGTGATCAAGAGTGAAACTTAGCTGGTGATGGTCAGATAAGGGAAGAACTGAGGTATGGAAATTAGAGGGTAAACAATTAGAGAAGAAAACAAGGTCAAGGCAGTGACCGGGCTGGGGAGTGGGAGCAGAAGAGCAAATTTGGAGGTTCAATGAGGTAAGGGACAGGAACCTAGAAGCATAGGGGTCAGAAAGGTTATCAACATGAATATTAAAGTCCCCAAGAATAAGGGAGGGGAAAGGAGAATCCAGAAATAAGAAAAGTCATGAGTCAAAGTCAGTGTGAAAGATAGAGGTGGACTTGTCAGGGAGTCTATAAATAGCAGCTATCTGGACAGATAAGGGATTAATAAGGCAGATGGAATGGACTTCAAAGGAGGAAAAGGAGTGAGATTGAGGTAGAAGGAGGGGTTGAAATTGGCAAGACGGAGAAAGCAGAAACCCAACACCACTACTATGGCCAGTGGCACGAGGAGAGTGGGAGAATTGGTAGCTGCTGTGACAGAGGGCAGCGACCGAAGCAATGTCATCAGGGAAGAGCCATGTCTCAGTAAGAGCTAGAAGATGGAAAGCGATAGAGATGAAGACATTGTGAGTAAAGAGGAGTTCATTAGATATGGAATGAGCATTCCTTAAGGCACAAGAGGAGAGAGGAGGGGGAAAGGAGAGAAATATGAATGAGATTGGAATGGTGTCTACAGGGGCCAGGGTTGGGATTAATGTCTCTGGATGATAGGAGAAGGAGCAGAAGAGTGTGAGGCAGAGAGAAAACGGCACAGTGGAAACAAAGATGAATTTTTTTCACAGAGAAAGGAGAGGATGAATGCGAGGAAGAAAGAAGTGAAATTCAAGAGCTGAAGAAAGGATGGAAGATAAGATGGGAGAAGAAATGGGGAAGATAGAGAGAGGGTGAAAAGGAGGGGGGGTTTAAAGATGAAGGAAGAAGGTTGGGGAGTGTCAAAAATAAGAAGAAAAGATGTGGAGCCATAAGAAGAGATAGAGAGGAAAGCAGAAGAGAGTAAATGATTGAGGGATTGGTAGGAAAAGAACAAGGGATAAGGAGCAGTAGGAGAAAATGTGGTAAAAATCCACCTATAAGGAGTGGCCGTGTAGAAGGGTAAGGATCTATCAAAGAGAAAAAAAGGGATGAAAGCAACAATTAAGTAACAAATCAAAAATGGTTAAAACAAGCAGACCAAGATGGTCAGTGTCCAATTCAGTCAAGATCAGGCAGTATCAGACATCAGGGCAGCAGATGGACAGGTAAGCTGTACCTACCACATGATGATGGCCAGTGCACTATAGTGATGACTGTCTCCGTTTTTGCTGCTGCTGCTGCGGTGGCTTCTCGGGGTGGGCTGGCAGCTGCGGGCTTCATGCAGTCCGTCCTCCCAATGGGAACTGGGTGCTCCATGGACTCTGCAGCGCTTTCTGTTAAAATATAGCTGTAGCTACAGGGGCAGACTGTGGATATTGTTCCCTCTTCCACTGAGGGATTCAGCCATGTGTGCTACTGAGGGCACAGTGCTTTTATTGACAGCTTCAACTACATCTGAGTCCCTCAGTTGAAAGGCCGCTACACTCCCGTTAGACCCCTGTTACAGAGAAGCTGCAGCAAAACGGGAGTCGGAGGAATAGTTCAGGTGAGGAGGAGATGGAATTTTATATTTTTAGACCTTGTCCGCTCTCCAAAGTGGCACTAGTGCTGGTTGTATGATCTGGCCTCTTGGGAAGTCACCGCACAGTACTCCTTGTTGCCTTGGGCGTGTCACTTAACTCTCCACTGCCTCAAGTACAAACTTAGATTGTAAGCCCTCTGTGGACAGGGAAATGCCTACTTTGCCTGAATGTAAGTCACCTTGAACTCCTACTGGAAAGGTGTGGGCTAAATACAAATATTTAAAATGAAAAAATAAATAAATGTCATCATCTTCAAGGGCTGGCAGCAAGTGAACCAGCATGCTGGTTAGCACGATATTATGCAGTTGCAGCATGCTAACTACAGGGCAACATGTCAGGCATACGCCCAACAGTTAGCATAGGCTGTTATGATAATTCCAGGCCTGGATCGCACACAAATGGTGTGTCTGTTAGTAAGCATGCCCCTTTGTAAGGAAAAGAGTCTCTGAAATGAGAGTGAAAGAAGGTACACTCAGGAGTAATCTAAGGAACGATTTCTTTACAGAAAGAGTGGTGGGCACATGGAAGCTCCACCCAGTAGAAGTGGTAGAGATGAGGAAAGTATTTGAATTCAAGAAAGTATGGAACAAGCACACAGTATTCCTGTAGGAGAGGGAGAGATTGTGGTGTTCAGTAGTTGGTATGGATGAGCAAACGGGCAGAGTCACATGGCTTCATCTGCTGCCATTTTCTCTGTTTCAGGGTCAGCCTGTCCATTGAGCAAGAATGTTTTTTGCACATGGCCACGCGTTTCAGGGGGCACCGCGCAAACAACATTCTGCTTTAAAAGTACATTAAAAAAAAACAAAGCTGGCTGCTGCCACCGTGGCAGTGGCATAATTGAGTGTCCCGCTCCCCCGGGTCCTCCCTCCCTGCATCAGTCCCTTCAGCGCGGCTTTCAGAAAGTTTCCCTTTCGCGACTCTGTTAAGCCTGCTGGGGCTGATGGGAAACAGGAAATGCCCGTTTCCCATCAGCCCTGGTGGACTTAGCAGAGCCGCAAGGGAGAAACTCTCCCTTCGTGGCTCTGAAAGTCGTGCCGAAGGGACTGATGCAGGGAGGGAGGACCCTGGGGGGGGGGGCTCCCGCGGGATACTCGATTCTGCCACTGCCATGGCGGCAGCAACCAGCTTTTTAAAAAATATTTTAAACTTTCCCTGGGCTGATGGGGGAGGGAGGTTGGGACCAATGTACCCTCTAATTTTCTGTAGGCTGTGTGCGCATAAAATATCAGCTGTGTAGCTTTTGAAGGAAGGTTAAATTTTTGTGCGCCACATAACGACACTTGGAGTTATATACTTTAAAATTTGACTACACGTCAGAATACACTATGTACACCACATTGATTTTAATCAAATTAAATGAAAATAGACAATTACTAAATGAAGCGGAAAACTCACACTAAGGGGCATAATGAATGAATGAATGAATGAATGTTTACTGAAGGTTAATACGTGTTAAGTACTGTCACCGCCCATTTATGTCTATGGCCCATTGCAGCACCTAACACGTATTTAACTTTACTTAACATGCATTAACCTTTAGTAAACATGCCCTTAAGCAATGATTAAACAAGCCTCCCTTGCTAAAGATCTCTTCAATTTTTCAAATTCTGTAATTAGAGCAATATTATTGTAATAATAAAAATTGATGAACTAAATGGTGTAAATAAAGAGCAAGCTATGTATACTGCTGCGTGTAGAAGATGATTTGGGGGGGGGGGGGGAGGGTTACATTTATGATGTATACCATTGTTAAATCTTCTGAGTAAGGCTTAAATTTGAGCTTTATAACTCCAGGGGAGCATTTCATCCTCTGCTGTTTTTAATTGGCTAGATTGACACATCTCTTTAGATGTATCTTTCTTTTTTTATTAATAGCACACACAGAGCTGAAGTTTGTTCAGGTGGGGACCAGAACTGACCTGAAGCTTAAATCATCCCACAATGTAGGGATCCAATTTCCAGCCCAAAGCGTCATTTACCTTCTGCTGACAAACTGTAGGAAGACGTAGAAGGCATTAAGTTTCAGGAAAAAAGAAAAAACAGCCCCGTGATATAACTACATATATCCACACATAGTAACATAGTAAATAACAGTGGATAGATATAGCTATATTAACCTCCTTTTGTGATCTCACTCAGTCCTCTTTTCTTTTAAAGGAAAATGGGGTTCACAGAGTAAACATAAGACCTTTCACTCATAATACACTTATTCCCTTCGGATACGGTCAAGATATAGCAAAACCTTGACACCCTACAAATCACACAAGTTATCATTTCGGAGGGCTGCGGATACAATACCAATAGGGCTTTTTTAATGTTAGGTTTTAAGATAAAACACCCTGGTTAAATAATAACAATAATAATGTATTGTCTAAACACTAGAAAATGCCACTTCCCTTAGTATTCTCCCGCCTCTGGCATGGTTTAGGGTGTAGCCGCCATTCAGTTTTTGTGCCTTTCTCCACTTAGGTGAAACCAAAGTTCATATCTGCTTCCACCAGAAAAGGTGTCCGACAACAGTACATACGGCACCTAACACCAGCATTTTGTACCTTCAAAGAATCCCTAATTAGCTGGAAAATAAACATCTAAAGTCTCAATTTGTAAGCACTATGAGCGTGAAGCCCTTGACCCTTGCCACTTGCATGTGCGCCCCGCACTGACTTCGAAGCTCTCCACAACCAATGAAACCGAGACCGCGGTTCTCCTCACCGAATTCTAGCCCCCATCCCCCCACGCGAGCAGCATGTGCCAGCCTTTCCTTTTATAGAATTTAAAAAAAAACATCTAGAAAAAGAGGAGGAGGGAATTTGCTTATTTTCAGTCTCGGTTAAGTCAGAAGTGACCGCATTAACCCAAAATTAAAAAATATTAAAAGTACTGTTCTTACCCACCTACGGTATGGAGAAACTTAGGAGGAAGGCTGCTGTTGAAGAGTTGCATCCACTAAAAGCGTTGAACAGGAGAGGAAAATAGTTAAAAACCTGGAAAAGCAAAGTTGCAAGCCACCATGCCACATTTGCGTGCGACATTAATACAGAACTCGGATTAATGTGGGACTCCCGGCCGACGTCGTCAGCACAGGGCAAGAAAAGAATCCCAGCAGAGAAAATTGAGGGATACAATTTTTCGGCACGTTCTCGCAACAACTTCTCGGGGCCGCGTGCACCCTAATTTTCGCAAAGTCAAGCTTTCAGCTTGTGGGCAGTGAAAGCGCGAGCGCGGGGAGAGAGGTTTGCATGCGGCGTCTGTCCTCCACGTGCAGAACTCCGGTGCCACGTGGTGCAGGGAGTCTGCAGACAGTCCGTGGGCTCGCCGAGGAGATTTGTTGACCGGGAAAGTTTTTTGGAATGGGGTTGCGTTGCGCTATAGCCAGTCAGTAGAGGGGAATGCAGCAGGAGGGGGTAACGGAAGGGGGGGCGCACAGCCAATAGCCAATCTTTTGTGCGCTCCTTTGTAAGTTGTGTGCGCTCGCTCGGCGAGGTGTGTGCGCGCGCACACGTGCACAGCTTAGAGGGAACAGTGGTTGGGACTGGTAATGGGCTATGGGGGGGACTAAGAATGGAAATGGGCTGATGGGGTTAGGACTGATAATGGGCTATGGGGGGGGGCTAAGACTGAAAATGGAGTGATGGGGGGTTAGGACTGGAAATGGACTGATGGGGGGCTTAGGACTGGTAATGGGCTATGGGGAGGCTAGGACTGGTAATGGGTTGGGAGGTTGCTAGGACTAGAAATGGGCTGATTGGAAGGGGAGGCTTGAACTGTGTGACAAGGCAGAGGTTGCAGAACCTAAAAATAGGGGTTTAAAACACTTTTTGTCCTCAGAAGCTGTCAGTAAACCAGGTCAGGAAAGGGTTAAGGATTCAGCCCTGAAAGCTGCTCTGCACAGGAAAGCAGAAAGAGAGCCACACCCTAGCTGCAGGCAAACCCAGGGAGCTGACGTGGGAGGAAAAGGGGCGGAGTCACACCTGATAGGGCAGCCCTGTTCACATAACTAGGAAGCAACTGTTAGTCAGGGAGAACGAGAGAGAGAGAGAGAGAACCCTACGTGGAGTTCCACGAGCAGCAAGGAGAAAGAGAGCAGTTCCAGGAAGGTCCAGGAGAGTCAGATCCAGGGAGAGATCTGGGGACCAGGAGAAGCAAAGCCAAGAGCAACCGATACCCGGTTGGCACAAGGTGCTTGGGGAGTTGCTGGCCAGACTGCAGAGAGACAGCCAGGTCTCAGGAGTGCCGTCTGAAAAAGCTTCCAGGAAGGAACTACCGTGAGTTGCACAGCAAACAAAAACAGGTCAGAGACTATTTTAAACCTCAGGGGAAAAGGTCAGATACCTTGCCTGGAAGGGATAGGAGTAGTTCTCTGGAATCTTCTCTCAAAGCCGGAATTATAAAAGAGAGATTGGGAAGAGAGAAAGTCCCATTCAAAAGACTGCAAAAGTTTTCATGCTACAGAGAACGTGACAGGAGCTCTAGCTCTGAGTATAGCCCAGGTGCCTTTCAGCATGTTACTAATTGCAGGCAGCACAGACACGGGCAACAGTTAGACTCTGAAGAGCACGCTGTGTTAAAAGAACTAGTGAAGCAGTATCAAGGGAAATATTTGCCTCTCAACCAGAAAGCATATACTAGGCAGACCAGAAGGAAGGTGAGCCCTTTTTATGGTGTTTTAAAAGATGCTGGTGATTTGGAATCCTTGCAAGTGCCTAGATATTTTAGAGATAACAAACGGAAGCAGCTTAAAGCACTAATTAAGCAGTGGCAGTCTGTAGACTCCCTTAACCCAGGTCTTAAGGACATATCAGACCCAGAGCTGGAGGATATGCAAATTGATGCACTATTAAGTGATAGCAGTGGATCAGCTATGGACTGTGGGGTTTGTTATAAGGAATGAAAGCCATATAAGTGTATCCTGTAAAAGGAGTGAAAGCTGTACAAAGATATCCTATAGAAGTGCTGAGAAAGCCTATTTGCTATAACCTGAGTTTCCACGGGGAAAGGCAGCGTTCTGCCTGTGGGAAACTCAAGCCTAATTAATTCAGCTGTGAAGAGAAGTACAAGGCTGTGAAAGTTTTCCTGTGTTTAAAGCATGTATATGGAAGCAATGCCAATGGAGAGAAACAGCTGTTGTATTTGAAGCTGAAGGAAGTTTGAAAGCTGAATGTTTTGCTTTGAGTTTGTACCTGAGAAGCATCAGGGGATTCTTGGACTTTTATTTGACACAATTGCGTAGCACTATCTTTTGTCTGTGTTTGGGGAAGTAGTTCACCAAACTCCTGTGCGGCAATAAAGTTATTGTTAAACCCACGGAGGCCTTTGCTGTATTTACTTGGACCACAACTACAACAGATACCAGGCTGCAGCACTTAGAAGGTTTATAAATATGTATTCCCCTATGCATCACATACCAACCCCTCCTAGGCAACCGCCTATATATACCAGAGGGTGCTGAAGTGTGACATAAAGGGAAACTGGCGTAGTTGGCAGGATTTTTAAACTACGGCCTCACACAGAAGAAGAGTCGCTTACCAACGTTGCCAATAAAGTCCTGAAGAAGGAACATTCTTGAAAGTTTTTGAAAAAAAAAAAAAAAGAGAAATTTGTCAACACAAAGAAAGTACCCAGGAAGAGCTTACCAGGTCTGCAAGGCTACATATCGGAGTGGAGTATCGGCGGAGGCGGAACGGAGTACCTGTACCAGGGATACCGCAGTGCTGATGAGCGAGACACTCCACTTGGGGCAAGTAACCAGTAGCTAAGCGGGTTAACTGGGATACTGCTGCAAGGGGGTGGTAAGATTGCAGGGTTGGACTGGAAGCTGAGGGGGTGCAATTGTGTGTGTATCGCACTTGGTGTTGCTTTTTTGTTTCCTTGCAGTAATACATCAGGATGGAGCCAGCACAGCTAATGAGCTGGGTCGCAGAAAGGTTTCAGCAGCAGCAGGTGATGTCAGCGCAGGCCCAGGAGAGGACGGCAGAGATGCTTCGTGCGCAACAAAAGCCGCTGTTGGATCTGCTGGGATCATACATGGGAGAACAAAAGCAAACAGTGCAAGTGTTAAAGACTGTGTCCAGTTCACTATGAGCTATAGCAGGACTGGGGACTGTGGGCCAGGGTATATTTTCACTAGGCCAAATGTCTAAAGATGAAAATGTTGACGATTACCTAGAGGTTTTCGAACGCATTGCGCTCATGAGCGGTTGGCCGAAAGAACAGTGGGTCATCAGGCTAGCTGCATCATTAACAGGCGAGGCTCTCGCAGCCTACCGGGCTATGCCTAATGACCAGGCCAACAACTATGACGCAGTGGTCAAAACCATTAAGGAAAGATTAGGCCTAACTCCAGTGGTATATCGCCGCCGTTTGCGAGGGTGCAAGTTAACCCCGGGCGAAACACCACAGGCCTTATGCCATAGAGTCAGAACCTTGGTTTACAAATGGCTATCTCCAGAGGGAAAGAGCATTGACACGATATTGGATGACATTGTGCTAGAGCAATTTGTAGAAGCATTACCAGGTGAAATACAGTCCTTCCTTATTCTACAAGACTGTAGGAACACGAAAGACGCCATCTTGCTTGCTGACCGCTTCTTAGAGGCAAAAGCCATCGGTCAGAAGAGGATGGGTGTTCCGGATATGGCAGTCTTGGGAATGCCAGGAATGAAGGAGAGGTTAAGGGTGGATGAGTCTGTATCTAAGACACCCTTGCCAAAACCTGGTTGGGAGAAGCGAGAATGCTTTGCATGTGGACGGAAGGGTCACTTGAAGAAGAATTGCAGGGATAAGCTGGTGTTAGTAACCACCCAGTCCAAGGAGGTTGGGGAGGGATTTTTACTAACGGTGCGGGTCAACAATATCCAGGGCGAAGCCCTTTTAGATTCGGGCACCAACCAGTCAATGGTCTCTAAAGCCCTATGGCAGGAGATAGAGGCTCAGGGAGGAGATTCTGTAAGGTACCCTGAGGATAAAATAAGAATTCGTTGTGTGCATGGCGCGTCATCGTCATATCCTTTGCACACGGTAACTGTGGAAGGGCTAGGTTTGAGAGAATATCTCAGTAGCAGTGGTACCTAGGTTACCACATCCCATGGTTTTAGGTAGGGATTGGCCTCAATTTAAAAACGGCCTAGTTAAAGGACTAGCCGTCACTGCAGAAGCCAAAGTCCCTGACCCTAATAAGATAAGAAAGGAACCAGGATGGAGGGAGGAAAAAGTAAGATACGCAACATCCTCTCCGAGGGGTAAATCCAGGCTAGGGATGGTACCAGCCCCGTTATTTGAGAAACCCCGAGAGAAGCCAGGTAGGGAGAGAGCCCCTATCCAGGACCCTCCAAGTAAGGGAAAGTTCCTCCTAAAATGCTGTAAGCTTACACCAAATGCTAGGATCCCTAAGAGAGCCTCAGAGCAAGCGGCAGGCTTTGACCTATATAGTGCAGAGGACACTATTATACCACGTCAAGGGCGAGCCTTAGTGGAAACTGGTATCCAGCTTGAAATACCGCCCGGTTGCTATGGTCGGATCGCTCCGCGATCAGGTCTAGCGGTCAAGGAGTGCATTGATGTAGGTGCAGGGGTAATAGACCCGGACTTTAGGGAAGCTGTTAAAGTCTTACTGATAAAACTGTTCCAGAAAAGATTATAAAGTAACCCTAGGTGATAGGATAGCGCAGCTCATCATGGAGAGAGTTGGCTTCCCACTTATAGAGGAGGTTACTGAATTAAGCACCACCATAAGGGGGTCAAGTGGGTTTGGGTCCACTGGACAGGCCCTGGTGATAGGCCTGACGGCCACGAGTGAGGAAGAGAAGCCGGAGATGGACCTTGGTCCCCAGCTGGCTGAGTGTAAGGCCAAACCCATACCCCGGTTAGGGGAGGAACTCTCCTGGCACCAGCAACAGGCTCTGTTGAAGTTGCTGGAACGTTTTTCGGACGTTTTGACCCCTATACCAGGAGAGACCCAGCTGGTTGCGCACGAAATCGTGACCCCACCAGGTGAAGTTGTCCGACAAAGGCCATATAGGCTACCTGAAGCTAAGCGTAGAGAGGTGATTAGGCAGGTGCAGGAAATGCTCCACATGGGTGTGATTGAGGAGTCAGTCAGCCCATGGAATAGCCCGGTGGTCATGGTGCCTAAGCCGGATGGGACGATACGCTTTTGTATCGATTTCAGGAAGGTTAATTCCATCTCCAGATTCGATACATATCCGTTACCCCGGATAGAGGAATTACTGGACCAATTAGGGCAGGCAACCTATCTCACCACCTTAGATATGACCAAGGGGTATTGGCAGATTCCCCTCACCAGGGAATCTCGGCCAAAAACAGCCTTCAGCACGCCCCTTGGTCTATATCAATTCAGTCGGATGCCCTTTGGGCTACACGGAGCAGCGGCGACCTGCCAGAGACTGATAGATATCGTCTTGCGCTCGCATCGCTCCTACGCTATGGCCTACATGGATGATGTAATTATCCATAGTGATAATTGGGACCTCCATTTAGCACACATACGAGCGGTGCTGGAGGACATGAGGCGAGCGGGAATCACCCTAAATCCTGCCAAATGTCTTTTTGGAGGGAAAGAGGTGAAGTATCTGGGGCATTTAGTTGGAAGGGGGGTAGTGAAACCACTCATGGACAAGGTACAGTGTGTGAGGGACTTTCCACAGCCTATGACCAAAAAGCAGGTCCGGAGCTTTTTAGGCTTAATCGGATATTATAGAAGATTCCTACCACATTTCGCGTCCGAAAGTGCGCCCCTTACGGACATGTTAAAAAAAAATGCACCCAATCAGGTTAAATGGACCCCAAGTGCAGAGAGTGCCTTTGCACGAGTAAAGGAACGGTTATGTGCGGCACCCATCCTAAGAGGGGTCGACTTTAGTAAAACTTTTATACTCCAGACAGACGCGTCGGATACGGGACTAGGTGCTGTCCTGTCCCAGAAACAGGAGGGGGTAGAGCACCCACTGATGTTTTTAAGCCGGAAGCTGGCACCGGCTGAGCAAAAATATTCGACCGTAGAGAGGGAGTGCTTAGCAATCCGGTGGGCGATAGATGCCCTCAGGTTTTACTTGACTGGCCGCAGATTTACCCTAATCACTGATCATGCGCCCTTAAAGTGGCTATCAAGCATGAAAGATCATAACCCGCGCCTTACTAGGTGGTACATGGCCCTGCAAGCGTACGAATTTGGAATAGAACACAGGCCAGGTAAACTGCACGCAAATGCAGACGCCCTTTCTAGGATTCCGTGCTGTTCTGGACAGGTCCAGTCAGCCCGGAATATCTTAAATGGGGGGTTATGTGACAAGGCAGAGGTTGCAGAACCTAAAAATAGGGGTTTAAAACACTTTTTGTCCTCAGAAGCTGTCAGTAAACCAGGTCAGGAAAGGGTTAAGGATTCAGCCCTGAAAGCTGCTCTGCACAGGAAAGCAGAAAGAGAGCCACACCCTAGTTGCAGGCAAACCCAGGGAGCTGATGTGGGAGGAAAAGGGGCGGAGTCACACCTGATAGGGCAGCCCTGTTCACATAACTAGGAAGCAACTGTTAGTCAGGGAGAACGAGAGAGAGAGAGAGAACCCTACGTGGAGTTCCACGAGCAGCAAGGAGAAAGAGAGCAGTTCCAGGAAGGTCCAGGAGAGTCAGATCCAGGGAGAGATCTGGGGACCAGGAGAAGCAAAGCCAAGAGCAACCGATACCCGGTTGGCACAAGGTGCTTGGGGAGTTGCTAGCCAGACTGCAGAGAGACAGCCAGGTCTCAGGAGTGCCGTCTGAAAAAGCTTCCAGGAAGGAACTACCGTGAGCTACACAGCAAACAAAAACAGGTCAGAGACTATTTTAAACCTCAGGGGAAAAGGTCAGATACCTTGCCTGGAAGGGATAGGAGTAGTTCTCTGGAATCTTCTCTCAAAGCCGGAATTATAAAAGAGAGATTGGGAAGAGAGAAAGTCCCATTCAAAAGACTGCAAAAGTTTTCATGCTACAGAGAACGTGACAGGAGCTCTAGCTCTGAGTATAGCCCAGGTGCCTTTCAGCATGTTACTAATTGCAGGCAGCACAGACACGGGCAACAGTTAGACTCTGAAGAGCACGCTGTGTTAAAAGAACTAGTGAAGCAGTATCAAGGGAAATATTTGCCTCTCAACCAGAAAGCATATACTAGGCAGACCAGAAGGAAGGTGAGCCCTTTTTATGGTGTTTTAAAAGATGCTGGTGATTTGGAATCCTTGCAAGTGCCTAGATATTTTAGAGATAACAAACAGAAGCAGCTTAAAGCACTAATTAAGCAGTGGCAGTCTGTAGACTCCCTTAACCCAGGTCTTAAGGACATATCAGACCCAGAGCTGGAGGATATGCAAATTGATGCACTATTAAGTGATAGCAGTGGATCAGCTATGGACTGTGGGGTTTGTTATAAGGAATGAAAGCCATATAAGTGTATCCTGTAAAACAGAGGTCACCAACCTCCAGAGGGCCGCGGGCCGCACAGCCGACTACCGGCAGACTCGCGGGCCGCACCCCCCTCCCCCCCGCGCGAAAAAAAAACCTGCTCATACCTGTACTTTGATTATTCCATGTCAGCTCCCTCCCTTCTTCTGCAGCCGCGGCTCCCTGCCTCTTAGGGAACCGCGGCTGTGCTTGTAAAATCATCGCGGAGCCCTTCCTGTCTTGACGGGCTCCGTGCAGCATTGTCCCGCCTCTAAAGGAAGTTGTTTACCACTTCCTTTGGAGGCGGGACAATGCTGCACGGAGCCCGTCAAGACAGGAAGGGCTCCGCAATGATTTTACAAGCACAGCCGCGGTTCCCTAAGAGGCAGGGAGCCGCGGCTGCAGAAGAAGGAGTCGGTGAGTTTGCCTTGGCGGGCCGCACCGGGGTAGAGTCTCGCGGGCCGCACGGAGGGACCTCGCGGGCCGCAGGTTGGTGACCCCTGCTGTAAAAGGAGTGAAAGCTGTACAAAGATATCCTATAGAAGTGCTGAGAAAGCGTATTTGCTATAACCTGAGTTTCCACGGGGATAGGCAGCGTTCTGCCTGTGGGAAACTCAAGCCTAATTAATTCAGCTGTGAAGAGAAGTACAAGGCTGTGAAAGTTTTCCTGTGTTTAAAGCATGTATATGGAAGCAATGCCAATGGAGAGAAACAGCTGTTGTATTTGAAGCTGAAGGAAGTTTGAAAGCTGAATGTTTTGCTTTGAGTTTGTACCTGAGAAGCATCAGGGGATTCTTGGACTTTTATTTGACACAATTGCGTAGCACTATCTTTTGTCTGTGTTTGGGGAAGTAGTTCACCAAACTCCTGTGCGGCAATAAAGTTATTGTTAAACCCACGGAGGCCTTTGCTGTATTTACTTGGACCACAACTACAACGGATACCAGGCTGCAGCACTTAGAAGGTTTATAAATCTGTATTCCCCTATGCATCACATACCAACCCCTCCTAGGCAACCGCCTATATATACCAGAGGGTGCTGAAGTGTGACAACTGCCAATAGCTGATGTGGACGGGGGCTTGGAATGGAAATGGGATGAGTGGAAGGGGGAGCTTGAACTGCAAATAGCTGATGGGTAGGGGGGCTTGGAATGGAAATGGGCTGTGAGGGGAGGGAGCTAGGACTGGAAATAGGCTGAGTTGGGGGTATCTAGGACAGGAAATGGGCTGATGGAGGAGCTAGGATAGGACTGGAAATGTGCTGTGGTGGGGGCTTGGATTGAAATGGACTCATGGAGGGGCTAGAACTGGAAGTAGGCTCATGGGGGGCTTGGATTGGAAATGGACTGAGTGGAGGGGAGCTAAGATTTGACATGGGCTGATGGTGGGGCTAGGAAAGGACTAGAAATAGGCCGATGGGGTGCAGGGATTGGAAATGAGCTGATGGAGGGACTCAGATAGGACTGGAAATGGGGCTGATGGGGAGCTAGGACTAGAAATGGGCTGATGCGGTGACTAGAAGGGAGCGGATGCTGGGTGGGGCTGGAACTAGAAGGGAGCTGATGTTGGGGGAGGATTAGAATGGGATGGGGCTGGGAGAGTGAAATGGAGAGGGGAAAAATATTTTGTGTGGAACGGAAGAAAAATCTACAATTGGCCAGGTACTGGGAGAGTAAGTGGGGATTGAGAATAGAGGGGTAAAATTTGAGTGGATGAAATAGGAATGAGGAAAGATCAAAAGGAGAAAGATTAGTATCTTAAAGCAGATTTAGAGAGAGAATGGAAAAAAGCTAGAAGAGAGAAGAAAGGACAAATGGACAGCAGACGATGGAGAGTTAGCAGAAGACACGAAGAAACCAGAAGAAAATGGCTGGAGCAATTGCAACTGAAAAAAAATGCACAAAAGGTAGAAAGATATCTCTTTATTTTGAATTTATTAACTGGGATATGTCAGCTCTAGGAAATGTGCATCATTAACGTCTGCGCTTTGTTTAGTACAAGAGGAAATTAATTTATAGTTCTATTTCTACAGTGTTGTTGTACATTCCAAGTTTGGCTTTTGGGGTTCCCAGTTTAATTATTGTCTTCCAGTTTCTAAATTGTGATTCCTTGTTTGGTGATGGTCTATGTTCTGCATGTGTAACTGAGCTGAGCTATTCTGTTTATGTAATTCCTATTTGACATTGACACTTGCTCTCTTTCCCCAGTAGTTCATGTATTGTTATTCTCTGAAATGTATTGGTTTAATATTTGCAGTGTTGCCTTTGAATAGGTAGGGTCTGGTGCTTTGTGAGTCCTGGTAGTGCTATTACGATACGGCGGGTTTGCTATGGGCTCTAAATGGGCAGTGTTTGTAGTAGTTTCTAATATGCCTGGCAGTTGGCACTGGATTATAGTAATGTAGAAATCTTTTAGTCTTTCTTTATCCATACACTCATTAAGAGGCATGTTTACATAAAGGTTTGTGTATGGTAGCATTATGCAAATGAAGCCCCACACCGAGTCTCCGCACATAGCCCCACACCCCCCTTGGGCCGCCCCTGCTCTGTTTACCCACATACAAGGTAGTCAATATTTCAAAAGTCCCTTTCTCCAGGTAAATAGCCTTTTACAAGGGTAACTAGCCTTTGAAAATTGCTCTCCATAATATAATAAACTATTCTTAACACATTCAGAGATGTAAAGGCTTTTGAAAGCTTTCTGCTGTTTTATGCAATAACTTACAGTATAAAATCAACTGAGAGGACGATCCAAGATGGTGGTATGCTGTAAGGCTGGCTCAGACATGTCTTGAGGCATGGGAAAAATGAGGAAAGCAAAGCGGGCTAAGCTGACCCAGACTGACCTGTCTACTTCCTCTCCAGTTACCTTTGGACCAATTGATTTTTTTTTTTTTTTTTTGCATCAAGAGCAGCAGCTGGGGTTGCAAAGTGGAGCAGAAATCCCAGTGGTATGGTTGATGGAGCACTCTAGCTCTGTCACTTTTGGGCAGTGACCTCTCACCCCGCATGATGCAGAGACCTCCCAAGCTGGTCTGCCCTGGAACCTGTCTAGTCGGGTTGGAGGATGCCGGATCTCCACTTGGTTTGCCTGCCTCTCCTCTGGGGATGCTCGCTGGAAATGAGACCGTGGTGGTTGAAGCCTTGCCGGACCATCGTAAGCAAGTGGAGCTGAGGTGGAAATTCAATCATAGCAGCACTGGAGGTGTCCGCCAACCCTGGACCTGGTGATTCCCTGGAGTCATCAGAGCTTGCAATCATTGAAGTTGGTAGTGCTTCTTTTTCCTTTCTATTGCAAAGACCAACTGTTTACATTGGAATCCATATGGAATGTGATTAAACTTCTAGGGGAGGCCATTACTCCTCAAATACAACTTTACACACTAAGACACAAAAGTTAACTGAGGACTGTTTGAAAACTACATTGAAGATTTATCTCAGCTAATAAACTGCATGGAAGAACAGTCAGATGCATTTATTAAGGACTTAAATAATATAAAATTTAAGTTGGAATTTTCCAAGGTCCCCCCAATGGAGGTTCCTTGTGATTCTTGTCCTCTGTTAGTTAAAACATGTTATTTGTTGCAGTGTCAGAAAGTCCCCACTTCGGCAGAGATTTCTGTCCCTAAGGAGGCAGATGTATTAAATATTTCTGTAGCATTAGAAAAGTCTCAGATTTGGGTTTGATAAGTCCTGCTTTTGTGTCTGATAGAGAGCAGTTCCTCCAGATGTTTTTTCATAAAAGAAATGTTCCTTTTAAGGTCTGCTTAGTCAGGATTTTCCCTGACCTGGCTAGAGAAACCCGGCGTCACAGACTTGAGTTTCTCATCTTGCGGCTGCGGGTTCTCCAGCAGAGAAGGGGAGGGGGGTGTTTTTCCTAAAATACCCCTGTAAGTGTCTTGTCAAGCTCCAGAGTCAATCATGTATTTTTTAATTTCCTTCAGAATTGATTTCCTTTTTAAATGCCCATGAATCTCCTGGTTCTGGACTCCGGATTTTCCTGCTCGCATCTTAGAATGAGTCAGCTGTTCCATCCCTGTTTTCCTAATATGGATGGTGTTTGTTCCTTTTTTTTGTTTGTTTTGCTAGTCATCATCTTGGATATTATTGTGGACTAGAAGTTAGGTGGTTTTAATATCTTTGCCTCTTGAGTGTCATGACTTTGATCTTGTACTTTTTCCGTTTGTTATTTTCTTAGGCTACCTGCATTTCCTTAACAAGTTTGTTTAAGCTTGTATTATTTGTAAAATTGTATAAATATAAAATTAAATAAATAAATCAATCAACTGAAAACTGACTTTTAAATGGGAGGTGTGTGACACATAAATATTCTGCAGGGTTTTAGCTCGCTGTCAATCTGAGTTCCAATCAGCCTTGGCCTGAAGCAGCACACATCAGCTTCCTGTTTGTTATATTCAAAACAATATGTGCACATAGCAGAAGACACAAACCCCTCGTGGCACTAGGAGACTACAACCTAACATTCGCACCCACCAGAGAGACCGCAACGTTCTTAAAAGCCATGGAGTCATTAAAATATTGCCAGACAATCACCACCCCAACACACCAACATGGTACAACTCCGGACATGGTCTTTATGCCAGTACAATTAGTGGTCCAAAAAATATATCCTTGGTTCAGTCAACAATTAACAATCATAATAAGTAGAACCAAACCCAACAATAATATCTCCCAAATCTAAGGAATTTCTTTTTGTCGGAGAAGGCTGGAGGTGACTGAAATGTAACCCAGTCACACCAGGCAACCTTATCCCTTTTAATTATAGTGTAGCTAAAAACGCTATACTTAGCTTATCAAAATTATCAGTGAAATGTTCCAACACTCCTTGTGCCAAAAGTATTTCCACACAGCGGATTTGTAGCAGTCCACGACGTACGTTTCGGGCCCCTGGCCCTGTTTCAAGTGTTCACGCTCTTACAAATCACCGCTTTTAAAAGTTTCCCGAGTGAACTCACCATACTGAAGTTTTAAAGAGAGAAAAGACTTGCTATTGGCTAATAATTTTCTGCCATTCAAAAGGGAGCTCCAATCAACTAACCGGGAGACCCCACTGTCACCGGGGAATCCCTTAGTGTCATGGATTGCGTCATAATAGGCTAAACCAGGGGTCTCAAACTCAAATTGCTTTGAGGGCCAAATGAGGACTTGTAGAGTAACCCGGGGGCCGCACAAGATGCAGGCCTCATTTGCATAAGGGCATCATTTGCATAAATATTTGCATAATGTTACCATACACTAACTTTTAGTAAACATGCCTCTTAATGAGTGTATGGATAAAGAAAGACTAAAAGATTTCTACATTACTATAAACCAGTGCCAACCGCCAGGCACATTAGGAACTACTAGAAACACTGCTCATTTAGAACCCATAGCAAACCTGCCGTGTCCTAACAGCACTACCAGGACTCACAAAGCACCATACCCTAACTATCAAAAGGCAACACTGCAAATATTAAATCAACACATTTCAGAGAATAACAATACATGACCTACTCGGGAAAGAGAACAAGTGGCAATGTCAAATAGGAATTACATAAACAGAATACCTCAGCTCAGTTACACATGCAGAACATACACCATCACCAAACAAGGAATCACAATTTAGAAACAGGAAGACAATTAAACTGGGAACCCCAAAAGCCAAACTTAGAATGTACAACACTGTAGAAATAAAACTATACATTGATTTCCTCTTGTATTAAATAAAGTGCAGACTTTAAAGATGCACATTTCCAAGAGCTGACATATTTCAGTTAATAAATTCAAAATAAAGAGATATTTTTCTACCTTTTGTGCATTTTTTTTTCAGTTGCAATTGTTCCATTCACTTTCTTCTGGTTTCTTTGTGTCTTCTGCTAACTCTCCATCGTCTGCTGTCCATTTGTCCTTTCTTCTTTCCTAGTTTTTTTCCATTCTCTCTACATCTGCTTTAACATACTAATCATTCTCCTTTTGCTCTTTCCTCATTCCTATTTCATCCACTCAAATTTTACCCCTCCATCCTCAATCCCCACTTACTCTCCCAATACCCGGCCAATTGTAGATTTTTCTTCCCTCCCACACAAAATATATTTCCCCTCTCCATTTCACTCTCCCAGCCCCATCCCATTCTAATCGTCCCCCAACATCAACTCCCTTCTAGCTCCTGCCCCACCCAGCATCCGCTCCCTTCTAGTCCCCGCATCATCAGCCCATTTCCAGTCCTAGCTCCCTCCCCTCACAGCCCATTTCCTTTCCAAGCCCCCCTCCCCATCAGCCCATTTCCATTCCAAGCCCCCTTCCACTCAGCCCATTACCATTCCAAGACCCTGTCCCCATCAGCTATTTGCAGTTCAAGCTCCCCCTTCTACTCGGCCCATTTCCAGTCATAGCACCCCCCCCAGTCCATTACCAGTTCTAGCCCCCCCCCTAGCCCATTATCGGTCCTAAGCCCCCCAATAGCCCACTTCCAGGCCTAACCCTTCCATCGCCCTGTCTTCATTCTTAGCCCCCCCATAACCCCATTTCAGTCTTAGCCCCCCAATCAGACCACCTCCAGTCCTAACCCCCATCTGTCCATTACCAGTCCTAACCCCCATCACCCCATTTTCAGTACTACCCCCCCCAGCCACACATCAAGTCCTGCTCCCCCCCCACATCAAGTCCTGCTCCCCCTCCATCAAGTCCTGCTCCCCCCCAACATCAAGTCCTGCCCCCCGCATCAAGTCCTCCCCCCCCCACATCAAGTCCTGCTCCCCCCCCAAGTCCTGCCCCCCACTTCAAGTCCTGCTCCCCCCCCACATCAAGTCCTGCCCCCCCCATCAAGTCCTGACCCCCCCACATCAAGTCCTGCTCCCCCATCAAGTCCTGCTCCCTCCCTCCCTCCCCCCCCCGGGAAAATTAAACTTTAAAAAAACCCAGCTTCTGCTGCTGCTGCTGCCGCTGCCGTGGCCGGCAATAGCAGCAATATCGCAAGTCCCGCGGGCTCCATTCCCCCCCCCTCCTCCCCCCCTTCCTTCCTTCCTGCTTGCCTGCCAGTTCTCCGCTTCGGCTCTCAGAGCCGCGAAGGGAGAGCTTCTCCCTCGTGACTCTGTTCAGCCCGCTGGGGCAGATGGGAAATTTCCCATCTGCCCCAGCGGGCTGAACAGAGTCGCGAGGTAGAAGCTCTCCCTTCGCGGCTCTGAAAGGCGAAGCCGAAGCGGAGAACTGGCAGGCAAGCAGGAAGGAAGGGGGGGGGGAGCGGAGCCCGCGGGACTTGCGATATTGCTGCTATTGCCGGCCACGGCAGCGGCGGCAGCAGCAGCAGAAGCCGGGGTGGTTTTTTTTTCCCCCTATGCATCGCGGGCCGCACAAAGGTCTCTCGCGGGCCGCGTGTTTGAGACCCCTGGGCTAAACCATTCAACTTCCTTATTCAATCCGGTAGGTTGAACAGCCTGTAGCTCAAAAATCAAGTGCTGTTCCCGACGTTGTAATGCAAGGAGGCGATTTCCACCCCGAGGGTTCGGAGGTATATAGTCCAAGACAGTCCAGGTAAATTCAGAAAATGACTGATGATGAATTAGCTCACAATGTTCAACTAAGGGAGTTGACATCACCTTCTGTTTGATCCGCGAGGCATGTTCACTCAGACGCACCTTTATTTTTCTAGAGGTCTTCCCAACATAGATTAAAGGGCAAGGACATGTCAAAATATATACTACATGTGTAGAATCACAAGTGGTCGCCCACCGACGCCGATAAACTCTGCCTGTATTAGGATGTATCCAATCCTCTCCAATTGAAGCTCGTGCACAAAAACTACACTTAGAGCAGGTAGTATGGCCCCTTGAAGCCGGATCAAAAGGTAGAGGACGATCGATAGAAGTCGCAGTATGAACCAGTCTATCTCGCAAATTAAAACCTCTAGAAAAGGCTATCCGGAGAGGTTTTCTGAAACAGGGGTGCAGACCTAAAATACCCCAATGTTTGCGTAAAATTGCAACTACTGAGGAACTCAAAGTCGTATATGGCAATGTACCAACAATGTATTCCGGATCTTCTGGCTGAGTGCTTGTAGTTTGAAACTCTTCATTAATAAGCCATTCCCTATGAGTATTCAAAGCACGACGATAAGCCAGACGAATCACCTTGTCCGGATAACCCCGGTGCTTTAATCTGGTAGTCAGGTCCCAAGCTTGAAATCCAATAACGTGGAACAAACCCTTCTTAATCGGAGAAATTGACCATAAGGTAAATTACGTCTCATGGGCCCCGGATGACAGCTATGGTACATGAGAAGACTATTTCTAGAGGTTCTAATTTGCGAGATAGACTGGTTCATACTGCGACTTCTATCGATCGTCCTCTACCTTTTGATCCGGCTTCAAGGGGCCATACTACCTGCTCTAAGTGTAGTTTTTGTGCACGAGCTTCAATTGGAGAGGATTGGATACATCCTAATACAGGCAGAGTTTATCGGCGTCGGTGGGCGACCACTTGTGATTCTACACATGTAGTATATATTTTGACATGTCCTTGCCCTTTAATCTATGTTGGGAAGACCTCTAGAAAAATAAAGGTGCGTCTGAGTGAACATGCCTCGCGGATCAAACAGAAGGTGATGTCAGCTCCCTTAGTTGAACATTGTGAGCTAATTCATCATCAGTCATTTTCTGAATTTACCTGGACTGTCTTGGACTATATACCTCCGAACCCTCGGGGTGAAAATCGCCTCCTTGCATTACAACGTCGGGAACAGCACTTGATTTTTGAGCTACAGGCTGTTCAACCTACCGGATTGAATAAGGAAGTTGAATGGTTTAGCCTATTATGACGCAATCCATGACACTAAGGGATTCCCCGGTGACAGTGGGGTCTCCCGGTTAGTTGATTGGAGCTCCCTTTTGAATGGCAGAAAATTATTAGCCAATAGCAAGTCTTTTCTCTCTTTAAAACTTCAGTATGGTGAGTTCACTCGGGAAACTTTTAAAAGCGGTGATTTGTAAGAGCGTGAACACTTGAAACAGGGCCAGGGGCCCGAAACGTACATCGTGGACTGCTACAAATCCGCTGTGTGGAAATACTTTTGGCACAAGGAGTGTTGGAACATTTCACTGATAATTTTGATAAGCTAAGTATAGCGTTTTTAGCTACACTATAATTAAAAGGGATAAGGTTGCCTGGTGTGACTGGGTTACATTTCAGTCGCCTCCAGCCTTCTCCGACAAAAAGAAATTCCTTAGATTTGGGAAATATTATTGTTGGGTTTGGTTCTACTTAGTACAATTAGTGGAGCAGAACAAGAGCACAAAACCAACAATCACGCCAGTCCCTTGGTCAGACCACCATGTGATTGAATTCACCATGACCCTGAATAACCCTACACAACACAAAGAAGATGAAAGAGCAACTAGAAGGTTTAAAAATTCAACAAAGAATCATTCATAAACAAAATCACTCCACAACTTTAACAGGAATACGATACCCTTGATCTAAACATAGAAAAATGGAACACTATAATATCTAACGCAGCATCTGCCCCAACAAGCACAGAACCACAAACACGCAAGAGATCCAATGCCCCATGGTACTCAAATGAAATCAGAATTGCAAAGCGCACACTCAGAAGACTGGAAAGAAAATGGAGACGGAACAAATCACACAACCTCCAAACTCAATACAGAGCCAAGCAACTTAAATATAATAATCTAATAAATGAGCATAGACAGCAACACCATACCAACCTAATCATGAAATCTACTAATAGACCAAGAGAACTCTTTAGCATTGTCCAAAAGCTCACCAAGGACGACACACAACAAAGTACACACCACCTTGACCCACAAAAATATGCAGATTACATGAAGTCAAAAAACACCAACCAAACATGCTCTAATACACCACAAACAAACGATTACAAAATAAGAAAAGCATGGGAGAGCTTCAGCATACCAACAAAGCAGCAAGTAGAAGACATTATATCTGGACTAAACACAACAACTTCACCTTCAGACCCATGCCCTGTGGAGTGGCTCAAAGCTACAAAAAGCCAACTCTCTCATCACATTCAAAAAATCGTCAAAGATTCACTCCAACAAGGATATATGCCGCAACTTCTAAAGCATGCAGTGATACAACCAATACTCAAAAGTAGCAATCTAAGCCCATCCGAATCAAAAATCATACCGTCCCATCTCCAGCCTGCCATTCCTTGCTAAAATTGTGGAAAAGGAAGTGCAAAGACAACTTCAGGACCATATTGACATAAATGCCCCACTGGACATCCATCAGCACGGATTCAAGCCCCAACACGGCATGGAAACTCTACTCACCTTCCTCTTTGACAATCTCCTAAGAGGCATGGACAACATAAAAAACGGCTTCTTGCTAGTGTTCATGGATATTTCAGCGGCCTTCGACACTGTCCCACACTAAGCTACTGCATCGCTTACAACAGATAAGACTATGTAAAAGTACCCTGAATTGGTTTACATCATACTTAGAAGGGCGAACACAACAAGTCAAATGCGACCAAAAGAAATCACTACAATTCTCAGTCATGCAAGGAATACCACAAGGCTCAGCCCTATCATCAATGCTGTTTGACATCTACATCCAGCCCATATGCAACATCATCAAGCATCATAAAATACACTACCACATTTATGCTGACGACATCATGGTATACGCTCCAATCAACCTACTAGCACTAAATACAACAACAATAACCAAATGCCTCGAAGACATGAATGACTGACTCATAGCCAACAACTTAACAGTCAACTATGATAAAACCGAGGCAATGTTCGTCACCAGGAACCCCACCTTCATACCTCCACAAACTATCAGCATCTTAGACAAACATATAGTAGTCAAAAAAGAAGTTAAATATCTAGGCATCACATTGGACAGAGCGCTGAACCTGAAATCCCACATCAACAAAATCGCAAACAAGGCCTATCAACGGTTGAGGACCATCAGACAAATCAAACCAATACTCCGTCAGGACCACTTCCGCACAGTGTGCCAAGCACTCATCACACCACTGCTTGACTATGGAAACTCACTATACCAAGGCCTCCCTCAGCAGACACTACACCCACTACAGATGGTGCAAAACACCACAGCATGCATCATTACAGACACTCCAAGGACAGAGCACATCACCCCTGTCTTACAACGACGACACTGCCTCCCAATGCTGGCAAGAGCTAAATGCAAAACAATTATGATCATCTTCAAAATTATTCACCATCTCTCAGCAGATGTACTCCAAGACATTATAACAAGAGATATCGGCAATAGACCAAGAAGAACCAATAACGACAACATGATCGGCACACCTGCAGTCTATCACAAAACCAAGCAAACAACTTCAAAAATAGCTCCATCACTACTGGCGTCCACACTATGGAACTCCCTCCCAACGAGCCTAAGGGCACTAGATGACATCACAGACTTCTGCAAAGACCTCAAAACACTGTTATTTACAGAATCATACGAGCATTTAGACAACAGCCCATACCTAAACAGAAACACAACCACCCCAGCCAACTAGGCACGCACTCATGCTACCTACACACACAAGTTTATTGTACTACGTTATTGAACACCCTCTTGTTAAATGTTACCCTTCAATTGTACTGTCTAAATGTTTACAAGTACCCTAATGTTAAATGTAACCCTCCAATTGTGATGTGACGTGACCACCTTGATTGGAGGATAAGGTGGCATACAAATCTGTCTAAATAAATAAATAAATTTGGCAATCTCCTATTATCCTGTCATATTTTGTACATATTGTAGGTTTTCAATAGTAGAGATCTCAAATGTCTCTCTCACTTGTTTATATACCAAGAAACAACTCCAATTAACCCTCACACTTATAATACCCAAACAACCTAGAGTTAAAGTGATAAACTCACTAAAATAATTATAAATCATTAACCCGGGGCTACACATCTACATTGCCATTTTTATGAAACTAAAACAAAAACATGAATGAGGAGTGGGATATTAAGGGGCCTTAGTAGGAGGGCACAAGGCACAAACCACGGTAGGTTCTTAACTGCTCATATGCCTATGAGTTTTGCCCGATTTTCATTCATTGACCCCCAAAGCATGTTTTTTATCATTTCTAAATGTATTTAAAGATTCAAATAACCACTTAGCTTTTAAGTGGTGGTGAATCCCACACCTCAGAATGTGACAAAGCCGAAAGACCCTAAGTCGACTTGAGTTTCACTCATGACTTAAGGGGCTGCATCAGGATTGGTCTAACAGCAAGAAGGAAGCCTTATGGGAATAAAAAACACCATTGCTATGGAGATATTTAAACCGTAGGCAGACAGAAAGACAAGCAGACTGCAATCAACACAGATCACAGTAGTCATCCAATCAAGAGACTCATTGACTCCTCCAGGAGAAACAGTATTGAGCACAAATATCCACCTTTATTCTGATCTAGCCAATCGCTGCTCAGCATTGCCATTATGAAGATTATTAAACTTGTCAAGGACAAACCACTGTAACTGTTCCCACTGGTGCCCAAACTTGATACAATGTTGCACTTTAGGGGCTATGTTGATGTTATTAGCAAGATGAGTCTTATGCTCACTCAATTGTGTTTTAACTTGACAGCACATTTTACCAATATATGCTTTAGAACATGGGCAAATTATTACAAACACAACCCATGCAGAACTGCAGTTGGTCACATGCTTCAAAATATACCATTTACCAGTCTGAGGGTCAGCCAATTCAGTGATCTGTAGCAAGGTGGAACACATTATACAATGACCACAGGGGTCATGATCAGTGTTCGCTCTAAGCTGCGATGGGTCCACCCCAACATTCCTGCCGGCGTGTGTGTGTGTGCGTGTGCAGTGCAATCGATCGCTCCGCCCCTCCCCCCACCGGCAGGAATGCCGGCAGAGGACCCGGCCCAGATGAAAGGGAACATTGCGAGGGTGCTGCGGCTTGTGTTGGACGCTGTGTCTAACACACACCGCAGCACGCTCACAATGTTCCCTTTCATCTGCGCTGGGTCCTCCGCCAGCATTTCTGCTGGTGGGGGGAGGGGTGGACCGATCGATTGCACTGCACACCCTCCACCCCCTCCGGCAGGAATGTTGGTGGCAGACCCAGCACAGCTTAGAGGGAACACTGGTCATGATGCCCCTTCTGCTGATGGATTGTGTGTTCAGCTAAGTAATCTGTTTGCACTAGAACATCCTGAAGATTACAAGGACAGGTAAAGGCAATACATGGTCCATTAAGAAACACCGGGTGTAAAGCAAGTATATGCCAATGATCGTAAATACTGTGTGCCACTTCTTGTGCTTTATCTGAGAAGCGTAAGATGCATACATGCTTATCCATGTCATTAGATCTTTGCTGTTGTAAGAGCCAAGAGCGATTGGCATACTTGGCTCTCAAATAAGCTTTCCTAATCACCCCCTTTGAGAAACTGCACTGTAATAATCTTTCAGTCAGTTGTTTAGCATGATGACAAAATCTATATCATCGAATCAAATGCAGCATACTCTCAAAAATTGCCCAATGAGAAGGGCCCGTTTTAACGTGAAAGGATGGTGACTGTCTAAATGTAGTAGCTTATTACAATCTACAGCTTTATGAAATAAAGTTGTACTCAGTGACCCCGCCCCCATCAGTTTTACCATAACATCCAGAAAAGAAAATTGGGAAACAGAACTGGACTTGGTGAATTGTAGGCACAGATCCTGTGCATTTAACCAATGTGTAAACTCTTGTAAGGTGGTTTCCATGCCTTTGTCACATTCCACTAGGGGTTCTGAAGTGTGGGATTCACTGCCATTTAAAAGCTAAGTGTTTTTCTTGAATTTTAAATGCATTTAGAAATGATAAATAAAACACACTTTGGGGCCAATGAATGAAAAGTGGGCAATAACTCATAGGCATGTGAGCGGTTAAGAACTTACCATGGTTTGTGCCTTGTGCCCTCCTACTGAGGCCCCTTAATATCCCACCCCTCATTCATATTTTTATTTTCGCTTCGTATAAATGGCAATGTAGATATATAGCCCCAGGTTTGTGATTTTAGAATTATTTTAGTTGAGTTTATCACTAGCTCTAGGTTATTTGGGTCTATCACTTGTTTGACATCTCTCTTCTCTGTCAAATGCTGTGCAAACCAATAATACTAAATCGCTCATCTAAAAGTCCATTCATCAATAAATATGAATAAATTAGGCCAAAGAACAAGCCCATGATATGTAATAAAGCATGTCCATATGAGTATAAGCATACTAATACAAAAACTATTAGAAAGCAGAATGAACCAACACCACCAATGCTTCCTTGGGAACTTTATTATGGATTCTTTGTTCATTTTTAAAATTTATTTATTTATTTTACTTAGCTATACTTATATTCCGCTTTTCACCAGGTCAAAGCAGTTTTCATTAAGCAAGTGATACATCGAACAAGTCAAAACATATTTACAGTTTGAATAGAGGGGGGGAGGAGATGGTGGAGAAGTAATACAATCAATCAACCAGTTGTAACTTATTTACAATCTAGATTAGGTATATATCTAGGTTTCTTAACTTAATTTACATTTCTGATTCATATCATGGTTGTAAATTACACTGCTTCCACCCTAGTCCAGTGTTTATGGTGTGTCACCAGCGGTGGCACTCAAGTGGTCCCTGAACAGTTAGTTTTCAATTGCTTCCTAAAGGAGGAGAGGTCCATGTTGTTCTGAAGTTTGGTTGGGAAAGAGTTCCATAGCAAAGGTGTGTAGAGGTCAAATGCATAGGCACATGCTTGGTTGTTGTATTTTGTCCTTGCATGCGGTATGTGATAAGGAAGCTTATCATAGCTCAGGAAGGAGCTATAGCTAATTAATCTGTGAACCCACTATTTTTTTGTTAAATCAGTCAGGGCCTAGTAGCAACAGTTTAAGATTCAATTTAAAACACAGAAGAGAACTTTCGGGTTACCTTTCATACCCAGTAGACAGCTGTAGTTTAAATTTCATAGTCACTCAGGGCCTAGCATCAGCAAAGTACTTTTAGTTTCAAATTAAAACACAGAAGAAAGCTTTCTGGTTAAATTTAGAATCCAGCAGAGAGCTTGTAGTTTAAATTTCTTAATAGGTTAGAGCCTAGTAGCAGCAAAGAGCTATAATTTAAATCAAATCAGAATATAGCTTTAGAGGGAACATAGCTTAGCACAAAAGGCAAAACAAGGTCAATTCTCCTTGAGCAGCATATAAAGTCTTCTAGAGACCTTTACAAAGAGGCCTTCTACCTAGTGGGCAAGCGACCTGTGAAGTTTTTTCAATAGGTGTTAACACCAGCTGGCAGTTCAAAAGGCCATTTTGAAAGACTCCTTCTATCCAAGCAAGGACTGTTAATTACCCAGGAAGTAGGTCACTGCTTACATCAGGAGCACAAGCATAAATAGCTCAACCAGAGCTCTGTGACCCTCAGTCTTGAAGGACAAGAAAGGGGGGCTGTTACTTCTGGAGAGAAATCTGAAATTGTGAGTATATACTTCTGGGAATTTTTCTGAAAGGAATTTTTTTTTCTTTTAAAGCTAATTAATCTGTGAACCCACTATTTTTTTGTTAAATCAGTCAGGGCCTAGTAGCAACAGTTTAAGATTCAATTTAAAACACAGAAGAGAACTTTCGGGTTACCTTTCATAGCCAGTAGACAGCTGTAGTTTAAATTTCATAGTCACTCAGGGCCTAGCATCAGCAAAGTACTTTTAGTTTCAAATTAAAACACAGAAGAAAGCTTTCTGGTTAAATTTAGAATCCAGCAGAGAGCTTGTAGTTTAAATTTCTTAATAGGTTAGAGCCTAGTAGCAGCAAAGAGCTATAATTTAAATCAAATCAGAATATAGCTTACCTCAGCGGCACAGGACAAGGTACTGTGTAGCAGCCCTTTTTTAATAAGTGTTATATCCCTCCCTCCCTCCCCACACCCACCCTCCCCTGGGATAATCACAGCTTTATAGGTACTTGCACAACTTAAAAGACAGGAGGTGCTCTCAGGTGAAGCTCATTACCCAAATCAGTCATACACTAAGGACCTGAGATTAATTAAGCTTCAGGTGAACAAGGTATATTAAACTTCTTAGGTACAGTTTTAGTGGTATAAATATCCATAGCACCCTTTAGTACATAAAGAACTTAAAGATCTAAACACAAACTTAAAACTAAGATGCAGACAGCAGTCCAGCAGCGGGATGTGGGCTTTCCAGTCTTTTGCATTGAGTGTCACATGTATGATTTTCTCCCAGCTGGTGAGAGGTCTTACATGTGCACTAGGTGCAAGGAGCTCTCTGCTCTCAGGGAACGAGTCCGTTCTCTAGAGGCTAGAGTAGCAGACTTGGAAAACATAAGACAGACAGAGAGGTACATAGACGAGACCTACAGGGATATAGTCCTGAATTCCCACCTCCAGTCTGGCAGCATCCCTGTTGCCATGGAGGAGAGAGGTCACGTGACAGGAGAGCATCACCCTGGTGTGGCAGGAAGTGATCCTGTAACTAGGACCTGTCCTCCAGGTGATGTAAACCCCTCTCGCACCGAGGAGGTTTCTCCAGGGCCAAGTGCCCATGAGGGAAGGGTTAGGACAGCAGTCATAGTTGGTGTTTCGATCATTAGGCATGTAGATAGCTGGGTGGCTGGTGGACGTGAGGATCGCCTGGTAACATGCCTGCCTGGTGCGAAGGTAGCGGACCTCACACGCCACCTAGATAAGGTCTTAGATAGTGCTGGGGAGGAGTCTGCTGTCTTGGTACATGTCGGTACCAATGACATAGGAAAATGTGGTAGGGAGGTTCTGGAAGCTAAATTTAGGCTTTTAGGTAGGAAGTTGAAATCCAGAACTTCCAGGGTAGCGTTCTCCAAAATGCTTCCCGTTCCACGCGCAGGACCCAAAAGGCAGGCAGAGCTCCGGAGTCTCAATGCGTGGATGAGACAATGGTGCAGAGATGAGGGGTTCGGATTTGTTAGGAACTGGGGAACATTCTGGGGAAAGGAGGGGCTCTTCCGAAGGGATGGGCTTCACCTTAACCGGGATGGAACCAGGCTGCTGGCATTAACCTTTAAAAAGGAGATAGAGCAGCTTTTAAACTAGATAATAAGGGAAAGCCGACAGTCGCCCAAGAGCGCATGGTTCGGAAGAATGTATCCTTGAAGGATACTACAAAAAGCAGAGAGGTTCCAAAAAAGAGTAAAGTAGCCCAAATGCCCTCGAGTATGGAGCAGACAGAACTTAAAGATCCCAAATCACCCATGTCTACCAATAGCCAAATTAATATGAATAAAATACAGTCTCTAAAATGCTTGTATGCAAATGCTAGAAGTCTACAAAACAAGATGGGAGAGTTAGAATATATAGCACTAAACGAGAGGTTAGATATGATTGGAATATCAGAGACATGGTGGAAGGAGGACAACCAGTGGGACACTGTGATACCTGGGTACAAACTATATCGTAATGACAGAGCTGACCAAATTGGTGGAGGGGTTGCGCTCTATGTTAGAGAGGGCATTGAGTCAGAAAGGATTAAGGTTTGCAAGAAACAAAATTTGCTGTAGAATCTCTATGGATTGAAATTCCATGTAAAAAGGGGAAGGCGATGGCAGAGGGGTGTACTATCGTCCGCCTGGCCAGAATGAACAAATGGATGATGAAATGCTCAAAGAAATCAAGGAAGCTAGCAAAAGTTACAGTGCAGTAATAATAATGGGTGATTTCAATTACCCCAGCATCGACTGGGTCAGTGTCACAACAGGACATGCTAGGGAGATAAAGTTCCTAGATGAAATAAATGACTGCTTCTTGGAGCAGCTGGTTCATGAACCAACCAGAGGGGAAGCAATATTAGACCTAGTCCTTAGTGGAACACCAGATGTAGTGCAAGAGATAAGGGTGTTGGGGGCCACTTGGCAATAGTGATCATAGCATGATCACCTTTGATTTAATTAGTGGAGGAGGGATAGTAAGGAAATCCACAGTACTACCCTTTAACTTTCGAAAGGGAGACTATGATAAAATGAGGAAAACAGTTAAGAAAAAACTAAAAGGAGCAGTTGCAAAGGTTAAAGACGTACATCAAGCTTGGGTGTTGTTGAAAAATACTATCTTGGAAGCCCAGACCAGCTGTATTCCACGTTTTAAGAAAAGTGGAAGGAAGTCCAAAAAACTGCCAGCATGGTTTAAAGGTGAGGTCAGAGAGGCTGTTGTTGCCAAAAAAGCATCTTTCAGGAAATGGAAAAAAGAGCCAAACGATGAAACCTGGAAACAGCACAAGCACTGACAAGTCAAATGCAAGGCATTGATAAGGCAGGCAAAGAGAGAATTTGAGAAGAAGCTTGCTGCGGAAGCGAAAACGCGAAATAAAGACCTTTTCAAGTACATTCGTAGCAAAAAACCTGTGAGAGAGTCAGTTGGTCCATTAGATGATAAAGGGGTTAAAGGAGCACTAAGAGGCGACAAGGCGATAGCGGAGAGACTGAATGAATTCTTTGCTTCGGTCTTTACTGAGGAAGATGTAGGGATGTTACCCATGACTGAAGTGGTATTTAAAGGTGTGGAAGAATTGAAGGAAATATCGATACATCGGGAAGATGTCTTACAACTATTAGATAAACTGAAGAGTAGCAAATCACCTGGGCCGGATGGTATACATCCAAGGGTGTTGAAAGAACTGAAATTTGAGATTGCAGACCTGCTATCAGTAATCTGTGAACTATCATTAAAATCATCTCTAATACCTGAGGATTGGAGGATCGCCAATGTAACACCAATTTTTAAAAAGGGTTCGAGGGGTGATCCGGGAAACTACAGACCAGTGAGCCTGACATCAGTACCGGGAAAAATGGTAGAAACCATCATAAAGAATAAAATTACTCAGCATGTAGATAGTCACGACCTAATGGGAGACAGCCAACATGGCTTTAGACAAGGAAGATCTTGTCTTACTAATCTGTTATGTTTTTTTTAAGGAGTGAATAAACAGGTGGACAAAGGTGAGTCGGTTGATATTGTGTATCTGGACTTTCAGAAAGCCTTTGACAAGGTCCCTCATGAGAGACTTTTGGCAAAACTAAAGAGTCATGGGATAGGAGGCAGTGTACTACTGTGGATCAGGAACTGGTTAAAAGATAGAAAGCAGAGGGTAGGGCTAAATGGCCAATTTTCCCAATGGAGAAAGGTGAATAGTGGTGTACCCCAGGGATCTGTGCTGGGTCCGCTGCTTTTTGACATATTCATAAATGACCTGGAAAGTGGAATAACAAGTGAGGTTATCAAATTTGCAGATGACACAAAACTATTTAAAGTTGTTAAAACCCAGGAGGATTGTGGAAAATTGCAAGAGGATCTTGATAAATTGGAAGACTGGGCATCAAAATGGCAGATGAAATTTAATGTGGAGAAGTGCAAGGTTATACACCTAGGGAAGAACAACCCAAACTATGGTTACACGATGCAAGGTTCCACATTAGGAACCACCACCCAGGAAAAAGATTTAGGCGTCATTGTGGATACCTTGTTAAAACCCTCGGCCCAGTGTGCAGCGGCGGCCAAGAGAGCAAATAGAATGATAGGTATGATAAGGAAAGGAATGGAAAATAAAAAAAGGATATTATAATGCCTCTATATCGTTCCATGGTGAGACCGCACCTTGAATATTGTGTGCAATTCTGGTCGCCGTATCTTAAAAAGGATATAGAGATTTTAGAAAAGGTTCAGAGAAGAGCCACCAAAATGCTAAAGGGGATGGAAGGCTACTCCTATGAAGAAAGGCTAAAAAGGTTGGGGCTCTTTAGCCTGGAGAAGAGACGGCTGAGGGGAGATATGATAGAAGTCTATAAATTAATGAACGGAGTGGAACGGGTAAACGTAGATCGATTGTTTACCTTATCAGAATATGGAAAGACTAGGGGACATGCAATGAAGCTACAGGGTAAAACTATTTAAGACTAATAAAAGAAAATATTTTTTCACTCAACGTGTAATCAAACTCTGGAATTTGTTGCCGGAGGATGTAGTAAAGGCTGTTAGTGTAGCTGGGTTTAAAAAAGGTTTGGACAAGTTCCTGGAGGAAAGGTCCATAAACCATTATTAAGAAGGGACCCAGGATATCAATGCTTGAACCAGTACAAGCATTGTGGAACCTGTGTCCCTTGGGGAAACTGCTAGGTACGTATGACCTAGATTGGCCACTGTTGGAAACAGAATGCTGGGCTTGATGGACCTTGGTCTGACCCAGTATGGCATATCTTATGTTCTTATGTTCTTATGAAAAGGTGAAGTGACTCTGAACAAGCAACCTGTCAGTTCTGGTAGAAATAAGAAAACAGAATTTTGCCATAAAAGACTACCAGTCCCAGAATGCACCAGGTTTCCAACAGCCATTAGAGGAGCTGAAGTGGGGAAACGTGTGTTCAATCAGGAGGGTTATGAGGTAATCCCCAAGCACTCATCTCAAAGGGCCGGGCCTGATTCAGCACAGCTGTGCTGTGCTAGGGTGGAGCACTCATCTAAGCAGAATAAAGGTAGAGTTTATTCTACAGAGAATCATCCTCAGCTTGATCTTGGATATCCTCATCCTCAGTTTCTTGGAGATTCTCATCTTGGACAGCTTCATCATCTGGAGGATCATCAGAAGCAGAAGCTAGAGCGGACGGACAGAGAGGGCAAGAAACCCTTTGGAAGAAAGAAGAGAAAAGCATTTGGGAGGTCTAAAGGAGTCCAGAGCAGTACGTATACTGGGAGACATTCAAAAGGCCAGCATACACCATTGGACTGGGGAAAACCAGAGGAGTGGTGCTGCAGAGCTAGGAATCTCCAGATGGTACCTGTGAGGGAGACGGCTGCACTTGGAAGGGACCCTAGGACCCGTGCCAGAAGGTATGTGAAGAGAGATCCAGTGTCCAGGGATCTGGATTGGAAGGCTGGACATAAGAACTGGACTACATACTGGCCAGGCTATTTAGAGAGGAACTCTAACAGCAATGGAAGCTCAGGTATGAACACTGATCTATGCCCTAGCTCAGGAATGGGCAAACTACGGCCCGCGGGCCGTATACGGCCCGGCGGACCTTTTAATCCGGCCCGCTAAAAACTATCGAACTAGCAGCTCGCATTGCTGTACAAAGGACCTTTGCCACCTTAATGTGTTTGTGGTTTGGACCTGGTAACCTCAGTATTGTTTGATAACAGCCCAGAGTAGAGAGCCTTGAAAAACGTTGCAAAGGTGTCTCGTTCGGGGGGCGTCAACAGAACGGTGGATATTCTCTTTCGTTTTTGCTTCTCTGGTGGAATAAGCCGCGTCTAAAGCTGTCTTCCTTTCGCTCATGGCTTCTTTTAAAGGTGGAATGAATTTGGAGCGCTTGCCCGACAGTCTGAGACCCCAGGCTTCCCATGACATGGCTTCCGGCTTCCTTTCATTTGCAAAGATCTTCGGAATCGAGAAACCCCATTGAGAATTCCGCCAGCGAGTCGTCCGACGCCGAAGTCGCAGGTAAACAAAAATCAAGGCGTGAAATGAGCCGACCTATAAAGCGAATCCCGAGCAGTGCCAGATGCACCTTAACAAAGGAGCTTCCCCTGCTATTAGGAAAAAGTGTGCTTAATCTAGTCAGAATCGGAGGAGACGTGACTCTGAGCTCCAGTGCAATCGGGTCTGGCTCGCTGAGCTTTGCTCTGTATGGCTGTGAAGTACCTGGGAGCCAGTCCCTTTTGGCTATAGGGTTATGTTTCCAGCTCTGGTTTTCACATCTGTCTCTAGAAGGGGATGGGTGTTCCTTACAGTACGAGTAAGTCTTTGAGAACTACTTTTGTGATTAATTTGGAAAACCGAAGCCTCATCAGTTAATAGAAAACGAATACAATAATTAATAATGTATTCATGATGAAATATTTTTTTGATGAAAGGGGACATGTTTATTTTAAGATGGGTCTCAGTTATTACATGGGACAGTTGTGGTTCCTTAGTTTTTAAATAAAAAAGCATCCACCTAAATAGACTCATTTTAAAGAAAATTAATATGTGTTTGTTCTGAAGAGGCTTACATCTTATTAGATGGCTCTACAGTTGAATTACAGGGAGTGTTTTCCAAAATCTGGCAAGTAACATTAAAGCACGTTGAAGCATTTCCCTCCCCCCCCCCCCAATTAAGACAAAGGTACCGTTGCTGTTTCTTCTTGTATTTGTAGTCGGGCCTTCACTTAAGAGCAACCCAAAGCAGATTTCTTACAATAAATAGTGTTGTAACGTTGTGGAAGAAACCTTTCGAATTCCAGATTTTACATTTTTTTCTAACTTTTTAAATAGGCTAAAGCTAGGAAAAAATGCTTGAAAAAAAACCCAGAACTCTAGAGACCTGGGAAGTTTAAATACTACTTTTCCTGCCTGAAAACAAAATGACCAGTAATACTTTTGATTATAGAGCATCTGACATATTTGCATAGATTAGGACATGGGACTGCATGGAAAAAAAGATGTTGCCTTACGCTTATACAGCCACTTCTTTCCTTAAATTTGCATCAATTAATAGATGTTTAGGAAGCCCACATTTTGATGATTAAGTACACCAAAGCCAACGTCTATTATTGGTATTTGCAAATACAATAATGTTCAAGAGTAGCCATTACAGTTAAAAATTAATTCAGTAGTTCCCAGTGACTTTGATGCCTTAACAAAAAAGGGAGACCAACAACACTGTTCCCACTAAAATTGAAGGTACTATTTTATGAAAGAAATACATTGCATAAAAGTTTTGTAAAATAACTCTTTTTATGCTTTTCTACCTTAAATTAATCTAAACATTTAATGTTACAAATTTAAATTTAATTTATATTAATTCACACATACACACCGTCCATCCACTCTTGGTCCGGCCCCCGGGTCCAATATATGAACCCATTGCGGCCCTCGAGTCAAAAAGTTTGCCCACCCCTGCCCTAGCTATATCCTTGAAAGACAGCAGGGAAACAAGTATTCTCCTGAGAGTGCTCCATTGAGAAATTCCTCTGTGCCAATCCATGATATTGAACCCATGATTGTTGAAGAAGGGGGAGCGGTGGTAGATACAGGCTGTGAATACATGGATTGCTCTCTGTCTAAACTCCTTTGGTAATTTACTGTTACAAAGTACAACAACCATCACAAAGAAATACAAACTTGTTCTTTAATCTACTCAGAAAAGCTCCTGAGTAGGATTTGAGCCACGCAGTAGAAAGCAAGCCAGCTAAGGGGTTTCAGCTGGGTAACTGCTAGCAATTGAGCCTTACCTAATTGCTTGTGAGCTCTGAGGAAATCACTTCTGAGTCTATGTGTGAAGATATAAGAAGTTAACCTGAAAAGAACAGTTTTTCCCTACTTTGTGGGTTTTGTTTGTTGATTAAAGCACTGCTAAGAAAATATTAGCTAGAGCCTACAGAAAAGACCAGTTTGTTACCAACCAGGTCTTTATTCTTTTGCTTTGATTGCCTGACAAGTTCAGCTGTTGTTTTCCTGATTTTGTTTTTCTAAGTTTATCACTGAAAGCAAGTATCCTGTTTTATGTGCTACCAAGCATATCTGTGTTGGGAGAAATAACCCCATAAATAAATATCTTATTGGCTTTACACTCAAGCACAACTAATTATTGTGAGCGGCTGTGTCTGGTGTGAATGGACTGCATTTCCCACAATCCCTTGCAAATCATATTGATATATGCCTTTGCCAAGACTGTGAACATTCTCACCCAGGCATCCGTCTGACAGGTATTATCAGAACATTATTTGAGGACTGTCTTGTTGATCTCCCAGAATTTGGTTGTTAGGAGGGTGTGTAGATGGGACGTTTGTTGTTGGTATAGCGCTTTGGGGATTAATAGTGAGGTTTTTTTATTTGATCCAGGATTCCAGAGGGAGGAGGGGGAGGGGCTTCAGTACTGGGGTGATATGGTCATATTTTATTCATGAAGTGCACTTTTTCCAGTACCATTTGTATTGACTAAAGTTGGGAATGTGCTGATTGAGACAGCCCCTAGTTTATGAAGTGTAAAGTAATATTGCTTAAAGGAAAACATTAAAGAGAGAAAAAAGAGACACATCTTCTCAATTAAAGAAGGAAACTATGATGCAATAATTAATGTTCCAGAGCAGGACAATATTTTCACATTTTGTGCTTTTTGTTCTTGATCTGCACATTAAGTGAAAAATAAAAAGTAGCATGAATCAACTGCGTCAAGGCACACAAGAAGAGAGTAAAGGGAAATGATAGGAGGAGAATAGGGCATAACAGAACTTAAAAGTGCAAAAAGAGGAGGGGAGAAGAGATGGGAAGAAAGAGAAGGAAGGAATAGTGCAGTGGCAGCCAGCCGTTAAAGAGGCTTACTCCACTCCCAAGCAGAAAGAATTAGATTTCTTGAAGAAGTAATAAGTCAAAAAGTGGTAGTCCAAAGACAAATAAAAGTGACAAATTTATTTACATTCAATAAAAACTAAATATCAACCATATAATTTAAAATGTAAAACCGCCCAACATGATTTGTCCACAGCCTGTATCAGGGGCACATATCCATTATATAAACAATATGGTAAAACTGATGCAAAAGCAGAATCTGAAAAATAAATAAACACAGGTAAAACATAAAAAAGGACAAGAATATAATACATAAAATCACATAAAAATATAAATATGTAAAAATATATAAAATATAGGCATGCAAACTATATACAAATATATACACCCCCTATAAATCCATAATGAAGATCAATAAAACCAATAAAAGTTGGATAAATGAACTTAAGAGCTTAAAACCAAAACAACAACAAAAAAAGACTAAAAACAAAAACACTTAGATAAAAAAACAAAAATTAGAATGAAAACAAACAAAAAAGGAGACTGTCCTCATTAGGAGACATCACATCTTACCACTCAGATCATGAAAACAAGGGAAATATCCCCTATAAAACACAAATCAAAACCATTTGAAACTTGATTAGAAAAATAATAAAATGTATACTCTAAGGAATACCTTCTCATGACAAAGTATCCCATCTGCACTCATGAACAGCACACCTCTGCAGGTCTTATATGAAACAGTGTAACCCAGACAGCCTTCTTATGAACCAGCAAAACAGGGACCAAAACAGGAGAGCACTCAGAGAACTGAAAACATTATAGTACCTTCTAAAAAGTTAACCATATTGTAAATCACTCACTCCCATAGAGACCTCATAAAGAGATAATAAACGATTTTGTGAAAATGTACATACAGTATTTAACCCTTTCTCCATCTTTTAAAATAAATAATGCCCTGCTCCAAGGTCAACAAACAGCTTACCAAAGAAGCCAGAAAAGCATGATTTTTAACATTGGCTTTTATGTGATTTCATGCATTGTATTCTTGTCCTTATTCATGTTTTACCTGTGTTTGTTTATTTTTTAGATTTTCCTTTATATTGGCTTTATCATACTATTTATTTAATGGATGATATATACACCTGATGCAGGCTGTGGCTGAAACTGTTGGATGGTTTTAAATTTTAAATTATATGGTTAATGTATGTTTTTTATTGAATGTAAATACATTTGTCTGTCTCTTTTTTTTTTGTCTTTAGACTACCACATTTTCTCTTATTATTTTAACTCCGTAATGGGTGTGCCTCTATCTGGTATTTTCTTGAAGAAACAGCCATATGGTGCACTAATGCCTGCTGACAGTTTTCCACAACAACAAATACCAAGTCAAGTGAGTAGCTGGATAGCCATCAAAGTATCTATGGAAGGCACTCCTACCACACTGCCCAAATATTTTTGTACTGGAGAAACTACTATTGTGCTGCGCAAGTGGGCACTCCTGGGTACTTTTGATCCCCAAGAGCTAGGGGGAGCTCCAACAAGTGTCTGGAGCTCCTGTAGTGGGTAACTATAGGGTGAGACCCAGCAACAGCTAGGAATCCCTTAAGAGTGTACCTAATTGGGGCTGCCTTAAGGGAAATACAATGTCCCTGTTTAGCCAGAAGGCTGTAGCCCTGCCTTTCCCCTCATAAAAATGCTGAGAGGTAGAGAAAGAGGGAGGCCCAAGTGAGAAGGAAGATGGTAGCCTCCAAGGAAGAGGCAGAGTGGGATAAAAAGCTGCTGCAGAATTTACCACAAGGGGGCCCGGGTAAAAGGCAGGAAGCTTGTAACCTCAGAGAAAGACAGAGCAAAGGGGTCTCAGAAAGTGGTAATCTCCAGAGAGCTGCTCAGGAACCTCTAAGAGAGGGGGAGAGAAGCACCTCGTGGAAGGTGGAGAAAATGTGCTTAAGCATATGGTGGCTGCAGGTAAGACTAATTCTAAATAATCTGCCAAGGGGGATGCAAGAACTGTGTTTGTTAGCTCTTGTACTGCCTAAGTTCTGTCTGACAGGAAAATAAGTAAGAAAACTGCAGAGTTAAACAGGGAGGGTCTTCACTTCCCAGATACTGGTGATGAGGAGCAGGGGGAACTAGTGAAACCAGGGCAATTCATTGAAGTGGAGTGCCTTGTAGGGTTAGCAGCTAATATGTTTATTTAAAAAACTGAGACTGTGAACAGTCAAACAAGATAGTGTTTGCAGACTGCTGAAAAAGCAGAGACTGGGCTAAAGCTCCAAGCCTGTGGAAAGGCTAATTGGAAATCCTAGTATGGAGTAAATCTCATAGCATTTATCTGGTTGTGCTCTCGCCAGGTGGAAGTAAGGTTGCCAACTGGCTCCAGATGCGCCCAACAGGCTTGATCCAGTCCTGGGTTTACCCCACTGCATGCAGTGACTTGTAGTTTTCCTTTTCTTATGGAGCACAATGGAGAAATCAGAACTACATATCCCTGCATGCAATGAGGTAAACCCAGGACTGGATCGAACCTGTCGGGCGCATCTGGAGCCAGTTGGCAACCCTAAAACCAGGGCAATTGGTAGTAGTCAACCAGGCAAGCCCTCGCAACATGTGTCCCCAACAATGTAAAACACCAAACAGTACCCTTTTCTCGCTACGCTTCTTATGTATATAGTTTACCCTGTTATCCAAGTTCCATATCCTGTTAACTGTAAAATGACCAGACATATGCAATTTGTCGGATGTTTCTGTTCCATGTAAACCGCGCTGATGTCAAATAGTGCGGTATATAAGAAATGTTAATAAATAAATAAAAGTATCTCCTTGCTGATGGGAAACAATGCTTTTAAGCCTTTGAACAAAACCACTGAAGTAATGGAAACTTGTTTACCAGCTAAAGAAACTTGGCTGGATTACAGCTGAAAAGAACAGGCTTAGCTTGCCAGTAACAACAGGTGCTGAGCTGAAGTTACCAGCCTGTGTACCTGGAAAATCTGGCCACTGTGTACCTGATTGTGTGCTTTTTAAATGTAAGGAAAAAAATTACTTGTGCTTTGGAACTTTTGATTATTACAGCTAAAGACATTATAGCTATGTGAAGGAGCACGGGATATTTTGATAAGCACCTGTAAAGTTGAAGAGATGGGATATGTTTGAAAATAGAGAGGCTTGACATTTCCAGATATTGCAAAGTACTTTGAAGCCTCTCTTAATTACAGCTCAGAAGAGCAGAAGTTGATACAGCTGTGTTAAATTGGTTGTATTTGTTACCATGGAATGGAAAGTCCAGGACAGTATCTGGTTGTCTTTTCATTTTTGTTGCCTGACTGAAAGACTACTACTATTAATCATTTATGTAGTACTGCAAGGCATACACAGCACTGTACAGACACATATAAAACAGTCCTTGCTCATTAGATCTTACAATCTAATTAAGACAGACAAGACAACAGATAAGAATAAGAGTAAAATAGGGAAGGGTAAGGAGACACAAGGTAAAAAAAAACAACCAAGGGATCAAGATCCAAAAGCAACATCAAAGAGGTGAGCCTTTAGCATAGATTTGAAAAGGGGCAGAGATGAAGCCTGACATACAGATACAGGAAGTTTATTCCAGGCATAAGGAGAAGCAAGGTGAAAGGAACAAAGTCTGGAGTTGGTAGTGGAAGAAAAGGGCAAAGAGAAATAAGCCAGTAGAAGAGCAGAGCTCATGAGGAGGGGTGTAGGGAGAGGAGCAGAAAAATGAATGCATTTATAGGTCAGTCTTAAGTTGGTGTTGCCAAGCTTTTGCGGTATAGAAAATATGTAAAATAAACGAAAGTATTACATCCTGACCATTAAAGTTGTGCCTCAATAGGTACAACTGTGTAAAGCGTGGTTTGTGCTTAGGAACTCTATACACTCGCAAAGGAAAAGGGCCTCATACTGTCAAGATGCCCAGGCAAGTCCAGATTGGTACCACAGCACCCTCTAGCTGCAAATATTAGTTAGTATTGCACTTTCACTGGAGTGTCTGGTATGTTCTCCAGTACAAAAAAACTTGGACTGTATAGTAGGAGTGTCTTCCATGGATACTTTCATTGTCTTCTGGCTACTCACTTGACTTGGTAATTCACTTATTCTGGACAAAATGTTAGATTTTTATAACTGCTTTCTTGGAAAAGTATGTTACTTACCTATAGCATATGTTGTCCGTGGACAGCAGAGTAAGTCCTCAAATTTGGGTGATATCAATGACAGAGCCTATGTGAGAACTCTCTCAACTACTTTTCCAGAAGCTTTTAGAAAGTTCTCTGCGCATGTGCACCTTTTCCCACTTGCTACTGTGCATGAAGAGCTCAGTCTGTGAATAGCTTAGGCAGCCAACTCCAAGGGGAGGTGGGAGAGTAGTGAGGAAGTGTCTGTAGAGAATACCTGTTACTGGTAAGTAACTTTGTTTTCTCCATGAATAAGCAGGACACGTCCTCACATTTGGAAAGTGCTAGCTACAGGTTGTCTCAATACAAAAGGTGCAAATAATAGTAATTTCTGTGATTCTTCTATAGAAGCTTTTCATGTATCAAATTGAACTCTGGCTAATGAGGTCTCAGATACCATAGGTTGCCACTGTTTCATGAAACTGCAGTGGACTAATACCTAAAAATACATCAATGACCTCTATCTTAAACATCTAGCCATGTAAGTCCCCTTCTAATACAGTTTTCGTGACGTGAAATTTTTCAATGCTGATTTAAACGGTGCAGCAGTAGGTAGGAGGATCGGTAAACATGTTAATAAAGTGGTCTATATATAAAAAAATGTTAATACCAGAAGCATGTAACTAAAGAACTTATCTCTCCTCATAGTGACGATGTGAACGTTTTCCCCTGATGAAACCGGTAAAAAACGTTTAAATCAGCATTGAAAAATTTCACGTCACGAAAACTGTATTAGAAGGGGACTTACATGGCTAGATGTTTAAGATAGAGGTCATTGATGTATTTTTAGGTATTAGTCCACTGCAGTTTCATGAAACAGTGGCAACCTATGGTATCTGAGACCTCATTAGCCAGAGTTCAATTTGATACATGAAAAGCTTCTATAGAAGAATCACAGAAATTACTATTATTTGCATCTTCAGACTCTGTGATAGATAACCACACCAACAATTGTCAATACAAAAGGAACAAAACATGTCTCAACAAGCTGACATGAGTGTTTTTGGCTTTTTATTCTTTTTTTTTTTTGAGGCAACTTGAACAGAAAGAAGGACCCAGGAGGAAATGGAGTTGGATTCTAACCCTCAAAAAGATTCCAGAACACTAATTAACCGAAACTGCTTTTTGTCGGAAGTCCCTTTTCAAACGGATGAAATATGAATGTATGGACAAAGGTCCAGGTTGCAGCTTTGCAAATCTCTTCCATGGAGATTGACTTCAAGTGGGCCACTGACACAGTCAAGGCTTGGACTGTAAGTCATGACATGCCCCCTCAAAGGTCAGGCCTGCATGAGCATAAGTGAAAGCGATGCAATCTGCTAGCCAAATTGAGAATGTGCTTTTGCTCACAGTAGGCCCAGTTCTATTGGGATCAAAAGAAACAAAAAGCTGGGTGGACTTAAGGATTTTAGTCTGTTCCAGCTAGAAGGTCAAGGTCAAGGCCAAGGCCCAACTTGCAGTCTAAGATGTGCAATGCTCTTTCCCCTTTCTAGGAATGAGGTTTGAGAATAAGTGTTGGTAGGATTATTGACTGGTCAAGGTGGAGATCTGACATCATTTTTGGAAGGAATTTAGGATATGTACACAGCACCACCTTATTGTAGAAACTCGTAATGTAGGGTGGATCCACTACTAGAGCCTGGAGCTCACCAACTCTGCGTGCTGAAGTAACTGCCATTTAAAACAAGATTTTCCAGGTTAGGAACTTCAGCCCACAGGTTTGGAGGCTCAAAAAGAGCTTTCATCAACTGAGACAAAACCATGCTGTGGTCCCATGACACAAACATCAGCTTTAGGAGAGACTTCAATAGAAGCTGCACATGGAGCAAAAAACAAAAGGCTACTGCTACAACTACTTATCATTTGTATAACACTAGAAGGTGTATGCAGAGATGTACATATACTGTAAAGAGGGGCTCCCCTCTACACAGCAGTGATAAGTGCTAGTCATACGAAGATGAACCCTTGCAGAGTTGCTGCAAACGTTGTAGAAGGAATTCAAGAAGTTTGTGTATGAAGAATGGATATAAGTCCTGCCCCTCACACCAGCCAGCAAACCTTCATCACTTGAAAGCAAATGACCTTCCAGTAGAAATTCTTCTGAAAGCTAAGATGACATTGACCACTCCAACGGGCAGGTTCAGGGAACAGAGTTTGGCTTCTTAACGACCAAGCTAGGAGGGCTATGGACTTAATATTGGGATGCAGAAATCTGCCTTGATCCTGTAAAATCAGAGTTGGAGAGTTACTGAGACGCATGGGCTCATGAAAAGCAGAGCCTTTGACCAAATTTTTAGGGAGCATCCACCAAGAGATAACGTCTGTCACAAGGCCTCCTTGGGAGTCTAAGTCCACCTCTACCTTTCCCACTGACTCATGGCTTTCCCTCTTGCTGGATGCATCTTTCCCCTCACTTATTCTTGGGAATTTTAACATTCATGTTGATAATCTCTCTGACCCTCTTGCCTTAACACTCCTTTCCCTTACCATCTCATTCAATCTCCAGCTATACTCTACTGTCCCTACTCCCCTCGCTAGGCCGCTGCCTTGACCTTGTCTTCTTCTCTAATCACTTGCCCTCAAATTTCTGCACCTCAGTTCTTTCCTTTTCTGACCATCACCTGCTAAGCTTTACTCTTCATCACCCCCACCTCATTCTTGCCCAATCTCCTCCAAAATCTTCAGCAATCTTCGTGCTATAGACCCATCAGCTCTCTCCATTGCTGTCTCGCCACCTCTTTCCTCCACTATGTCATATAAGTCTTTGATGAGGCCATATCTTCCTATAACACTGTATTCTCCTCTGCTTTGGATGCTCTTGTCCTCCTACTTCATGTCCTGTAAGGAGTGCCTCAGCCCTGGCTGTCCTCTAAAATCTGCTACCTACGTTCCTGTGCCCGCTCAGCAGAGCGCCTTTGGTTCAAATCCCGCTCCCTTGCAGACTATCTACATTTCAAATTCATACTAGCCTCTTTCCAGTCTGGCATAGTACTCATGCTTGGCAAGCGCTATCTCCATCTAACTCTCTTATCTCTGACCTTCGTCGTCTCTTTACAACTCTTAATTCTGTCCTCAAAGTGCCTCCGCCTCTGGCCCCTTCTTCCTTTCTGCCCAAACATTAGCTGACTACTTCCATGACAAAGTCCACAAGATTATTCTTGAGTTCCCCCCAGGGTCATCTCCATCCCCCCTTCCCCTTCTTCATTCCCTAATCCTTCCCTTGACCTCTGTCACCCTTTCCTCCTTTTCTAAGATCATTGGGGAAGAAACCAGTGGTGGTATTCGACTGGTTCAGCCTGGTTCTCGTGAACTGGTTCCTGCCAAGAGCCGTGTTTGCCAAACTGGGCTGAAAACGGCATCCCAATGACAGCACTGCATTGGCGGGAATCCCCCCAGCCGCCAGCAACTTCATGGCATCAGGGGAAGCCCCCGATGCCGTCAAACCACTGGCATATGGGGGGGCGAGAGGGGAAAATCGGGCCACCAGGGAGTTGCTGCCCTGAGATGGCTTCCAGTGGCCCGAGCGTGCAGTGCCGGCAATGCAAATATGTGCCATGTTGCCACCTGCTTGGTTCTGTCAGTGGCGGGATCAATCCCTACCCATCTACTAAACTCCATTTTCTCCATTGCTGTCCCTTCCATCTGTCATATTCTCAACCTATCACTTTCTACCGTGACTGTTCCTGCAGCCTTCAAGCATATTGTGGTTACACCTCTCCTCATAAAACCTTCACTAGACCATACCTGTCCTTCTAATTATTGACCCATCTCTCTCCTCCCCTTTATTTCTAAATTACCTGAACGTGCAGTTCACCGCCATTGTCTTGATTTTCTCTTCTCTCAGTCCCTTCTGGATCCACCGCTATCTGGCTTTCACCCTTTACATTCTATTGAGATGGCTTTTGCCAAAGTCTCCAATGACTTGTTGCTCGCCAAATCCAAAGGCCTTTACTTGACCCTCATCCTTCTTGACCTTTCTGCTGCTTTTGACACTGTTGATCACTACCTTCTCCTCAGTATCCTGTTCTCACTTGGATTTAGGGGTTCTGTCCTGTCCTGGTTATATTCCCAACTCTCCCACTGCACTTTCAGTGTATGTTCTGGTGGATCATCCTCTACTGCTATACCACTTTCAGTCAGTGTACCCCGGGTCTGTCTTGGGACCTCTCCTTTTCTCTCTCTACACTCAGTCCCCTGGTGCACTCATCTCCTCCCATGGTTTTCAGTACCATCTCTACAATGATGACTCTCAGATCTAACCCTCTGCACCTGAAATCTCTCTGGGAATCCAGGCTCAGATCTCTGCCTGCTTATATGACATTAGTCACTGCTGGATACAATTGCGCTCAATATAACAAAAGTAAGATAATAATATCAATATTTCAACAAAAGTGATGCTTATAATGTCTTAACTAATAGTTATAGTGAACCCTGGGAGGTCTCAGACTTATGGTAGCACCTATCCCTGTGGCTAAAATGCCAGATTAAGGGAAAAGTTTGCTAGTTAGCATCAACGACCTCCACAGTGGTATGCGGTGATAGTAAAGAAGGCAGCTGGTTATATTTTATCTAAAATCTTCAACATATTGATCTTATAAAGCAAAAAATGCAATCATTCAGTTGTCTTCGTTAAGATAACTTTGCCGCTCATAAACTATAGTTGATTCAAGTGTTCAAGTCAGCCCCGTTCCCGACGCCTCCCCTCAGCGCTTCTGAATGTTTCTCCTAATGCGGTTCTTCAGGGGGTGGGGTGTAAATCAAACTGCTGCCCGCGTTGTATATAGAGCTTCCAAGTCGCACTTCTCTTTTTCTTCTATTCAACAAGGTGAAAGCGACTTGGAAGCTCTATATACAACGTGGGCAGCAGTTTGATTTACACCCCACCCCCTGAAGAACCGCATTAGGAGAAACGTTCAGAAGCGCTGAGGGGAGGCGTCGGGAACGGGGCTGACTTGAACACTTGAATCAACTATAGTTTATGAGCGGCAAAGTTATCTTAACGAAGACAACTGAATGATTGCATTTTTTGCTTTATAAGATCAATATGTTGAAGATTTTAGATAAAATATAACCAGCTGCCTTCTTTACTATCACCGCATACCACTGTGGAGGTCGTTGATGCTAACTAGCAAACTTTTCCCTTAATCTGGCATTTTAGCCACAGGGATAGGTGCTACCATAAGTCTGAGACCTCCCAGGGTTCACTATAACTATTAGTTAAGACATTATAAGCATCACTTTTGTTGAAATATTGATATTATTATCTTACGTTTGTTATATTGAGCGCAATTGTACCCAGCAGTGAGTTTTGGCGTTCTACAATTGACCACTTGATACGTATATGACATTAGTGCCTGGATGTCTCATTGTCATCTGAAACTGAACATGGCTATAACGGAGCTCCTTATCTTTCCTCTTAAGCCCATATCCCCCCTTCCTCCTTTTCTGTGGATTACTCTACTCCTCCCTGTTTCTTCAGCTCATAACCTTGGAGTCATCTTTGGCTCCTCCCTCTCCTTCTCCACAAACATCCACAAGATAGCTAAAACCTTTGGCTTCTTTCTGTCTAACATTGCCAAATGTTGTCCCTTCCTTTCTGAACATGCTACTAAGACCATGCTCTAGTCACCTTCCGTCTAGACTATTGCAACCTCCTCTTCACTGGTCTTCCTCTGAATCGTCTCTCCCCACTTTAATCTGTTCAAAATTCAGTTGCATGGCTAATCTTATGCCAGTGTTGCTATGCTCATGCCACCTCTCTTCTCAAGTCACTTCAATGGCTCCCTATCTGTTTCCACATCCAGTTCAAACTTTTCCTACTGACCTTTAAGTGCCTTCATTCTGCTGCTCCTCACTACCTTTCCTCTTATCTCTCCGTACACCATTCCTCAGGAACACCGCTCTTCTGGCAGTTCCTTTTTATCTGTGCCCTTCTCTTCCACTGCGAACTCCAGACTTCGATCTTTCTACCTTGTTGCTCCTTATGCCTGAAACAAACTACTTGAGTTTAGGGCCAGCCTGCCCACTAGGCAAATCAGGTGGCTGCCTAGGGTGGCCAACCCAGGTGGATGCATTTGTTGCCTGCAGCAGACCATGTGCTTTGGCACACATGACTTGCTGCTTCTGATCCTCCTCCGACACAACTTACTGTCAGAGAGGGGTCAGAAGTAGTAGGCCACGTGTGCTGAAGCACGTGACCTGCCAAAGTGGTGGCACAAAGCTGCCTGCGGCTTATAAAATACCGAAGGATAATAAAAATGACCAAGTGTAACCCAGCTTACTAAATAACCCCAAAACAATTAAAGCCAGGAAAATTTATAAATAAAGTTTAAAAAAAGCCAGGAAAAAGAGGGCATACAAACCAAAAGTGTCGTTACTCACCTGTTCTCCGGGGACAGCAGGAATCAGTCTTTACATATGTGTGATGTTGGCACCGACGGAGCCCGCGCAGAGCAAATCCCCAGCTTGCGTGGTCCCCTTCCCACCCAATGGTGCCATCTTGCTCAGTCAAATGACATAGCTAAAAAGATGGCAAAAATAAATGAAGATAATAGGACTGCAACTCCAAGGGGAGGAGGGAGGGTTGTGAGGACTGATTCCTGCTGTCCCCAGAGAACACCTGTTACAGGTGAGTAACTATGCTTTCTCCGGGAACAAGCAGGAAGTCTGTCCTCACATATGAGACTCCCCAGCTACAGGCTACCATGAACCCATAGCCCAAAAGAGGTTCCCTCATCGAGAGCTGCAAGCAGCTGCAATGAAATCCGTATTATGGACTAACAGGACCTCTGCATCCAAAGGAATTAGCACTCCAGTAGCCTGAACACAAAAGGGTCAGAGGGTAGGAGTTGCCTAGCTCCCAAAAAGGTTATGAAGCACAGCCTGGCCAGAGGCACTGTCCCATCGGGACTCTCTATCAAGGCAGTAATGAGCTGCACAGATATGGACGGAAGACCAGGTGGCGACCCGGCAGATTTCTGCCAGAGGAACCAAACGCAGGTGAGCAACTGATGTCACCATAGCGCTGACCTGGTGCGCCATGACCCGGCTTTCCAACGGAAGCCTCTCCTCCTCATAAGCCAGGGAAATACAGTCCGCCACCCATGTGGACAACGTATGCTTGGACACCACCTCCCCCAGCTTACTGGGGTCATAGGAACGAAAAACTGGGAGGCTTTTCGGTGGCCTTGAGTACGCTGAATAGAGAAGGAGAAGGCCCTCTTACAGTCCAAGGTATGGAGGACCGCCTCTGCCCGATTGGCATGCGGTCTAGGAAAGAAGGTAGGGAGGGCCACCTCCTAGTTGAGGTGGAAAGAGGACACCACCATCGGGAGAAATTTGGGATGCGTGCGAAGCACCACCCTATTCTTGTAAAACCTGGTATAAGGCTTCTCCGCCATGAGAGCTTGGAGCTCACTCACCCTTCGGGCAGAAGTGAGCGCAACCAGGAAATCCACCTTCCAGGAGAGATAGCAAAGGTGACACGTAGCCAGAGGATCAAAGGGGGGCCGGGTGAGCTGCCTCAACGCCACAGGGAGATCCCATTCAGTCGCCAGAGGACGAACCGGGGGCTTAGACAGGAGTAGGCCCTTTAAGAAAAGGCAGAAAAGAGCACGCGCTCTTGCAGTAATGTCCAGAGAGTCACAAGGAGCAAAAGTTGTTTGATGGTCAAAGATGATTTTATTGAAAAGGACCCCAACGCGTTTCGGTGAACGCCTTCCTCAGGGGGCATACAGAAGGGTTGTCTGTGTAGTTAAACACATACAGGACGTATTATAAGATGAATGTTATAATGCTAAGTAAAAACTACAACCAAAAGAACTGTGTGTAGCTGAAACGATAAAACGTCTGCAGTCTATCAAAGCTGGTTCTAGTTGAGCCATGGAGTTTACCCCAAGGGGATGGGGGCCTCCACCGCTAGCTGCAGAAGCAGTGGAAACCATGATTGTCTGGGCCACCATGGGGCTATCAAGATAACTGAGGCTTTGTCTTGGAGAATCTTGAACAGAGTCTTGGTGATCAGTGGTGTCGGGGGAAACGCATACAGAAGGTCCTCCGACCATGAGACCAGGAAGGCATCAGCGGCCACCCTGGCAGGGTGTGGCTGCCTGGAGCAGAAACGGGGCACCTGGTGATTGTCCGGGCTCGCAAACAGGTCTATCACCGGTTCCCCCCAGGTTTGGAAAAGCCCGCCGGCTAATCCTGGGTCCAGCTGCCACTCGTGTGACTGGAGCATCCTGATGAGTCTGTCAGGCAGCCAGTTGTCCTGGCCTGGCAGGTATACCGCTTTGAGGGGAATGCCCTACCGGACTGCATAAGAGCACAGATCAAGGGCTTCCTGACAGAGGGCACAGGACCCCGTACCCCCCTGTTTGTTCACACAGAATATGGCCACCAGCTTGTCCGTCTGCACTTGGACAGACCTGTGGTCCAGGCACTGCCAAAAAGCCTTCAGGGCTAGATGAACTGCCCGCAGCTCCAAGAGGTTGATCTGTTGAGCACTCTCGCCCGGGGACCAAGTGCCCTGGGTGCGGTATCCCTGGCAATGGGCTCCCCAGCCCAGCAGTGAGGCATCTGTGGTGAGGACCCTCAAGTGGTAAGGGGCCTGGAAGGGCATCCTCGCCTCCAAGTGTCAGGACAATAGCCACCAGGTCAGGGACTGTACCAGCTGCCTGGTCACTCTGACTCTGTCCTGGAAATGTCCCATGGCCTGGGACCATTGGTCCCTGAGGCACCACTGCACTGTCCCCATGTGGAGGTGGGCATCTGGAGTGACCTGCACTGTGGAGGCCATGTGCCTGAGGAGGCAAAGCAGATGCCTTGCTGGCACTGAGGGACGGTGCTGTATACCTTTGGCTAGCGCCATGAGCCTGGCTGCCCTGTCTGTGTGGGTAGGAAGCCCTTTGACTGAAGGGTGTCGATCCTTGCCCCAATGAATTGCAACTCTTGTGATGGGCAAAGGTTCGACTTGGGGTAGTTTAATACGAAGCCCAAGTGTTGCAGAACCTGGGTGGTGTGTGCCGTGGCCTGCTGCATTTTGGGGGCTGTAGTGCCCCTGATGAGCCAGTCATCGAGATAGGGGAAGACAAAAATCCCCTGAAGCCTGAGAAAGGCGGCGGCGACGACTGCCAGGCACTTTGTGAATACCCTGGGGGCCGAGGCTAGGCCGAAGGGAAGTACTCTGTATTGGAAATGATTGCCTCCCACCAGAAAGCGTAGGCACTGCCTGTGGTTTGGGTGGATTAGAATGTGAGTGTAGGCATCCTTTAGGTCTAAAGTGCATAGCCAGTCTCCCTGGTGGAGGTAAGGCAGCAATGTTCCAAGGGAGAGCATCTTGAACTTCTCCCTCACCAGGAATTTGTTGAGGTTGCGCAGGTCGAGGATTGGCCTTAGGCCCCCTGTCCTCTTTGGCACTAGGAAGTACCTGGAGTAGAACCCCCTGCCCTTGAGGTGGTGGGGCACCAGTTCCACCACTTGGTCCTTGAGAAGACCTGCCAACTCCTTCAGAAGAAGGACCCAGTGAAGGGGCGATCTGTTGGGCTCTCCCGGGAAGTAGTGTGGAGGAACCTGGCTTAGATGGAGGAGGTAACCCTCCCTGATCACCTGTAATGCCCAGAAATCGGTGGTGATAGCTCCTCACCTGTGGGTATAAAAGATGAGGTGACCTCCTGTAGGCTGCTGAGCTCCAGTCAGGAAAGGGGTCATGCTGCAGGAGTCAAAAGCTCCCTCCAGGCTGGGCCGGAGCTGGAGCCTGGGGGGCCTTCTGCTTACACGGGCCATGCCCCTGTCCCTTGGCCTGCTGCCCTTGCTGGGGAGCTGGGGAGGCCTGGTAAGGGGGGGGGGGGGGTAGTTTCAGTAAGCAGTGGACTTCCTCTGGTAAAAGGGTTTTTATCCAAGCCCTTCTTCCGGGAAGGGGCAGTGGTCTTCTTAGACAGTCTAGTCCTCGTCATGAACTCGGTCTCCAGCATGGCGGCCTTGTTGGTCATGGGTTTGCCAAAGAGGTTTTCCCCTTGGCATGGGACATCGACCAACTTGTCCTGTACCCACTGCTTGAGGTCAGACGACTGTAGCCAAGCTTGGTGGTGTGCACTGATGCCCACCGTGGCTACCCGGGCCGCTGACTCGAACCTATCGTAGGCCACCCGAGACAAACTTGGAGCATTCAGACAGCTTTGGACAGACCCCTGAAGCACTGCAAAGGCTCCTTGAAAAGACCAGCTGAGAACCTGGGAAGCTCCCTCGCCAGGTCTCTCAGGTACATGCCCATGTACATCTGGAAGGCCTGGATTCAACAATTCAGCATCACGTTCTGGTAACACTTCCTGCTGAGGGCATCCAAGGTGCGGGCCTCCCTGCCGGGGGGCACCAATGAGTGCATCTTCTGACTCTTCAGTCGACGCATGTCCAACTCCACAACCTTGGAGTTGTGTGGCAGTTGTGACTTCTGAAACCCAGGGCTCCAACGGACTCGGTACATCGAATCGAGTCCTTTGCTGATCGCCAGCGTCCCCCACATGAGGAGCATAAGTTGCTCCAGGATAGGAGGAATGGGCACCGTGAGGTTTTCCCGAAGGGGAGCCTCGTATTGGAGGATCTCGAGCTCATCGGCTCGAGAATCCTCCTCGGACTCCGTCGGGAAAGCCAAGGCCTTGGACATATCCCGGACGAAGTCCAAAAAACCCATATTCTCCGGAGGGGACCTTCTCCGAGGTTCAGACACTGGGAATCAGACAGGACATCATGATGACGGGTGTCCGGGGACTCCTTGTCCTCTATCTCCCAGGCAGAGGCCTCCGAGGAAAACTCGTGGATCTCCTCGGGCCTCGAGGGCCCCGGCGCCATTCGCTCCGATGCCGGCAGACTCGTCGGTGATGACCTCGGTTCCGACAAGTGTGAGGCCGAGCGCGACTTCGGCCGAGGATCTACTTGGGACCGCATGGCCTCGAGGATCGGCTCGCTCTCTGGGGACGTCTGACGTCGAACGTCCGGTGGCGGAGTGGAGGAACCAGACGTGCTGGAGATCAGCGCCCGTTGCTATTCCAAGAAGGCAGTGACACTGTGCTCCAAGGCCGCCATCCTGGACACCAGTCCCAGAGGCTCCGCAGCCTGTAGCTCGGGCACCGACGCACTTGGGCCCGAAGCCAGTTCCCACAGAGGGGAATCCTCAACAAGGAGAGTGTGTACTTGTCTAGGCTGATCCATGACTGGGTCCTTTCGAGGAACCTTGGCTGGTCGCTCCCTCTCAAGACGTCTCGGGCAGATGCTCGGGGCTCCACGACTGGCCCCGGGAGAAGCCAGGCCGATCAGAGCCATCCAGATACGCTGCCTTCGAGGGTTTCTTCCTTCTCTTCTGTTCCCTCGAGGGAGACCCCCTCTCCGAGGACCCCCCGATGATGCTCGGGTTCGGAGTGCTCTTCCTGAGGAGTGGAGGCCTCAGAGAAGGTCCTGAATCTCGAAAGAATGGGGGAATTAGGAAAAATCTTATCATGCTGCTGCTGGCGGCTCCTCAAGGCCTTCGAAGACATCTTTTTGCACAGGCCACAGACCGTCGGGTCGTAGTCCGGGCCAAGGCACCAGTCATGCATATCGGTCAGGGACATGATCTTCCCACACTGATCGCATTCTTTAAACCGGCTGGTAGCCATGGGGGGAAAAACAACCCCAGCAAGGTCAAAGACCCTTCAGGCTGCCAGTGAAGAAAAAAGGGTGCAAAGACGCCCAAAGAAAAATGAAAACTTGAAGAAAAAAGGAATCGACCCGATACCAAGGTAGGTGTGGAAAAGGGTACCAGCGCAAGACCGGAGACAAGCCAAAACAAGCTAAAAAAAAAAATCAACTTTTTCCGGGACAGAAACAGACGACGACAAGTGGGCTCCGTGGAAAAAAGAAGACTGAGCAAGATGGGACCCTTGGGCGGGAAGGGTACCACGCATGCGTGGTAGCAATTCCCAAAGACTTTCTTAGAAAGCTGGGGATTTGCTCCACAGGGCTCCGTAGGTGCCGATGTCACCCATATGTGAGGACTGACTTCCTGCTTGTTCCTGGAGAATAGTTGGTATAGCTAGAGTAGAAATGCACAAAGCCTACCCAACAAAGTTCCTAATCTGGAAGCCCTAATGGTGGAAATGGACTTCGATATTGTGGCCATTACAAAAACATGGTTTAACGAGTCACATGAATGGGATATAATCTTAGCTGGCTATAATCTATTTAGAGAAGGTAGAAAAGGAGGAGTAGCAGCCCAGTATGTCAAAAGCAATATTAAAGCTGCTGAAATGCAGAGGACGTGGTGAAAAGAAGCAGCGCTCTGGATTGTGTTGGAAAGAGGAGATGGCACTGTCATCCATACTGGTGTGGTCTTCAGGCCTCCCACTCAAACCGAAGAAATGGATAGCGAATTGATTGTTGATATTGCAAAGATAGCCAAGAAGGGGGAAGTGATCATATTGGGTGACTTCAATCAACCGAAGTGGATTGGCGTGTTTCTTCTGCAAATCTAGAAAGAAGTAAAAACATTGTAGATGCCATCCAAGATGCCTTACTTAAAGAAATGGTGATGGAACCGACCAGGGATAGCTCAGTGCTGGATTTAGTGCTCACCAACGGAGATAGTGTGTCGAATATCCAGGTGGGTGCCCATGTGAGCCACAGCGATCATCACACGGTGTAGTTTGAGATAAAAGCCAAGGTAGAATCCAATCACAGCAAATCAGTCTTAGACTTCAAAAACACTGACTTCAGTAAAATGGCCAAGTATCTGAAGTTGGTAGGGTGGGAGGGGCTAAGGGAAGTGGAATTGCAATGGGCTAAACTAAAGAAAGCAATAAAAGGTGCAACAGATACACACGTAAGGAAAGTAAATAAAAACAAGAGGAAAAGGAAACCTATTTGGTTCTCCAAAGAAGTGGCTGCACAAATAAAGGCAAAAAACACAGCTTTCACAAAATTCAGATACTCGCAGAGGAACACAGAAAAGAATACAAGATCAAACTAAAAAAGACAAAAAAAAAGAAAAGGATAGCAAAATCAAAGGCAGAAGAAAAGATGGCTAAAGATGTGAAGTGTGGCGACAAGACTTTTTTCAGGTATATTTGGGAGAGGAGGAAAATCAGAGATGGAATTGCAGGACTCAGAAGTGCTGGGAACGGATTCGTGGAAAATGACATTGAAAATGCGACAATGCTAAACAAATATTTTTGCTCTGTTTTCACTAGAGAAATTCTTGGAGAAGGACCATCTGTGATTGACAAATATACTAATGGGAATGGAGCAGATACCACACCATTCACAAATAATGTGTTAGAACAGCTTGCAAAAGTGAAAGTGGACAAACCTATGGGACCAGAAGGGATACACCCCAGGATACTGAAAAAGCTCAGAGAAGTTTTGCAGGGACTTGAAAGGATGTTTTAATAGATCCTTGGAGACCAGAGAAGGGCTGATGTGGTACTTCTCCACAAAAGTGGTAATAGGGAAGAAGTGACAAACTACAGGCCAGTAAACCTTATCTCGGTGGCGGGAAAAGTAACGGAGGCGCTCCTGAAAGAGCAAATAATGGACTTCCTCGAAACCAACAAGTTGCATGATCCGAGGCAACATGGTTTTACCAAAGAATGATCTTGCCAAACAAATATGATTGAGCTCCTTGACTGGGTGACCAGAGAACTAGATCAGGGGCATGCAATGGATGTCATCTACCTGGATTTCAGCAAAGCCTTTGATACTGTTCCTTATAGGAGACTTATCAGTAAACTCAATAGTTTGGGAATGGGTCCCAAGGTGGTGGAACTGGATCAGAAATTGGTTGACTGACAGACGACAGAAGGTGATGGTAAATGGAGCTCACTCGGATCTGAGGCAACATGGTTTTACCAAAGAATGATCTTGCCAAACAAATCTGATTGAACTCCTTGACTGGGTGACCAGAGAACTAGATCAAGGGCATGCGATGGAAGTGATCTACCTAGATTTCAGCAAAGCTTTTGATACCGTTCCTCTTAGAGGGCTTATCAATAAGCTCAACAGCTTGGGGATGGGTCCCAAGATAGCGAACTGGATCAGAAATTAGTTGACTGACAGATGACAGAAGGTGACGATAAATGGAACTCACTCGGATGAAAAGAAGGTGATTAGCGGTGTGCCCCAGGGTTCGGTCTTGGGACCGGTACTGTTCAATATATTCGTGAGTGATATTGCCAAAGGGCTGAATGGAAAAGTCTGTCCCCCTTGAGGGGGATCTGGATAGTAACGATTTCCAATTCTTCTGCCCTGGGTTCCTCTTCTTTATCTAATGTAAATGATATGGCCAGGGCCATATCCTGCACAAAGTCATGGAAATCCATGTCCTCGGGAGGTAACATATGATGCTCATGAAGAGGAGAGGGGATCGATGGTAGCTTTGGGAACCTCTCTAAAAAAAAAAAAAATACTGAAAGCCAGTTAGCCAGGAGTACTCAGAGAGGTGCTCCATGGCTATTTGAGTCTCTGCATGGACCAATCTCTGTTTCACAGTGGAATATATTCTCTTTAGGAGTCATGGTTCACTGATAGGCTCTGGTGCTTGAGGGACAGACTTCCCTCGATGTGCTCAACATTGACCAATGCCCAGCCAATATTGGTATCAAGGCCTTTCTAGGTTGCGATGCAACCCATCTCCCACAGGCAGTCACCAAATTTCCAAAATCGGCTCAATGGCTTCATACTGCTGCGAAGGACATATATGAGCAAAGAACTTTTGAATGCAGAGTGTCTGTGTGAGCTTGTCCTCCATCCTCTTGGCTAAGTGCTCCTTGAAGGCTGCCACTAGCAAAGCTATGGGAAGGAGTTCAGCAGTACTGGTCAATGGCTTCAGAATCTTTGAGAGTAAATCAGCCAGCTGATCATAGCCTTTAGAGTCTGGCACAGCTCCCTCTGATACCATGAAGAATGAGATGTCCCTCACGTTGGGAATGCTTTGGGAGTTGAATATTGATTGATTTCCCCCTTGATCTTGGCATCACGCTCCGACTAACTCTGACGTCATCCTCTGCCCGGATAAGAGAGCGTTGCAGTTCTACGGCACTCTGCCGTCGGCGCTCTGGTGAGGCGCGTTATTAAAGGGCGTGTTTGAAGGGGCATGTTTGGCCCCTTGTGAGCCCCTTAGGAGCACGAAAGGAGTACGAAAGGAGCTGGGGAGTCGGGGCAGTAATAGCAATGCCTGGAGGCAAACGGAAGAAGGCTCCGGTGGAAGTGTCTCAGGCAGGTGCCTTAGACAAACATGTGATCTCTACCCCACGGTTGACGGATCCAGGTACTGTGCCTCTCAAGCCTGTGTCCGAGGGAGCTAGTTTGAGCTCAATTGAGCGTACTCCTCCACTTCCCCCTGGTTTTTTAGAAGTGTCTTTTGAACCCCAAGACCCCTCGAGGGTGCAACTGGACTGTGCGCTTCCTAAAGTGGTGATATGGAAGGAGTTTTCTCCTCCATCTAAGGACACTAAGGATTCTACTATTTCTCTTTTAGACGTTTGGAAAGTTGTATCACGTACTGAACAAGTTCTTGTTAATACTGTTCCTTCATTGTGTCAATTCTCTAAAGATACGGTAGCAAAATTGCAAGCTCTAGATTTACAAGTGGGTGCTTTGAGTTCTGAGGTCTCTACAATTGATACTCAGGTTAAATCCTGTACGGAGTTTCAATTGGCTCATTTGAAGGATAGTAGTATTATGCACCAGAAACTTGAAAATCTAGAAAATCAATTGCGCTCCAAAAATTTGCGAGTGCTTAATTTTCCTGTTTGTCCTATGTTGTCCCCTCTGATTTCTTTTTCGGAAATATTTAAAGGACACCTTCCTTCTACCACAGGCAGAATTTATTATACTTCTTAAATGTTATTATTTGGCTTTAAAAGTACCTGCAACTGTGGCGGAAGAGGGGGAGATTCCTTTGCCTTCCGATAAATTTAATCTAACTGATTTTCTTGAAGATACGCAGGATGAAATATCCTCTCGAGCAACGTTGTTGGTAACTTTTGCTTCTGAGGAAGATAAAATTACTATTCTTAAGACATATTTTAAGAAGAAAGCAGTTAAATTTTGTGGGGACCGTGTTTCCATCTTTCCAGATGTATCTCGTTCAACTCAATTGCGTAGGAAAACATTTCTTGCATTTAAGTCCAGAGTTCTTGCTCTTGGGGCTACTTTCTTTCTAAAGTATCCATGCAAATGTTGTGTTACTTTGGGTTATGATAAATTTGTCTTTATGGTATCTTTGGATTTAGAGAGGTGGATTCTTGGGAGGGAAAAGATACAATGATCCTGTAATATATAGTCCTTTAATTTGTTTGTTTCTAGAGGGGGTCATGAGGAGCAACTCTCAGGCAGCATAGTTGGCCAGGGTTATTTTTCTCTGGCTTTGTTTTCTTTGAGTTTGTTTTCTTTTGTTTTGTTTTTGTAACTGACAGTTTCCCCGAGATGTGGGCTGTAAATTCATTGATTTCTTGATGGTATTTGCTTTAGTTATTATTTTTCTGTATTTTCTTTATACTGTAAAGATATTTGTATAAAGTGAAAATTTTATAAAAAACAACAACAAGAAACAGAAGCTTTTGTTGGGCATTTGTACTCTTGGTTGTGACGGAGGACACCTTTTGGTTGTTCTGCGTTTGTGGCTAGGTAGCTGCAGTAAAAACGGACGTCTGTCTACCGACATGTACTGGACTCCCTGGATTATTAAGATAAGTGGATACATACTTACTGAATGGTGTATAGTTTACTTTGGTTGAAGAGGAAATTTTCTCTATTTTTGCAGGGAGATGATTGGTCTACATGTTCCTGTTTCATGTTGGAATGCAGATGCTCTTGAGTCCTTATAATTATTCAGAGAATCCCTAAAAGAAATGTTTTGGATGTTGGCAGTTTGATTAGATTTTTGGAAATTGTGCAATAGGTGAATTAAATTTAAGAAGGATAGTGACCTATGATATGAGCGTCTGCTTTTAACCCTATGGTGATTAATCTTGCCACATGTAGGCGTAAGGCCATCCTGAGGTCACATATGCCTTATTAAATTGTGCAATCATTATATGTTAAAGAGGTTGGTAGGTAAGGTTTTTTTTAATATAAACGGTGTTTATTAACCCGTTTTGGACAGCTCACATATTCTTTCTCTGTTCTGGATGATTTATTAGATTTGTTACACTCAAACAACTATGAAATACCGGCAATAATAAAAAAATATTAAAACTCTGCAGAAAATAGAAGTTTCACATAGTGTATGTTTTTCATACACTGGTCCAATATAGTATATTGTCCGTCTTCAGAAAAGATAGGATTCAGTTCCAATACTCATTGACATAAACATACTGTATGATACTATTGAAACTGCAGTTTTCATTTAAAACACTTTATTATGATATAATATAGTTTGTCAACAGTCCATTCTGACGGCGGAATATGATACACGTGAAAACACTTCTGATGCAGTGCATCGATACTGCACCATTAAACACCTAGAACAAAATGCTTGACAGCAATTAATTTCGACAACATATTAGCCCAGCGTATGAAAAACATACAAGGCCGATATACGCACCAATAACTCTGACACTAAGTAACTTACAGTTATCTAAACCTATTTTCTAAAGTATACAAATACTTTTATTTGCAAAATAGTAGCTATTACAGCATTATAAGCTACTTACTATTTTTTTTGATCATTTTATGTTGAGCTGCCAGTACCGTCAAAATCAGCAAACTTCGAATACCTATTAAACGAACTAGATCTCAAATAAAAAATCTGTATATAACGTTTTTTGACATAACGATAATAGCTAAACATAGTTCCATTGAATTTATAACCATTAATTGGTAAACAGTTGAGTAGTAAGTATGGAAACCTTATGTATGTAAAACATACGCTGGTCCAAAACGGGTTAAGGGTATTGGTGTATATTGATTTAGTTTTGCGCATACTATGACAATCATGAACCTCATTTCTAAGCCAGGATATGTGGAGTATGATCTCAGTCTCTCAAATTTACTGCTAATGCTCGGTGTAGTACTTCCATCATGCCAAAGAGAGCTTCCTTCTAGAGTTCATAAGATGTAATATGTGTGGGTAGTTTTTTAAGATGTGCTTGGAAATTCTTCTTTATCAAGCCTGTGGCTCCCAATACAATGGGAATTATTTCTGTATCTTTCTGCCACATTCTCTTGGTCTCTGACTGCATTTCTTGGTAGGCAGGATCTTCTGCCTCTCCACGTCATTCACAGAATAATCACTCAGAACAGACACCTCTATTATAAATGTTATTATAAGTGTTTTTCTTCTTTACCACGATGTTGGGTTTCCTTACATCCAGTTTCTTATCTGTCAGAATGGGAATGTCCCAGATGATCATAACCTCTTCATTCTCTGTAATTCTCTTAGGCGTATGTTTACTATTCAGTGGTAGCAGCTTCTGTGCAATATCGGAGCCGCGGCCCCATTGAAATCAATGGAGCTGCGGCTCTGATATCGCATGGAAGCTGCTACTGTCGAATAGTAAACATACCTCTTAGAGTCACGATCCCAGTGCTTTTCAGGCACAGTTTATAGAGTTTCCAATGGATGAGGCGTGCTATTTTGTTGTGCCTTTCTGTACAGACATTTTCCGCCATCAGAAATTCGCAGCCAGCTATGAAGTAAGTCAATGTTTTCAGGTCTTTCTTACAGTATTGACATGTCTGTGTTGCCATTTTTTTCAATTCTTTGAAGATTTTTTTTCTCTCATTTTGCAAATTCTGTTGCTTTTTTTCCTTTGTGTGCTTGTGGATTCTCCCTCATTCCCTGTAGTCATCAGAACGCTTGTCCAAGTTTGACGCTGGATGTTTACTTTCATATTTCAGCACTTTTTGTGTATTTGGATCCAGTGATGCTGTTAGGTAGGCCTGGAGGCCTATGATAGTAGCTCCATATATGTAATCAATCTCTGAAGCCTAGCCTTCCTTCAGCTCTTGGAATGTACAGTCTTGGCATACACTGATTCTTGTAAGTTATCTCATGGGCATGGAGGAGATTTCTTGTTCGTACATTCACATTTTCAAGATCTTTAAGACGCCAGTCTACAATCCCAACGCTGTATGAGAGTATAGGAAGTGCCAACTAATTGACAGCTTGTATCTTATTCCGTGATGTTAAGGCACTTTTCAATAATGATTTTAACCTTCTATAGTATTCTTTACTGATCTTTTCTCTCAGTAATTTCTGCTTGTGTGTCATTCCTTCCTCTACTACAAGATATTTATATATGCCTTCCTGTTCAAGTTCCTTGATGTCACAGCCAGGGAGATGTTTTCTGTTTTGTTCAATTTTCCTCTAAAAACGTTGCCTTAGCACATTTATCTAAGTGAAAAGTCATCCTGATGTCATTAGAAAAGCTTTTCACTACACGAGTTGCTCTGCTAATTGTTGGTCACTGGAACTGTAGAGCTTCAGGTTGTCTACAAATAGTAAATGGGATGTTACCTCTGGATTGTTACCTTCTTTAGGATTCAGGCTAAATCCTTATTGTGAAGGATTGATGAGAGGGTGGGGTTTTTTGTGCCATCAAGTCAGTGTTGACTCTTGGCAACCCAGCTGCCTCTGGGTTTTCTTGGCAATTGCCAGGCCTTTTCTTCTGAGACAATGGAGGGCAAAGTGACTTGCCTAAGGTCACAAGGAGTGCCAGTGGGAATTGAACCCTTGATCTTCTCGGTACTAGGCAGTTGCTCTAAGCACTAGGCTACTCTCCACTCCTTAAGGGTCTTTGGCTCCATATACTCCCCTCTTATTGCCTTTTGCCATGATGTTATTGGATTTGATAAGATCATATAGTCTGTCTGCATCTATTGCAGTGAACAGCTTATAGACTGTAGGTAGACAAGTTATTGGCCTGTAATTTTTGGGAATGTTGCTTGGGTCCCCCTTTCGAAGGACAAATGTACTTCCTGTTATAAGCCATTGCCATGTTAAGTTTGGCTGCTTGATCAATTGGTTTTTGCAGCTTTCCAAGTCTTGGTGACTTGCCTTTCTGTACAGAAATTTTCCGCCATCAGAACTTCACAGCTATGAAGTCAGTCAATGTTTTCAGGTCTTTCTTACAGTATCAACATATCTGTGTTGCCATTTTTTTCAATACTCGCTGTACAACCATCTCATCCATTATCCACTGTCCTGGGCTGCAGCTATCGATCTCTCATCCTTCGGTTTCACTTCACCTCTCCTTAACCATTCATGTGTCAATTCATGATCCATAAAGTGCTCCTGGGAGTAATATTTTGTACTGTTTGAGTACTGTCAAAGGTTGGTCACTCCATTTGCGCCAGGGCTCTTCTAGTTAGAGGCTCGTTTTAATGTGCTTTCCAGCTTTTTTGTTGTTACTATAGGCCATTCCATAGGTTTGATGTTTGATTTTTGTAAATGTTCCTGTATGCAAAGTAACCATTCTGTTTCTTGATTGTGCTCGATAGGGTCCTTGTATGGGCTTCTCCAGAAGGTTTCTGTTTCAACTTTGGTTGGTGGAATTTTTAACATATTAATCCTCTTTCCAAATTTCCTGTAGAAATGTTTTGGGTTCTCTCTAAATAGTTTATTTTGATATCTTTCTTTTCAGTTTTCTTCATATATCTTTGCAGTTTTTGTGCTTCTGCTGCTACTTTCAATTTATTGTTGGAACATATAGGGCCCGGTACTCTAAAGGCATTTACATGATTTACTGACCTGTAAACTGTGTAAATGCCGCTGAATGGGACATTCCATGGCACTAACCCGGTTAGCGCCATTGAATGCCCCAACTAATGCCACTAAATACCACAATGCTAACCGCTTAGCATCAGGGTGTGTCATGGGTATTTCAGGGTGTGTAGTGGGCAGGGACAGTCACTAAGAAGGTAGCAATATTGCACCACTGTCCGGTTAGTGATGAATGGGTAAAACTAGGCAAAGCAAAAGCTGGCCTTGCTTTGCTTGCAGGAGTTGACTGGGTGTTGTTGTTAAGTGCCGTCGAGTTGGTGCCGACTCATGGCGACCCTCTGGAGAGTTGTCCTAAATTGAGTTCGGTCTTCAGTCAGGCGGCTCATTGTTGACAGACTGGTACTGGTACTGATAGCTGCTGTTATTGTATCGATCCATCTCATTGCTGGCCTTCCTCTTCTGCGTTGACCTTCTATCTTGCCAAGCATGATGTCTTTCTCTAATGATCTCTCTCTTCGCATGATGTGTCCAAAGTATGAAAGTCGAAGTCTTGTCATCTGAGCTTCTAAAGAAAGCTTAAGTTTGATCTCCTCTAGTACTGACTGGTTTGTTCTTCGGGCAGTCCATGGTATACACGGTATTTGCCGCCAGCAGCATAATTCAAAGGCATCAATTTTCTTCCTGTCTATCTTTTTCACTGTCCAGCTTTCACATCCATATGATGTTACTGAAAATACCATGGCTTGAACAAGTCAAATCTTTGTATGGAGAGAGATATCTCTGCTCTTGAGAATCTTGTTTAGGTCTTTCATAGCCATTCTGCCAAGAGCAATGCGTCATCAGATTTCATGACTGCTTGTTGCTTCTTTATTGATAGTTGATACAATGTCGTGCATGGCATCCCCTAGTGGCCAATGGCGGTAAGGGCATGCTGTACATCATATTTATTTTGAAGGAGCATGGGGTATTTTAAGGCCAAAGTGGAGATTGGTCTTAGGTATTTCAGCTCCTTGTGAGAACTCAATAATTAAGCCATGAGTGTAGGGAAACAAGGCTTTTATTTCCCCTCTGTGCAAGGGTTCATTAAGACACTAGAAATTAAAGAATGTCTTTTGTTCATAAAGGCTCCAGTAATTAGCAGGTAAAACCAATTGTTAATATCTTCACAATTAGTTGAAAGGTTAAAGGGAGGAATTCAATTCATTCCAGGGCAAAGCAATTAAACAAGACTTCTTCTTATTTACAAGGTGGCTATGGATTCTAGGCTAGAAGCCATACACAAACTACAATCCATACCTTCTTCCTGAAGAATGGGAATAGTGTTTGCATTTTCTATTTCCATAAATTCTGCTTCACTACTTTCCCCCTCAGAGCACACGCTGTCCCTGGCAGTTACAGGTTTATATGGACTGTGTCTGGTATCTTGCCTCCAATAAGACTGTGCTTTAAAGTCCTTTGGTAGTTCTTCAAACCACTCTGGTTTCTTTCCTCTTCTTATAAAGTGAGTTTTAGTTTTAGCAGCGCTTTTAGGAGTTAAGCTTTCATTAGCAGGAATAAAACTTCCATACCTTGAGTTTCTGTAGCTTGAAGCTCTGGAGCCTTCTCTCTCATGAACATCTCTGTGACAACAGGTTTTCTGTCGGTAGCTTCTGGGCAGTGCTGGACTTCCTGAAAGCTTAGTAAAACCTGGTGCGGATTCTCCAGCTCTATGCTTCAGTGACACAGTAGCTTTGTTAGAAACTCCTTTTCCTCGGGTACCTGGTAAAACTTGTTCAGCATACTCCAATGCCTGCAGGCTTTCCTCCAAACCTGGCTCTCTGGCTCTCCGTGTATGTCTTTCAGCTAGGGACTCAGGAACGTTGCTTAAGCAGGGAGTGGCATACCCTCCAGCCTGACTGCTTTCTTTAGCAGGCTCCCTCTGAACAGCGGCTCTCGTAGCTTGGTCCCTCTGAACTCTACCTCTGTGAATTCTGTCCTTTTGGGCTTGCTCAAGGAGGATTCCTTCTTTCAGGTCTCTCCTTCCTTCTTCAGCCGTAATCCTTGTTCCTTCTCCTTCTGCGTCTGCTTCTTCATCTGCTTCTGCTTTGCTAGCATTAAGCTTCCGTTTATAAAGGGATCTTCCCTTTGAATCTCCCGGGTTCATTTCCAGGTGCAACTGGTTAGATCTCCTAGCCTCATTAAGCTCTGTATAGTCAATCCTGCCCCCTCTAGCTGTGCTTTGAGGTAATTGCACACCTAGAGCTCTGTGAAAAACAGAGTTTCTTTTCAACTCTGCATCTTTATTGGCAGCAGCCTCATGACAAAAAATAGGTTAAAGTTGTCCACGATTTCAATTTCTTCTCCTTCAGCGATGAAACTGTTGATTTTGCCAGTTGTCATTATCTTTGTCTTCTTTACATTAAAGTGCAGACCCATTTTGAGACTATGTTCTTTGATCGTGAGAAGCAAATGTTTCAGATAATCTTCACTTTCAGCCAGTAATGTGGTATCATCAGCATAGCGAAGGTTGTTGATGAGTCTTCCACCAATATTCACATCTCTGTTGTCTTCATACAATCCTGCTTCTCTGATGATTTGTTCTGCATATAAATTAAACAGGGTGAGGGACAGTATGCAGCCTTGTCTTACGCCTTTGCTTATTTTAAACCATTCTTTCTCCTTGTTCCATTCGAACTGTGGCTTCTTGATCAATGTACAGATTGTGCAAGAGAACGATCAGGTGTTCTGGTACACCTATGCTTCTTAATGTGGCCCAGAGTTTCTCATGGTTTACACAGTCAAAAGCCTTGCTATAGTCGATAAAGCACAAATAGATATCCTTTTGGTATACTTTAGTCTTTTCAACGATCCATCTCACATCCGCAATGATATGTCTCATTCCTTGCCCTTTTCTGAACCCTGCTTGCACTTCAGTAGTTCTTATTCCAGGTATGGTTGTAGTCTCTGTTGAATAATCTTCAGTAGAATCTTGCTGGCATGTGGGATCAGAGCGATTGTGCGATAATTTCCACAGTCAGTAGGATCACCTTTCTTTAGTATTGGTATAAACACAGATCTTTTCCAGTCAGTTGGCCATGATGCTGTCTTCCAAATTTCATGGCAGAGCATTGTAAGTATGGTAACAGCTACATCAGATTGCTGTAATACTTCTATGGGAATGCTATCAATGCCTGGTGCTTTGTTCTTTGATAAGGCTTTCAATGCTGCTTCAACTTCTTCTTTCATCACCAATGGTTCCGGATCATAAAGTACAGGTTGAAACGGCTGTTGGTCCACTTGATCTTTATCATAAAAAAACTCTGTATATTCTTTCCAGCTTTTCTTGATCTTCTCAGCATCATTCAACATAGAACCTTGAGCATCTTGTAACATTCCATTTCAAGGCTGGAATTTTTTCTTTAACTCTCGTATCATTAGGAAAGCCAATCTTGTTCTTCCTCTAATAGTTTCTGCTTCTATTTCCTTGCATGTGTCATTGTAGTACTTTTCCTTGTCCTGTCTTGCTGCACGTTGGAAATCTCTGTTGAGTTCTGCGATTGTCTTTCTTTCTCCTCTGGCTTTAGCTTCTCTGCGTTTCTGGGCAATTTTCAGAGTTTCTTCCGTCATCCATTTCGGCCATTTTTGCTTTTTCACCTTTTGTAGAGACTTCTCGCTTTCTTCCAACACAACCTTCTTGATGTCATTCCATAACTCTTCCGTAGCTCTGTCATTTGTATCTAAAGCAGCAAATCGATTTTGCAGGCAGTCTTTAAATTCCAGTGGTATATTCTCAAGGTCATATTTTGCTGTATTCATGAGTGGTTTGCTCTGATGATCTGTACCACAGTCAGCTCCAGGTTTTGTCTTTGTTGATGTTATAGAGCTTTTCCATCATCGACTTCCACAGATGTAGTCAATTCTGATTTTTGTACAATCCATTGGGTGAAGTCCATGTGTATAGTCACCGCTTGTGTTGCTGGAAGAAGGTGTTTGAGATGAATAGATCATTGGTTTTGCAGAATTCTATCAGTCTTTCTCCAGCTTCATTTCTATTGCCAAGTCCACATTTTCCAACCACTTTGTCTTCTTCTTTGTTGCCAACCTTTGCGTTCCAGTCACCCATGACTATCAGGATATCCTGTTTGCATGTTCTGTCAATTTCAGCTTGAACTTCCTCATAGAACTCTCCAATTTCATCCTGTTGTTGGGGCATATACTTGAATTATAGTTGTGTTGATAGGCATTCCTCGTAGACGATTAGAGATTAAGCGTTCACTGACTGCATTGTATTTCATTACAGTTCTTGCAAGTTTCTTCTTTATTATAAATGCAACACCATTTCTTCTTTGTCTTTCATTTCCAGCATAGTAGACCATGTGATCGTCTGATGCAAAGTGCCCGATGCCAGTCCATTTCAGTTCGCTGACACCCAACAGATCAAGTTGTACACGTTCCATTTCATTATTGACCACCTCCAACTTCCCTTGGTTCATGCTTCGTACGTTCCATGTTCCAATATGTACGACATCTTTACAGCTTCTGACTTCATTTCATGCGCAGCTACAGCAGACGTCCCGAGGGCTTTGATCCAACCACATCATAAATGCTGGCTTTACTTTGAAAAGTCTTCAGCTCTTCCCCAGTAGCTAGTTGAGTGCCATCCAACCTGGGGGTCTCATCTTCCAGCACTATAGCGCAATTTGTTTTGTTGTGACTATCCATTGGGTTTTCATGGCAAGATACAGAAGTAGATTGCCAGGCCTTTCCTCCGCGCAGTTCAAGTTTAGTGTTGTTGCCGTTGTCACAGAAATCTGATCCTCCACCGTCAACACTGTCCTATTCTTCTGCTGTCCAGTTAGTTTATGTGGCTGTAGAGGCTGTGCAGCAACCCCAGATATTCAATGTCAGGGTCGCATATGACCCCGGCACTGAATATCTGGGGTTAAAGGTCGGTAACGATGGCTATGCATCATAGCGGCACATAGCTGTCCCAATTGAATATCAACCCTGCAGCCAAGGCTATAACAGACTCAAAAAAGATCAAAAGGAAACATCACGCACCATGGTATTCAAATAACATACGCGATGCTAAGAGAGAATTAAGGAAGTTAGAACGCCAATGGAGACGATCCAAATCTACCACCTCTCAGGATTTATATTTAATTCAGCAAAAGAATTATAATGATCTCATCAACAAATCAAAAAAAGAATACCACACAAACACTATCCAGAAAGCTTATAACAAACCTAGAGAACTTTTTGAGATAGTAAAATACCTAGTTAATGAACCTTGTTCTGATAAAGACATCCTGATCAATCCTGAAGTGTTTGCGGATTATCTTCGAGAAAAAATAGGCCAGACTCCACCTTTAAAACAATCTGAAAAAAAACAATCTTATTTTACCAAGTACAATTTGGAACAAGTTTCATATTCCCTCAACTAAGCAGCTTTCAGACATCATTGCTGCACTTAACACAAGTACCGCACCCACAGATCCTTGCCCAGTACCTTGGGTCAAAGCTACTAAGTCAAACTTCATTAATTTTATACACCACCTCGTAACCAACTCCCTAAATCAAGGAATCATGCCAGAACAGCTGAAATTAGCCACAATAAGGCCTATCCTTAAGAAAACCAACCTTGAAAAAAACAATCCAGCTGCATATAGACCAATTTCCAGCTTACCACTCCTGGTAAAAATTATCGAGAAGGTAGTACAACTACAGCTCCAAGACCATATTGATGAGCATGCGCCACTTGACATACATCAGCATGGCTTCCGCCCGAACCATGGAGTTGAGACGCTGCTACTTTATTTATTTAATGATATCACTCAAACCATAGACAACTATAATAGAGGAACCTTAATGATTTTCTTAGATATTTCAGCGGCCTTTGATTCAGTGGACCATTCAATACTATTAGCCAGACTAAAGAACATCGGTCTAACTGGCACCGTCCTAAACTGGTTTGAGTCCTACCTAATTGGTAGACAGTTCCAAGTTAAAGTCGGTCTAAACACTTCACATCATACAGTTATCAAACAAGGCGTACCGCAGGGATCTGCACTCTCATCACTTCTTTTTAACCTCTTTATCCAACCAATATGTCACATAATATCAACTCATCATATAGACTACACAATTTATGCAGGTGATATTATGATCTACACTCCGATTGATATCAACTGCCCAAACTACAACAAGATTTCAAACTGCATTACCAGCATTTCCATTTGGCTGTCAAATAACAACCTTGCAATAAACTTGAAGAAGACTGAAGCACTTATTGTCACTAGAAACACCAACTTTAATCCCCCACCATACATCACATGCAACAGTACTGAGATTCCAATTAAGGATGAGGTAAGATACCTCGGGGTAACCCTCGATAAGAAGCTAGACCTACGATCTCACATAAAGAAAACTGTTAAAAGCGCTTATTACCAAATGAAAATAATTAGACGCCTCAAGCCTCTTATCTCTTATGAACACTTTCGTACAGTCTGCCAGGCACTTATTACCCCCATTCTGGATTTTTGCAACCCTATCTACAATGGGCTGTCAAAACATGCTCTCAAACCTCTTCAAATGGCACAGAATACAGCAGCCAGAATAATTAACGGTTCCACAAATCATGACCACATTACCCCCATCCTTAAAGATCTCCACTGGCTCCCGATAACCCTTCGCATAAAGTATAAGTTAATCATAAACATCTTCAAAATGAAGCACAACAGTTCTGCAACCAGCCTCCATGCCCTCTTATCCCGTGACACCAGCAACAGACCTAGAAGATTATCCACCTCAAACACCCTCAATACCCCAAGAAACTTCGCTAAATCACGCAAATGTACATCACAACGAGCAATTTCTTTGGCTGCCCCTTTGATTTGAACTCTCTCCCTCCTGATTTACGTGCAATTGATGTTTTAAGTGACTTTCGTAAGCAATTAAAAACTTTACTTTTCATTGAGCACTATGGATCAACAAATGACTAAGATATCATCTATTGTATATATTTTATAAATAATCCACTATATTGTTAACCCTTGTTATTTTTCCTACATTACCATATGTTGTCATGTCTATACTGTTTATGTTTCCCTTGTTTATACCTTGTATTTCTTGTGACCGCTTTGATTGAAGGAAAAGGCGGTATAAAAAACTTGTTAAATAAATAAATAAATAACCCCATAAATTTCAGATCTTATTATGTTAATTCAGCATGCTTCAGCTTGATGTCTTTGATCTTCCTCAATATCTTTGATGATTTTAATCCTTTTTGATACCCGTTTATCAAGGATTCCTCCACACGCAATGATTGCGCTTTTTCCAAGGAGGAACTGTTATTTTAATTTTTTTCTTCTGGCCCTGCACTTTAATTGGTGGTATACTTGCAGTGATAATGTTAACTGCACAATATTGTATTTGATTTATTTCGGTGATGCCAATAAATTATCCCTTTATACAGAGTATGGCCTTGTTTACCTTAATTATTATACTTTTAACTTTTAGGTGTTAAATTTAACTTGGGTAATCTTTCCCTTGCCTGGTACCAAGCATATTCATCTTTTTCCTTATGGACTGGTTTTGTGCCGAGTCTGATAAGCTTTCTGCCTACATCTCTCCTCTTATTCCCTAACCAAGAAAATTAACTCTTGATGCCTATTGCTAAATGTGATATCTTCCTTCTGACCTGTTGACTTTTTACTTCTCATCCAGACACCCTATGATTTAATTTTTTTATATAGCCTTCCTGGAGCTCATTAATACTCTTATTCCCAGATGTACCCTGACCCACTGGGGATTCCTCTCCTGTCTTATCTTTTATCATATAACAGGGCTTGACAAACCCCAGGTCGCCATGGCTACTAAAATATCAAACATGGCACCTGGGGCTCAGAACACCTGTGCAGCAGCCGGGACCAGCACTGGCTGTTCGTGGGGATCCCATCTCCTGTGGGCAAAATAGAAGGGGAAGGCCACAATCGTGGCACAGGTGGAAGCTGCCTGATTGCGGGAGATGGGATCCTGCAGGCAGACAACTTGCATCTGGGCTGTGATCGTGACCTTCCCCTTCTCTTCTGCTCATGGAAGATCAGATCCCCATGGGCAGAACAGGTAGGGAGGGCTGCAATCGCTACTTGGAAAGCAGTAGGCTTCCAGCAGGGATTCCATCTTCTGCAGGATGAAGAGGAGAGCCAGTCATAAAAATAAAAAATTAAATTAAAAAAAAGTTAGAAGGGAGGGGCAGGGGAACAAACTACTAAAGTTTAAAGGGCCAGTAACTAACAAAAAAAAAAGGAAAGAAGATGGGGGAAATGGCGGGTGGGGACGAGCTAGGAGGGAGGGGGAAGGAGAAGAGAATTGCCCCTCGTTGCAGAGCTTGCTTTCAATCGAAAGAGGCTCTCCTCCTGTGCATTTGCACCACAGAGATATTTAAATGTTTCTATCATATCTCCTCAATCCCGCCTTTCCTTTAACATATATATATATTAAGATCTTTTTGTAACGGGTCTGCTCCTTGTTGGTCACTCCAGGCCAGGGAAGTCCCGACCCCTCATCTGCGGTGTTCTGCTTCAGCTGGCTGGAATCCAGGGGAATAAAACTCACAACCGGACACAGAAGGTGTGCAAGTTTATTCCAACGTTAGAAGTGCAGTCTAATCTTTTATATATTTATTTATATAGTAGCAAAAACATATATATGTCATAAACCCATCCCAGCAACATAGCCCTGCACCTGATATTGCTAATTAGCAATCATACAAACTGGTACCTGTCTCTGTGAAGATCACTGAATCTTGTCTTAGCACAACACATTCCTTTCTATCTAGGTATTCACAGATGGGCCTCATGGTCCCTTTGTATAACAAGAAACTGATTTCCCCTTACAATACTTATTTTCTCCTTACAATACTTATTTTTCCCCTTACAATTCCCCCCTTTGGGCCTGTATAGGCCCACTAGAAGAACAGCCTAACAATCTACTACAAAATAACAAAACAGGCATTATTAACAGAATATCTGTACGCGGCAGCTCAGGTACATCAGCCGCCGTAAAAGCAGGAGTATAAGAGTACATAAAAGTGGTGGAGCTCTGTAGGGCCTTCCGACAGCAGCCAAGAACAAATGAAAATATACAACAGAAAAGAACAAGGATTATAAAACCGCTCCATAGGGCAATAATCAGCCCTTTGAGACCAACCCAAAGGAAGATACATCAGAGAGTAAGCATGAGAAACTGCTGTAGTTGAAGAACAGTATAGAGCAGTATTAGACAGACTAAAAGCAGAAACAATAAAACAATCTGTAGCATTAAAACTAGAGACAGTTTACAATGGGCAAGGGACCTAGTCATATCCCAAAGAGGGGCGAGTAACACCAATGTTATACAAGGAAGTAGAAAAAGAAACATGGGGCTGGGTGCAGTTTAAATTGTCAAGTACAGTAAACTTCTGAATTTCACACAGATTAGAAGGTACAGTAATAAGACATGTTGAGAGAAAAGCTCCAGCTTGTAGCGAGCTGCACACACAAAAGGTAAGGCAGTCTGGGCAAGTAGTATTGCCGTATTAACAGTTCCAGAGATGGGCTGAAGGAGGCACCACATGAGTGGTAGTAGGAGTCAACACAGTCTTGTGCGTGATGGTCAGGAGGCAGGAGGCTGGAGGGCGGTCTGGAACTGAAGATGATGTCAGTGGAGACGATACACGTTTGATTCTTGATGCATGGATCCACGAAGGGCAGGAGTCCCACAGGATGGCAGTCCATGTAATGGCAATCATTGTAGTTGGAGGTCCGTAGGGCGGGTCTAGGCTACTGTGCTTGTGAGGTGCTCTGACCTGTACCTGGTCACCAACCTTGAAGGGATATGTTGGTTCGGTACCTCTAGGCCGAAAGCTGCTTTTCTTCAGGAGTCTTCTCCTCTCCTCTCCAGTTGCAAGGGCCTTGGCTGCCCCGGTGTCAGCTACTTCTCATCCTGGTCCTGAAGCCAGATCTATAGATGGAGAATGTTTCCAGCGAGGGCAAGGGCTTCAGGATCTTTTAGCCGCCACCTTCACTGTAATCGGTGTTATCAGAAGAACTTGGAACGGTCCCATACTGGAAATGGGGCTTGTACTGTGTGCTGGTGGTATGTCTTTACCAAAATCCAGTCTCCGGATTGAAAGAAAAGAGCTGAGTCATCCAGCAGAAAGGACTGGACCTGCTGAGCATACCTGTGGAGGGAAGAGAGTTGCCTCTGCTGCTAGGAAATACAACAGATCAAATGTGAGGCTCAGGAGTATTAAAAGTAAGCAGTCTTCCATATAACAGTTCAAAGGGAGAAAAATTTCAGTCTACTCCCTTAGACAGAGTCTAAGGCAAGACAGTTTAGTTTCTTTACAAAGTTTTTTTTTTTTTTTTTTTTTTTTAAGGTTTCGGAGGTTCCCCCCTTCGTGGGTTGCTGTTTGCATACAACAGCCAAATCCTAAGCAATTCAATTTAACTACTACATTTTGACAAGATGCCCACACTTCCTCAATTGTTCCACAATTTTAGAATTATACCAATTTGTAAAAATTTGTGTAGGTAACTTTCCTCCTTTACCTTCATGTGTCGGGCCAAGACACAGAGGCAAAAAGGGATAAAAGCATCTGAAAAGCACCACATGGCCAGTGTGGGTCTCCCCAAAGCTCATTAGGATGAAAAGTGACTCAGCCTATCTCCAAGTGTCTATTTCCAATTATTGGGTATATCTCTGGGCTAGATGACTTCCAAAATTGGAGTTAATGGGGATGGCATAATCAAATATTGTAGAGTATTCATTGTCAGTTTTCTTTCTAGGTGGATACATCGGATACATCATTTCACATTTCAATTCACCCTCACCATTTTATAATGTTAATCTGAGTTCTCCTTTCCAACATGAATATTCCATCACATTCCTCTCAACACCACTTTTTTTTTCCACTTACATCATTCCATCAAACTACATGCATAGGTCCTTCTGTCTTTTTTATACCATACTAGTGTATCCTTATTTGGCAAGGCTGCTAAGAACATCAAACAATTGTTAAAAACTTAGTATTTTTGTAAACAAAAGGTATATATAAAATATAAATGTAGATCCTTTTCAATAAGCATAACAATATGAGTAAACAGTGCTCATTCTAATTAGCAACTGCCTAAACAAAATATAGGTAAAGTCCTTACAATATAGACTAGTGCTTCACGGCATTTTATAACATCAATCCCAATAGGAAGGAGTATGGCTTCTAACAGAACGGCCACATAATCTCTCAGGTGTGACTAAAGTCTATCTTATACCCGGTTCCCAGTGAGAGTGCTGTGGAAACTTAATATTTGAGGACTGATCTTATAATTGCAGTGCCCACAAGGATCTGTGCAAGTTACTCACTAATCATGGTGTTTAAGAGATCCTTTTGAGGTGAGAGGCCTAAGAAGGTTCAAGGCATTTGTGGTTGGGCCTCATGATGATATTTCCTCGGGTTCTTCTTGGCCTACCTTCCTCTGCCTATTCATGTCTCTGCCGAGGCATAAATATACAAGGTTCATGTTCTTCAGGCCTTGGGGGTACTCGAGGAGTCTTAAAGCAGTCAGAATTCCGGTGGCCCAGATCATCACACTCGTAGCAGCACGTTTATTGCCTTTCCCAAGGCTGTAGCCTCACCTTCTGTCTCTCACTCTCTGCTTCTTTTTTTTTTTCAAACCGCCCCTGGATCATTGCTGACAAGCAAGACCTTGGTTTGGGGTTTTTTTTTTTCTCCAATGAACTCAAGTTAATGTTATTGTTTTATTTGTCTACTAACTTTACAAATATGCTCATATTTCCTGGGAACTAAGCTCCATCTTTCCACTAAATGTGATCTATGTGCTTGGGAACAAAGCAATTTCAGATCAGCCTCTTTCCAAAATTCTATAATTTCTGTGTATACTGAACCTCTACATAATGTACTGCTACAAATATTTTGGTAACATAAGTGCAAGTGTGTAAACTAAAGAAAATTTGTATGTCATAGTGCTACAATATACTGTATTCCTAAAACTGAAATGTTAAAAACTTTCAAAACAAAGTACAATTTTTTTCTCTGGACCCCAACACATAAAATTCAAATACAGTAAAACAGATGAATTTATCCTAAAATCCAATATTGTAATAAATTAAACTGGAAAGATCAATATAGCCAGCACCCATGGTGCTACTGTCCTGTTCATCAGCCATCCACACCAAGCTAAACAATGCAAAGTAATTAACTTAAATCTTACAGTTCAGGAAACAGACATTCAAATAACATGAAACTGCAAAAAGGTAAATTCAGAATCATACTTTGTCACATTTAAATTAAAACCTTATACATAATACTTGAGACTGGTATCAAACTGATCTGAAACAATGAAATTATGTTAAAGCAATTTGCTTAGAGTAACAGTTCAACCTTGATGTTATCTCAAACACAAATAGCAAAGTAAACAGCAGGCTCTCGTGTCCAGATTCCTTCAGGCAAATGCAGATTACTATATAGTTGAACAAGAGAGAGAAATGTCCTAAATATTAAGAGTTTAAAAAGAAAAAGTTGCTTGAGAATTGTCACTAATTGTGATTGCTATTAAATTCCTATCATTACACAGCTGGAGAAAAAAGTCTGAAATTTCTCACACGTTGGCATACACCCAGCCAAGCAGATATCAGCTCTCTTAGTTTTAGGCAAAGGTAACTCCACAATACCCTTTATTCTCTCCGGATTTATTTCCTCTTTCCTTCACTTATGAGGTGTCCCAAATACTTAACCTCAAATACTCAACCTCCCTCTTCACAGATTGTAATTTTTTATTATTTTTTATTTATTTTACACGTACCTCAAATCTACTACACTGAACCATGTGTGATCATGCAGAATTTTGCTCAACAAGTTATATAAGGGTATGGGACCACAGGATGCTGGGTCTAGACAAGCTTATTCAAATTCATTAAATGCTGCCCCATCCACTAAAATATATGACAGAGGTTTTTAATTTAAACTGAAGACAAGTCAAAGCTTACAAGTGCTTTCTTAAGAAATTTCACCCTGCATAATGAACTAGACCCTTGGGGTATTTGGAACCCACCCCTCTCCCTTGATTTCTCCACTTCAGACTTACCAGTCACATAAAGGGTTAACACCTAACAAATCCAAGCAACCAAAACAGCAGGAGGAGGGATACTTTCCTTTGTGCAAAGGAAACAACAGTATTTCATCATTAGCATCTTACAGTTCTTATCATTTCCCCCCTTTTCCTTACCGCGGTCTGTGCACAGAATTACTCAATTGCTGCAGTGCTTGCTTTTAAAGCAACGATTTCCACAATCTGGTTCACAACACCTCTGCGTTTTTCAACTTCAGGACCATCACCAGCTAGCAGAGAAACCTCTCTGCAGAGGAGGAGGTGAGACTGTTGAAATCAACAGGACGTGCCTTGGCACCTCCACTCAGCAGGAGTCACTCTACTGTGGGAAAATCCCGGCGAGCCCCAGCTGTTATTTACACCTTTACCTGTGGCCAATTCACCTTTGGCCAACTTGGCCAATGAGACTCAGAGAGGAATATTGTGAAGCAGGTTAAGAGCTCTTTTAGTATTGTTATTATTCAGTACATTGCTATAGCAATGGGTGTCTAAATACAGACACACCCTTTTACATATTTCAGTGACAGTTATACCGTTGTTGAGTACAAAAGTAATTTTTTTGTTTGTTTTTTTTCTATTTAGCTTGTCTTCTTACAATATGGCAATAAATAGACACTCTGCAAATAAATAATAATTTACGTTTTAGTATGCCGTTTAACTTTAAGTTTCTGTTCTGTCTGTCTGTCCGTAGCCTTTGAACACAAAGAACAGGAAGGGAGGGGGAGGGAAGAGCAGAGCATGTGTCGCTCAGGCCCTACTATCTCCAGATGCAGCAAGTTACAGCACACATCGAAAATCATCTAAAAGAATTACTTGTACTTAATTTCAGTATTTATAAAAACAACAAAGTAAACTGCTAAAAACCTAACAACTCCCTCAGTGATTAGGAGATTCGGAATCTACGGGGAGGGGCCCCGGGGGGTACAGGAGTACAACTGGAATACAAAGTCTGCTTAACAATAGATTTAAACCTAATGAAAACCGGGCTGGTCCCCTTTACCCAGGACCCCCCCCCTTTTTAGCTAAAGAAGACAGGAAAGGCGTGGAAGAATAGAGAGACAAATAAACAAACACCACTTGTCACTTGCAGTCTAGGGACTCTGAGTCATCAGTTTTACCTTCGCCAGAGACTGGGGGGAGGGGGGGGGGTGTCGTATAGGCACAGAGATAAACTAAGCACAGTAAACATGCTAACAGACTTCTTCAGCAGAATTAGCAAATGTCCTGTAACCTATACCAAATAAAAAAAACCCCACTCTATTAAAACTAACATCATGTCCTTGATTTAAACAAACACTACGATTATTTCTTGTTTAACAAACCAACATAGTAAGTGTAACCTACACCGACAGCATATGTAAGATGCCTTTTTTAACTGCAGTTTTAAACCTTATCACAACATGTAGCTGCACACGCACTCCCGCGGATTCTGAAGCGGCCCCCTTACCTTGGGAACCCCCATCCTCTAATGAATTCACAACAAACGCACGTCTGGCCACTTGCTTTCTGCACAGTACCCGTCACTAGCGCTATTGCTTCAGAGTACGGCAGGGGCATTTTGCCAAACTCACACAGGTACACAAGCACACAGCCTTCACAGCAACCGCAGGTGAGAACAAAAGAAATTTAGCTTTCCCACCGCTTCCCACCCAGGGAACAGGAAAGTCCTATTTACCAATTTACCATGCTACCCAAGCACTAGGGACACCCCCCGACCCACGGGAGTATGTCAATTCTAATTTAAACCGTGCTCCCAGAGCACACCATGCTAACAAAGCACAGGGATCCCTGGCCAACGGGAGTATCCGACACTTCTGACACCAAATGTAACGGGTCTGCTCCTTGTTGGTAACTCCAGGCCAGGGAAGTCCCGACCCCTCATCTGCGGTGTGCTGCTTCAACTGGTTGGAATCCAGGGGAATAAAACTCACAACCGGACACAGAAGGAAAGGTGTGCAAGTTTATTCCAACGTTAGAGGTGCAGTCTAATCTTTTAAACAGTAGCAAAAACATATATACGTCATAAACCCATCCCAGCAACATAGCCCTGCACCTGATATTGCTAATTAGCAATTGTACAAACTGGTACCTGTCTCTGTGAAGATCACTGAATCTTGTCTTAGCACAACACATTCCTTTCTATCCTAGGTATTCACAGATGGGCCTCATGGTCCCTTTGTATAACAAGAAACTGTTTTTTTCTCCTTACAATACTTATTTTTCCCCTTACACTTTTAAGTCTGTCCTCATATGCTTTATAACAAAGATCACTAACCATTTTAGTAGCCACCCTCTGCACCAACTTCATCCTATTTATGTCCTTTTGAAGGTGTTGTCTCCAGTATTGCACACAATACTCCAAATGAGATTGCACCAGAGACTTATACCTCCATTTTTCTGCCGGCCATTCCTCTCCCTATGCTTCCAAGCATTTTTCTGGCTTTCGTTATCACCTTTTCTACCTGTCTAGCCACCTGAATCTCATCAGAAACAAACAATCATGCCCAGGTCCTGTTCTTCTGTCGTGGACAGAAATACTTCGCCCTTTACATTGTACTGCTTCCCTGGATTTTTGCAGCTCAAATGCATAACCCTGCATTTTTTAGCATTAAATCTTAGCTGCCAAATACTAGACCATTCTTCAAGCTTATCTAGATCCCTCCTCATGTTATCTACTCTACTGCAGATTTTGGTATCTTCCGCAAAGAGGCAAACCTTACCTGACAGCCCTTCCACAATATCACTAACAAAGATGTTAAAAAGAATCAGACCAAAGACAGATCCCTGCGGCACACCACTAGTAACCTCCTTCTCCTCAGAGTGAGCTTCATTTACCAGTACCCTTAGTCGCCTCCCAATCAACCAATTTCTAACCCAATCAGTATCTTTACAGTCCATTCCTAGGGGTCTCAGTTTGTTTATAAGTTGCCTGTGCGGAACAGTATCAAAGGCTTTACTGAAATCTAAGTATACCACATCTAGGACTCTCCTTTGGTCCAACTCCCTGGTCATTCAGTCAAAGAAATCAATCAGATTGGTCTGACAAGACCTGCCTGTGGTAAACCCATGCTGTCTCTGATCCTGCAATACAGTGGACTCCAGAAACCTCACTATTCTATGTTTCAGCAGCGTTTCCAATAATTTACTCACCACAGAGGTTAGACTAACTGGCCTGTAATTTTCAACCTCATCCTTACTTCTGCTTTTGTGTAAAGTGACCACATGTGCCTTTCTCCAGTTTTCTGAGACCACTCCCAACTCTAAAGAAGCATTAAAAAGGTCAGTCAGTGGAGCCATTAGAACATCCCCAAGTTCCTTCAGTATTCTCGGAGGTGCCCCATCCAGTGCCATCGCTTTGTCTACTTTTACTTTAGCTAGTTCCTCACAAACACAGTCTTCTGAAAATCATTCAAAATCCCCATCACTTCTGTTCCTATTTCTGGATGTTTTCTGAGGTCCTGCCCCTGCATCTGTGAACACAGAACAGAAATATTTGTTAAGCAATTCTGCTTCATCCTCATCAACTTCTCTATATTCCTCCCCTTCACCCTCGAGTCTGACAATACTACTTTAATCCCCCAGTTTTATTGCACTGGCTCTCTTCTTTTTGTATCTTTGCTTTCCTGACTACTTTCTTAGCTTCTCAAAGTTTTTCCAAATATAGATGCTTGTCTTCCTCTTTCTGTGATCTCTTGTATTTATGAAAGCCACCCTCTTTTTCTTCAACTTTTCAGCTACTTCTTTTGAGAACCATAGTGGCCTCCTTTTCCTTCTACATTTATTTACCTAACAAAAAGGATTGCTGCACTTAAAATATCCCCTTTCAGTTTTGCCCATTGCTTTTCTACATCCCCCAGCTGTTCTCATCCCGCTAATGACTCCTTGAGGTATTATCCCATCTTGTCTAAGAGCCTTGCTTTTGAATGGATTCTATCACCCCTAGTCCTAATACTGAACCACACCATCACTGGATGTGAGATGATTTCCCACTATGATAACAGGAACACTTTCCCCACTGATAAGCACCAAGTCCAGCATGACCCCTTCATGTGTGCGTTCTATTACCAGTTGCTAGAATAGTTCTCCCTGTACAGAATCCAAGATCCAAGATGACACTGCAGTAGGGGGATGTGCCAATCAACATCCAGCATATTGAAATTAACTATCAGTAGCACTTCTCCTTTCATGGCAATACTGCATATGTCTTCTATTAAATATAGTAACATAGTATATGACAGCAGATAAAGACCAGCATGGTCCATATAGTTTGCCCAGTAAGGTAGCAAAAGTATATGCGCCTGCTGCTCCGTGCAGGTCTCCCCTCCACATGCCTTTGTTTAGGGGTGCACCCACCGCTCTGTGCAGGTCAACTATACTTGTTGAGATATCAGAGACAACTAGGCTTATTTAGATTTTATCCTGTTTCTATAAAGGGATCCACTGTGTCTGTCCCATGCCATTTTGAATTCTGTCACTGTATTTGCCCCAACGACTTCCATCAAGAGGGCATCCAAAGCATCCATCACCCTTTCAGTGAAAAAGTATTTCATGAGGTTACCTTTCAGTTTCATGTTATGCTCTCTAGTATTACAGCTTCCACGTCTTTGAAAAGTTTGTTCATTAATATTCCTTAAGTATTTAAAGAACTATTATCATATCTCCCCTGTCCCTCCTCTCCTCCAGAGTATACATATTTAGGCGTCTTCAAGTCTCTTCTCATACATCTTCTGGTGCAGGCTACAAATCACTTTGGTTGCCTTCCTCTGAACTGTTTCCAGTCTTTTTATATCCTTTGTGAGATATGATCTCCAAAAGTGAACATAATATTCCAAGTGAGGCCCTCACCAGCTACTTATAAAGAGGCATTAGTACCTCCTCCTTTCTGCTGGTAATTCCTCTCTGTATGCAAACCAGCATTCTGGCTTTGGCCATTGCCTTGTCGTACTGTTTCGCCACTTTGACATCCTCAGAAATAATCACTCCGAGGTTGTTCTCCTCTTCCATGCACCAACCTATTGCCCCTTATGTCATACAATGCCCTTGGATTTCTGCATCCCAAGTGCATGACACTGCACTTCTTCACATTAAATCTTAACTGCCAAGCATTAGTCCATTCTTCCAGTTTTTGCAGATTTTTCTTCATTTATCCACTCCTTCAGGGGAGTCCACTTTATTGCAAATTTTCCTGTCATCTGCAAAAAGACAGACTTTTCCTTTCAGTCCTTCAGCAATATCACTCACAAATACATTGAGCACTACCGGCCCCATGACCGATCCCTGGGGCACACCACTAATCACCTTCTTTTCATCCAAATAAGTTCCGTTTAACATCACCTTCTGTCATCTGTCAGTCAACGATCTTCCGATCCAGCTCACCTCCTTGGGACCCATCCCCAGGCTGATCAGTTTATTGATTAGCCTCCTATGAGGAACAGTATCAAAGGCTTTGCTGAAATCTAGGTAGATCACATCCATCGCACGAGCTTAATTTAGTTCTCTGGTTACATAGTCAAAGGACTCAATCAGATTTGTTTGGCATGATCATCCTTTGGTAAAAACCACGTTGCATGTTCCGAGGCAATCTATTGTTTTTGAGAAAGTCCACTATTCTGTCTTTCAGGAGTGCATCCATCACCAAGGTAAGAAGGTTTACTGGCCTGTAGTTTGCCGTTTCTTCCCTATTACCACATTGGCCCTTTTCCAGTCCTGCGGGAACTTCTTCTGTCTCCAGGGATCTATTAAAAACATCCTTTAAAGGCCCTGCAAGAACCTCTCTGAGCTCTTTCAGTATCCTAGGATGTATACCATCTGTTCCCATGGTTTGTCCATTTTCACATAGTATATGACGGCAGATAAAAGAGCAGTATGGTCCATTTAGTCTGCCCAGCAAAGCAACAAGAGTAGGTGCACCTGCCGCTCCGTGCAGGTCACCCCTCCCCATGCCTTTGTTTAAGGGTGTACCCACCGCTCCGTGTAGGTCACCCCTATTTGTTCAAATATAAGAGATGTTTATTTTGATTTTATCCTGTAGCTATAAATCAGGGGTCTCAAACATGCGGCCCGCGAGACAACTTTGTGCGGCCCGCGACGGAGGAAAACAAAAAACCCCCCAAAACCCTGGCTTCTGCTGCTGCCGCCGTGGCAGCGGCAGAATCAATTGTCAAATTCAAAAAAAAAACTGACTTCTGCTGCTCAAGCAGCTGTCCTGCGGCCCCTTCCCCTCTGCCCGGAGATCCGACTCTGCTCTATCAGTGGCGTGCTTTTCAAGCCGCGAAGAGAGTATTCCCCTCTCGCGCGGCTTGAAAAGTGAATAGGCTTAAACCGCGCGAGAGGGGAATACTCTCGTCGCGGCTTGAAAAGCATGCCGCTGATAGAGCAGAGTCGGATCTCCGGGCAGACGGGAAGGGGCCGCAGGACAGCTGATTTTGCTGCTTGAGCAGCAGAAGTCAGTTTTTTTTTAATTTGACAATTGATTCTGCCGCTGCCACGGCGGCAACGGCAGCAGCAGAAGCCAGGGTTTTGGGGTTTTTTTTGTTTCCCTCCTTCGCTGGCCGGTAATGAGCTATGGAGGGGCGGACTGAAATGGGGTATGGGGGGTTAGGACTGGACGGGGGCTATGGGCTGGGGGGGGTTATGACTGGTAATGGGCTGGGGGGGTTATAACTGGTAATGGGCTATGGTGGGGGCTAGGACTGGAAATGGGCAGATGGGGGTTAGGACTGGAAGTGGGCTATTGGCAGGGGGGGGTTATGACTGGTATGGGCTGGGGGGGTTATAACTGGTAATGGGCTATGGTGGGGGCTAGGACTGGAAATGGGCAGATGGGGGTTAGGACTGGAAGTGGGCTATTGGCAGGGGGGGGGTTATGACTGAAAATGGGGTGATGGGGGTTAGGACTGGAGGTGGGCAGTTCAGGGTTAGGACTGGAAGTGGGCTATTGGCGGGGGGGGGGGTTATGAGTGGTAATGGGCTTTGGTGGGGGCTAGGAATGGAAATGGGCAGATGGGGGTTAGGACTGGCGGTGGGCTGATTGGGGGGCTAGGACTGGTAATGGCCTATGAGGGGAGGTAAGACTGAAAATGGGGTGATGGGGGTTAGGACTGGAGGTGGGCAGATGGGGGTTAGGACTGGAAGTGGGCTATTGGCAGGGGGGGGGTTATGACTGGTAATGGGCTATGGTGGGGCCTAGGACTGGAAATGGCCAGATGGGGGTTAGGACTGGAAGTGGGCTATTGGCAGGGGGGGGGGTTATGACTGGTAATGGGCTATGGTGGGGGCTAGGACTGGAAATGGGCAGATGGGGTTAGGACTGGAGGTGGGCTGATTGGGGGGTTGGACTGGTAATGGCCTATGAGGGGAGGTAAGACTGAAAATGGGGTGATGGGGGTTAGGACTGGAGGTGGGCTGATTGGGGGGTTAGGACTGGTAATGGCCTATGAGGGGAGGTAAGACTGAAAATGGGGTGATGGGGGGGTAAGACTGGAAGTGCGCTATGGGGAGGTTAGGACTGGTAATGGGCTATGGGGGGTCTAGGACTGGTAATGGGCTGGGGGGGTTGCTAGGACTGGAAATGGGCTGAGTGGAAGGGGGGCTTGAACTGCAAATGGCTGATGGGGAGGGGGGCTTGGAATGGAAATGGGCTGTGAGGGGAGGGAGCTAGGATTGGAAATGGGCTGATGGGGGGCTAGGATTGGAAATGGGCTGATGGTGAGGCTAGGATAGGACTGGAAATGGACTGATGCAGGGACTAGAAAGGAGCAGATGCTGGGTGGGGCTGGAACTAGAAGGGAGCTGATGTTGGGGGAGGATTAGAATGGGATGGAGCTGGGAAAGTGAAATGGAGAGGGGAAAAATATTTTGTCTGGCAGAGAAGACAAATCTACAATTGGCCAGGTATTGGGAGAGTAAGTGGGGATTGAGGATGGAGGGGTAAAATTTGAGTGGATGAAATAGGAATGAGGAAAGAGCAAAAGGAGAAAGATTAGTATGTTAAAGCAGATGTAGAGAGAGAGAATGGAAAAAAACTAGAAGAGAGAAGAAAGGACAAATGGACAGCAGACGATGGAGATAGCAGAAGACACGAAGAAACCAGAAGTGGCTGGAGCAATTGCAACTGAAAAAAAAATGCACAAAAGGTAGAAAAATATCTCTTTATTTTGAATTTATTAACTGGAATATGTCAGCTCTGGGAAATGTGCATCATTAATGTCTGTGCTTTAGTACAAGAAATTAATTTATAGTTTTATTTCTACAGTGCTGAGGTATTCTGTGTAATTCCTATTTGACATTGCTACTTGTTCTCTTTTCCCAGTAGGTCATGTATTGTTCTCTGAAATGTATTGATTTAATATTTGCAGTGTTGCCTTTTGATAGGTAGGGTCTGGTGCTTTGTGAGTCCTGGTAGTGCTGTTATGATACGGGGGGTTTGCTATGGGTTCCAAATGGGCAGTGTTAGTAGTAGTTCCTAATGTGCCTGGCGGTTGGCACTGGATTATAGTAATATAGAAATTTTCTAGTCTTTCTTTATCCATGCACTCATTATGCAACATTATGCAAATATTTATGCAAATGAGGCCCCGTGTCTTATGCAGCCCCCGGGTTACTTTACAAGTCCTCATTCGGCCCTCAAAGCAATTTGAGTTTGAGATCCCTGCTATAAATGGATAGAGTAGTTACTCACCTGTAACAGGTGTTCTCCAAGAGCAGCAGGAACAGTCCTCACATATGGGTGACGTCGGCGCCGACGGAGCCCTCGCGGAGCAATTTTCCCCAGCTTTCAAAGAAAGCCTTTGGGAATTGCAGCACGCATGCGCGGTCCTCTTCCCGCCCAAGGGTGCCATCTTGCTCAGTCAGATGACATAGCGAAAAGACAGCAAAAAATTAGCAAAAAAACCCCAAAAAACGAAAGCATAGAACTGCAACTCCAAGGGGAGGAGGGAGGGTTGTGAGGACTGATTCCTGCTGCTCCTGGAGAACACCTGTTACAGGTGAGTAACTACTCTTTCTCCAGGACCAAGCAGGAAGTCAGTCCTCACATATGGGACTCCCAAGCTTAAGGCTACCGGAGACCCTAAGCTCAAAAAGGAGCTCCCTCAAGCTCAGTAGCACAGAAGGAAGGAATCTTCTCTGAATACGCCTCCAACCGGTAGCCCAACATCCGGGACGGAGGGTAGGAGTTGCCTATACCTCAAAGAGATTACGGAGGACTGCCTGTTTGAAAGCACTGTCCCTGCGGGACTCCCTCTCCAGGCAGTAATGGGCTGCAAAAGTCTGGCTTGAAGACCAAGTAGCGGCCCGGCAGATGTCTGCCAAAGGAACAGAGCGGAGGTAAGCCACTGACGTAGCCTTCGCCCTAACACGATGAGCCGTGACTCAACTTTCCAACGAGAGGCCGGCTGCCTCATAAGCCCAAGCGATACAGTCAGCAATCCAGATGGACAGAGTACGCTTGGAGACAGGGAGCCCCAACTTATTGGGGTCATAAGAGACGAAGAGCTGAACAGCCCTTCTGTGCTCCCGCGTACGGTCAAGGTAGAAGGTTAACACCCTTCTACAGTCCAGGGTATGCAGGACCATTTCAGCTCGGCTGGAGTGTGGCCTGGGAAAGTAGGTCGGAAGTACCACCTCCTGGTTGATGTGAAAAGGGGAAACCACTTTGGGAAGAAACTTAGGGTGAGTCCGTAGGACTACCCTATTCTTGTAGAACCTAGTGTAAGGAGGATCAGATACTAGGGCCTGTAGCTCACTAACGTGTCTAGCAGAAGTGAGGGCTACCAAGAACAAGGTTTTCCAAGAAAGAAAACGAAGATGACAAGTAGCCATAGGTTCAAAGGGCGGACAGGTAATCCGCTGTAAAACCACATTCAGATCCCAGTCAGGGGCTGGTGGGCGCAAAGGTGGCTTAAGGAGAAGGAGGCCTCTGAGAAAACGAGCCACTAGAGGGTGGCTGGAAAGAGGTCTTCCATCCACCGGCATGTGATGCGCAGAAAGAGCACTGAGGTGGACCCTGACCGAATTGGATTTAAGTCCAAGATTGGAGAGGCAAAGCAAGTACTGCAAGACCACTGATGCTGAACAGGAGAAGGGATCTTGAGACTGCTGAGCACACCAGACGGAGAACCGACGCCACTTAAGAGCGTAGGACTTCCGGGTGGAGGGCCGCCTGGAGGCCAAGACGACTTCCTCCACATCTGGAGGCAGCCGGAGGGGAGCAAGGACTACTCTTTCAGCAGCCAGGCCATCAGATGAAGGGACCGGAGGTTGGGGTGCAGGAGAGTCCCCTGATCCTGTGACAGGAGGTCGGGCTGAAACCCCAGAGGAAGAGGAGTGTCCACCGCCAGCTGCATCAGAAGCGGGAACCAAGGTTGTCTCGGCCACCGGGGAGCCACTAGGATCATCGAGGCTTTGTCTCTGAGAACTTTGAAGAGTGTCCGAGACACCAGCGGCATGGGAGGAAAGGCATACAAGAGGCCTGTGGACCATGGAATCAGAAAAGCATCCGCCGCTACTCTGAGAGGATGCGGTTGTCGAGAGCAGAATCTGGGAAGTTGCCTGTTCAGAGGACTGGCAAACAGATCCATGGTGGGGAGGCCCCACTTGAGAAAGATCCGCTGAACCACCAACGGATCCAACCTCCACTTGTGTGGCTGGAGGATCCTGCTTAGCTTGTCTGCCAGGTAATTTTCCTGACCTGGGAGATAGACAGCTTTGAGGATGATGCCGTGGTGGACGGCCCAAGAGCACAGTTTCTGCGCCTCCTGACAGAGAAGGAAGGAGCCTGTTCCGCCTTGTTTGTTCACGTAGAACATTGCAACCTGATTGTCTGTCTGGACCAGCACAGACTGGTGAGAAGTCAGGTGGGAGAAGGCTCTGAGAGCTAGGCGGATGGCTCTGAGCTCCAGGAAGTTTATCTGCTGAGCAGACTCCCAAGGAGTCCAGAGGCCTTGAGTACATTTCCCTTGACAATGAGCTCCCCAGCCCAGGAGAGAAGCATCGGTCTTCAGGACCTGAGAAGGCAGAGGAGGCTGAAAAGCCATTCCTAGCACTAGGTTTGGCAGATGAAGCCACCATTGTAGAGAAGAGACCAGCGGGTCGGAGATCTGTACGGAGTCCGCTAGGCTCCCAGTGGCCTGATGCCATTGTGTGCGAAGGCACCATTGAGCAGGGCGCATGTTTAGGCGGGCATTGGGGGTCACATGGACTGTGGAAGCCATATGGCCGAGCAGTCGCAGAAATTGCCTGGCAGAGACCAGGGAATTGCTGCGAAAGTGGCTGGCAAGATCCATGAGCCTGTTTGCCCTGTCCAGAGGCAGAAAAGCTTGCGCCTGAAGCGTGTTCAATCTTGCGCCGATGAACTCGAGATCCTGAGAGTGGAGCAAAGTGGACTTTGCGAAGTTTATGACAAAGCCCAAGTACTGGAGCAGAGCCACAGTGCGGTGCGTGGCGTGAATGGCCTCTTGGAAAGACTGTGCTCTGATGAGCCAGTCATCCAGGTATGGAAATACAAAGAGGCCTTGAAGTCTCAGATAAGCCGCCACCACTGCTAGACATTTGGTGAACACCCTTGGTGCGGAGGATAGGCCAAAGGGTAGTACTCTGTACTGGTAATGATTGCCCCCCACAACAAACCTGAGATATTGTCCTGTGGCTGGGGTGAATGAGGATGTGAGTGTAGGCATCCTTTAGATCTAAGGAGCATAGCCAGTCTCCCTGCTGGAGGTAGGGCAGCAGGATTCCAAGGGTAAGCATCTTAAACTTTTCCTTTGCGAGGAACTTGTTGAGGTTGCGCAAGTCCAGGATGGGTCTGAGGCCTCCTGTTCTTTTTGGTATCAGAAAGTACCTGGAGTAAAACCCTTGACCCCTCAGGTGGTGGGGCACCGGTTCCACAGCCTGTTCCTGAAGAAGACTTGCTAACTCCTGAAGGAGTAAGTCCCTGTGCAGAGGGAGTCGAAGAGGCTCCCCTGGGAAATAGGAGGGAGGTACCTGGTGAAAGTGAAGAAGATAGCCCTTTTGAACTATGTGAAGCACCCAGGTATCTGTGGTGATGTTGGACCACCTGTGGGCAAAGCGGACCAGCTGGCCTCCTGTGCTGAGAGAAACCAGCTGAGGGGGAGAGGCTATGCTGATGAAGTCAAAAACCCCCACCCTGCTGAGCAGGGGCCGGTGGTGCAGGCTTGGGGGCTTGCTGCCTACGGGACCCATTACCCCGTCCCTTGGCCTGCTTACCCCGTGGGGGAGCTGCTGAGGCCTGATAATGAGGGTAGTGTTGATAGGCAGCCGCCTTCCTCGGGTAAAAGGGCTTTTTCCCCGAGCCCTTCTTCTTCTGAGAAGGGGCAGAGGTCTTCCTGAGAGACGAGTCCTGGTGAGAGTCTCGGTCTCGATCTGTGCAGCCTTCTCATCCATGGGCTTGCCAAAGAGGCTTTCACCTCTGCAGGGGACATCGACCAACTTGTCCTGCACCCATGGCTCGAGGTCGGATGTCTGAAGCCAAGCCTGGCGGCGGCCACCGATGCCAGCTGCGGCTACTCGAGCCGATGCCTCAAAACCATCGTAGGCTGCTCGAGAGATAAACTTTGAGCACTCCCGAATACCAGTTGACAAGGTTTGGAACCTCTGCAAAGGTTCGTCGGAGAGACCAGCAGAGAACCCGGCTATTTCTTTAGCCAGGTCTCGGAGATACATGCCCATGTAGAGCTGGTAGGTCTGGACTCGACAAGCAAGCATAGAGCCCTGGAAACACTTCCTACCGAGGGCATCCAGGCTCCGAGCCTCCCGACCGGGAGGCACCGAGGAGTGCATTTTTTGACTCTTAAGTCTATGCATGGCCGATTCCACCACCATGGAATGGTGCGGTAGTTGTGCCTTTTGGAACCCGGGGCTCTTGCGGACTCGATAAATGGAATCGACCCGCTTGCTTAACACCGGCGACGCCGCCGGGCTCTCCCACATGTGGAAGAGAAGTCGTTCCAGCATCGGAGGAACCAGTACAATAAAGGCCTCCTTCGGGGGAGAGTCATATTGGAGGGCGTCGAGTTCTTCGATTCGAGGCTCCTCCTCGGGATCCGCGGGGAAGGCCAAGGCCTTGGCCATATCCCGCACGAAGTCCGAGAACCGGGTATCCTCCGGGGGGGACCGTCTCCGAGGTTCGGACTCGGGGGAGTCCGATGGGACACACAGAGTCCGAAAAGAACCAGGTGACTCTTCGTCCTCGGATTCCCAGGCTGACTCCTCGGAGGTGGAGTCGAGCGGCTCCGGTCGGGCGGGCATCGATGCCGTCCGCCCCGACGACCTCGGTCCCGAACGGGAGGCCGAAGGAGACCGCGACCGAGGATCGACTCGAGCCCCCATGGACTCGAGGATCGGCTCGGTCTCTGGGGTCGACTTGGACGTCGACGTCCCAGTGGTCAGGGCAGAAGCACCGGCGAGGCCAGCGATCAATGCCCGCTGCTGGTCCATGAAGGCAGCGAAACTGCTCTCCAAGGCCGTCAACCTGAGTCCGAGCTCAGGAGACCCAGCAGCCCCCGACTTGGGCCCCGACGGTGTCGGGCCCGACGTCAGGTCCTTCGGAGGCGAGTCCACAAGGACAACAGTACTCACGTGAGTGGGCGAGTCCATCTCGAGATGAGGATGTTTAGACGGCCTCTCCATCTCCGAGGACCCGGGACGGGAATCGGGGCTATGCAACCTGGCCCTCGAGGAACCAGGAGCGTCCACCGACCCCGCCCTCGCGGGTTTCTTCTTCCGATGATGTTCCCGGGTAGGAGACCCCCGTTCAGAGGAACTGCGACGATGCTCAGGACCAGAGTCCCGAGACATCGAAGCCTCTGACGAGGTCCAAGCCCGGCCGGAGTCAGCGAAGATACGTTCCCGCTGATGCTGCCGACTCCTTAACGCTTTTGAGGACATTTTGCCACACGGACCACAGATCATCGGGTCATGATCGGGTCCGAGGCAGCGGAGGCAGTAGTCGTGTGTGTCGGTAAGAGACATGAGTTTCTTACACCGATCACACTTCTTAAACCCGCTGGCAGGCATCGGGGGAAAAAGGGCCCCTGCGAGGTCAAAAGACCGGGCTGCCAGTGAAAAAGAAAAAAGGCGCGAAATCTGTCACGAAGGACAAAAAAAACGAAAAATAAAGAACGGACTCGCAACCGGCGTCGCGGGTCCGGGCGGGAAAAGAACCGGCGTCGAACCGAGAAAAAACAAATAAAATCAACTTTTCTGCGGGGAATTACAAACAACGTCTGTAGGGCTCCGCGGAAAAAAGAAGACTGAGCAAGATGGCACCCTTGGGCGGGAAGAGGACCGTGCATGTGCGCTGCAATTCCCAAAGGCTTTCTTTGAAAGCTGGGGAAAATTGCTCCGCGAGGGCTCCGTCGGCGCCGACGTCACCCATATGTGAGGACTGACTTCCTGCTTGGTCCTGGAGAACCACTGTGTCTGTCCCATGCCATTTTGAATTCTGTCAATGTATTTGCCCCCACTACTTCCATCGGGAGGGCATTCCAAGCATCCGCCACCCTTTCAGTGAAAAAATATTTCCTGACATTGCCTTTCAGTTTACCTACTACTACTACTGAGCATTTTTATGGCGCTACCAGTTGTACTCAGCGCTGCACAGACATGTAAGAGACAGTCCTTGCTCATCAGAGCTTACAATCTAGTCAAGACAAACACAGAAGGTGTAAGCATGGGTAGAAAAGGGGTAGAACAGGGGTAAAAACAGGGGGGGGGGGGTGGAAAGGAGGTCAGGTGAGTCAAGATCCAAAGGCAGCAGTGATGAGGAGAGCTTTCGACCTGGATTTGAAGAGGGTTAGAGAAGGTGCCTGGCGAACAGACAGAGGTAATTTGTTCCAGGCGTAAGGTGCAGCAAGGTGAAAGGAGTGAAGTCTGGAGTTGGCAGTAGGAGAGAAGGGCACAGATAGAAGCAGTTGGCTAGAAGAGCGGAGTTCCCGAAGGGGATTGTAAGGAGAGATAAGAGAAGAAAGGTACTGAGGAGCTTCAGAGTGAATGCATTTATAGGTCAGCAGAAGTTTGAACTGGATGCAGAAACGGATAGAGAGCCAGTGAAGTGACTTGAGAAGAGGAGTAATATGGGCATGACAAGGCCGACGGAAGATTAGCCGTGCCGTGGAGTGTTGAACAGATTGAAGGGGAGAGAGATGATTCAGAGGGAGACCAGCAAGGAGTAGGTTACAGTAGTCAAGATGGGAGGTGATTAACGAGTGGATAAGCATTTTAGTAGTGTGTTCAGAAAGGAAAGAGTGGATTTTGCTAATGTTGTAGAGAAAGAAATGGCAGGTCTTAGCTACGAGATGGATGTGTGCAGAGAAAGAGAGAGAGGAATCAAAGACAACACCCAGATTGCGGGCCGAGTAAACAGGAAGGAGTACAAAGCTGTCCACAGAGACTGAGAAGGGAGGAAGAGGAGGGGAGGTTTTAGGGGGAAAGATAAGAAGCTCAATCTTGGCCATGTTCAATTTCAAGCGGCAGTGAGACATCCAGGCAGCAATGTCAGAAAGGCAGGCAGAGATCTGGGTCTGGATTGCCAGAGAGAGTTCAGGCGTAGAGAGAGAGATCAGGGCGTCATCAGCATACAGATGGTACTGAAAGCCATGGGAAGAGATAAGCGCACCAAGGGACTGGGTATAGAGAGAGAAAAGGAGCGGACTCAAGACAGATCCTTGGGGTACACCAACTGGGAGCGGGGTAGCGGAGGAGGAGGGGCCACCAGAACACACACTGAAGGAGCGATGGGAGAGATAGGAGGAGAACCAAGATGGTACAGAGCCCTTAAAGCCAAGTGAGGACAGGGTATCGAGGAGAAGGTTGTGGTCAACGGTGTTGAAAGCAGCAGAGAGGTCAAGGAGGATGAGGACATAGTACAGGCCCTTGGATTTTGCCAGGAACAAGTCACTGGAGACTTTAACAAGAGCCATTTCAGTAGAGTGTAAAGGATGAAAGCCAGACTGTAAGGGATCCAGGAGGGCATGAGAGGAGAGGAAGTTGAGGCAGCGGCGGTGAACCGCACATTCAAGTAATTTAGAAATGAAGGGAAGGAGAGAGATGGGTCGAGAAGGACAGGTGGGATCAAGAGAGGGTTTTTTGAGGAGAGGTGTGACCACAGCATGCTTGAAGTCTGTGGGGACAGTTGCAGTGGAGAGCGAAAGGTTGAGAATATGAGAGCTGGAAGGGACAATGGTGGAGGAGATGGGGCTTAGCAGACGGGGGGGGGGGGGGGCATAGGATCAGAGGAGCAGGTGGTGAGTTTGGAGGAAGACAAGGTGTGCAGTTTCCTCTTCAGAGATGACAGGAAAGGAAGAGAGGGTAGCAAGGAAGGGGGGGGGGGGGGAGAGTTGCAGCTTCATGTTATGCCCTCTAGTTTTACAGCTTCTCTGTCTTCAGAAGAGGTTTGTTTGTTCATTAATACTCTAAGTATTTAAAGGTCTGAATCATATCTCCCCTATCCCTCCTCTCCTCCAGAGTGTACATATTTAAGTCTTCAATTCTCTTCTGACACAGGCTCCTAGTAATTTTGGTCGTCTTCCTCTGAATTGCTTCCAGTCTTTTTATATCCTTTGCAAGATATGGTCTCCAAAACCGAACACAATATTCCAAATGAGGCCTCACCGGTGACTTGTACAGTGGCATTAGTACCTCTTCCTTTCTGCTGCTAATTCCTCTCTGTATGCAACCCACCATCCTTCTGGCTTTTGCCACTGCCTTGTTACACTGTTTCGCCATCTTGAGATACTCAGAAACAATCACTCCGAGATCCTTCTCCTGGTCCACACACACCACTCTCTCTCCCCCTATCGCAAACAGTTCTGCTTCTGAAGTGCATGACACTGCACTCCTTCACATTAAATCTTATCTACAAAAGCTGGAAGAATGGTCTAATTATTAAAAGTTCTTTCCTCATATTCTCCACTCCCTCAGAGGAGTCCACTCTGTTGGAAAGTTTGGTGCCCTCTGCAAAAAGAGAGACTTTTCCCATTTAGTCCTTCAGCAATATCACTCACAAATATATTGAACAGTACTGATCCCAGCACCAAACACTGGGGTACACTGCTAATCACCTTCCTTTCACCCTAGCGAGTTCCATTACCTTCTGTTGTCTGTCAGTCAACCAATTTCTGATCCAGTTCACCATCATGGGACCCCATTCCCAAGCTGTTGAGTTTATTGATAAGTCTCGTATAAGGAATGGTATCAAAGGCTTTGCGGAAATCTAGATAGACCAAATCCATCGCATGCCCTTGATCTAGTTCTCTGGTCACCCAGTCAAAGAACTCAATCAGATTTATTTGGCAAGTTCGTTCTTAGGTAAAACCATGTTGCCTCAGATCATGCAACCCTGTTGGTTTCGAAGAAGTCCACTATTCGCTCTTTCAGGAGTGCCTCCATTACTTTTCCCGCCACTGAGGTAAGGCTTACTGGCCTGTAGTTTGCCACTTCTTCCCTATTACCACTTTTGTGGAGAGGTACTACATCAGCCCTTCTCCAGTCCTGTGGAAGTTCTCCTGTCTCCAAGGATCTATTAAAAACATCCCTTAAAGGCCCCGCAAGAACTTCTCTGAGCTCTCAGTATCCTGGGATGTATCCCTTCTGGTCCCATAGCCTTGTCCACTTTCAGTTTTGCAAACTATTCTAACACATCATCTTTTGTGAATGGTGTGGTATCTACTCCATTCCCATTTGTATATTTGTCAATCACAGGTGGTCCTTCTCCAGGATTTTCTCTAGTGAAAGCAGAGCAGAAGAATTTGTTTAGCATTCTTGCTTTTTCAATGTCACTTTACACAAATCCGTTCCCAGCACTTTTGAGTCCTGCAATTCCACCTTTGATTTTCCTCCTCTCCCAAATATACCTGAAGAAAGTTTTGTTGCCACACTTCACATCTTTAACCATCCTTGCTTTTGCCTTTGATTTTGTTATCCTTATTTCTGTTTGTGTTTTAGTTTGATCTTGTATTCTTTTCTGTGTTCCTCTGTTTATGAGCTTCTGAATTTTGTGAAAGCTGTGTTTTTTTGCCTTTATTTGTGAAGCCACATCTTTGGAGAACCAAATAGGTTTCCTTTTTCCTCTTGCTTTTATCTACTTTCCTTATATATGTATCTGTTGCACCTTTTATTGCCTCCTTTAGTTTAGCCCATTGAAATTCCACTTCCCTTATCCCCCCCCCCATCCTGCCAACTCCTCCTTCAAGTACTTGGCCGTTTTACTGAAGTCAGTGTTTTTGAAGTCTAGGACTCTGAGCTTGCTGTGATTGGATTCTACATTGGCTTTTATCTCAAACCACACTGTGTGATGATCGCTGCTGCTCACATGGGCACCCACCTGGATATTCGACATGCTATCTCCATTGGTGAGCACTAAATCCAGCACGGAGCTCTCCCTGGTCGGTTCCATCACCATTTGTTTAAGTAACACATTTTGGAAGGCATCCACAATTTTGTTACTTCTTTCCAGATTTGCAGAAGGAAAACTCCAAGCCACATCAGGTAAAGTCACCCAATATGATCACTTTCCCCCTTCATGGCTCTCTTTGCAATATCAACAATCAATTTACTATCCATTTCTTCGGTTTGAGTTGGAAGCCTGTAGACCACACCAGTATGGATGACAGTGCCATCTCCTCTTTCCAACACAATCCACAGTGCTTCTTCTTTTCCCCATGTCCCCTGCATTTCAGCAGTTTTAATATTGCTTCTGACTTCTTCTCCTTTTCTACCCTCTCTATCTCTTCTAAATAGATTATAGCCAGCTATGGCTATATCCCATTCATGCAACTCGTTAAACCATGTTTCTGTAATGGCTACAATGTCCAAGTCCATTTTCACCATTAGGGCCTTTCAGATCATGAACTTTATTGGCTAGGCTTTGAGCATTTGTTGATTGGCTTGCCTGCGTTTTGCATGGATTTTGTTCTACATGCCCCTTCCCACTTGCCATTGATATGTGATTCAAAAGTGTGGCTGTTTCCAATGTTCTTTTGCATTTGATGGGAGTGATGTGCTGAACTTGTCCTTCTCCATCCGTCACCCCCTTTCCCTACTTTAAATGCCTGTCCACATACTGCCTGAATTTTTCTCTTAGGATCCTTTTCCCTGTGACGGAGAGATGTAGTCCATCAGCACAGTATAGTCTCTTATTGATCCATCTGTTTCCCCAGTCGCCTATATATCTAAATCCTTGTTTGCACCAGATTTGGAGCCATGTATTGAAGCTGTTTATGCGATGCAGCCTTTCTGCCCCCTTACCATGAACAGGTAGAACTTCTGAGAATGCTATAGTGATAGCAGTGGGCTTGAGTTTCTCTCCGCGTCTGAAAGTCCCTTTGAACTGCAGAGGCACTGTTTCTAGCCAAGTCATTTGCACCCAAGTGGATGACAATGTCAATTTTGGAGTGCTCACTTTCTGCTCTAACAATACCAACAATTTGGTTTGTATTCTTGCTGGCTGAAGAGCCTGGGAGGCATTTGACTATCTTCTCTCCTTTGAACTGTGTTCCCAAGTTGGTGCCTTGGATGATGGAATCTCCATGTAGTAGCAATTTTCTGTTTTGTGATTTTTTTTCTTCATATTTGTTGCATTATCAGTAGAATGGGCATTGAGTTTCTCCTTTAAGGGCACTTCATTTTTCACAGATCGGGCACCCTCATTATCCAAGGCAGAGAAGGCATTATGTAGGGATATCTCTTGATGTATAGGGTGTTTCTGTGTTACAGGTCGCAACCTATCAGAGCCTACTGTGATCCATTTGTTCCTGGGCTGTTTGTTTCTTTGTGGGAGTGGTGGTGGATTTTGTTCAGTTTGTACCCTAGAATAGGTGTGTTTAATTGCAATTAATTCTTCCCTTAGTAGAGTCAATTCTTTATGCATAGCAGATAACTTGAGGCATATAGGACAAGCTCTTAGGCTAGAAATGATTCTTCTTAGAATGAAAGCACCATAGTTACTGCATTGAATACACGACATGCTGATTAAGACTGTTATAAAGCGGTCCTAGAAGGAGAAAAGCCGGGTGTAACACCTAATTGAAGGACAGATGCAATGCAACCCTGGGTAGGCTGAGTGGGAAGTTAAATGTCCCTGGACAGTAGACCTTATATGAACTGAGGGCACACTCAGATATCTGGTTTAAATGATATGCAAGGAATGTAGGCAATCTAAATATTCCTAAACTTATCACCAAAGGTTAAGCTGTTTGCCACTAGACTGTAGGTCAAGGTGGCTGTGAACAGATAGATATGGGGTGGAGACAGAAAGATAGGAAAAGCAAGGTTTTCTTTTTGATGTTTGCCCACTCCCTTAGTGCAGTTACCCTAATACACCACAATGGCTAAGTAGTCTTCTAAGAGAATAAAACAGGTAATTATAAAGTCTGAAAGCTTAGCTTTGTGAAGAGTCTCTTTAAGCTGTGATGACCGGAACTGGATCAGGTAGTTTGCTCAGGCTGCAGAAATCACTGAACATAAGATATGCCATACTGGGTCAGACCAAGGTCCATCAAGCCCAGTATTCTGTTTCCAACAGTGGCCAAACTAGGTCATATGTACCTAGCAGTTTCCCCAAGAGACACAAGTTCCACAATGCTTGTACTGGGTCAAGCATTGATATCTTTGGTCACTTCTTAATAATGGTTTATGGACCTTTCCTCCAGGAACTTGTCCAAACCTTTTTTAAACCCAGCTACACTAACAGCCTTTACTACATCCTCCGGTAACAAATTCCAGAGTTTGATTACACGTTGAGTGAAAAAATATTTTCTTTTATTAGTCTTAAATAGTTTACCCTGTAGCTTCATTGCATGTCCCCTAGTCTTTCTATATTCTGATAAGGTAAACAATCGATCTACGTTTACCCGTTCCACTCCGTTCATTAATTTATAGACTGAATTAACCACACCCTGTGAAGCAGGCTTGTAACAGAACAATGAAAACTGAAAAGTTCAAAATGAAAGCTTACTTCTATGTATCAGCCCACTATGCAAAGGAACCTGTATACCTTGGCTGCAAAGTAGGAGACCAGGCCTCTGCAAATTTAAAAGCAAATATGTATTTCAATTCCAAGTAGCTATTTATCAAAAGTGTTCCTGGCTAGTAGACCTTATATGAAAGAGTAGTTACTCACCTGTAACAGGTGTTCTCCAGGAACAGCAGGAATCAGTCCTCACGTATGGGTGACGTCAGCGCCGACGGAGCCCCCATGCGGAGCATTTCCCCAGCTTTCAAGGAAAGCCTTTGGGAATGCAGCGCGCATGCGCGGTCCCCTTCCCGCCCAAGGGTGCCATCTTGCTCAGTCTGATGATATAGCTAAAAGACAGCAAAAAACCAAAAATGAAGTATATGACTGCAACTCCCAGGGGAGGAGGGAGAGTCGTAAGGACTGATTCCTGCTGCTCCTGGAGAACACCTGTTACAGGTGAGTAACTACTCTTTCTTCAGGACCAAGCAGGAAGTCAGTCCTCACATATGGGACTCCACAGCTCTAGGCTACCGGGAACCCAAAGCTAATAAAATTAGCTCCCTCTAGAGCCTCAGCATCCGTGATAAGAATCTTCTCTGAGAACGCCCCCGTATGGTAGCCCAACACGAGGGCCGGAGAGTAGGAGTTGCCTAAACCTCAAAGAGATTACGGAGTACCGCCTGTCCGAAAGCACTGTCCCTTCGGGACTCCCTCTCGAGGCAGTAATGAGCCGCAAGTCTGGCTTGAAGACCAAGTAGCGGCCCGGCAGATGTCTGCCAACGGAACAGAGCGGAGGTGAGCTACTGACGTGGCTTTTGCCCTGACACGGTGGGCTGTGACTCGACCCTGCAAGGAGAGGCCGGCTGCCCTGTACGCCCAGGCGATACACATCTGCTACCCAAATGGACAACGTACGCTTTGAGACAGGTAACCCCAGTTTAATAGGGTCAAAAGATACGAAGAGCTGAGCAGCCCTTCGATGCCCCTGTGTACAATCTATGTAAAAGGACAACGCCCTTCTACAGTCCAGGGTATGTAAGACTGTTTCAGCCCGGCTGGCGTGCGGCCTGGGAAAGAATGTTGGAAGAACCACCTGCTGATTGAGGTGGAAGGAGGAGACAACCTTTGGAAGGAACTTAGGACGAGTCCGTAAGACCACCCTGTTCCTATAGAACCGTGTGTACGGTCTATCAGAAACTAGAGCTTGGAGTTCACTCACACGCTTGGCCGAGGTAAGAGCTACCAAGAACAACGCCTTCCAAGAAAGGAAGCGCAAATGACAGGTAGCCATCGGCTCAAATGGTGGGCAAGTAAGTTGCTGCAAGACCACATTCAAATCCCACTCAGTGGCTGGTGGACGAATCAGAGGCTTGAGCAAAAGCAGGCCTCTGAGGAAGCGGGACACCAAGGTGTAGCCAGACAGAGACTGTCCCTCCACCGGTGAGCGGTGCGCTGATAGAGCACTGAGGTGGACCCGCATAGAGTTGGATTTAAGGCCTAGGTCCGACAGGTGAAGCAGATACTGCAGCACCACTGGCACCAGGCATGAAAAAGGATCCTCCTGGCGCTGAGCACACCAGGTGGAGAACCTACGCCACTTGAGGGCATAAGACGTCCGGGTGGATTGCCTCCTAGAGGCCAACACCACCTCTTCCACTTCCTTAGGTAGAAGTAAGGGGGCTAGAACTATCCTTTCAGCAGCCAGGCCATCAGATTGAGGGATTTGAGGTTGGGGTGCAGGAGAGATCCTTGGTCCTGAGACAGGAGATTGGGTTGCACCCCCAGAGGGAGTGGAGTGTCTACCGCCAAATGCAGAAGGAGTGGGAACCACGGTTGCCTCAGCCATCTGGGGGCTACCAGAATCACCAAGGGCCTTGTCCTGAAGAACCTTGAACAAGGTTCGGGCCACTAGAGATGTGGGAGGAAACACATACAGTAGGCCGGTAGACCAAGAGATTAGAAATACATCTGCTGCTATTCTCAGAGGATGCGGTTGTCTGGAACATAACCTGGGTAGCTGACGGTTCAGTGGACTCACAAAGAGATCAATGGTTGGAAGACCCCTTCTTAGAAAGATCTGTTGGACCACTAGTGGATTCAAGTTGCATTTGTGAGGCTGCAGAATCCTGCTTAACCTGTCTGCTAGGTAATTCTCCTGGCCAGGTAGATAAACTGCTTTGAGAAACATGCCCTGTTTGACTGCCAGGGAGCAAAGAGCTTGTGCCTCCTGACACAGAAACCTGGATCCTGTGCCTCCCTGCTTGTTCACATAGAACATTGCTACTTGATAGTCTGTCTGAACTAAGACAGACTGGTGAGAGAGGACATGAGAGAAAGTCTGTAGAGCCAAGCGGATAGCTTGCAACTCCAACAGATTGATCTGCTGTGTTGCCTCCCAAGGAGACCAGAGACCCTGAGTGCATGCACTCTGGCAATGTGCCCCCCAACCCTGTCAGGAAGCATCGGTTGTCAGCACCTGTGTGTGTGGCGGCACTTGAAAAGGCACTCCCCTGACAAGGTTTGGGAGATGTAGCCACCAACGCAGGGCGTCCACCAGACGTTTGGACACCCTTTCTCTGTCTCTTAAGTCTCCTGTGGCTTGCACCCACTGAGCTCGGAGGCACCACTGAGCAGGCCGCATGTGCAGACGGGCATTCGGAGTTACATGGACCGTGGATACCATGTGGCCTAAGAGCCTCAGGAAGTGTCTGGCGGAGACCAGAAAACCGCTCTGGAACTGTTTGGCCAAGCCCATCAGTCTGTGGGCCCTGTCCTTGGGCAAATAAGCCTTTGCCTGAAGGGTATCTAGTCTTGCCCCTATGAACTCTATGTTCTGTGAGGGGAGCAAAGTGGACTTTGCGAAGTTTATGACAAAGCCTAGATGCTGGAGAAGAGATACAGTGTGAAGGGTGGCTTGTCTGGTCTCCTGTGGAGACTGACCCCTGATGAGCCAGTCGTCCAGGTATGGGAAGACAAAGATGCCCTGGTTTCTGAGATAGGCCACCACCACCGCCAGGCATTTGGTGAAAACCCTGGGAGCGGAGATTAGGCCAAATGGAAGTACTCTATACTGAAAATGATTTCCTCCCACTAAAAATCTGAGATATTGTCTGTGGTCTGGATGAATGACGATGTGAGTATAAGCATCCTTTAGGTCTAAGGAGCATAGCCAATCTCCCTGCTGGAGGTAGGGCAGCAGTATCCCAAGGGTAAGCATCTTGAACTTTTCCCTCTCCAGGAACTTGTTGAGATTTCACAAGTCTAGGATGAGCCTGAGGCCTCCTGTCCTTTTTGGTACCAGAAAGTACCTGGAATAGAAGCCTTGCCCCTTCAGGTGGTGAGGCACTGGTTCCACCGCCTGCTCCTGCAGAAGGCTTGCCAACTCCTGAAGGAGGAGGTTCCTGTGAAGAGGGAGCCTTGGAGGCTCCCCTGGAAAATAGGAGGGGGGTAACCGGTTGAAGTGGAGCAAGTAGCCCTTCTGGACTATGCTCAGTACCCAGGTATCGCCTGTTATGGCTGACCACCTGGGGGCGTACAGTGTAAGCCGGCCTCCTGTGCTGAGTAGAGCCAGCTGTGGAGGCGAGGCTATGCAGTGGGAGTCAAAACCCCGCTCCCTGCTGTGCAGGAGCCGGAGCAGGCGGCTTGGGGGTTTTCTGCCTACGGGGCCCATGTCCCTGCCCCTTGGCCTGCTGACCCTGCTGGGGAGCTGTAGAGGCCTGGAATTGAGGGTATGATTTGTAGGCAGTACCCTTCCTTGGGAAAAAGGGCTTCTTCCCCGAGCCCTTCTTTTTCTGAGAAGGGGCAGAAGTCTTTCTGGACAGCCTTATTCTGGTGAGAGTCTCAGTCTCGATTTCTGCAGCCTTTTCAGCCATGGGTTTGCCAAAAAGGTTCTTACCTCGGCAAGGGACATCGACCAACTTGTCCTGTACCCATGGCTCCAGATCAGATGACTGTAGCCAGGCCTGACGGCGTACACTGATGCCGGCCACGGCTACCTGTGCTGAAGCCTCGAAGCCATCATAGGCTGCTCGAGAGAAAAACTTTGAGCACTCTCGGATCCCCGATGACAAAGCTTTGAACCTCTGCAAAGGTTCCTCGAAGAGGCCAGCTGAGAACCCGGAAATTTCCTTCGCCAGATCTCAGAGGTACATGCCCATGTAAAGCTGGTAAGTCTGGACCCGGCAAGACAGCGTAGAGCCCTGGAAACACTTTCTACCGAGGGCATCCAGGTTCCAGGCCTCCCGGCCGGGGGGCACCAAGGAGTGCATTTTCTGACTTTACAAACGATGCATGGCCGATTCCACAACCATGGAGTGGTGCGGTAGCTGTGCCTTCTGGAACCCAGGGCTCTTACATACTCTATAGATGGAATCGACCCGTTTGCTAAGAACCGGCGCCGAGGCCGGTGCCTACCACATGCAGAAGAGCAGCCATTCCAGCATCGAAGGAATCGGTACAGTAAAGGCCTCCTTAGGTGGAGAGTCGTACTGGAGTGCATCGAGCTCTTCGGCTCCTCCTCGGCATCCGCGGGGAAGGCCAAAGCTTTGGCCATGTCCATGACGAAGTCCGAGAACCGGGTATCCACCAGGGGAGGGGGGGGGAGGGACCTTTTCCGAGGTTCGGACTCCGGTGCGTCCCTTTGGACGCACCGGGTCCGGAAGGCGTGTCCAGGGACTCCTCGTCCTCAGTCTCCCAGTCCAACTCCGAGGAGGGGGAATTGAGCGGCTCTGGCCATGTGGGCTTCAATGCCACCCACCCCGACGCCGAGGGTATCGGCATCGACGACCTCGGCCCCGCACAGGTGGTCGAGGGGGACCTTGACCGAGGATCGACTCGAGACTTCATCGACTCAAGGATTGGCTCGGTCTCCAGGGTCGACTTGGACGTCAAGGTCCCGGTGGTCAGGGCAGATGCACCGGCGATCAGCACCCGCTGCTGTTCCATGAAGGCTGCCAAGCTGCTCTCCAAGGCCGTCAACCTGAGTCTGAGCTCAGGAGACTCAGCAGCCCCCGACTCGGGCCCGCGACGTCGGCTCCCCTGGGGGAGAGTCCACAAGGACAACTGCACTCACGTGACTCGGGGACTCCGGCTCCACACAAGGTAACTTCGAAGGCCTCTCCGACTCCGAGAACCCGTGGCGTTGGTCGGGGCTATGCGACCTGGCCCTCGAGGGGCCAGGAGCATCCACCGACATCGTCCTCGGAAGCTTTTTCTTCCTTCTGTGTTCCCGAGAAGGAGACCCCCTCTCAGAGGAGCCTCGACGGTGCTCGGGATCGGACTCCCGAGATGTCGAGGCCTCTGACGAAGTCCAGGCCTGGCCGGATGCGGAGTCAGAAAAGATTCTTTCATGCTGATGTTGACGGCTCCTCAGCACCTTCAATGACATCTTGCCGCATGGGCCACAGGCCAGCGGGTCATGGTCGGGCTCAAGGCATCGGAGGCAGCAGTCATGTGTGTCGGTGAGAGACATAAGTTTCTTGCACTGATCACACTTCTTGAACCCGCTGGCAGCCATCGGGGGAAAAAGGCCCCTGCGAGGTCAAAAGACCAGGCTGCCAGTGAAAAAACACACAAAAAAAAGTGCGAATGCTAGTCTCGAAGGACAAAAACTGAAAAAACTAACTCCGGGCTCGATACTGTTGTACCGGGCCCAGGCAGGAAGGGGAACCGGCATCGAACCAGGTAAAACCATGAAAAAAACATAGAAAATCACTTTTTTACTGGGTGACACGAACTCACGTCCGTCAGGCTCCGTGGAAAAAAGACGACTCAGCAAGATGATACCCTTGGGCGAGAAGGGGACCGCGCATGCGCGCTGCATTCCCAAAGGCTTTCCTTGAAAGCTGGGGAAATGCTCCGCACGGGGGCTCCGTCAGCGCAGACGTCACCCATATGTGAGGGCTGACCTCCTGCTTGGTCCTGGAGAATTCAGGTTACACTCAGATATCTGATTTAAAGGCTATGCAAGGAATGTACGTAGGCAATCTAAATATTCCTAAACTTATAGACAAAGGTTAGGCTGTTTGCCACTAGACTGTAGATCAAGGTGGCTGTGATCAGATAGAAATGAGATGGAGACAAAGATAGGAAGAGCAAGGTGTGGGGTTTTTTTTTTGGGGGGGGGGTTCTTTTTGGTGTTTCTCCCCGTCTACTTCTCCCTGCGAGGGAGATCTGTATATCACACCAATGCAAATGGATTTCCCTTTCCCTCTTTCTTGTTTAACCCACAGTGCCTCCTCGCTCCCTTTTAAGTCCTGTAATTCTATAGCTTTAATATTATTTTTTTACATATGTTGCCACGTCTCCTCCGCTTATTCCTACCCTGTCCTTTCTGAATAAAGCATAGCCCAGTATAACTGCAACCCAGTCATGGTTGTCCGTGAACCATTTTTCTGTAACCGCCACTAAATCCAAGCCAAACTCTTCCTTTAAAGCCTCAACATCTGGGATCTTATTTTCCATACTAAGGGCATTTATACACACCACTTTCCAGATGTTGCCCGTTTTTATCCATTTCTACAGAAGCATTTAATGTTTCATTTACCTGGGGGCTTTCTTCACCCATCCCCAACAAATCTAGTTTAAAGCCATCTTCAGTAGGTTAGCCAGCCTGCTGTGGAAGTCACTTTGACCCTTCTTGGACAGATGGACACCATCTCTACTCTGCAGCCCTTGGAACATCATCTCATGGACCAGGAAACCAAAACGTTCTTGCTGACACCATCTACACAGCCATGCATTAATCTCCAGAATGTGAGCTTCTCTGACTCGGTCTTTACCAGGGAGGATTGAAAGGAACACCACCTGCACACCTATCTGCTTCACCCTCTGTCCCAGAGCCATGAAGTCACTTTTGATACCCTCGGGGGGATACCTAGCAGTATCATTTGTGCCAACATGGCTGAGCAACATCAGATAATAGTCAGTAGGCTTGATGAGCCTCAAACTCTCCATAACATCTAGGATTTTGGCACCTGGCAGACAGCACACCTTTCTGAACATCAAGTCTGGTCGGCACGACACCTCAGAACCCATATGCCATAATGGGTCATACCAAAAGGTCCAAAAAGCTCAGTTTTCTGTTTCCAAGTGGCCAGTCTAGGTCACACTTACCTGTCAGGTTCTCAAAGAGGAGAGGAGAAAAAGTATAGTTACTCACCGTGTTCTCCAGGGACAGCTGGAATCAGTCCTCACATATGGGTGACGTCGGCGTCGACGGAGCCCTTGTGCGGAGCAATTCCCCAGCTTTCAGAGAAAGTCTTTGGGATTGCCATGTGCATGCGCAGTCCCCATCCTGCCCAAGGGTGCCATCTTGCTCAGTCAGATGACATAGCTAAAAAGACAGCAAAATGAGAAAATAAAATAAAAGTGACTGCAACTCCAGGGGAGGAGAGAGGGTCGTGAGGACTGATTCCTGCTGTCCCCTGGGGAACACCTTTTACAGGTGAGTAACTACGCTTTCTTCAGGAACAAGCAGGAAGTCAGTCCACACATATGGGACTCCCTACCTATAAGCTACCGAGAACCCATAGCTGAAGCATGGATCCCTCTAAAAGAGCCGCAGCAGCTGTGAAAGAACTTTCTGAGAACGCAACCTCCACGGTAGCCTGACACCAAAGGGCTGGAGGGTAGGAGTCGCTTAAACCTTGAATAGGTTACGGAGTACCGCTTGGCCCAAAACACTGTCTCGCTGGGACTCTCTCTCCAGGCAGTAATGGGCTGCAAAAGTCTGGCTTGAAGACCAAGTTGCAGCCCAGCAGATGTCTGCCAACGGTACAGAGCGGTGGTTTGCCACTGATGCAGCCTTAGCCCTGACACGGTGGGCTGTGACTCGACCCTGCAGCTGGAGGTCAGCTGCCCTGTACGCCCAGGCGATGCAGTCTGCCACCCAGGTGGATAACGTATGCTTGGTGACAGGTAGACCCAGCCTACTGGGGACATAAGACAGAAAGAGTTGGGAAGCTCTCCGATGTCCCCGCGTACGTTCCAAATAGAAAGCAAGTGCCCTCTTACAATCCAGAATATGCAGGACTGCCTCTGCCCGGCTTGCATGCAGCCTGGGAAAGAAAGTTGGAAGAACCACCTCTTGATTGAGGTGGAAAGAAGAGACCACTTTCGGAAGGAACTTGGGGTGAGTGCGAAGGACCACCTTATTTCTGTAAAACCGTGTGTACGGCCTATCAGATACCAGAGCTTGCAGCTCACTCACACGTCTGGCAGATGTGAGTGCCACCAGGAAGAGGACCTTCCAGGAAAGGAAGCGGAGATGGCAAGTGGACATCGGCTCAAAAGATGGGCGAGTAAGCTGCTGCAAGACCACATTCAAGTCCCACTCAGTCGCCAGAGGGCGAACAGGGGGCTTCAGTAGGAGTAGACCTCTGAGGAATCTGGACCCCATGGGGCAAGCAGAAAGATGTTGACCTTCCACCTGAGAGTGGTTCGCTGAAAAAGCACTCAGGTGAACCCTGACAGAGTTGGACTTGAGGCCTAATTCTGAGAGGTGAAGCAAGTACTGCAACACCACTGGTACTAGGCAAGAGAGAGGATTTTCACTGCGCTGTTTACACCACACCTCAAACCTGCGCCACTTGAAGACGTAGGACTTCCTAGTGGATTGCCTCCTGGAGGCCAGCAACACTTCTTCCACATCCTTAGGTAGGAATAGAGGAGCCAGCACAACCCTTTCAGCAGTCATGCCATCAGGTTGAGGGACCTGAGGTTGCGGTAAGATAGAGCCCTGCTCCTGGGACAGGAGGTCGGGCTGCGTCCCCAGAGGAAGTGGGGTTTCCACTGCCAGCTGGAGGAGAAGTGGAAACCAAGGTTGTCTTGGAAATCTGGGGGCTATCAAGATGACCGAGGCCTTGCCTCAAAGAATTTTGAATAGGGTTTGGGCCACCAGAGGGGTGGGAGGAAACGCATACAGGAGGCCCACTGACCAGATTAGAAAAGCATCTGCAACCATCCTTTGGGGGTGTGGCTGTCTGGAGCAAAAGTTGGGCAACTGATGATTCTGCAGACTGGCAAAGAGATCTATGGTCAGATGCCCCCAGCAATGGAAGATCTGCTGGGCTACTTCCTGATTCAGTTGCCACTCGTGAGGTTGGAGAATTCTGCTTAGCTTGTCTGCTAGACAGTTCTCCTGACCTGGCAGGTAAACTGCTTTGAGAGACATCCCCTGTCGGATTGCAAAGGAACAGAGGTCTAGTGTCTCTTGACACAGGATGCGGGACCCCGTCCCTCCCTGCTTGTTCAAGTAGAACATAGCCACCTGGTTGTCTGTTTGTACTAAGACAGACTGATGTAAGAGAAAATGAGAGAAGGTTTGAAGAGCTAGGCGTATCGCCCGGCGCTCTAAGAGATTGATTTGTTGTGTCTTCTCTTAGGAGACCACAACCCTTGAGTGCATAAGTCCTGGCAATGGGCTCTCCAACCCAGCAGAGATGCATCTGTCGTCAACACTCTTGTGTACGAGGGAGGCTGGAAAGACACTCACTCGAGCAGGTTGGACGGCTGAAGCCACCAGGTCAATGACTTCAGTAGTCGTTTGGATACTCTGATCCTGTCTTGGAGTCTTCCTGTGGCTTGTGTCCACTGATCTCTGAAGCACCACTGAGCTGTCCTCATGTGGAGACGGGCGTTTGGGGTCACATGAACCGTGGAGGCCATGTGCCCTAGGAGGCATAGAAAGTGCCTTGCTGATATTTGAGACTTGTGGCTGATTTGGTGTACTAACTACAGAAGCCTCTGTGCTCTGCCCTCTGGCAGGTAAGCCTTCGCTTGAAGGGTGTCTAGCCTTGCCCCTATGAACTCTACGTTTTGAGTGGGGAGCAAAGTGGACTTTGCTTGATTTATGACAAAGCCTAGATGCTGCAGTATGTTGATAGTGCAAGCTGTGGTCTGTTGAGCTTCTTGAGGCGACTGGGCCATGACGAGCCAGTTGTCCAGATACAGGAAGACAAAAATTCCCTAGTTCCTGAGGAAGGCCGCCACTACTGCCAGACATTTGGTAAACACTCTGGAGGCAGAGGCTAGGCCGAATGGAAGTACTCTGTACTGAAAATAGTTTCCTCCCACTACAAATCTAAGATATTGTCTGTGGTCTGGATATATGAGGATGTGCGTATAAGCATCCTTCAGATCTAAGGAGCATAGCTAGTCTCCCTGGTGGAGGTAAGGCAGCAGTATTCCAACGGAAAGCATCTTGAACTTTTCCCTGACCAGGAATTTGTTCAGATTTTGCAAGTCGAGGATGGGCCGAAGGCCTCCAGTTCTTTGGTATGAGGAAATACCTGGAGTAGAAGCCTTGCCCTTGCAGGTGGTGGGGCACCGGTTCCACCGCCTGATCCTTTATAAGACCTGCCAACTCCTGCAAGAGGAGGTTTCTGTGCAGAGGGGGCCTCAGAGGCTCGAGGGGGTGATACCTGGCTGAAATGGAGCAAATAGCCTTTGTGAACTATTTGCAGGACCCAGGTATCCGTTGTGATGGCTGGCCATCTGTGGGCGTACAGGGTCAGCCTTCCTCCTGTGCATGGCCAAACCACTGGTGGGAGAGGAGCTATGCAGTGAGAGTCAAAAACCCCTTCCCGGCTGGGTAGGAGCCGGAGCTGGAGGCTTGGGGGCCTTCTGCTTACGTGGGTCATGCCCCTGTCCCCTGGCCTGCTGCCCCTGTTGGGGAGCCGGGGTGGCCTGATAGGTGGGGTAGTTGTGGTAATCAGTACCCTTTCTTGGGAAAAAGGCCTTTTTGCCTGAGCCCTTCTTCTTGTGAGAAGGGGCAGAGGTCTTCTTCGAGAGCCTTGTCCGGGTCAAGTACTCGGACTCTATCTCCGCAGCCTTTTCAGTCATGGGTTTGCCGAATAGGTTGTCACCTCAGCACGGGACATCGACCAACTTGTCCTGAACCCATGACTCCAGATCTGATGACATTAGCCAGGCCTGACGGCGTGCACCAATGGCAGCCGCGGCTACTCGGGCCGAAGCCTCAAAGCCATCGTAGGCTGCTCAAGACAAACTTTGAGCACTCCCGAATCCCTGTTGACAAGGCCTTGAAGCACCGCAAGGGTTCCTCGGAGAGGCCAGCTGAGAACCCGACAATCTCCTTTGCCAGGTCTCGCAAGTATATGCCCATGTACAGCTGGTAGGTTTGGACACGGCATGAGAGCATCGAGCCCTGGATGCACTTTCTGCCGAGGGCATCCAGGTTCTGGGCCTCCCGGCCGGGAGGCACCAAGGAATGTGTTTTCTGGCTCTTGAGCCATTGCATGGCCGATTCCACAACCATGGAGTTGTGCGGCAGCTGCGCTTTCTGGAACCCAGGGCTCTTACAGACTCGATATATGGAATCAACCTGTTTGCTGAGAACCGGCATCGAGGCCCGGGACTCTCACATGCAGAGCATCAGCCGTTCCAAATCGGGGGAACCGGAACAGTAAGGGTTTCCCCTGGGGGAAAATCATACTGGAGGGCCTCCAGCTTCTCGGCTCGAGGCTCCTCCTCGGACTCAGCTGGGAATGCCAAAGCCTTGGCCATGTCCCTGACAAAGTTTGAGAACCTGGTATCCTCCAGAGGGGACCTTCTCCGAGGCTCCGAGCCTGGTGAGTCCGATGGGATGCACTACATGCGGTAGGTGTCTGGAGACTCTTCATCCTCCATCTTGCATGCCGAATCCTCCGAGGAGTAATCAAATGGCTCCAGCCATGAGGGTTTCGGACCCAACCGCCCCTACGCCAAGGGCACCGGCATCGACGACCTCAGTCCCAAATGGGAGGTTGAGGGAGACCTTGGCCGAGGATAGACTCCAGATCTTATTGACTTGAGGATTGGCTCGGCCTCTGGGGTCGACTTAGACTTCGAGGTCCCGGTGGTCGGGGCAGATGGACCGGTGAGACCGGCTATCAGCGCCTGCTGCTGCTCCATGAAGATAGCCATGCTGCTCTCCAGGGCCGCCAACCTGAGACCGAGCTCAGAAGGCTCCGCAGCCTCCAGCTCTCCCAGAGTAGAGTCCACGAGAACAACAGACATTACCTTACTCAGTGTCTCTGGCTCTGTGTGAGGTAGCTTGGCCGGCCTCTCCATCTCCGAGGGCCCGGGGTGGCGGTCAGGGCTCCGCGATCTGGAACCCAAGGGCCCAGGACGATCAGAGGCCTCCAACGCCGTCCTCATGAGTTTCTTCTTCCTCCGGTGTTCCCGGGAGGGAGACCTCCGCTCAGAAGACACACGACGATGCTCGGGGTCAGACTCCCGAGATGTCGAGGCTTCCGACAGGGTCCGGGCTCGGACAGACGCAGACTCCGAGAAAAGTCTTTCACGTTGGGGCTGCCGACTCCTGAGTGCCTTGGAAGACATTTTGCCACACAGCCCACAGACCACCGGGTCATGGTCGGGTCCGAGGCATCGGAGGCTGCAGTCGTGTGTGTCGGTGAGGGACATTAGTTCTTTATACTGATCACACTTTTTGAACCTGCTGGCAGCCATCAGGGGAAAAAGGGCCCCTGCAAGGTCATACGACCGGGCTGCCAGTGAAAAATAAAAAGAGCGCGAACGCTAGTCTCAAAGGACAAAAACCGAAAAACTTTAAATCGGGCTCGATACCGGTGTACCGAGCAGAGGCGGGAAGAGGAACCAGCGTCGAAACGAAACAAAAACTTTGCAGTTTTGACACACTTTTTCCGAGGAAAGCAGGACCACGTCCGAAGGGCTCTGCGGAAAAAGGGAGACTGAGCAAGATGGCACCCTTGGGCGGGAAGGGGACTGCGCATGCGCTTGGCAATCCCAAAGGCTTTCTTTGAAAGCTGGGGAATTGCTCCGCACGAGGGCTCCGTCAGCGCCGACGTCACCCATAAGTGAGGACAGACTTCCTGCTTGTTCCTGGAGAAATACCTGATAGATAGGATGGACCAGATATGGAAGAGGGTGCTTTGATGGAGAAGGGAGTACAGCCTGAGGGGGCTGTAGCAGATCAGGATCTTATGGTGGCAAGCTTGCAGTAGGAGGAAGACTCATCCAGGATGTTGAGGTGAGGTGGGGGAGGCAGCGGTTAAACAAAGAAATCTTTGTTTGTTAATGCACAGGACAATTCAATATTATACATTAAAATGTTATGTTTTATTTATAACAACAATTTTATGGCATATGCCCCTCACTGTTTTCAGGCTCAGAGGGAGACTTCACTGTCACTCCTCTGCATCCCATCCCCTCACTGCACACTCCCACCTCCCACTAGATGTCCAGCTATGGTCTGTGGAGAAGTTAGCATCCTTACCACCCATTTATATAGAGGTTTTGACAGCTTGAAAATCTGAAGCCTTAAAAAAAAAAAAAAAAAAAAGAGACAGGCTACAAATGTATAAATCTTAATGACTTGACCCCTGAAATAAGAAAGTTGAGGAAGGGCTCACTTTAAAGCCCTGGTTGAAGTCTATTAGGCTGTGTTGTTAATACATGTCAAATTCTTTTTTTTTTTTTCAGATCTCCCAGTGGAGATAACCATAATTTTTAATTATATTTTTCAAAGTTGTTATGGCTAATCTTACAATGCCTTTTTCTTGATTGATATTTAATTTTTAGTTATTGAGACCATCCTCCATAAGTATTATATGCTAAGCATTGACGCATTTGGAAATAATAGAGTTTTGAATTAAAGAATAGCTGTTAATCTGTACAATTTATCTTAATAAGACTGGGAAAAATGATTGCAGGCTCAGGGGAAACTTTATTCAATGTTATTTGGATTAATATAAACTTAAATTAGTTACAGATCAATCAAATGTTCCAGGAGAAAAGTACAACAAGATACTATGCAAAGCATTTTGAAAATGGATTTAAATAAGGTTGCTATTTAATTAAATTGATTTACAGTTGATCTTTTACTTGGACTTCAACAAAGCACAGTTACTTCCTGTAACAGGTGATCTCTGGGAACAGCAGGAATAAGTCTTCACATATGGGTACGTCGGTACCGACGGAGCCTGCGCGGGAACGCTCCCCAGCTTCCCAAAAAGGAAAGCTTTTGGGAGCATCCCACAGCGCCTGCGCGCTGCCTTCCTGCCTTTCCTAACCGCCTCTCCCCAGTTTGAGTTTTAAAGCTGAGACAAAGAGAGAGAGGAAAGGAAAGAAAGATAGAGAGATACAACTCCTAGGGGAGGTGGGTGGGTTGTGAAGACTTATTCCTGCTGTTCCCAGAGATCACCTGTTACAGGTAAGTAACTGTGCTATCTCCAGGAACAAGCAGGAATGAGTCTTCACATATGGGGACTCCCTAGCTAGAGATGCCTGGGAGATCCCCAAGGTTATGAGACCCTGAGAAGGGCTCTACCTCCCACTATGGATCTCAGGCATCCATCCAGGGAAGGAGGGCAGGAGTTGATTAAGCATGGAACAGGTGTTTGAGAACAGCCTGACCAAACAAGGCATCCCGCGGGAGTCCTTGTCCAAACAGTAATGGGCTGTAAAGGTATGAACCGAGGCCCAGGTGGCCGCTCGACAGATCTGGTCGATGGACACAGAATTTAGATGAGCCATAGAGGTGGCCATGGCCCTCACATTATGAGCTGTGACATGGCACTCCAAAGAAAGGTTCTTACTCTGGTAGGCGAAAGAAATACACTGAGCAATCCAATTGGACAGTGTCCTCTTAGAGACTGGAAGTCCCAAATGAGAGGGATCAAAAGCAACAAAGAGTTGAGAAGACTTTCTATGTTGCTGTGTCCTTTGTAAGTAAAAGGCAAGAGCTCTCTTACAATCCAGGGCATGAAGATTCCTCTCTGCACTTGATGCATGAGGACCTGGAAAAAAGACAGGTAAATACACCTCTTGATTAAGATGACAAGGTGAGACCACTTTAGGCATAAATTGTGGATTGGTCCTAAGGACTACCTTATCATGATGGAACCTTGTATAAGGTGGATTAGCCACTAAGGCCTGCAGTTCCTTTGTTACAATTACCCCTGTTTTCCAAGTTTTTCTTCCTGTTCCATGTAAAAACAGATATATGTATCTTATCTTATCTGATGTTTTGTAGTTCTATGTAAACCGCGCTGATAATAAATAGTGCGGTATATAAAAATGTTAAATAAATAAATAAATAAATAAATAAATGCGGCGAGCTGAGGTGACTGCAATGAGGAAAATAACCTTTCAGGAAAGAAATTTCAAAAAGAGTTGGTGGCTAAGGGTTCAAAAGGTGGCTTCATAAGCTGACCAAGAACCAGATTTAAGTCCCATGCCACCGGAGGAGGCCTAATGGGAGGTTTAGTTAAAGTTAGGCCTCTCATGAATCTTGCAATAAGAGGATGAGAGGAAATAGGCTGTCCATTGATAGGCTTAAGGGATGCTGCAATAGCACTCAAATGGACCCTTACTGAATTCGTCTTAAGGCCTGCATTGGAAAGATGCAGGAGATATTCCAATAGAGAATTCAAAGGTAGTGCTAGAGGGTCAAGACCCTTCTCAGTACACCAAATGGAAAACCTTTTCCATTTAAAAGCATAGGAACGTCTAGTAGAAGGTTTTCTGGAAGCATGGAGGATATCCTTCACCTGCTGAGAAAGATTCCAACCTTGAAGGTCTAGGCCTTCAGCAACCAAGCTCTGAGGTGAAGGGACTTGGGGATTGGGTGCCACAAAGTCCCCTCCTCCTGGGACAGAAGGTCTGAAGCAGCTCCCAAGTCTAGGGAGGGAGCTTGAGAGAGATGCAGAAGTAGAGGGTACCACACTTGGCGTGGCCAGCGTGGAGCTATGAGGATCATAGATCCTTGATCCCTCTGGAGCTTGAACAGAGTCTTGGGAATTAAGGGAATGGGTGGAAAGGCATACAGGAAGTCTTGACCCCAGTGAAGGAGGAAGGCATCCTTGGCCTGAACTCCCTGACACGGAATTCTGGAACAGAACCGGGGAAGTTTGGCATTCCACGGACTTGCAAAGAGGTCTATGTCCGGGGTTCCCCACTCTTTTTAAAGATTCTGAGTACCTGGTCCATGTGCAGGGACCATTCGTGTGGAAGCAGAACTCGACTGAGTCTGTCTGCCCAAGAGTTTTGGATTCCTGGAAGGTATACGGCCAGGAGATGGATTTGATGCTCTCTGGCGAAGGCCCACAATCTTAAAGCTTCGTTGCAAAGCGACAGAGAGCCAGTTCCTCCTTACTTGTTTATGTAAAACATGGCTACCTGATTGTCCGTATGAATGAGGACTGTTGTAGCTGAGCAGGGTATGGAAGACCTTGAGAGCTAGAAAAACTGCTCGGAGCTCCAAGTGGTTGATATGTAGAGAGGTCTCCTGTGGAGACCAAGTGCCCTGAGTGGAGAGGTCTTGCAGATGAGCTCCCCAACCTGTTTGGGAGGCATCTGTTGTGAGGGTTGCCTGGGGCAACAACTGTTGGAAGGGGGACCCCAGCAACAGATTTTGGGTGGACTTCCACCACTGGAGAGACCAAAAGAGGCGCCTGGAGGTTGCTATTTTGTCTGACAGAACCCCTGATGCTTGAGTCCACTGGATGGACAAAGTCCATTGAGCTGCTCTCATGTGAAGGCGAGCATAGGGGACCACATGCACTGTGGATGCCATGTGGCCTAGCAGTTGTAGCATCTCCCGGGCAGTTAAATGGCTCTTTGACTGAATCTGGGAGGCTAACTGCACTAGGCGTAGGCAACGGGCCTGAGGAAGATAGGCCCTTGCAGTGGTAGTATCTAGCCAGGCCCCTATGAACTCTAGCGACTGAGTAGGGGTGAGCTGGGACTTTGGGAGGTTCACCACAAGACCCAGATACTGCAGAATGCGCCTTGTGCAGTCCAGGGAAGTCTGGGCCTCTGACTGAGATGGAGCTCGGATGAGCCAGTCGTCCAGGTATGGGAATACAAATATTCCCAGAGTGCGTAGAAATGCAGCTACTACTGCCATGCATTTGGTGAACACTCTTGGAGCAGAGGCCAGACCGAAAGGAAGCACCCTGTATTGGTAATGCTTTCCTTGGAAAAGAAAACGGAGGAACCTTCTGTGAGATGGATGGATGAGGACATGTGTGTACGCATCCTTGAGATCTAGAGAACAAAGCCAATCCTGACTCTGAAGGTATGGAAGGAGAGTGCCCAGAGAAAGCATCTTGAATTTCTCCTTGCATAGATATTTGCTCAATTCTCTGAGATCTAATATGGGTCTGTAGCCCCCTGTTTTCTTTGGGATCAGAAAGTAGGGGAGTAAAACCCTGACCCTTGTTGAAGAAGAGGTACTTCTTCTATTGCCCCTTGGGCAAGAAGGGCAGCCACCTCCTGACCTAGAAGGTCGAGGAGAGATGTTGGAGAATTGAAATGTCTCACCATGGTTTGAGGAGGAAGGTTTGAGAAATGAAGCTTGTAGCCCTCCCTTATGATGGAGAGGGTCCACTGCTCTGCTGTAATTTGCTCCCATCTGGGAGCAAAATGAGCTAACCTTCCTGGAATGGTGAGAGTCTCTGGCTGTTTCAGAGCCAGAAAGGCTAAGTTCTCTAGCATCAAGTCAAAAACCCTGAGGAGGCTGGGTCTGCTGAGTTGCAGCAGCCCCTGTAGGCTTAGGCCTGGCCCGTTTAGGTTGCTGACGCTTAGCAGCAAAACGACCTGTAGATGATTGTTGGCCAGAAGCAGGATGGAATCTGCCTTTCTTGAAAAAAGACTTCTTGAAAGGTTTTTTCTTGGCAGGAATGGAGGCTGACTTTGAAAGTCTATCCAAAGCAGAATTTTCTGCATCCATTTGAGTGGCTTTTATTTGCCAATCTTTGCCAAACAGGTTTTCTCCTGTACAGGGAAGATTTCCCAAGCCATCCTGGACCCAAGATTCTAGATCAGAAGCTTGGAGCCAAGCAATTCTGCGTGCAGCTATGGCAATGGCCGAAGTTCTGCTGGCACCCTCAAAGGAGTCAAAAGCTGCACGATTGGAAAACTTTGAAATATCTTGAGTATGCTTAAGCCAAATAATAAATTCTTTCCTTTTATCCTCTGGAAGAAAGTGTGCAGCTTATCTGCAACTTCTTTCAGAAACATACCCATATAAAGACTATAGGAGTTGATTCTGGCAATGGGCATACTGGCTTGGAAGATTTTCCTACCAAAAGCATCCAAAGTCCTGCATTCTCTTCCTGGAGGAGCAGAGGAGTGTCTTTTTGCACTCTTTATCTTTTTCATAGCTGACTCCACCACAATAGAATGGTGAGGAAGCTGTGTTTTATGAAAACCAGGACAAGGAGGGACACGGTACATAGTGTCCAACCTACGAGAATGAGGAGAGATAGTGAGAGGAGTCTCCCATAAGTCAATCATGTGATCATAAAGAATCTCATGAATTGGCAAGGTGACTGCCTCCTTAGGAGCCTTAGAATAACCTAAAATATCCAATTTTTTAGCTCTTGGCTCTGACTCAGAGGTTACTGAAATAGAGAGCCCTTTAGCTACTTCTCTTATGAAGTCTTGAAAGGACAAGTCTTCTGGAGGAGACATTCTTCTTTTTGAAGAAGGCGGCTCTTCAGGAAGGGCTATGGATACTTCAGCAGATGCCTCCGATGCATCAGAATCTTCGGAGGAATCAAAGTATCGACTGTCAGGGTGCTCTTTCAAAGCTCGATACGCGTACCGAGCCGTATCGACATCGGGCGTTATCGGTACCGGTTCGGTACCGATAGGGAACCGCTGCAGACGACACCAAGGCCGATGTCGATGCAGTCGGTACCGGTATTGGTGCCGGTACCTGGGCCGATACCGACAACGGAGTTTGTTGTGGTATCAGCGGCGTCGCAGCTTGAATGAAGGCCGTGATAGCCTGCTGCATGGATAGAACATTCTGATCCATCGACGCCATGAATGCCTGGAATTCAGTACCGGACGGTTGTGCCGGTACCCCAGAGCATTCTAACAGGTGATCGGTCGAGGCCGTGCCATCGATGTCAACCTGTAACCCCATAGGTGGAGCTTTGGAAGCCGGAGCTTCCCGCCGGGGTAGTTTTGCCGGTGCAGGATCCTCGAGGGCAAGCCCGGAGGCATCTCAATGCTTGGAAGGAGATCTACCCTTCGAGGACCGGCTGGATTTATGTTTGGTTACCTGAGATCCATGGGAGGAAGAAGCAGCCCTGGAAGACGTCGATGCCACTGAAGCTGCATCAGAGGGAAACAGAACATGGAGCTTGGCTGCTCGGTTCTGTAAACCTCGTTTAGACATCAAGGAGCAGGACAGACAATCCAAAATGGAGTGGTCAGGACCCAAACATTTGAGACACCATTCATGGGTGTCGGTAACAGAAATATTACCGCTGCACTTAGTGCATTTTTTAAACCCAGAGGCTGGTTTTTCCATGAAGAAAATTTTTCATGAGGCCTAAGGCCCAAAAGAGGAAAAACACACTAAGTGAGGGAAAAATATGTTGGTTTTTTTTCAAGAAAAGAAAGAAAGACCGGCGGTACCGGTCCGACGTCGGAGAAGGCAGACGTGCGACCAAAGAAATAAAATAAAACAAAGAACTTTTTCAGCGGTGACAGGAACACGACCTGCTGACTCCGTGGAAAAGAAGAACTGGGGAGAGGCGGTTAGGAAAGGCGGGAAGGCAGCGCGCAGGCGCTGTGGGATGCTCCCAAAAGCTTTCCTTTTTGGGAAGCTGGGGAGCATTCCCGCGCAGGCTCCGTCAGTACCGATGTACCCATATGTGAAGACTCATTCCTGCTTGTTCCTGGAGATAGCTTTTGATAACATCCCACACAGGAGGCTCACAAATAAAGAGTGGCCTTGGGGTGGGTCCCAGTTTGACAGAATTGGTTGAGTGATAGCAAATGGCTCAAACTCTGAGGAGAGAAGAGGGATTAGGGGGGTGCTTCTGGGATCAGTCCAGAGACTGGTTCTGTTCAGTATCCTTGTGATATTGTGGAAAGGTTAGAAGGGAATGTGTGTCATTTTGTGGAAGATCCAAAGATCTGCAATACAGTGGACAACCCTGAGGGAGTAAACAGAATGAGAAGGGATGTTAAAAAGCTTGAGTAGTCTATTGCTTGGCAGTTAAGATTCAGTGCAAAAAAGTACAAAGACATGCATATGGGGGAAGAAAACCAAAGGAGCTATATAGGATGGGGTATAGGGGAGGGGATGACGTGCTTCAACCAGGAGAGATACCTGGAAGTGATAGTGTCCGATGATCCCAAAGTGGCAAAAGAGTGTGACAAGGTGGTAGCTACAGCTAAAGATACACCAGGATGTATAAAAAGGGGTATAACAAACAGTAAAGAATTTATAATGCCTCTTTATTGGTTGTTGGTGAGGCTTTGCTTAGAATACTGGTTCTGGAGGCCTCATCTCAGAAAGGATAGAGAGACTAGAAGCAATCTAGAAAAATATGAATTCTGCAGGACTGGCAACATGTTGGTTGTCTAAGATGAGACTTCAGAACCTAAATATAAAGGGAGTTATTGCCGTGTGTAAAATCAGGGTTTTATGTGTGGAAATCGCATCCACATACAAATGGACATTTTAGAAATGGTCCAATTTACACGTGGATGACTGCATCACATGAAACCATCATGGGGGCATGTTGAGGACATGGCTTAGGTGGGACAAAAACCTGCATGGTTCTCCCCCATTTCTTATAAAGGATGCACATGTAAACCTGAAATTGCCCATAAGCTGATTTACATCTGCTCCCTGGCATAAATAGGGATTTTAAAAGTTAGCCCCCGTAATTCTCCCCTCCATATTGAAATGCAGTGAAAATGGAGGCCTCTCTCAGTGCCTAAGAGTGACTTCACACCTAGGTTTGCAAAATGGTCAATATATTCGTCTAAGGGGCTTGTTTACAAAGCCGCGGTAGTGGTTCGCGATCGCGATCGCAGCCGCGGCCCCATTGAAATCAATGGGGCCGCGGCTCCGATTACGATCGCAAACCGCTACCGCGGCTTTGTAAACAAGCCCCTAAGTGTCGACATTTGCACAAGTGTGTTGTGACATGCTGGCACTTAGATGTGTAAGTGGCCGTGTTTCCTCTGCTGATTTTGTTTTTTGTTTTTCTCCACCAATACATTTGTGAAATGGTTCCTCTCACTGCAATATGGATAGCAATCCCTATGCACTTCTTTCTGTCTGTGGCTACTTTTAACAATGATGTCTATCTTAAGAGGACAAAATATGTTGATTTTACATTGGCCTCTCTTCTAAAGCTGACATACATTTGCAGACATTTTCATTTCTATGTCCCTTCTACAAATTAAATGACCTTTTAAACACCATATACTCTAGAGGAGAGATAGCAGATGATACAGACATTCAAATACCTGAAAGGTATTAATGCACAAAAAAACTTTTTGCAAGAAAAGGAAATGGCACATGATATGAAGCCCCAAAGAGATAGACACAGGATAAAAGATGTATGGAATAGACTACTGAGAGAAATGGTGCAAACAGTAATAAAATTCAAAATGATGTGGGATAAACCAAAGGATCCCTTTGTGACAAGAAAAAGATGGTAAAGCAGTGGGAGAGACTTCATGCAACTGCATTCAGCTCAGAACAGCAGTAAAACGATTATACGATGCTTCCAAAAAAGGCAAAGGGAATAACCTTCAGGGACCAGCAGTTACAACCCTAAACATCTTTCTGGGAAGATTGGATAGGCCACTTTGGTCTTTACCTGCAGTCATTTACTCTTACTATACTTAAGTTCAATGGCAATGAAAGTTGATTTTATGAATATACATTTTCTCTAAGTAAGACATTTGTGGTTTTGTGAATAACAAATATGCTCCAGACCAGTGCAAAACACTGAATGATGCTGAATGGTCAAAAGGCAAAATGAACATAAGACCTGTTTTTTCTAGCAAGACTTAAGGGGGTCCGATATCACTGGTCAACAAATTTTTACAAAAGTCATGTTACTGAAATAAAAATAGTCATTTCTTATCAATTTTTATATGCTGAACACGAATATGACAGTGAAATTGCAAAGTTGGCTCTAGTTTTTTTGTAATCTAAGAACATAAGATATGCCATACTGGGTCAGACCAAGGTCCTTCAAGCCCAGTATCCTGTTTCCAACCATGGCCAATCTAGGTCATACGTACCTAGCAGTTTCCCCAAAAGACACAGGTTCCGCAATGCTTGTACTGGGTCAAGCATTGATATCCTGGGTCCCTTTTAATAATGGTTTATGGACCTCTCCTGCAGGAACTTGTCCAAACCTTTTTTAAACCCAGCTACACTAACAGCCTCTACTACATCCTCCGGTAACAAATTCCAGAGTTTGATTACACGTTGAGTGAAAAAATATTTTCTTTTATTAGTCTTAAATAGTTTACCCTGTAGCTTCATTGAATGTCCCCTAGTCTTTCTATATTCTGATAACGTAAACAATCGATCTGCGTTTACCCGTTCCACTCCGTTCATTAATTTATAGACTTCTATCATATCTCCCCTCAGCCGTCTCTTTTCCAGGTTAAAGAACCCTAACCTTTTTAGCCTTTCTTCATAGGAGTATCCTTCCATCCCCTTTGCCATTTTGGTGGCTCTTCTCTGAACCTTTTCTAATAACACTATATCCTTTTTAAGATACGGCGACCAGAATTGCACACAATATTCAAGGTGCGGTCTCATCATGGAACGGTATAGAGGCATTATAATATCTTTTGTTTTATTTTCCATTCCTTTCCTTATGATACCTAGCATTCTATTTGCTCTTTTGGCTGCCGCTGCACACTGGGCCGAGGGTTTTAACATGTTATCCACAATGACGCCTAAATCTTTTTCCTGGGTGGTGGTTCCTAATGTGGAACCTTGCATTGTGTAACCATAGTTTGGGTTGTTCTTCCCTAGGTGCATAACTTTGCACTTGTCCACATTAGATTTCATCTGCCATTTTGATGCCCAGTCTTCCAATTTATCAAGATCCTCTTGCAATTTTCCACAATCCTCTTGGGTTTTAACAACTTTAAATAGTTTTGTGTCATCTGCAAATTTGATAACCTCACTTGTTATTCCACTTTCCAGGTCATTAATGAATATGTCAAAAAGCAGAGGACCCAGCACAGATCCCTGGGGTACACCACTATTCACCTTTCTCCATTGGGAAAATTGGCCATTTAGCCCAACCTTCTGCTTTCTATCTTTTAACCAGTTCCTGATCCACAATAGTACACTGCCTCCTATCCCATGACTCTTTAGTTTTGCCAAAAGTCTCTGATGAGGGACCTTGTCAAAGGCTTTCTGAAAGTCCAGATACACTATATCAACCGACTCACCTTTGTCCACCCGTTTATTCACACTTTCAAAAAACATAACAGATTAGTAAGACAAGATCTTCCTTGTCTAAAGCCATGTTGGCTGTCTCCCATTAGGCCATGACTATCTACATGCTGAGTAATTTTATTCTTTATGATGGTTTCTACCATTTTTCCCGGTACTGACGTGAGGCTCACCGGTCTGTAGTTTCCCGGATCACCCCTGGAAACCTTTTTGAAAATTGGTGTTAACATTGGCGATCCTCCAATCTTCAGGTATTAGAGATGATTTTAATGATAGTTCACAGATTACTAATAGCAGGTCTGCAATTTCATATTTCAGTTCTTTCAACACCCTTGTATGTATACCATCCGGCACAGGCGATTTGCTACTCTTCAGTTTATCTAATAGTTGTAATACATCTTCCCGATGTATCGATATTTCCTTCAATTCTTCCGCACCTTTAAATACCACTTCAGTCATGGGTAACATCCCTACATCTTCCTCAGTAAAGACCGAAGCAAAAAATTAATTCAGTCTCTCCGCTATCGCCTTGTCGCCTTTTAGTGCCCCTTTAACTCCTCTATCATCTAATGGACCAACTGACCGAATGTACTTGAAAAAAATCTTTATTTCGCGTTTTTGCTGCCACAGCAAGCTTCTTCTCAAATTCTCCCTTTGCCTGCTTTATCAATGCTTTGCATTTGACCTGCCAGTGCTTGTGCTGTTTCCAGGTGTCATCGTTTGGCTCTTTTTTCCATTTCCTGAAAGATGCTTTTTTGGCAACAGCCTCTCTGACCTCACCTTTAAACCATGCTGGCAGTTTTTTGGACTTCCTTATACTTTTCTTAAAGCGTGCAATACAGCTGGTCTGGGCTTCCAAGATAGTATTTTTCAACAACACCCAAGCTTGATGCTTTAACCTTTGCAACTGCTCCTTTTAGTTTTTCTTAACTATTTTCCTCATTTTATCATAGTTTCCCTTTCGAAAGTTAAAAGGTAGTACTGTGGATTTCCTTACTATCCCTTCTCCACTAATTAAATCAAAGGCGATCATGTTATGATCACTATTGCCAAGTGGCCCCAACACCCTTATCTCTTGCACTAGATCTGGTGTTCCAGTAAGGACTAGGTCTAATATGGCTTCCTCTCTGGTCGGTTCATGAACCAGCTGCTCCAAGAAGCAGTCATTTATTTCACCTAGGAACTTTATCTCCCTAGCATGTCCTGCTGTGACACTGACCCAGTCGATACCAGGGTAATTGAAATCACCCATTATTATTACCGCGCTGTAAATTTTGTTAGCTTCCTTGATTTCTTTGAGCATTTCATCATCCATTTGTTCATTCTGGCCAGGTGGTCGGGTCGATAGTACACCCCCACTGCCATCGCCTTCCCCTTTTTACATGGAATTTCAATCCATAGAGATTCTACAGCAAATTTTGTTTCCTGCAAAACTTTAATCCTTTCTGACTCAATGCCCTCTATAACACAGAGTGCAACCCCTCCACCAATTTGATCAGCTCTATCATTACGATATAGTTTGTACTGTCATAGAGCAGGAGCTAATAAAAATGAGGACACAGGAAAAGAAGCTGTCTGTCCCAAAACAAATGAGGTGCAGATAATGCAATTACCTAGCAAAACAGCTAGAGGGAGCAGGCGTGCACTTACAGAGGCTGAGTGGACACACCTAGCTAATCAGCAGCACCTGAGAACTAGCCTGGGAAGCTCAAAGGAACAAGACTTTTATAAGCGAGAGGCTGGAGACAGAAGGCGGAGCAGCACCGGAGGACGGAGCAGCACCGGAGAGCAGAGTAGCACCGGAAAGGAGAGCACTGCTGAGAGAAGGAGCAGTGGAACTAGGACTAGTGGCATGGCTGCAGGAACTGGAAGAGAACCAGAGTTCCCAGAGAAAGACAGACGGAGGAGTGTCAGTCCTGTGGAAGTCGTGGTAGCCAGAAACTCCAGAGGTAAAGAGCTAAGAAGCAGGAAGCCAGGCTGGGAGAGAGGCCTACGCTTGCCAGAAAGCCCGGAGACCAGATTGAAAGGTACCAGAAGCTTTCAAGAAAAAGATTGCCAGAGAGACTGGGTCCTAAGGGAAATACCTGAGGAGGACACTTCCAGCTATGCCTATTACAGGAAACCAAGGTATGATGATTCTTTATTCATGAAGAAAGGCTCAGCTGCTAGAAGCCCTTATAAAACAGATGCCCAGTTTAAAAGAAGAGAAAGCAGGCCAGAGTTTCACCAGCCAAGATATAGAGGCAATAAAACAGGCCACGCTCATTTAAGAACTTTAGAACAATGGTATGGAAAACAAGGGAACAAATAGGGACTGGCCACTGATAACAGCCAGAGAAAGCCCCAGCTCAGAAGAAGGTAATGGTGATATAGAATCGATGCAAGTGGAGCTTATAGACCCTATTTCCTTATCTCAGGAGGAATTGATGGATTGTTCCATGTGTGTTGTGGGTGATGTGGAATCACTGCCGGAACTGTGAGCCATACAAATATTACCTTAAGAAATTTTCATATTTGTGCTGAATGAAAGAAGAATGTTCAGACTTGTAATTTACTCCAATGTTGAAAGAATCCTTGGTTAATTTCCTTTCAACTACTGTGAAGATTATAACAGTTTACTTTGTACCTTGAGTTTGGTTTATGCCTGAAAAGAAGCACTTTCCTTAATTTTTGTAGTTCAACGAATCTTTTTGTGAAAAGGGAAATAAAAGCCTTAATTCTCCCTCCATATGGCTTACATGACTTATTTGCACCAGGAGCAGGACAACATAGACCAGGCTGCACCTGGCCTTAAATAAACCCTCCTCTCCTAAAATTAACTATATGCCCAACCTTCCCGTTCAGCCACCGGCCACCAGGGGGAGGTTGGCGACAGTACCCAGGTATCACAGTGTCCCACTGGTTGTCCTCCTTCCACCATGTCTCTGATATTCCAATCATATCTAACCTCTCATTTAGTGCTATATATTCTAACTCTCCCATCTTATTTTTTAGACTTCTAGCATTTTGCATACAAGCATTTTAGAGACTGCATTTTATTCATATTAATTTGGCTATTGGTAGACAGGGGTAATTTGGGATCTTTAAGGTCTGTCTGCTCCATACTCGAGGGCATTTGGGTTACTTTACTCTTTTTTGGAACCTCTCTGCTTTTGGTAGTATCCTTCAAGGATACATTCTTCCGAACCATCCGCTCTTGGTCGACTGTCGGCTTTCCCCTATTATCTAGTTTAAAAGCTGCTCTCTTTTCTACTTCCTCTTGTTGTTCTTTCTTCTGAGTCCTTTTCTAAGATTCCATTTCCATGTTCTGTTTTTTCACACTCCTGTCTTCGTTCTTTCCTTCGCTACATCTCTCTCTCACATTGATTCTTTCTATTTGCCTTTTACCTAACTATAGCTTCATTCCATTCCTCTTTCTCCTTCCTACAGTCTTTCACTGTTCACCTACTTACCAGCTTTTAATGTCCTAATCTTATTTCCCTAGCCTTCCGTTCCACATGTCTCATTCCTTTGCCAGCATCCTACCCCCCCTCTCCATCTTTCACCCACTTTCTAGTCCGCTATTTCCTCCCTCTGTACTCATCTCCTCCTCAGTCTCATTTACCACCTTCTGCTTCTCATCCCTTTACCAGCCCCAGCTCATTCACTAACATTCATCCTCTCTTCACCTCCAGGCAGTTTGTTTCTTACCCCCATCCACTGCACCCCCTTTCACTTCCCCCATTTCTACCCTCTTTCATCTGATTCAAGGAAGCTCTTTCCGTTCCTGTGGCTCTCATCACTGCATAGTACTCTGTCCTTTTCAATTGCCCCCAACCCCTCTAGGTCCTACAAACCTTCTCCTTTCCCCATATTTCTGTACTTGGTTTCACAGCCCTACTCATACCACTCACCAAATCACCTTGTCCCCAATGTCCTCTTAATATCTGGTCAATTTCTTAGTCCCTGCTATCTTGCAAAGCAACTCAAAGTTCCCATGCACAATCCCACCCAAGCCCCATGCCCCCACTTAAAATCCCAATACCTGGCCTATCTTAGAGTCTTTCTTCTGTTCTTCCACACAATCTTAGAGTCTCCACCATCCAGAGTCCCTGTTTTCCCATATCCTATGTCCCTAGTACCTACTCTCCTGCCTTCTACTCCCATTCCCCAGCACCCACCCATTTGCTTCCTTCTCCAGTATTCTTTAACCTTGTCTTTCCTCCTTCTTACCCCAGCTTGTGTTCTTAATACCCCTCCCTCTCAACCTTCCCTTGGTTGACTTTGCTTCTTCCCCACAGTATCTTTCCTCCTCTGCCTTCTCACTCCCCCAGTATCTCCCTCTTTTTCCTACGCTGACCCTAGCATTTGCCAGCATTATCCCCTTTTCAATCCCAGGACCCCAGCCCTAGAATTAGCTCCTTTTCAGTCCCAGCCCATTTCCAGTCCCCTCAGCCCCAGTATAAGCCTATTTCCAGTCCCAATCCCCCATTCCCAGTATCAGCCCATTGTCAGTATCAGTCAGCCTCCCTGACCCCTGTATCAGCCCATTTCCATTCCCCCCCCGCCCCAATAGCAACCATTGCCAGTCCCCCCAGTCCAGATTTCAGGGTATTCAGCCCATTTCCAGCCCCAGTACCAGCCATCCCTCACCCCTTCCTGCAGCAACACAGCTGCGGGAGCACTTGTTTTTGCTCTCGTGGCTGTGCTGAGCATTAATATAGACACAGGAGCAAAAGCAAATGCTCTCATGGCTGTATTAATGTTCAATACAGCCAGGGGAGCATTGGCTTTTATTACTGCGGCTGTGCTGAGCATTAATACAGCCACGGGAGAAAAAACAAATGCTCCTGTGACTGAGATTAATGCCGTGGCTGAGGCAGGCTTCCTGCGCCCCTATTGTGGAGCGCCCTCACTGGTTCATCTCTTAAGCCGGTCCCGACGTGCCCACATGGCCAAGGTATGGCATGCCATTCCAAAGAAGCTCTGATTAAGGCTGGAGGAATTCACCCCCTAACCCCACTACAGAATAAGCCAGTACTGTCCCCAGCCACATTTTCACCAGAGTTCTGAGAATGAGGAGAGAGGGGGCTAATGTTTTGGGAGCAGATCTGGATGGGTACAGAAATTAAATCCTGTACGGAATAAGTGGATGAGTTTAGTATCCATGAACACACACACTGCTTTTTTTTTTTTTTTTTAAAGATATGAAGGATTTTAGGGAGGGCAAAGGATTAAGGGCTAGAGAAATAGGAATAGGCTAGAGAAAATTCTGACATCCCTAACATCAGGGGAAAAAAAAAGATTGTCAACCAATAATTTATATCTTTGAAATCAAAGATCAAGAATTGACTACTAACCCTGCTCTTGTGAACAGCTGGAACAGTGACTTGGCCTAATTCTAGAAGAGGGAACCTCTTTCAGGGATCTTGGTATATGAGTATAGATACTCATTATATTTTGCATAATTTAGCAAAAACAGTCCCCTTTGCTGGAAGAGTTGTGGTGTTCAGCCCACCTTCTTTCATACCTAGTGGGCATGCAGTAGAGTGGAAGGGGTTTGGCTCAGAGGTTCATGCTGTCATTGAGGCAATGGCAGCTTGCCTTTTTGAATTTTCTTGCCAGCTGTGCCTTCTCGGTACATGGTCATCATCACAGATTTCCAGTACCAAAAATAAGTTAATTATGCATCTCCTTCAAGTGGCTAAATCACTGTTGCCTACTTTTGAAAAACAACTCTGGAACTTTCGCATTGGAACTACTACTGGAAAGGTGTGTGGTGGTCGCTGATATGGCAGGATTGAAACAGCTCACACATATTCTAAAGAATCACTTTGACAGATATAAGGGAGTGGTGATGCCCCTTTGTTGGTCTTATGAAGATTTAGTTCCACTATTAACTTCAGACTTTGTTCCAGGCATATGGAGCAGCAAGGTGGAATGAACAAACTACTCAAGTCAGAACATCAGGCTCCATCCCAGGCTAAAAACCCACCTCTTTAAGACTGCTGCTTGTGGTGCCTCATCTCCTTATTCTCCTGCTTACCACCTATATGTATCATCATCATCATTCTCCTAGAACTACCCTAGTCCCGAGTTATGTTGTCTGTCTTGATTAGACAGTTCCTTCTCTATAGAGCTTACAATCTCCTAAATGTATTTATTCAGAGCTGCGTACACCTTGTAGCGCTATAAAATGATAAGTAATAGCAGTAGTAGTATTTAGTGCATCATAGAAACATAGAAAATGATGGCAAATAAAGACCATATATCCTATCCATCTGCCCATCCATACCAAATACTAAGCTCTACAATCCCTTCCTCTCATTTAGAGATTCTGTGTGCGTGTCCCATGCTTTCTTGAGTTCAAATACAATCCTTGTTTCCGCCATCTCAGCTGTGAGGATATTTCATGCTTTCCATAACAAAATATTTCATTAGATTATTCCCCTTTCATCCCCATTCTGTGCTCCCTTGTTTCAAAACTTCCTTTCAATTGAAAGAAGCCCAACTCCTGTGCATTTATGCTATGGAGGTATTTAAATGTCTCCATCATATCTCCCACCTTTCTTCCAAAGTATACAAATTGAGATCTTTAAATCTTTCTCCATATGCCTTATAACGAAGCCCAGCGTCCATTTTGGTAGTCACCCTCTGCACCATCTCCATCCTATTTATATCTTTTTGAAGGTGTGGTCTCCAGAACTGCACACAGTACTCTAAATGAGGTCTCAGAGACTTATACAGACCCACTACCACCTCCTCATTCCTCTCCCTATACACCCAAGCATCCTTCTGATTTTTGTCATCAGTTCTTCTACCTATCTGGTCACCTTAAGATTATCAGATACGATCATCTCCAGCTCCCGCTCTTCTTTTGCACATAAAAATATGTCACCCCCTTTACTGTACCATTCACTTGGGCTTTTGCAACCCAAATGCATGACGCTGAATTTTTCAGCATTAAATTTCTGCTTCCAAATTCTAGACCATTCTTCAAGCTTCACTAGATCCCTCCACATTTATCTACACTTAAAGGGTGTCTACCCTATTGCAAATAGTTGTATCATCCACAAAGAGGCAAACCTTACCTAACAAAAATTTTAAAAAGAATCAGACCAAGGACCAATTCTTGCAGCACACCATTGATAACATCCTGATCCTGGAAGTGAACTCCATTTATTACTACCCTTTGTCACCTTCCTCTCAACCAGTTTCTAACTCCGTCAGTCACTTTAGTGTCCATCCCAAGCGCACTCTGTTTATTTGTAAGTTGCCTATGCAGAACCATATCAAAGGCAACTAGACACACAGCCTTAACACTCAAAGATGTCTGCCAATTACCATGCCCATGTTATCATAACTAAACTGAGCTTCTAAAACTATAATTGTAAATAATCATTATTGAAATGTTACATAGTTCAAATTGTGATATATAAGCTGTTCCATGTAAAATTGCTGTTGTGGTAAATGTAAACCGCCTTGATAAAACTGAAAGGCAGTATATAAGAAATGCTAAATAAAGGCTTTGCTAACATCTAAGTACAGCACATTTAGCAGTTTCCCTTGTTCCAAATCTCTGATCACCCAACTAAAGAAATTTAAAGATTTATCTGACAAGACCTACCTCTAGTAAAACTGCAATATTTCTCATCCCCCATCCAGTGTTTCTCTCTCTAGCTCTTTTTTCACTCCATCCATTGCCTCCGCTCTCTCTTTCCTTCCATGTCTGCTCTCTCCCCTGCAACCAGCTTCTACCCCATCTCCATCCCATCCCCTCCCTATTACTCCCATGTCCTTCATATCTCCGTCTCTTTCTCAACCTATCTGCCCCATGTCCATTTTCTCCCATCTCTCCATATTACCCCCATGTCCTGCATTTCCTCCCCCCCCCTATTACCCCGTGTCCAGCATCTCCCCTCTGTCCTCCCTCCCCATGTCCAGCATTTTCCCATAGTCTCCCTATACCTCCCTGGCCAACATCAGCATTCCATTTCTCCTCCTTGCTTCTCTATATCTCCCTTTGCCCCCCCACCTCAATCTTATCCATGCTGCCTCCCTATTCTCCCCCTGCACCCAGCATCTCCCTTCTGACTCCCTGTGCCCATCCACATCCACTCTCTTCTTCAATGCCTCCCTCATGCCCACCCCTTGTATGTACAAGGGCCAGAGCCTGCCCACGGAGCAGCATGTCCCAAGGGCAGGGGAAGTGCAAGCCGTGATCCCAACCCAGAGAGACAGGGCACAATTGGTATTGCAGATGTGCAGCTCCCGCAGGCAGTCTGCTTCTCTGGGTCACGATCACTGCCTCCCACACCCTTCTGCCTGCAGGAGCAGCATGTCCTGCAGGCAGGGGCTGTGCAAGTCATGCCTGCGGCACAGAGAAATAGAGTCTGTCCGCAGAAGCAGATGTAAGGAGCGTGCCGTTGCTGGCTGCCCACTACCACCACCACCACTCCCCATTCAGGATGACCTGCGGAGTGCTGGTAGCCTAGTAAAGAGCTTGCCCTTGGGACACAAGACTGAGTAGCGATTGTAGCCCCTCACAGCCTTCTACCTGTGGGAGGCTTGGGCATGCTCCCACTGGGCCGATTGTGCTCTGCAGACCATCCTTAATGGGGAGTGGGGGGCAGATGGTTAGTGACAGAACCCTCCTGACGTCTGGATCCCCCAGCTGTGCTTACCCATCTTACCGGGTACTGCCGGTACTGGTCCAGCATTTGTCTTCCTTCTTCCCCCGTTGTCCAGCATTAGTCCTCCTGTCCCTCCCCCCCTGTTGTCCAGCATAACATCATAAGATATGCCATACTGGGTCAGACCAAGGTCCATCAAGCCCAGAATCCTGTTTCCAACAGTGGCCAATCTAGGTCATAAGTACCTAGCAGTTTGCCCAAAAGACACAGGTTCCACAATGCTTGTAATGGGTCAAGCAGTGGATATTTTGGGTCCACTTTAATAATGTTTTACGGACCTTTCCTCCAGAAACATGTCCAAACCTTTATAAACCCGGCTACACTAACAACTTTTACTATATCCTCCGGTAGCAAATTCCAGAGTTTGATTACAAGTTGAGTGAAAAAATATTTTCTCTAATTAGTCTTAAATAGGTTACCCTGTAACTTCATTGCATGCCCCCTAGTCTTTATATATTTTGATGGCGTAAACGATCGATCTACGCTTACCCTTTCCACTCCATTCACTTATTAAATGCTTCCTGTTCCACGCGCAGGACCCAAAAGGCAGGCAGAGCTCCGGAGTCTCAATGCGTGGATGAGACAATGGTGCAGAGATGAGGGTTTTGGATTTGTTAGGAACTGGGGAACATTCTGGGGAAAGGAGGGGCTCTTCCGAAGGGATGGGCTTCACCTTAACCGGGATGGAACCAGGCTGCTGGCATTAACCTTTAAAAAGGAGATAGAGCAGCTTTTAAACTAGATATTAGGGGAAAGCTGACAGTCGCCCAAGAGCGGATGGTTCGGAAGAATGTATCTTTGAAGGATACTACCAAAAGCAGAGAGGTTCCACAAAAGAGTAAAGTAGCCCAAATGCCCTCAAGTATGGAGCAGACAGAGCTTAAAGATCCTAAATTACCCATGTCTAACAATAGCCAAATTAATATGAATAAAATACATTCTCTAAAAAGCACAGTTACTTACCTTTAACAGGTGATCTCTGGGAGCAGCAGGAATAAGTCTTCACATATGGGTATCGTCGGTACCGACGGAGCCTGCGCGGGAATGCTCCCCAGCATCCAGTAAGAAAGCTTTTGGGAGCATCCCACAGCGCCTGCGCGCTGCCTTCCCGCCTTTCCTAACTACCTCTCTCCAGTTCGAGTTTTAAAGCTGAGACAAAGAGAGAGAGAGGAAAGGAAAGATAGAGAGATACAACTCCTAGGGGAGGTGGGTGGGTTGTGAAGACTTATTCCTGCTGTTCCCAGAGATCACCTGTTACAGGTAAGCAACTGTGCTATCTCCAGGAACAAGCAGGAATGAGTCTTCACATATGGGGACTCCCCAGCTAGAGATGCTTGGGAGATCACCCAAATTGTGAGTCCCTGGGAAGGGCTCTACCTCTACCCATGAATCTCAAGCATCCAGTCAGGGATGGAGGGTAGGAGTTGATTAGGTATGGAACAGGTGTTTGAGAACAGCCTGACCAAACAAGGCATCCCGGCGGGAGTCCTTGTCCAAGCAGTAATGGGCTGTGAAGGTATGAACTGATGCCCAGGTGGCCGCTCGACAGATTTGGTCGATGGACACAGAGTTTAGATGAGCCATAGAGATTGCCATGGCCCTCACATTGTGAGCTGTGACATGGCCCTTCAGAGAAAGGTTCTTACTCTGGTAGGCGAAGGAAATACACTGAGCAATCCAATTGGACAGAGTTCTCTTAGAGACTGGAAGTCCTAAATGAGAAGGATCAAAAGCAACAAAAGTTGAGAGGACTTTCTATGTTGCTGTGTCCTGTGTAAGTAGAAAGCAAGTGCTCTTTTACAATCCAGGGTATGAAGATTCCTCTCTGCACTTGATGCATGAGGTTCTGGAAAAAAGACAGGTAAAAACACCTCCTGGTTCATATGAAAAGGTGAGACCACTTTAGGCATAAAGTGTGGAATAGTTCTGAGGACTACCTTGTCATGATGGAACCTTGTATAAGGAGTATTAGCCACTAAAGCTTGCAGCTCACTGATACGGCGAGCTGAGGTGACTGCAATGAGAAAAATAACTTTCCAAGAAAGGAATTTTAAGGAGGTAGTGGCTAAGGGTTCAAAGGGTGGCTTCATAAGCTGGCCAAGAACCAGATTCAAGTCCCATGCTACTGGAGGTGGTCTAATGGGAGGTTTAGTCAAAAGAAGGCCTCTCATGAATCTTGCTATGAGGATGAGAGGAAATAGGTTGTCCATTGAGAGACTTAAGGGATGCTGCAATAGCACTCAAATGGACTCTGATTGAATTTGTTTTAAGGCTGCATGGGATAAATGCAGTAAATAGCCTAGTAAAGAATTCAAAGATATTGCAAGAGGGTTGAGACCCTTCTCTGCACACCAAATGGAAAACCTTTTCCATTTAAAAGCATATGAACGTCTTGTGGAAGGCTTTCTGGAAGCATGAAGGATATCCTTCACTTGCTGAGAAAGTTGTAAATCTTGAAGGTCTAGGTCTTCAGCAACCAGGCCCTGAGATGAAGAGACTGAGGATTTGGGTGCCACAAGGTTCCTTCCTCCTGGGAGAGGAGATCTGGAGCAGACCCCAGGTCTAGGGAGGGAGCTTGAGAGAGATGCAGAAGTAGAGGGTACCACACTTGGTGTGGCCAAAGTGGTGCTATGAGGATCATAGTCCCCTTGTCTCTCTGAAGCTTGAACAGAGTTTTGGGAATTAGGGGAATAGGTGGAAATGCATAGAGGAAGTCTTGCCCCCAATGAAGGAGGAAGGCATCCCTGGCCTGAACTCCCTGACATGGAATCCTGGAACAGAACCAGGGAAGTTTGGCATTCCACGGACTTGCAAACAGGTCTATGTCTGGGGTACCCCAAATCCGAAAAATTCTGGCTATCTGGTCCCCATGGAGGGACCATTCGTGCGGAAGCAGAACTCGACTGTGTCTGTCTGCCCAAGAGTTTTGAACCCCTGGAAGATATACTGCCATGAGATGGATTTGATGCTCTCTGGCGAAGGCCCACAATCTCAGAGCTTCGTTGCAAAGCGACAGAGAGACAGTCCCTCCCTGCTTGTTCACGTAGAACATGGCTACCTAGTTGTCCGTGTGGATGAGGACTGTCTTGTAGCTGAGCAGGGTGTGGAAGACTCTGAGAGCCAGAAAGATTGCTCTGAGCTCTAAGAGGTTGATATGAAGAGATGTCTCCTGTGGAGACCAGATGCCCTGGGTGGAGAGATCTTGTAAATGAGCCCCCCAACCCCTTGGAGAGGCATCTGTTGTAAGGGTGGCTTGGGGTAACACCTGTTGAAAGGGGGACCCCAGCAACAGATTCTGAGTGGACTTCCACCAGTGGAGGGACCAAAAAATGTGACTGGAGGTTGCTATTTTGTCTGACAGGCAACCTGATGCCTGGGTCCATTGGGAGGATAGGGTCCACTGAGCTGCTCTCATGTGAAGGCGAGCATAGGGAACCACATGCACCGTGGATGCCATGTGGCCTAAGAGTTGCAACATCTCTCGAGCAGTTAAATGGGATTTTAACTGAATCTGGGAGGCTAACTGCACCAAGCGTAGGCAACGGGCCTGGGGCAGATAGGCCCTTGCAGTTGTGGTATCCAGTAAGGCCCCTATGAACTCTAGAGACTGAGTAGGGGTGAGATGGGATTTTGGAATGTTGATTACTAGTCCCAGATACTGAAGAACACGCCTTGTGCAGGCCAGGGAAGTCTGGGCCTCTGACTGGGATGGAGCTCGGATGAGCCAGTTGTCCAGATATGGGAATACGAATATTCCGAGAGTGCGCAGGAATGCAGCTACTACTGCCATGCATTTTGTGAACACTCTTGGAGCAGAGGCCAGACCGAAAGGAAGCACTTTGTATTGGTAGTGCTTTCCTTGGTAAAGGAATCGAAGGAATCTTCTGTGTGTTGGATGGATGAGAACATGGGTGTACACATCCTTGAGATCTAGAGAACAAAGCCAGTCCTGACTCTGGAGGTATGGAAGGAGAGCTCCGAGAGAAGTCATCTTGAATTTCTCCTTGCAAAGAAACTTGTTCAATTCTCTGAGATCTAATATAGGTCTGTAGCCCCCTGTTTTCTTTGGAATGAGAAAATAGGGGGAGTAGAACCCTGAGCCCTGTTGAAGAAGGGGTACTTCTTCTATTGCCCCCTGGGCAAGAAGGGTAGCAATCTCTTGACCTAGAAGGTTGAGGAGAGATGTTGGAGAATTGAACTGTTTCACCATGGTGTGAGGAGGAAGGTTTAAGAAATGAAGCTTGCACCCCTTCCCTTATGATGGAGAGGGTCCACTGCTCTGCTGTGATTTGTTCCCATCTGGGAGCAAAGTGAGCTAACCTTCCTGGGATGGTGAGAGGCTCTGGATGTTCTAGAGCCAGAAAGGCTAAGTTCTGTAGTGGAAAGTCAAAAGGCCCTGAGGAGGCTGAGGCTGTTGGGCTGTAGCAGTCCTCGCAGCCTGGGTTTTGGCCTGTTTTGGTTGTCGCTGTCTCTTTGTAGCAAAACGACCTTGAGAAGAGACCTGACCATAAGAAGAAAATTTCCCTTTCTTTGGGAAAGATCCCTTTTTGAACAACCTCTTTTTAAAAGGAGCAGTAGTAGACTTTGAAAGTCTATCTAACGCAGAGTTTTCAGCATCCATTTGGTTGGCCTTTGTTTGCCAATCTTTGCCAAACAGGTTTTCGCCTGTACAGGGAAGGTTACCTAGACCATCCTGTACCCAGGATTCCAAATCAGAGGCTTGCAACCAAGCAACTCTGCGTGCACCTATGGCAATAGCCGAGGCTCTACTGGCCCCCTCAAAAGAGTCAAAGGCTGCACGGTTGGAAAACTTGGATACATCCTGTGCATGTTTAAGCCAGGTGATGTATTCTTCTCTCTTATCTTCTGACATAAAAGGAGATAAGGTTTGCAGATGATCTGTAACTTCTTTTAGAAACATCCCCATATAGAGACTATAGGAGTTGATTCTGGCTACAAGCATACTGGCTTGGAAGATTTTCCTGCCAAAGGCATCTAGAGTTCTGCATTCTCTTCCTGGAGGAGCAGAGGAGTGCCTTTTTGTACTCTTGATCTTTTTCATAGCAGACTACCACAATAGAGTGGTGAGGATGCTGAGTCTTATGAAACCCAGGACAAGGAGGAGCACGATACATGGTGTCCAACCTTCTGGAATGAGGGGAGGTGGAAAGAGGAGTCTCCCATATGCCCAGCATGTGATCATAAAGAATCTCAAGTATTGGCAAGGTGGCTGCCTCTTTAGGAGCCTTAGGATACTGTAGGATATCCAATTTTTTGGTTCTAGGTTCAGTCTCAGAGGTCACTGAGATGGACAGGCCTTTGGCCACCTCCCTAATGAAGTCCTGAAAAGACAAGTCTTCAGGAGGAGACATTCTCCTTTTTGGAGAAGAGGGCTCTTGAGGAAGGATGCCCAATACTTCAATTGAGGCCTCTGAAGAATCAGAGTCTTCAGAGGAATCAAAGTATCGACTATCTGGATGCTCTCGTAGAGCCCGATACGCGTACCGGGAGGTATCGACATCGGGAGTAATCGGTACCGGGTCGGTACTGATGGGCATCACTGGATAGCGTACCGCTGCGGTCGATGCTGATGTCGATGCAAGCGGTACTGGTATCGGGACCGATATCGGGTCCGGTACCGGAATTGGTACAGGTACCGACAACGGGGTTTGTTGCGGTACCATAGGCGTCGCAGTTTGAATGAATGCCGTGATGGCACGCTGCATGGTCAGAATATTCTGATCCATTGACGCCACCAATGTCTGGATGTCGGTACCGGTAGAAACTGCCAGTGCCCCAGAACATTGTAACAGGTGATCGGTCGAGGCCGAGCCATCGATGTCAACCTGTGACCCCATAGGTAGTGCTTTGGAAGCCGGAGCCTCCCGCCGGGGTAATTATGCCGGTGTGGTATCCTCAAGAGTAAGCCCGGGGCCATCTTGATACTTAGAGGGATATGAACTCTTTGAGGACCGGCCAGATTTAAGTTTGGTTACCTGAGATCCATGGGATGAAGAAGCAGCCCTGGAAGACGTCGATGCCACGGAAGCTGCATCGGAGGGAAACAGGGTACTGAGCTTAGCTGCCCGATTCTGTAACCCTCTTTTAGACATCATGGAACAGGACTCACAATCAGCAATGGAGTGGTCAGGACCTAAACATTTTAGACACCACTCATGGGTGTCAGTGACATAAATAGTGCTGCTGCACTTTGTGCATTTTTTAAAACCGGAGGCGGGTTTTTCCATGAGGGAAAAATATATCTGCCCAGAAGAAAAATGCACTGAAAAGAGTAGAAGGTTTTTTTTTTTTTTTTAAAAGAAAGAAAAGGACCAGTGGTACCGGTGCGGAATCGAGAAGGCAGACACGCGACTAAAGAAAAAATAAAAGAAAATAAGAAATTCTTCAGCAGTGACAGGAAACACGACCTGCTGGCTCCGCGGAAAAGAAGAACTGGAGAGAGGCAGTTAGGAAAGGTGGGAAGGCAGTGCGCAGGCGCTGTGGGATGCTCCCAAAAGCTTTCTTACTGGACGCTGGGGAGCGTTCCCGCGCAGGCTCTTTCGGTACCGATGATACCCATATGTGAAGACTCATTCCTGCTTGTTCCTGGAGATAGCTTGTATGCAAATGCTAGAAGTCTAAAAAATAAGAAGGGAGAGTTAGAATATATAGCACTAAATGAAAGGTTAGATATGACCTTGGAATATCAGAGACATGGTGGAAGGAGGACAACCAGTGGGACACTGTGATACCTGGGTACAAACTATATCATAATGATAGAGCTGATCAAATTGGTGGAGGGGTTGCTCTCTATGTTAGAGAGGGCATTGAGTCAGAAAGGATTAAAGATTTGCAGGAAACAAAATCTGCTGTAGAATCTATATGGATTGAAATTCCATGTAAAAGGGAGAAGGCAATGGCAGTGGGGGTGTACTATCGAGCGCCTGGCTAGAATGACCAAATGGATGATGAAATGCTCAAAGAAATCAAGGAAGCTAACAAAATTTACAGCGCGGTAATAATAATGGGTGATTTCAATTACCCTGGTATCGACTGGGTCAGTGTCACAGCAGGACATGCTAGGGAGATAAAGTTCCTAGGTGAAATAAATGACTGCTTCTTGGAGCAGCTGGTTCATGAACCGACCAGAGAGGAAGCCATATTAGACCTAGTCCTTACTGGAACACCAGATCTAGTGCAAGAGATAAGGTTGTTGGGGCCACTTGGCAATAGTGATCATAGCATGATCGCCTTTGATTTAATTAGTGGAGGAGGGATAGTAAGGAAATCCACAGTACTACCTTTTAACTTTCGAAAGGGAGACTATGATAAAATGAGGAAAACAGTTAAGAAAAAACTAAAAGGAGCAGTTGCAAAGGTTAAAGACGTACATCAGGCTTGGCCTGTTGTTGAAAAATACTATCTTGGAAGCCCAGACCAGCTGTATTGCACGCTTTAAGAAAAGTGGAAGGAAGTCCAAAAAACTGCCAGCATGGTTTAAAGGTGAGGTCAGAGAGGCTGTTGTTGCCAAAAAAGCATCTTTCAGGAAATGGAAAAAAGAGCCAAACGACGAAACCTGGAAACAGCACAAGCATTGGCAAGTCAAATGCAAGGCACTTATAAGGCAGGCAAAGTGAGAATTTGAGAAGAAGCTTGCTGCGGAAGCAAAAACGCGAAGTAAAGACCTTTTCAAGTACATTCATAGCAAAAAACCTGTGAGAGAGTCAGTTGGTCCATTAGATGATAAAGGGGTTAAAGGAGCACTAAGAGGCGACAAGGGCGATAGCGGAGAGACTGAATGAATTCTTTGCTTCAGTCTTTACTGAGGAAGATGTAGGGATGTTACCCATGACTGAAGTGGTATTTAAAGGTGCGGAAGAATTGAAGTAAATATCGATACATCGGGAAGATGTATTACAACTATTAGATAAACTGAAGAGTAGCAAATCACCTGGGCCGGATGGTATACATCCAAGGGTGTTGAAAGAACTGAAATACGAGATTGCAGACCTGCTATAAGTAATCTGTGAACTATCATTAAAATCATCTCTAATACCTGAAGATTTTTAAAATTTTTAAAAAGGGTTCCAGGGGTGATCCGGGAAACTACAGACCGGTGAACCTGACGTCAGTACTGGGGAAAATGGTAGAAACCATCATAAAGAACAAAATTACGCAGCATGTAGATAGTCATGGCTTAATTTATTTTATTTATTTATTTAAAGGGTATTTCTATACCGCCTTATCCTTCAATCAAGGCGGTGTACGCTGCAAACAATCAAGGGGTTGGCATTTGTGTTCAGGTATTCTTGTGCTGTACAGTGGCTGTGTATGCGTGTGGGTAGGTTGATTAGTGTGCACTATTTACAGCATGAGCTTTATACAGTGTTATGTACAATGAGCGAGCAGCTAAGTCGTTAGGCCGTGGCTGTATCTCCCATTATGTGTTTGAGCCGTAGTGTTCCAGGAAGAGCAGAGTCTTTAGTTGTTTCCAAAAAGTCCTTAGTGTCTTCCGTAGATTGCAGTTCGTCAGGGAGTGCATTCCACATTCCAGGTGCTGCCATTGATAGCACTCTTCGTGTGGTGGACTTGCATGCCTTTGTGTAGTCTTTTGGCGTGTTGATTATGTCCGATATGGCTCTTCTTCTAGGTCTTATACTGACGTCGGGTTGTATGAGGGGTTGAAGGCTAAGGGCAGAGTTCCTGTGTTTGATTCTGAATATGTGTAGGATTGTCTTGTATTTGATACGTGAACTGATTGGGAGCCAGTGTAGGTCTTTTAGTATGGGGGTGATGTGGTCTTGTTTTGATGCTCCGGATATTATTCGTGCCGCCCTGTTTTGGGCCATTTGTAGCGGTCTGATTGACTGTTTTGACATACCTGTATAGATCGGGTTGCAGAAGTTGAGTATGGGGGTTATTAGAGCTTGACAGACGGTGCGGAAATGATCTTGTGTGAGGAGTGGCTTGAGGAGTCTGAATAATTATTAATGAGAGACAGCCAACATGGCTTTAGACAGGGAAGATCTTGTCTTACTAATCTGTTACGTTTTTTTGAAGGTGTGAATAAGTAGGTAGACAAAGGTGAGTCGGTTGATATAGTGTATCTGGACTTTCAGAAAGCCTTTGACAAAGTCCCTCATCAGAGACTTTTGGCCAAACTAAAAAGTCATCGGACAGGAGGTGATATACTATTGTGGATCAGGAACTGGTTAAAAGATAGAAAGCAGAGGGCAGGGCTAAATGGCCAATTTTCCTAATGGAAAAAGGTGAATAATGGAGTACCCCAGGGATCTGTGCTAGGTCCGCTGCTTTTTAACATATTCATAAATGACTTGGAAAGGGAATAACGAATGAGATTATCAAATTTGCAGATGACACAAAACTATTTAAAGTTGTTAAAACCCATGAGGATTTTGAAAAAATTGCAAGAGGATTCTTGATAAATTGGAAGACTGGGCATCCAAATGGCAGATGAAATTTAATGTGGACAAGTGCAAAGTTAGGCACCTAGGAAAGAACAACCCAAACTATGGTTACACGATGCAAGGTTCCACATTGGGAACTACCACCAAGGAAAAAGATTTAGGCATCATCATGGATAACATGTTAAAACCCTCCACCCAGTGTACAGTGGCGGCCAAGAGAGCAAATAGAATGCTAGGTATCATAAGGAAAGGAATGGAAAATAAAACAAAGGATACTATAATGCCTCTGTATCATTCCATGGTGCAAGCGCACCTTGAATATTGTGTGCAATTCTGGTCGATGTATCTTAAAAAATATATAGCATTATTAGAAAAGGTACAGAGAACAGCCACGAAAATGGTAACGGGGACGGAAGGATACCCCTATGAAGAGAGGCTAAAAAGGTTAGGGCTCTTCAACCTGGAAAAAAGATGGCCGAGGAAAGATATGATAGAGGTCTATAAATTAATGAATGGAGTGGAACAGGTAAACATAGATCGATTGTTTACATCATCAGAATATAAAAAGACTAGAGGACATGCAATGAAGCTACAGGGTAACCTATTTAAGACTAATAAGAGAAAATATTTTTTCACTCAACGTGTTATCAAACTCTAGAATTTGATACTGGAGGATGTATTTTATTTATTTATTTGTAAGTCTTTTATATACCGCCACTTCCCAAGATCAGTGGCGGTTTACATCAAACAACAAGAAATACATAGAACAGTTTAGAAATAATTAGGTACATTAAACGGTAATTAGAACTATAAACATTAAGTATAAGCATATCTTGAAACTATTTACAAGCTTTTATAGTATTTATATATACATATGTACATCGGGTTTCATCGTGTGTTCAGTTTTGAGAGTAGTGTTGTGACTATCAGAGCAGGTGAGAGCCTTGGTGATTTATGGAGGGTGGGTGGCCTTGTCAAAATTATTATCTATGTTAGAGTAATATTGTGTAAATAGATATGTTTTTAATTCCTTTCGGAATTGCTTTAGGTCTTTTAACTCTCTTAATTGGGCAGGGAGATTGTTCCACAATAAGGGGGCTACAAAAGAGAATGCTGTGTTACTTGTACTCTGTTTTGTTTTTCTGATTGAGTTGGGCACTAAAATGGTATTGAGGTTGTTCGCACGTCTTATTCTGTTATCTGAGGGAATTTGAAGCAATGTGGATAGGTATGATGGTGCAATCTGATTAATTAATTTGAATGTTATTAGAAAGATTTTGTATTGTATTCTACTTATTATAGGTAGCCAGTGCAGGGAATAGAGTATTGGAGTGATGTGATCAGACAGTTTAGCTTTAGCAATTATCCTTGCTGTTACATTCTGAGCCATCTGTATAATTTTTAAGTTCTTTTTAGGTACTCCTGATAGAATTCCATTACAGTAGTCAATGTGTGGAATTATTAGTGCTTGCGTGATAGTTCTAAAGTCTTCGCTTTCTAAGAGGGGCCTTAATTGTTGTATTGATCGAAGCTTATAGTAAATTGTTCTGGTTGTTTTTTTAATGTGGTTAGTGAAGTTAAGGGCCTTGTCAAGGGTGATTCCCAAGTATTTAATCTCTTCTTTTATGGGAAGAGTAAAGTTCAGAATTGTGATATCGGTTGGTGGAGTGTAATTTATGTTTTTTGAAGTAATTAGTATCTCTGTTTTCTTAAAGTTAATTTTCAGATTATTTGAGCATAGCCATTTTTCAGCTTCCATGAGGCAGTTTGATATTATGTCATAATTTGGGTCATGTATATTGAATGCAGTGTACAGCATAATATCATCAGCATATATGTGATAATTCATTTTGTATTTCTGGAAAATAGTACAAATTGGTTGAAGATAAATGTTGAATAAAAGAGCTGATAAAGCAGAGCCCTGAGGTATTCCTTGTTCTTGAGGAAAAGGTGGGGATGAGTCTTGATTCATTTTTATAAATTGTGTACGGTCAGATATATACGATTTGAACCAGTCTAGCGTTGTTTTTCTTAATCCAATTTGATAAAGTCTTGATAGTAGTATGTTGTGATTTACACTATCAAAGGCAGCAGATATATCCAGGAATACCAGTAGGTATGCTTGTTTTGTATTATCTAGACCTTTATTGAGAGTGTCCAAGAGTACAAGAAGGAGGGTCTCTACACTGTGAAATGGTCGAAACCCATATTGGTGGTCATCAAGTGGGGCATATGTATCAATGAAGTCTTGTAGTTGTAGTTGTACAACCTTTTCAATAATTTTTGTCAGAAAGGGAATGCTGGCAATTGGGCGATATGAGGTTGGGTCAGTCTCATTTAATGTTTTGTTTTTTAAAATCGGGCGGATTGCAGAGTGTTTTAGTTCTTGTGATAACTTCCCTTGTTGAAGGGAATCGTTTACTGTATTTAGCAAAAAGGGGGCAAGTTCTTGTTTTATCGTTTTGATCCATGTAACAGGACATGGATGAAGGATGGATGTTGTGGTGTTGATATTTGATATTATATTTAGTAATTGTTTCTTGTCAATAGGCTGGAAGGAGTTCAATGTGTTGATGATGTTTATTGCTGTTATGGGATCAGGTATTGGTATCGGGGATAGTTTAAGTTTACTAGCAAAACAGTTTGCTAAATCTGACAAATTAATAGGGTTAGATTGGTTATTGGTGGTAGGAGTTTTAGAAAGTGATTTTACAATTTCAAAAAGTTCTCTCGGGCGGTTAATAGCCTTTGTTAATATTGAGGTATGATGTTGCTTTTTGGCGTTGTTAGTAGCTGTTCTGTATATGTTAAGAGTTGAGATATAAAGTTCCCTAAACTCTGGTGTTTTCTCTATTCGCCATTTGTTTTCTATTTTTCTTAGTTTTCTTAGGATGTAGTAAAAGCTGTTAGCATAGCTGGGTTTAAAAAAAAGGTTTGGACAAGTTCCTGGAGGAAAGGTCCATAAACCATTATTAAAAGGGATGCGGGATATCACTGCTTGACCCAATGCAAGCATTGAGGAACCTGTGTCTTTTGGGGAAATTGCTAGGTAGTTATGACTTAGATTGACTACTGTTGAAAACAGGATACTGGGCTCGATGGACCTTGGTCTGAACCAGTATGGCATATCTTATGTTATGTTCTTATGTTCTTCTATCGAAAGTAAACTTCACTCAGCAGAGTAGGAACTAACCCCCAGGCCCTCTCTTCCTGGGAGATAATCAATTGTTCTTAGGACATTCGTTTGACTCCAGATCTTCCAGCCCAAGTTCTGCAGGCCTGTGTCATTTGTGCCCTTGACAAAGACAATAAACCGGGCCAGCTCAACGTCCAAGCATGAACATCTATAGTAGGCCCTCTGCCTACAAAAATACACTATCATCACTATTACCTTCAGTTGCCACAAAGCAAGAAATGCCCTCAGATGGTTTTTTGATGGAGCTGAAACTGTGATCTTGCCCAAGGACTCCGAAATGCCCTAGCTTATCATGGTACAGATGCACTCAAAAGAAACAGACTGAGCACCAACCAGCTGAATCTCAGGAGGGGGCCAATGTCACCCGTGAGTGGGATTACAGGCTCCTAAGAGCATCTGGATGTGACCCAAGCCTAGGAGGAGCTCCACCAGTACTGCCCCTACTGCGACAGAGGTCAGTAATGGTTCCTCTTCATCAGAGAGCAACTACAGGTGTACGCACAGGCTTAGAATGCCCTTGATCTGTGGCTATGATTGAGTTTCTTCTCCCAGAAAGAAAAACAATACATAAGGGGAAGTGCTCTGCTAGATCGAAGCCTCCATCTTTCAAAGAATGCCACAATTACTAACTAGCCAGTACCACTGTAATAGAGCCAAGAGAAACCCTGAACCAGCCTCAACCAGCTGCCACCTCAGGAGGCCACTATGAGCCTGCTAGTCTGGGCTCAGCCATCAGGCATTCAACAGATGGTTGAGCACTCATCCAAGGGCTAGTCTCCAGGTGTGCACAGCACTATCCAAAAGTTGAAGATGGCTACCATCAAGCCCTCCTGAACAACCCCAACCCTTCCAAAAACAGATTCAGCACACACTGTATCCCCCACTCCCTAGAAAGTTATATGCATAGTCATGGCTGAGAAAGCGTAGTTACTCACCTGTGACAGGTGATCTCCGGGAACAGCAGGAATTTAGTCCTCACATATAGGGTATTGTCGGTACCGACAGAGCCTGCACGGGAACGCTCCCCAGTGTCCAATAGGAACGCTTTTGGGAGCATCCCTCTGCACATGTGCGCTGCCTTCCCGCCTTTCCAACTGTCCCTCTTCAGTTACGTTTGTAGCAGAGTGAAAGGATAGAGGGAGAGAGGAAAGAGACAGAGAGAGACAACGCCTAGGGGAGGTGGGTGGGTTGTGAGGACTAAATTCCTGCCGTTCCTGGAGATCACCTGTTACAGGTGAGTAACTATGCTATCTCCAGGAACAAGCAAGAATGTAGTCCTCACATATGGGGGACTCCCTAGCTGAAGATGCCAGGGAGACAGCCCCAGGAAGGTGCCACCATCGAAGGTGAGAATCCTTCCTCCCATGGATCTCTTGGATCCCACCAGGGTTGGTGGGTAGGAGTTGGTTTAGGTTTGAAAGAGATTTTGAAGAACAGCTTGGCCAAAGAAGGCATCCCGACGGAAGGCTTTATCCAGGCAGTAGTGGGCTGTGAAGATGTGTACCTAAGCCCAGGTGGCTGCTCGACAAATGTCATCGATAGACACAGAGTGGAGATTAGCCATAGAAGCTGCCATGGCTCTCACATTATAAGCTGTGACATGGTCCTGAAGAGGAAGACCCTTACTCTCATAAGTAAAGGATATGCATTGGGCAATCCATTTAGATAAAGTTCTTTTGGAGACTGGAAGAGTCCCAAATGACTAGGGTCAAAAGCTATAAAAAGTTGTGAGGACTTTCTATGTTGCTGTGTTCTTTGTATGTAAAAGGCCAAGGCCATTTTACAATCCAAAGTATGAAGGTTTCTTTTTGCATTAGAGGCGTGAGGCCTTGGAAAAAATACAGGAAGGTAAATTGATTGATTTAAATGTAAAGGTGAAACCTCCTTTGGCATAAAATGTGGGTGAGTTCGAAGAACAACCTTATCATGATGAAACCTAGTATAAGGAGGATCAGCCAAAAACCTAAGGGCTGCAGTGGCTAACGGCTCAAAAGGCAGCTTCATGAGCTGCCCGAGAACTAAATTTAGATCCTATGCCACCGCTGGTGGCTTGATGGGAGGTTTAGTTAATAAAAGGCCTCTCATAAATCTTGATAGGAGTGGATGAGAGGAAATTGGTTGTCCATTTAGAGGCTTATAAGAAGCTGCAAGTGCACTAAGATGGACTCTTACCAAATTGGTCTTTAACCCAGAATTCGATAAGTGAAGGAGATACTCTAGTATTGATTCTAAGGGTATGACCAGGGGGTTTAATCCCCTCTTGGAGCACCATATAGTAAAACGTTTCCACTTGAAGGATAAGATCTTCTTGTGGAAAGTTTCCTAGAAGCCTGAAGGATATCTTGTACCTGCTGGGACAGGTTGAAATCCTGGAGGTCTAAGCCTTCAGCAACCAGGCCGTGAGGTGCAGAGACTGGGGATTCGGGTGCCATAGCGTCCCATTCTCCTGGGAAAGGAGATCTGGAGCATGCCCTAACTCCAGAGGTGCCGCTTGAGAGAGATGTAGAAGCAGGGAATACCACGTTTGGCGTGGCCATCGTGGTGTTTAAGAGGATCACGCAACCTCTCTGAAGCTTGAAGAGTGTTTTGGGGATAAGGGGAATGGGTGGGAAGGCATAAAGGAAGTCCTGACCCCAGTGAAGGAGGAAGGCATCCCTTGCCTGACAGTTTGGCATTCAGTGGACTTGCAAAGAGGTCTATGTCTGGAGTGCCCCAGAGATGAAATATCTTTGCCACCTGGTCTAGGTGGAGTGAGCACTCGTGAGGTAGCAATACTCGACTTAGTTTGTCTGCCCAAAGGTTTTGAATGCCTAGAAGATATACCACTAGAAGGTGAATTTGATGCTCTCTGGCGAGGGCCCATAGTTGTAAAGCTTCGTTGCATAATGACAGAAGGCCCGTTCCGCCCTGCTTGTTCACATAGAACATGGCTACCTGATTGTCCGTCTGGACTAGGACCGTCTTGTAGGTGAGCTGGGCATGGAACACTCGAAGAGCTAAATAAATTGCTCTTAATTCTAAGAGGTTTATGTGTAAACCAACCTCCTGTGGAGTCCAGGTGCCCTGGGTAGAGAGATGATTCAGGTGTGCTCCCCAACCCACCTGTGATGCATCTGTTCTTAGGGTGGCCTGAAAGAGGGGTTGATGGAAAGGAGATCCCACTGTCAGATTTTTTAGTGATTGCCACCATTGGAGGGACAAAATTAGTCGAGAGATTGTTATTTTGTCCGACAAATGACCCGTGGCCTGTGTCCACTGTGTGGAGAGGGTCCACTGAGCTGCTCGCATGTGGAGGCGAGCATATGTGACTACATGGACTGTGGATGCCATGTGTTCCAGTAACTGCAGTAGTTCCCGAGCCGTGAGGGAGGGTTTGCCTGCTGCTTGGGAAGCTAGCTGCATAATGTGAAGACACCGGGCTTGTGGAAGGAAAGCCCTTGCCTGTCTGGTATCCAGACAGGCTCCTATGAATTCTAGGCATTGGGAAGAAACTAGTTGAGACTTTGGAAAGTTTATTTCCAATCCCAAGTATTGGAAGATTCGCAATGTACGGGACAGTGCAGTGCTGGCCTCTGCAACTGTGGAGGCTCGAATGAGCCAGTCGTCTAAGTAAGGGAAGACAAAAATCCCCAGGGTTCATGGAAATGCGGCTACTACTGCCATGCATTTTGTGAACACCCTTGGTGCTGAAGCCAGACCAAAAGGAAGAACCCTGTACTGGAAATGTCTTCCCCTGAAAAGGAAACGTAAAAATTTCCTGTGATCTGGATGGATGAGAATGTGAGTGTATGCATCCTTTAAGTCTAGAGAGCAAAGCCAGTCCTGGCTTTGAAGGTATAGCAGAAGAGTTCCTAGAGAAATCATTTTGAATTTCTCAACAAAGATATTTGCTCAATTCTCTGAGGTTTAGAATGGGTCTGTGTCCCCCTGTTTTCTTTGGAATAAGAAAATAGGGGGAGTAGAACCCTGTCCCTTGTTGAAAAATGGGTACTTCCTCTATTGCCCCTTGGGCAAGAAGTGTGGAGACCTCGTGACCTAGCAGATTGTCTGCAGAGGTTTGTGAATTGAATTGCTTTAGAAATGTAGGAGGGGGTATGCTGTGAAAATGAAGTTTGTACCCCTCTCCTACAATGGACAAAGTCCAATCTTCTGTTGGTATCTGATACCATCTGTTGACAAATGGCATAACCTGCCCGGAATATTGGGGGGTTGGGGACCCCTCAGAGGCAGGAAGGCAAAGCTCTCTAGTAAGGAGTCAAAGCCCTTGAGGGGGCTGAACCTGGAGAGCTGGATGGGCTCTCAGGCCTTTTGGTTTCTTTTGCTATCTAGTTTGTCCCTTTTGGGCAACCTGACTTGGAGTCTGACTCTGTTGGGTATAGGAAGGATAAAACTTCATCTTTTTGCTAAAAGAGGGTTTTTTATAAGGCTTCCTTTTGGCTGGAATGGCTGTAGACTTTGACAATCTAAGGTAGAATTGTCAGCATCTAACTCGTCAGCCTTTTCCTGCCAGTTCTTGCCGAAGAGGTTCTCCCCCGTGCAAGGAATATTGCCTAACTTGTCCTGTACCCAAGTCTCCAAGACTGATGCCTGTAGCCAGGCAATCCGTCGTGCGCCAATGGCAATAGCAGAAGTTCTGCTGATGCACTCGAAGCAGTCAAAGGCTGCAAGTTTGATAAACTTGGAGACATCTTGAGCATGCTTGACTAGAGCAAGAAAATCTTGTCTCTTAACATCTGGGAGAAATGGTCTCATAAGTTCCATGTCTCCTGCAACTTTAAGGAACATTCCCATATATAGGATATATGAACTGATACTGGCTGAAAGCATGGAAGCTTGAAATGTTCTGCGTCCAAAAGCATACAGAGTCCTGCATTCACGACCTGGAGGATTGGATGCATGCCTCTTTGCACTTTTCATCCTACGCATGGCTGATTCCACTACCATTGAATGGTGTGGCAGCTGGGTTTTCTGAAATCCAGGACATGGTGGAACTAGATACATAGTATCAAGTCTCCTAGAGTGAGGAGAAGTAGTCAGAGGTGTCTCCCACATTCTGAGCATCAAGCTATGCAGAATTTCATGGATAGGCAGAGTAGCTGCCTCCTTAGGAGCTTTAGGATATTGGAGGATTTCCAATTCCTTTGCTCTGGGTTCCTCTTCAGGAACTACTGTGATTGAAAGACCCTTGGCCATATGTCTTACTACATCAAAGGCTAACACACCTTGTTAATGAAGACATGCAGTTTATTTACAAACAAAGCAAGGATACTTATTCAGAAAGGCAAGTAATTCTCTTAGTTACACATGAGTAGTTAGAAAAGATAACTAGAAAGCAATTAGAATAATGATAACTAAAAGCACTTAATTACAGAAGAAAAAGATGAAAGCTAATTACAGAAGAATAATACGTCACCAAACTGCATCATGGCAGCCCCTTTAAAACATCAGCTGGGAAAGCTCAGCGGAGGCTAGAGAGAGAAGTCTGGGATTCTTCATGCTTGGCATGCGCCTGGCCAAGCAGATCTACGCTCTCTCTCTTCTGGGTTTTCTCACTCTCTCTATATAGGCTGTAAGTGTGTTAAAGCTGGCCATCACATGATTCTTCACATGAGCTTATTCCTACAGCCATTCTCCACCCCATACACCCCCTGCTTGACCAGTCCCTCTCCAGCCTTTGTTTGCTCCCAGCCTTTGGTTTCCGGGCAGGATTCTGACAATGCTCACACCCCATGGTTTTAGAAGCTCAAAACCTCTACATGATAACTGATGAATTCTTATCCTGTCTATATTGGCTAAGAGAAATGTTTTGAAGGCTAGGTGAATTGTTCTCTTCAATGGATCTCCATTAGAAGAACTCCTCCCTAGTCTTTCAGTATCCCTCAGGCTAGATGTATAAGCAGTTTCTCACCAGATTGCAAATACAGTTTTGGTCTCTGGGCTAGCAAGCTGGGTCAGCATGATTTCTCACAGGCAGAATGGCTCAAAGCAGAATGGCTCAAGAGTTCAATTTCCTTGCAAAGTTCAATATTCCTTGCTGATCCAAATAAATCTTTAATTAGTAATACACCATATCACAGATAAAATCCTGAAATGACATGTCCTCTGCATTGGGGAGAAGAGGGATCTTCTAGGAGAAACCCTCTAGTGCCAGCAGAATTGTCAGAGTCTTCGGAATTGGAGTATTCCTGACCACGATGCTCTTGCAAAGCACGATCCCGGTACCGATCGAAGACGGTACCGCGGTGACCCGGTACCGCTTTGTCCACTCCAGCCAGAGATGGCATGGGAAGAGTTCCCACTGGGGCTGGTACCGGCATCAGTGTCAGCACCGGTGACCTTGGGACCATCGGTACCGCAGCCGAAAGAAGAGCTGCGATACTGCGCTCGATAGCGAAGAACCTCTGGTCTATCGACGCTGCCGATGGCCGAGTGTCGGTACCGGAAACGACGGCCGGAACCCCTGAGCATGGCACAGGTAGTTCTTGCTAGGTTGAGGCCTCGAGAACATACTGAAGCCCCATTGATGCTTTGGAAGCCAAAGCCTCCCGCTGGGGCTGTTTTGCCGGTGTGGTTCTCTCAAGGGCAATGCCAATGACCTCTCGATGCTTAGCAGGAGAGCTACCCTTTGAGGACTGGCTTTTATGTTTAGTTACCTGAGATCCATGGGAGGAAGAAGAGGCCCTTGATGATGTTGATGCAATGGATCTGGCATCTGAAGAAAAGAGGGTACCGAGCTTTGTGGCCCGGTTCTGTCTTCCTCTTTTGGTCATCCCCATGCAGGAGACACATTGAGTTGGAGAATGATCAGGTCCTAAACATTTTAGACTCCAGTCATGGGTGTCAGTGACGGAAATGGTACCGCCACACTTAGTACATTTTTTAAAACCACTAGTTGGTTTTTCCATGATTTAGGAAAATGGGGCCTAATGCCCAAAATGGCACCTAGCACCAAAGAGGAAAGTTTCTGAAAAGAAACAGTCAAAGGTTTTTTTTTTTTTTAAAGAAAAGAACCAGCGGTACCGGTAGGCGTCGTGCGGTAGGCAAACACGACCACAAAAAATAAATTTAAAGACGGAATTTTCTGCGGTGACAGGGAATAGGTCCTGTCGGCTCCGCGGAAAACAAAGAACTGAAGAGGGACAATTGGAAAGGCGGGAAGGCAGCACGCATGTGCTGCGGGATGCTCCCAAAAGCATTCCTATTGGACGCTGCGGAGCATTCCCGCGCAGGCTCCGTCGGTACCGACGATACCCTATATGTGAGGACTACATTCCTGCTTGTTCCTGGAGATATGAACTTCCACCCCAGGGGCTTAACAGCCTGGTCCACTCACTACTGGCTGAGGGAGAAGCCCAGAAAGGATCTTAGGACCCAAGGGGGCATACCTTGGGTCCCCCCCCCCAAAAGCCCATATATTATTGCTAGGGACCTGAAGGAGGAACGTCGCTGAGCCATGGGTCCATCATGGACCAGTCTGCTACCCTCACCCGAAAGCCATCTCCAACACCTATTGAGCAGTCATAATGTCCCCTCTAAAGCCTAAAAAGGGAATAGTCGAGGAACGATGTATCTTGAAGGGATCCCAACTGGCTCGTGGGGGAAGCATCACTCCGTCCTCCTCAGACTTACCTTGCAGTGGAACTTGAAACCTTCAGACAACCCTTGCAGGGGAAGGCTGGGCTCACAAAAGTACAGATGCATGCAAGGGTAAAGCAGGAGTCATGATCTCTCTAGCTGCCCTTGAGAAGGCAGCTCAAGGGCTCTGGGTCCATGGAGGGCACACTCAGGCCTCAAATCACTGCACAGGAGTCTGAAAGGCAGCTAGCCAACTAAATACAACCCAAAATTAGTTTAGGCAGCTGCAGTGCAAGCCAGCCAACAAGCAGGGCCCTAAGTCCCCAAAAGGACCCCAGGGTCTGCAGATGCACAGCTAGTACCATCCTGCTATGCTCAGCTCTCACTTTGCCCATGCAACCCATCAAAGTGGCTGCAAAGCTCACCAGCAGCAAAGAAACAAAAATGAAAGGAGCAGCAGGTGTCACAGGCATGGCATCGGGCCCCAGATTCCCCACGGTGGGTGATGGGATGCTAGCCAAAAAGTGCCTTGGGCATCGGAGCCCATCCAGGGGCAAAAAACTACACCTATAGTGAAAAGCTGCTAGGGGCTGCAGCTGCATTGAGCCAAAGAAAACCACAGCGGCAAAGAAAAAAGATGCAACAAACAAATAAAGCCCCACTGAAAAAAATGAAATAGAGCCGCAGCAAACAGGAGTCTCAAAAAGGGAGTCCTGAGGCCTGTTGGGTTAACTAGAGAAACCCTAGAGATGTATTTGTTTAATTTTAAAGCATTTATATACTATCTCCCTAGAGAGCCCTGGCTGAGGAAGCTCTTTTTTTTCTTTTTTTTAAATTGAAGCTGCCTTATTCAAAGCAGCTGAGAGCCAACTGAACTCCCATTGAAATCAATAGAAAAAGAGGAACAAAAAATACCTAACAAAAATTAGAAAAAAAATAGGCAAAGAAAAAAAATAAAGATCAGATTAGGAGAGCATGAGGGAAAAGGGGGGGCCTGGGCTCAACTTACTGACCTACCTCAGAGGCCCTGTGGGACTCTCTTGCTTTTCTTCTAGTCCACCAGTACTTGTAATCCACAGGAAACTGTGTGGACACAGAGCTGCTGTCCACTCCAGACGACACAGATATACCTGTGCTCTGAGCCATTGGGCCTTTTCAGACTCAGTCCAAGGCCTCGCCCACACTTCAGTGTAAAGGACAGTCAAATTTATTTTCACTGCTGTACCAGGCCACACAGGGGCGGCTCTATAATGAGGCCGAGTGAGGCGGTGGCCTCAGACAGCAACTTTTTGGGGGCAGCAAAAATTGCCCCCAAAAAGATCACCTTACACGGCCTTCAAAAAACCCCCCAAATAAAACAATGACTGGAGCCGCGGCAGCAGCAGAATAAAGTGCCCCGCAGTCCCCCCGCCAGAGCTCTTCTTTCAGAGCCACAAAGGGAGACTTTCCTTTTCTCGCGGCTCTGTTATTTCAGCCCGCTGGCGCTGATGAGAAACAGGCATTTCCTGTTTCCCCATCAGCGTCGGCGGGCTCAAATAAAGCCACAAGAAAGGGAAACTCTCTCCCTTCGCGGCGCTGAAAGCTCTGCTGGGGAGGCGGGGGGCCACGGGGCACTTTATTCTGCCGCTGCCACGGTGGCAGTGGCTCGGATTTTTTTTTTTTTAAATTTCCCTTTGAAGGTTAGGCTGGGCTGGGCTGCGCTGGGGGGGGGGGCAGAGAGGGGGCAGCACTGTAATGGGCTGATGGGGGGGCAAGGACTGGAAATGGGCTAATGGGGGGGTAGAACTGGAAATTGGCTAATGGGGGGTTAGAACTGGAAATTGGCTGATCGGGAGGGGCGCTAGGACTGGAAATGGGTTAATGGGGGAGGGGAGTGCTGCTGGCCCTGGAAGAAAACTAGGGGCTAGGGCTACAAATGGGATGATGCAGGGGGGATGGGAGGACTATAAGAGAGCAGATACTGAGAGGGTCTGCCAGCGGAAGGAAGGGGCAGGAAGGGAGCGGACACGGGGGAAGGAGGTGGCTGGAAAGGAGCTGATATGGTGGGGAAGGAGGGGGCAGGAATGGAGCTGATACCTGGGATATACTGAAGAGGGATTGGAAGGGAGCTGACACTTTGGGATGGGAGTGGTAGGTGGCTGAGTAACGGGCAGGAGGCTGGAAGGGAGCTGACATGTGCAAATGGCACTGGAAGGGGGATGGACAGAGGGTAGGGCTACTGGAAGGGGGCTGACAGGGGGGGGGGGGGTGGCACTGAGAGTGGACATGAGCTGATACCTGGGATGGTATTTGGTCTAGAAGGGATTGGACAGTGGGGAAAGGAGGGGGACTGGAAGGGAATGGACACCAGTGGCAGTCGTGGGAATGCAAGGCGGTTGACACTGGAGGGTACTGGGAGGGGAGGACTGGAAAGGGGGTCGATACTGGGGAGGGTTACTGGAACTGGAAACGGGCTGATGGAAGGAAGTGAAGAAAACAAAAGAAGAGATAGGAAATGGCAAATGGACCATAGACCACAGAAAGAGAGATAAGAGAAGACAGGAAAGCAGAAGCCTCAGATCAGGACCAGCATGATCAGATAATAAAATGGTCAGATAACAAAGGTAGAAAAAATAATTTTATTTAATTTTAGTGATTGGACTTTGTGCTATCTTTATATTTTACACAGTATGGGGTAACTGCATCTCTTATTTATCTGATGTTGCACTGCATGCGGAGTCTGGCTTCTTGGGGCTTCAGTTTAAAATTTGTCTACATATTTTTACTTTAGATTGTGGTTACTTATTCTGTACTTGGTGAGGGTCTGTGTTCCGAATGTGTGACTGAGGCCAGGCGTTCTGTTAACATGGGGTTTGTACATAAAGATCTATACTGTACTGTATTAATTTGACTTGTTCAGCTTTTCAAATAGGTGTATGGATGTTCCAGGGCCCACTGAAGTATTTAGTGAACTTTTTTCACATGGGCTCCTTATGTGAGTTTTGGAAGTTGGTGCTGATATGGTATGGCAGATGTGATCTTTGTTGTAGGGTTTTATATTAGTTCACAATATGCCTGGTACTGGAGAACGTTGGTTGTTAGTGAGATTGTGGTAGGCGAAGGCCTATGATCTATGCTAATTGAACTAAACAGACAGGCCTAAGCAGCTTGATTTGTAAATGAAGCTTGTAGTTAAGGCCCAGAGGAATGAAAACCCCCCCTGAATGATGACACCGTAGAATTGAAACTTAACTGAACACAATTTAGTATAGCTAAGCAGAATCGAAACTTAGAAAATATAGAAAAACAAGTCTAATTGGTACTGATAAGAGAGCACAGCTTCTATGGAATTAATTAACTCTGCAGAAAGCAAGGTTACAGTGCCCCGCTCTCACTCATATTCCAGCAAGCCAGTGACCTTGGAGGAGAGAAGTATCAAAGTTAGTGAACTGACCATTGTAATTGGGACTGGAAGGGGGGCAACCAGGTGCTGAGCCCAGTCAAGGGTCCCCATTGGATAGCTACGTAATGGTACCGGGACCAATAGATGGGTGAGAGGGGTTACTGGGACCAATGAAAAGTTTGCCTATGTCTAGAATGGAGAAGAACGGTATAAAAGTTGTCGTTTTGCTAGAAACCATTGCTCAGCCATTTTGAAATTGATTATTGCTTGAGCCTGTGCACATTAAACTGGCTTGGATCCTTGAAAAGACTCCTGGTTTTATTTATTGCATGCTTATCTGCTGCTACATTTCTTGGTGCGTTGGCCGGGAAGTGCGAGTGGTGGATGGTGTTCAAGTGAATAAATCCACGTAATTCGCCTTGAGGTTTGGTCCAGTTGGAACCATGCCAATCCGACGCAGGGGAATTTCCCTGGGCCCACCGATCCTCTTGTATCGGAGGGGGTTCTGCCTGGCCTCGGCAGGCACTGGGTCCAGCTGGCCAACACCTCCGACCCGGGGGAGTCCAGGATCCAACTCAGAAGCTTGGGAACTTTGGGAACCAGATCTGGTAAGTAGAGTTTTGATTTGGTATGTCTAGACAGATAAGAAAGAGCAGTGCTGCCATTTGAACTTGGAAATTGGTAAGAGAGCTTGATCACCTCTCCGAGACGGACAGAGTACCCCTGCATGAGTATTCGCGGGGCGAAACTCCCGTCTCTTTGTAATTGGGAAATTGGTTAAGACTAGTCAGAATAGATAGAAAGAAATGCATTTTGGGATACGTTGCTAGCATGATTGTGAACCGTTTGATGTGTATTGTCTGCCCTACTGTGTATCTGTTTTTTTTTGTTCTCTGTTGAAACCACGAGTTTCCCTTCTGTTATAAATGTGAGATTATTCTGTTGAGTAATTTGTGACAGTTCACTGATTAAGAAATTGTATTAATAAAGCAGAACGAAGACCAAAAACACCTAGAGTCATTTTAGAAATCCAAAAGCTGGTCTGACCCAGTTCGCTTTCCTACTGCACAGTGAAAAACTGACAGGGGGCGTGTCTGGAGGAAAGAATGTACAGTGTCTTTCTAACCCTGTGCAGGCTTAAATCTCAATGCTGTTAGTTTGTGCTTATTTCAGGACAATTGTACCTGTATTATTCAATATGTTTTTAATAGTAATGTTCCTTCTGCTATGGTTATGTATTATATATCATTTATATATCATTTAATAAGAATGTTTAGTCAGGATTGTGGGTCCCGATAGTTTTTGGGCTTAGCCTGAAAAGGGTTAAGTTTGTATTAATCCCTTACGGGTTGCGGACCAAGTGAGAAGAATTTCTGTCGGCTGTATGTTCAAATTTTCAGTAAGCACTGTAATAGTTTAAATAGGAAATGATAGAGAACTGTTTTTGTTTTTCCTTTGATCTACAAAGTAATTATTAGATCACGACTTGACACTGATTTAAATTGTTTTTTTTCTGGCATCTCTCTGTGCGTGTGAATGAGAAGTCTCTTTTTATGAGCACAGTTCAGTTGTTTCCCAGCGAGCAGAGGGGTGTAGCTTGCAGAGAAGGAAAAAAATGTGTTTTAAGAGACAGCAACTCTCGGTTGAGAGGTCTCCCGTTTATTTAAAATAAAGGATTCATTCAATCAAAGTTTAAAAAAAAAAAAAGTTTATCTTGCGGAGTGTTTGCACCAACCTTTTTATGAACAAGTATAAGTCATTTGAATGCATGCTTCCCCATACTGTAAGATTTAAGGTAATTACATTGGATTGTTAAACTCTGTACTAATTACTAATGAACAAATCAGTTAGCTACACTGACCTTTACAATATTGGCTTTTAAGATAAATTCATCTGTTTTTCCGTATTTGAAAAAAGGGAAAGGTGTACTGTACTTTATGAAAAATATCCGGAATGTCTTTTGAATATTTGCTTTCTGAACTAAAAAAAATAATAATTTATTTTGCAGAGACATGCTGATTATGGCTGGCAGCTAGTTGCTAAGTATTTTTATTCTAGTCATACGTAACAGATAGCTATAGTTCTCTCTATAAGATATTTTAAGAACTGTATCTAAATTGTATGTCTGTGCTCAATTTAAGCTTATGTTTACGGTAATAAGGTTTTTTTTAATAAGTGTCTTTTCAAGTATGATCAAGAATTTCAGTAAGGGATTTACTGAAGACTATGGTTATAAAATGTCTCTGTCCCAATTAGGAATGTTATGTGAAAGGGAGTGGTTTCTGCTGTTCACCATATTTTGCCCCAGAATCTCTAGATATCCTGTCCCATCAGTTTCTCTCTCTGTAAGTAGCTCCATTCAGAGTGCTTAAGGGGGGGATGGGGCCCAGTCCACCGATGATGTCACCCCCCGGTAGGCGTGAACTAATGTGCCCACAGCAGAGAAGTAGAACATTTAAAAAAACAAAAACAAAACAACCTCCTGGATAGAGCGTTGCTAGGAGAAACAGAGCCCAGGAGAGGGGGGGGGGGACGGGACTCCATCCTGCAGATTCCCTAGTTTGCCAGCCACCGCCGCAGCAGGGGGATGTGCACCCCCTCTGGACCAGAAGTGAAAGCCAGCTGACCAACTTTGTTTCTGGCATTATACCTTCCACGCTGAGAAACCAATCCAAATAGCGCAGGCAGCCTTCACTATATACCCCATGCAATCTAGCAGCCCAGGAGAATTTACGTTTTTGTCAGTCAGTCCCAGAGAGATATAAAACAGAAATGAAACTGGATGGATCTGCGGGCATGATAGTTACTGAAAGAGTTGAACAGAAAGTATGTGAATTGTGGAGATAAATGTGATAGAGAAAGTAATGTAAAAAAATGGAGAAGAGAACAGATCTTCTTGCTGATATTTTAGTTGAATGATGTGGAGGAGGTTTTCCTAATCAAAGGAGCAGAGGAAGTGAAAACTGGGTGTGAGTGCGCCCATTACAGAGGAGAAGGACATTAGAGAAGTGAATGCCCGTATCTTGACTCCACCCCAGGAGGGGAGGAGGGAGTACTTGATTGCAGAGTCATAAAACAATAAACCAAGCACAATGTTCTAGTAGGAGAAGGAAGTAGCTATAGAGTAAGTGGCAGCTAAAGAGGGCTACAGCATGGATAAAGACTAGGCCAGATGCATCACCATTATCAGAGCTACTGGGGCTAAGTCCGCAAAGCCTTTCCTGCAGAACCGCATGTGTGAACTAGGGGGACAGAAAATAATGCACCAGTTCCTGTATATGCCTGAGTGCCTTATTCCACTTTTGGGGCCGAGATCTGCTTGCAAAGCTTCAGGCACAGATATCCTTTGCTGAAGAGGGAGAAATGCAAATGACTGTAAACCCAAAACCTGCTGGATTGATGGTGCTGACTGTTCCCCGAGAAGAGGAGTGGCGGTTCTATAGCACACCTCCAGTCAAGTCAACAAGTTCCTGTATACCTACCAACCTTATAGCCCCACCTGGAGTATGGGCAGAAGATAATCCACCTGGCCTAGCGAAGAACATAGCCCCTGTCATTGTTACCCTCAAGCCAGTCAAGAAGCCTGGGACAGGTGGCTACCGCCCAGTGCAGGATCTAAGAAGAATGAATGATGCAGCTGAAACTATACAACCAGTGGTACCAAAATCCTTATATTCTCTTGGAACTGATCTCTGCTGAAGCTATACATTTCATCATTCTGGACTTAAAAAGATGCCTTTTTCTGCATACGCTTAGCCCAAGACCCCACTACAAGGAGGCGGGGCCAACTCACCTGGACAAGATTACCTCAAGGATTCAAGAACTTGCCTCACTCAGCAAAAGATTTGACAAGTTATCCAGTAATTCCAGGAGAAAGAATTCTACTGCAATATGTGGACAACTTGCTTATAACCACCAACTCAGAAAGTGAATGTCTACAAGCCACCAGTGAACTCTTGCACCTTCTTAATGAGGCTGGATACAAAGTCTCAAGAGCCAAGGTGCAATTATGTCCAACAAGTTAAACACCTAGGATTCCAGTTGTCCAGCGGAATTCGACGCCTGGGACCAGAATGCAAAGCAGCTGTATGCAGTATTCCTACTCCAACCACCAGGAGGCAAGTGAGAGCCTTCTTGGGTGCCACAAAGTATGTTGTATATGGATCCCCAATTTTGCGCTGCTAGCAAAACCATTGTATCAAGCTATCAAAGGAATGGAAAAGTCTGCATTGGAATGGGGACTTGAACAGGATGCAGCCTTTTGATCTTTGAAAAAACACTCTGATGTTGTCACCAATTCTGGGTCTACCAGATGTCCAGAAAACCTTTCAGTCTCTATGTTCATGAGTCACAAGGAAATGTTCTAGGAGTGTTGACTCAATCTCTTGGACCTTATTTGAGAAGCTGTTACAGCTACAGCCTTCCTAGTGAGAAAAACTAACAGAAAAATCAATTTGAGACAGAATCTTCAAGTTACTGTACCACACTCTGTTCTAACCAATATGAAACACAAAGGAAACTACTAGCTAACAAATCTATGAATGTTGAAGTATTAGAGTATGTTGTGTGAAAACCCCAGCTCCAATTGAAGGTCAGTCAAGCTTTGAATCCTGTTATGTTGTTACCAGTTGGTCTTGACCCCCTGATCATGACTGTTTAGAAATTATGGACACTGTATTCTCAAGCCGCCTGGATTTGACTGATGTCCCTCTGGAGAACCCTGAACAGACTTTCTTTGTGGCTGAAGGCAGTTTCATCATCAATAGACATTGTTGTGCTAGATATGCAGTAGTGACCCCTGATTTGGTAGTTGAGTCCTCAGCCCTGGCCCCAGAAACTTCACCACAGAAAGCTGAACTGATAGCCCTCACTAGAGCACTAACAATAGGAAAAGAGCCCTGTCTAAATGTGTACCCAGATTCCAAGTATGCCCTTACAACCTTGCATGCACATGGGACCCCGTACAAAGAATGAGGGTGGATAACCTTAGGAAGCAAGTCCATTAAGTATAGCCCCAAGATATTGATATTAACAGATACATACTGCCTATAGATTCTCAGAATTTAGGAAACGTAGAATGTATGAATAGAACCCTGAAATCTCAGTTGTCCAAACTTTGCCAAGAGGTTTACCTGAAGTGGCCCCAGGTTCTTCCTATAGCCCTTCTTAGGATATACTTAGCCCCTGCTAAGTCTTTAGGAGTTTTCCCTTTTGAAATTTTGTATGGGTGACCCTCGCCTATTGTATAGGAAATAAAGGGAGATATGAAACAGATAGTATCTGAAATTATTAGACATGAAACTATTGGTTTTTAAGTTCTGTTTTGCAGAGTCTTCATACCTGGGTACAAAATCGATTACTCATCAATTTGCCTGCACCCCTGCATCCTTTCAAGCCTGGAGTCTCGGTGTGGATCAAAGAGTGGAGAAAGATACTGTTAGCCCTGCATTGGAAGGGACCCTATGTCGTCATCCTGTCAACTCCAACTGCAGTAAAAGTCGCAGAATTTGAACCTTGGATCCATCATAATCAAGTGAAGCCAGCAGCTGCTCTTGAACCTGATCACTGGACTACTGTACAGCATCCTGAGACTCCATTGCACCTCACCCTACGACAACAGCCACGGACCTAAAACTTATTGGTCTCTCAGAAACTGCACTGTTTCAAGACTGTTTGTTTATCTGAAGGTAAGCCTCGCATCTGGAGAAAAACTGCAATCATCAGAAAGAGACTGTGTTGTGTTAAGAAATTGAATCTTCTAAGAGACTGTGTTTAAATACTCTGAAAAAGACTGTTTTGATCTCCTAAAGAGCGAACTGCTCTAAGAAGGCAATAATAGCCTGAGAGACTGTACTATGATATTTTAAGAACCTGAGACATCCCAGAAGACAGTGATACTTTGGAATCTACAGCCCTACTCCTACCAAAAAGCTGGTAGGTCTACGTACGGCAGAAGCTTGAGGATCTACAATCAACCCTACATTTGTCATCTGTTGTGAAATCCGACAGTTCCTCCAATTTTCCAGAGACTATGCCCATTATGAATTCTTATTATTGCTTTATTCTGGCAACAGTTTTGGGGTGCTTTGAAATGACATTTGCCCTACCCCCTTGTGCAGCTTGCATACCACCACCAGAACAGGACAAAAGATCACTCTTTCTATGAAGCCATGAAATCAGACTTTGACGTTCCTCCTGCCACCAGAACTTATTTCTTGAATTAGCAGGAGCAGTGGCATTCGGTCTTCATGTTTCAGATTGCTTGTTTTGTGGAGAAACAACAATGGGAGACTAATGGCCTTGGGAGGCCCAAGAACTGAATTACTCCATCCCCTACAATCAGACTGATTTACATAATACTACTAGTGAGTGGGTATTGGCCCACCCCATTGTTGACAGTTTGTGTTTTGTTCGGACCGGACCACAATTTGCTATGAAGATCGGACAGCTGGACTGTCTAAATCAGACGTTTTACAACAGCACAACAAAGAAGACATCTTGGTGGTCCGGCATAAATGCTCCTGAACCTTCTAATTCTTTTAGTTCTTTTTCCCACTCTTGCCAAACTATGGACTTTGACTATCTGCTTGTTGCTCCCTTGTTTCTTGCCACTTTGTATGCAAATGATAACTTCAGTTATTAATAACACTGTAGAGCATAAGGCAGCTACAAAGATACTAGCTATGTGAACTTACTACCCTATACCACAGAGTGATACCTTTACCTAGTATTATGTGATTTGATTCTCACCCTTTCTCACTTGCGGGTGCGAATAATCAAAGGGGGGAATGTGGTAGGCGAAGGCCTATGATCTATGCTAATTGAACTAAACAGACAGGCCTAAGCAGCTTGATTTGTAAATGAAGCCTGTAGTTAGGCCCAGAGGAATGAAAACCCCCCTGAATGATGACACCGTAGAATTGAAACTTAACTGAACACAATTTAGTATAGCTAAGCAGAATCTAAACTTAGAAAATATAGAAAAACAAGTCTAATTGGTACTGATAAGAGAGCACAGCTTCTATGGAATTAATTAACTCTGCAGAAAGCAAGGTTACAGTGCCCCGCTCTCACTCATATTCCAGCAAGCCAGTGACCTTGGAGGAGAGAAGTATCAAAGTTAGTGAACTGACCATTGTAATTGGGACTGGAAGGGGGGCAACCAGGTGCTGAGCCCAGTCAAGGGTCCCCATTGGATAGCTACGTAATGGTACCGGGACCAATAGATGGGTGAGAGGGGTTACTGGGACCAATGAAAAGTTTGCCTATGTCTAGAATGGAGAAGAACGGTATAAAAGTTGTTGTTTTGCTAGAAACCATTGCTCAGCCATTTTGAAATTGATTTTTGCTTGAGCCTGTGCACATTAAACTGGCTTGGATCCTTGAAAAGACTCCTGGTTTTATTTATTGCATGCTTATCTGCTGCTACAAGATGATCAGAGAATCATATTTTTTTAAAGATATCGAGTTCTGTGGATGAATGTCCTGGTTCTGCTCTGCACCCACTGTGGATGCAAAATATATGTTGAAAAAGAAAAAGCAAGAACCATAACAGTTTATAACAACAACAAAATAAAAATGAGTTATAATTTGGTTTAATAAACTGTGCTGTTGGTGCTAGCTCTCTTTTAGTTCCTTGGTGTGCAAACAGCTTGCATTTCCTCCATATAATCTAATCAGCTTTTTGGTTTGGTTCGGTCCCTGATTGGAGCTCTGAAAAAGCCCCGCTCACCTTTACGGGGGGGGGGGGCACGCCATCTCATCTTTTGCCTCAGGCAGCTGACTGCCTTGAGCCGCCCCTGAGTCCACACACTCTGGCACCTGATGGAGGTGGACAATACTGACTTCTCTCGGTGCTGTACCAGAGAATATATACCAAGTGAAGATATCACTGAAAGTTGCTCAAGTCTTCCTCCCCCTACTGGGAGAGGGACATAACCCCCTCGTCTGGACTGATCTAGCAGGATAAGGAAAAAATAGATTGAGTAAACCACAGAGAAGGGGGAAGTCAGCTTGATTTAGGAGGGGCCGAGAAGGCTACGTTTCACAAAAATCTTACTAACATACAATTTTTAAGGTGGTGTCATAATAAGTGAATAACCTTTTTTATAATAAGTTAAGTGATTAGTAAACTGAATTGTTTTCATTTAAAGTGTTCTCCGTATAAATCTCTTTGATAATAACTCATTTGAATGTATTGCTGTCAGAGAAAATTAATGGCTTTCACAGTCATGACTGGTAACCATAGAAACAAATGACATTCATAGCATCAAAATGATCACTATATACACCAATGACGTTCAGAGGAAGTAATGGTCACCATAGAAACAAATGGTACCCACAGGAATAAATAGTCCTATAGCATATACAGAAATTCATGGTTACCATAGAAACAAATGATGAACATGAAAACCAACAGCTGACACAGGACTCCATGCATGAATGTTTATATCTTATTTAGCATTAAGAGTGAGCTGTACTAAGTCTTTTTTTCAGACACAAAATTATAAAAATCCATTAGTATATAAGGCCCTACATTAGAAATTACTCATCTGTTTAATAATCTTTCATTTAATAAAATAAAATCATTAGAGTAGTTACTCACCTGTAACAGGTGTTCTCCAGGAGCAGCAGGAATCAGTCCTCACATATGGGTGACGTCGGTGCCGCCGGAGCCCTCGTGCGGAGCAATTTCCCCAGCTTTCAAAGAAAGCCTTTGGGAATTGCAGCGCGCATGCGCGGTCCCCTTCCCGCCCAAGGGTGCCATCTTGCTCAGTCTGATGACATAGCTAAAAGACAGCAAAAAAATTAGCAAAATAAATCATATGACTGCAACTCCAAGGGGAGGAGGGAGGGTTGTGAGGACTGATTCCTGCTGCTCCTGGAGAACACCTGTTACAGGTGAGTAACTACTCTTTCTCCAGGACCAAGCAGGAAGTCAGTCCTCACATATGGGACTCCCCAGCTTAAGGCTACCGGAGACCCCAAGCCGAAAAAATGAGCTCCCTCTAGAGCGTCAGTACGTAAGGAAGGAATCTTCTCTGAGAACGCCCCCGACCAGTAGCTCAACATCAGGGCCGGAGGGAAGGAGTTGCCTAAACCCCAAAGAGATTATGGAGTACTGCCTGTCCGAAAGCACTGTCCCTACGGGACTCCTGCTCAAGGCAGTAATGGGCCGCAAACGTCTGGCTTGAAGACCAAGTAGCGGCCCGGCAGATGTCTGCCAACGGAACAGAGCGGAGATAAGCCACTGACGCAGCCTTTGCCCCGACACGATGAGCCGTGACTCGACCCTCCAATGAGAGGCCGGCTGCCCCATAAGCCCAGGCGATACAGTCAGCGACCCATATGGACAAAGTACGTTTGGAGACAGGTAACCCCAACTTATTGGGGTCAAAAGAAATGAAGAGCTGAACAGCCCTCCGATGCTCCCGCGTACGGTGAAGGTAGAAGGATAACGCCCTCCTACAGTCCAGGGTATGCAGGACCATCTCAGCCCGGCTGGCATGCGGCCTGGGAAAGAAAGTTGGAAGAACCACCTCCTGATTGAGGTGGAAAGAGACGACAACCTTAAGGAGAAACTTAGGGTGAGTCCGTAAGACTACCCTATTCCTGTAGAACCTAGTGTAAGGGGGATCAGACACTAGCGCCTGAAGTTCACTTACTTGCCTAGCAGAGGTAAGAGCTACCAGAAACAAGGTTTTCCAGGAGAGAAAACGGAGAGGGCAGGTAGCCATAGGTTCAAATGGCGGACAAGTAATCCGCTGCAAGACCACATTCAAATCCCACTCAGGGGCTGGTGGACGTAAAGGAGGCTTAAGCAGAAGGAGGCCTCTGAGGAAACGAGCCACCAAAAGGTGGTTGGAAAGAGGCCTCCAGTCCACCGGTGAGTGGTGCGCTGAGAGAGCACTGAGGTGAACCCTGACAGAATTGGACTTAAGGCCTAGATTGGAGAGGTAAAGCAAATATTGCAATACTACCACTACCAAGCACGAGAAGCTGAGCACACCATGCGGAGAATCTAAGCCACTTAAGAGCGTAGGATTTCCGGGTGGATTGCCGTCTAGAGGCTAAGACTACGTCTTCCACCTCTCTAGGCAGTAGTAGGGGAGCCAGAACTACCCTTTCAGCAGCCAGGCCATCAGATGAAGGGACTGGAGGTTGGGGTGCAAGAGAGATTCCTGTTCCTGAGACAGGAGATCGTGTTGAATCCCCAGAGGAATAGGAGTGTCCACCGCCAGTTGCAGCAGAAGTGGGAACCACGGTTGCCTCAGCCACCTGGGGGCTATCAGAATCATTGAGGCCCCATCCTTGAGGACTTTGAACAGTGTTCTGGACACTAGTGGCGTGGGAGGAAACGCATACAGTAGGCCTTTGGACCACGGGATCAGAAACGCATCCGCTGCTACTCTGAGAGGATGCGGTTGTCTGGAACAGAATCTCAGGAGTTGCCGGTTCAGAGGATTGGCGAAAAGATCCATGGTGGGGAGGCCCCACCTGAGAAAGATCTGCTGAACCACCAATGGATTCAATCTCCATTCGTGTGGTTGCAGGATCCTGCTCAGTCTGTCCGCCAAGTAATTTTCTTGACCTGGGAGGTAGACTGCCTTGAGAAGGATTCCGTGATTGACGGCCCAGGAGCACAGCCGCTGTGCTTCCTGACAGAGAAGGAAGGAGCCTGTGCCTCCTTGCTTGTTCACGTAAAACATGGCAACTTGATTATCCGTCTGGACCAGTACAGACTGGTGAGACGTGAGGTGGGAGAAGGCCCTCAGAGCTAGGCGTATCGTCCGTAGCTCCAGGAAGTTTATCTGATGAGTACATGCCCCTTGGCAATGCGCTCCCCAACCTTGAAGAGAAGCATCTGTCGTCAGCACTTGAGAATGCAGAGGGGATTGAAAAACCACTCCGAGCACCAGATTCGAAGATGAAGCCACCATTGTAGAGAGGAGACAAGCAGTGTGGATATCCTTACTGAGTCTGCAAGGCTCCCTATGGCCTGATGCCACTGAGTTCGAAGACTCCACTGAGCAGGCCGCATATGCAGGTGGGCATTGGGGGTTACATGAACCGTGGAAGCCATATGGCCAAGAAGTCTCAGGAATTGCCTGGCGGAGACCAGGGAATTGCTGTGAAACTGCCTGGCTAGATCCATCAATCTGTGGGCTCTGTCCACGGGCAGAAAAGCCTTCGCCTGAAGAGTGTCCAGTCTTGCTCCTATGAATTCCAAGTTCTGGGACGGGAGCAAAGTAGACTTTGCGAAGTTTATGACAAACCCCAAGTGCTGAAGCAGAGCCACAGTGCGAAGGGTGGCTTGACTGGCCTCCTGGGAAGACTGGCCCCTTACGAGCCAGTCGTCCAGGTATGGGAACACAAAAAGACCTTGAAGCCTCAGGTACGCCGCCACCACCGCCAGGCACTTGGTAAATACCCTGGGGGCGGAGGTTAGGCCAAAGGGTAGTACTCTGTACTGGTAGTGGTTTCCTCTCACAACAAATCTGAGATATTGTCTGTGGTCTGGATGAATAAGGATGTGAGTATAAGCATCCTTTAGATCTAAGGAGCATAGCCAATCTCCCTGCTGGAGGTAGGGCAGCAGGATTCTAAGGTTAAGCATCTTGAACTTTTCCCTCTCCAGGAACTTGTTGAGGTTGCGCAAGTCTAGGATGGGTCTGAGGCCTCCTGTTCTTTTTGGTACCAGAAAGTACCTGGAATAAAAGCTGTGACCTCTCAGGTGGTGGGGCACCGGTTCCACAGCCTGTTCCTTTAGCAGACTTGCTAACTCCTGAAGGAGTAGGTCCCTGTGCAGAGGGAGTCTTGGAGGCTCCCCTGGAAAATAGGAGGGAGGTACCTGGTGAAAATGGAGAAGATAGCCTTTTTGGACTATATGGGAGCACCCAGGTATCTGATGTGACGGCTGACCACCTGTGGGCAAAATGGGCCAGCCGGCCTCCTGTGCTGATATGAGCCAGCTGAGGAGAAGAGGCTATGCTTTCTGAGTCAAAACCCCCCAACCTGCTGTGCAGGGGCCGGTGTTGGTGGCTTGGGGGCCTTCTGCCTACGGGGCCCATAACCATGCCCCTTGGCCTGCTGACCCTGTTGGGGAGCTGCAGAGGCCTGATAATGAGGGTATTGTTTATAGACAGATGACTTCCTCGGGTAAAAGGTCTTTTTTCCTGAGCCCTTCATTTTCTGAGAAGGGGCAGAGGTTTTCCTGGACAGCCTAGTCCTGGTGAGAGTCTGTCTCGAGTTCAGCAGCCTTTTCAGCCATGGGTTTGCCGAAAAGGTTTTCACCTCGGCAGGGGACATCGACCAACTTGTCCTGTACCCATGGCTCAAGGTCGGATGACTGTAGCCAAGCCTTTCGGCGGGCACCGATGCCGGCCCCGGCTACTCGGGCCGAAGCCTCAAAGCCATCGTAGGCTGCTCGAGAGATAAACTTCGAGCACTCTTGAATACCAGTGGACAAGGCCTGGAACCTCTGCAAAGGTTCCCCGGAGAGACCAGCAGAGAACCCGGCAATCTCCTTTGCCAGGTCCCGGAGGTACATGCCCATGTAGAGCTGGTATGTCTGGACACAGCAAGCAAGCATAGAGCCCTGGAAGCACTTCTTACCGAGAGCATCCAGGTTCCTGGCCTCCCGGCCAGGAGGCACCAAGGAATGCATCTTCTGACTTCAGTCGATGCATGGCCGATTCCACAACCATGAGTGGTGCGGTAATTGTGCCTTTTGGAACCCGGGGCTCTTGCGGACTCGATAGATAGAATCGATCCGCTTGCTTAACACCGGCGTCAAGGCTGGAGTCTCCCACATGCGGAAGAGCAGCAGCTCCAGCATCGGAGGAACCGGAACAGTAAAGGCCTCCTTCGGGCGAAAGTCATACTGGAGGGCCTCGAGCTCCTCGGCTCAAGGCTCCTCCTCGGGATCCACGGGGAATGCCAAGGCCTTGGCCATATCCCGCACGAAGTCCGAGAACCGGGTATCCTCCGGTGGGGATCGTGTGAGGTTCGGACTCCGGTGAGTCCGATGGGACACACCAAGTCCAATAGGTGTCGGGTGACTCTTCGTCCTCTGTCTCCCAGCCCGACTCCTCGGAGGAGGAATCGAGCGGCTACGGTCGGGCGGGCACCAATGCCCTCCGCCCCGATGCCGAGGGTAACGGTGTTGACGACCTCGGTCCCGAACGGGAGGCCGAAGGAGACCGTGGCCGAGGATCGACTCGAACCCGCATGGACTCGAGGATCGGCTTGGCCTCCGGGGTCAACTTGGACGTCGATGTCCCGGTGGTCGGGGCAGATGCACTGGTGAGACCGGCGATCAATGCCCGCTGCTGTTCCATGAAGGCAGCGAAGCTGCTCTCCAAGGCCGTCAACCTGAGTCTGAGCTCAGGAGACCCAGCAGTCCCCAACTCGGGCCCTGACGGTGTTGGGCCCGACGTCGGCTCCCCTGGAGGAGAGTCCACGAGGACTACAGTACTCACATACCCAGGAGACTCCATCTCGAGACGAGGTTGTTTGGCAGGCCTCTCCGACTCCGAAGACCCGGGACGGCGATCGGGGCTATGCGACCTGGCCCTCGAGGAACCAGGAGCATCCACCGACGCCGCCCTCACTGGTTTTTTCTTCCTGCGCTGCTCCCGCGAAGGAGACCCCCACTCAGAGGAACCCCGACGCTGCTCTGGGCCGGAGTCCCGAGACCTCTGACGAGGTCCGGGCCCGTCCGGACGCGGAGTCAGAGAAGATTCTATCCTTTTGGTGCTGCCGACTCCTCAATGTCCTCGAGGACATTTTGCCACACGGACCACAGATCATCGGGTCATGATCAGGTCCGAGGCAGCAGTCATGTGTGTCTGTAAGAGACATAAGTTTATTACACCGATCATACTTTTTAAACCCACTGGCAGCCATCGGGGGTAAAAGGGCCCCTGCGAGGTCAAAAGACAGGGCTGCCGGCACTGTTCCCTCTAAGCTGTGCGCGTGTGCGCGCGCACACATCTCGCCGAGAGAGCGCACATATTTTACAACAGAGCGCACAAAAATTACGGCTCTGATTCTGATAGAAAACAACACAGACTTCTTAAAATTTAAAAGTTATGATTGTAATTACTAGACATTTCCCGCTTCATTTAGTAATAGTCTATTTTCATTTAATTTGATTAAAATCAATGTGGTGTACATACTGTATTCTGATGTGTAGTCAAATTTTAAAGTATATAACTCCGAGTGTCGTTATGTGGCGCACAAAAATTTAACCTTCCTTCAAAAGCTGCACACAGCTGATATTTTATGCGCACACAGCCTACAGAAAATTAGAGGGAACATTGGCTGCCGGTGAAAAGAGAAAAAATGGCGCGAACGCTAGTCACGAAGGACAAAAACCGAAAAATAGAGAGTGGGCTCAATACCGGCGTATCGGGCCCAGGCGGGAAAAGGATCCGGCGTCGAACCTTAGAAAAACAAAAAACAGGGAAATCAACTTTTTCCTCGGCGAAAAACGAACTACGTCCGTCGGGCTCTGCGGAAAAAAGAAGACTGAGCAAGATGGCACCCTTGGGCGGGAAGGGGACCGTGCATGCGCGCTGCAATTCCCAAAGGCTTTCTTTGAAAGCTGGGGAAATGCTCCGCACGGGGGCTCTGTCGGCGCCGACGTCACCCATATGTGAGGACTGACTTCCTGCTTGGTCCTGGAGAAACTACAGTTTCATATATCTGAAAAATGAAAAACACATGTCTGATCTGGATGCAGAACCAAGAAGGCAGTTCAAAGTCTTCCCATTTTATTTTATTTAGAAAAACGTACTACCTGCCAATCCAAGAGAATATTTCCCTTGTGGGGGTACATATGCAACAACAAACACTGTCAACATAAAGTTGACCACAACTGTAAATTTTAACAGTGTGGCAGGCTATGGCCTATAATAGTCTGCAAATGTGAAAGGCCTGTAAGTAAAGCACCGATTCCAACCCCCATCTAAGAGAAAGAACCAAAAATCTGTGAAAAATGAGAAAACTGTTTTAAACTGCTTAATAAGAAGTTTTCATGAATGCATAAATCTTTCATTATTCTCTTGTGCTATGAAGATGGTGGAAGACTCATCAACAACCTTCGCTATGCTGATGATACCACATTACTAGCAGAAAGTGAAGATGATCTGAAACATTTGCTTCTCACAATCAAAGAACATAGTCTCAAAATGGGCCTGCACCTTAATGTAAAGAAGACAAAGATCATGACAACTGGCATAATCAACAGGTTCATCGTTGAAGGAAAAGAAATTGAAATTGTGAACAACTTTAACCTACTTGGATCAACTATCAATAAAGAAGCAACAAGCAGTCAAGAAATCAGACCAGAGCCTGCAAAATCACCAATCCAACTTCTCCAGCCCTTGAATTGAAGAACCATTATGCAGCCCTGGAAGTGGAGGAGGTGAAAGCATCCCTGGAAAGGGAAGAACCAGAGTTGAAGTACCCCATAGTTGCGGAATCAGTGACCAGAAGGAAACGAAGGGTAGTGGTTGTTGGAGACTCTCTTCTGCGGGGTACTGAGGCGTCCATCTGCCGACCAGACTTGATGTCCAGAGAGGTGTGCTGTCTGCCTGGTGCCAAGATCCAAGATGTTACGGAGAGTTTGCCGAGACTCATCAAGCCCACTGACTATTACCCAATGTTGCTAATCCATGTTGGAACAAATGATACTGCCAGGTATACCTCGGAACGTATCAAAAGTGACTTCATGGCTCTGGGACAGAGGGTGAAGCAGGTAGGTGCACAGGTGGTGTTCTCTTCAATCCTCCCTGTTGAGGGTAAAGGCCAAGGCAGAGAGGCTCGCATCCTGGAGATGAATGCATGGCTGCGTGGATGGTGTCTTCGAGAGCGTTTTGGTTTCCTAGACCATGGGATGATGTTCCAAGGGATGCAGAGCAGAGATGGCATCCATCTGTCCAAGAAAGGTCAACGCATCTTTGGTAGTAGACTGGCTAATCTACTGAAGAGGGCTTTAAACTAGATTCGTTGGGGATGGGTGAAGAAAGCCCCCAGGTAAGTGAAAGCCCCCAGGTAGGTGATACATTAAATACCTTTATGGAAATGGGTAACACATGGAAAGCAGTGTGTATTAATGCCCGTAGCATGGGAAATAAGATCCCTGAAGTTGAAGCTTTGGTGGGAATGGCTGACTTGGATTTAGTGGCAGTTACAGAAACATGGTTCACAGAAAACCATGACTGGGATGTAACTATACCTGGCTATACTTTATTCAGAAAGGACAGGGTAGGAAGAAGGGGAGGAGGAGTGGCACTATATGTAAAAACTACTATTAAAGCTTTGGAATTACAGAGCTTAAAAGGGAGAGAGGAGGCATTGTGGGTTAAACTAGAAAGAGGGAAAGAGAAATCTATTTGCATTGGTGTGATATACAGACCTCCCTCACAAGAGGAAGAGGTGGACAGAGAGTTAATTGAAGACATACGCAGCATTGCTAGGAAAGGGGAAGTGCTACTGCTAGGAGATTTCAATATGCCAGATGTTGATTGGCACATTCCTGCTGCAGTATCATCTAGAAGTAAGGAGATCCTGGATTCTCTACAGGGAGAACTATTCAGGCAATTGGTAACAGACCCCACATGTGAAGGGGCCATACTGGACTTGGTGCTTACCAATGGTGAGAGTGTTTCTGATGTTGTAGTGGGAGATCATTTTGCATCCAGTGACCACCAGATGGTGTGGTTCAGTATTAGGACTAGGGCTGTTAGAATCCATTCCAAGGTGAAGATCTTAGACTTTAGGAAGACTAACTTTGCGAAGATGGGCCAATACCTCAGGGAGTCGTTAGTGGGATGGGAACAGCTGGGGGATGTAGAAAAACAGTGGGCAAAACTGAAAGGGGGTATTTTAAAGGCAACCAACCTTTTTGTTAAAATGGTAAATAAAGGCAAAAGGAAAAGGAGACCGCTATGGTTTTCGAAGGAAGTAGCTGAAAAAGTGAAGAAAAAGAGGGAGGCCTTCATGAAATACAAGAGATCACAGAGAGAGGAAGACAGGCATCTGTATTTGGAAAAACTTAGAGAAGCTAGCAAAGTAGTCAAGAAGGCAAAGATTCAAAAGGAGGAGGAAATAGCCAATGCAATAAAATGGGGGGATAAGACATTTTTCAGATATATTAGTGAGAAGAGGAAGGGCAAAAGTGGTATTGTCAGACTCAAGGGTGCAGAGGGGGAATATGTAGAAGCTGATAAGGATAAAGCGGAATTGCTTAACAAATATTTTTGTTCTGTGTTCACAGATGAAGAACCAGGAGCAGGACCTCAGAAAACACCCACAAATAAGAACAGAAGCGAGGGACATCTTGAACAATTTTCAGAAGACTGTGTTCGTGAGAAACTAGCTCAACTTAAAGTAGACAAAGCGATGGGACCGGATGGGATACACCCTAGAATACTGAGGGAACTTGGGGACGTTCTAGCAACTCCACTGACTGACCTTTTCAATGCCTCGTTGGAGTCGGGAGTGGTGCCAAAGGACTGGAGAGAGGCTCATGTAGTGCCTTTACACAAAAGCGGAAGTAAGGATGTGGTTGAAAACTACAGGCCGGTTAGTTTAACTTCGGTGGTGAGTAAATTATTGGAAACGCTGCTGAAAGAGAAAATAGTGAGGTTTCTGGAGTCCGGCGGATTACAGGATCCGAGGCAGCATGGATTCACCAGAGGCAGGTCTTGTCAGACAAATCTGATCGATTTCTTTGACTGGGTGACCAGGGAGTTGGACCGAGGGAGAGCTCTAGATGTGGTGTATTTAGATTTCAGTAAAGCCTTTGACACTGTTCCTCACAGGCGACTTATAAACAAACTGAGCACCCTAGGGATGGACCCTAAAGTTACTGCTTGGGTTAGAAATTGGTTGGGTGGGAGGCGACAAAGAGTACAAGTAAATGGAGCTCACTCTGAGGAGAAGGATGTTACCAGTGGTGTGCCCCAGGGATCTGTCCTTAGTCCGATTCTTTTTAACATCTTCGTTAGTGATATAGCGGAAGGGCTGTCGGGTAAGGTTTGCCTCTTTGCGGATGATACCAAAATCTGCAATAGAGTAGACACCCAGGAAGGTGTAGATAACATGAGGAGGGATCTAGCTAAGCTTGAAGAATGGTCTAGAATTTGGCAGCTGGGATTTAATGTTAAAAAATGTAAGGTCATGCATTTGGGCTGCAGCAATCCAAGGGAGCAATACAGTATAGGAGGTGAAGTACTTTTGTCCACGAAAGAAGAGCGGGACCTAGGCGTGGTTGTGTCTGATGATCTTAAAGTAGCTAAACAGGTAGAAAAGGAGACGGCAAAAGCTAGAAGGATGCTTGGGTGCATACGGAGAGGAATGGCTAGCAGAAAAAAGGAGGTGATAATGCCTCTGTATAAGTCTTTGGTGCGACCTCATTTGGAGTATGGTGTGCAATTCTGGAGACCGCACCTTCAAAAGGATGTGAACAGGATGGAGTCGGTGCAGAGGGTGGCTACTAAAATGATTAATGGGCTTCATTATAAAGCATATGAGGACAGACTTAAGGATCTTAATATGTATACCTTAGAGGAAAGGCGGGATAGAGGTGATATGATTGAGATGTTTAAATACCTCCGTGGCATAAATGTTCAGGGAGAGAGCCTCTTTCAATTGAAAGCAAGTTCTGCGACGAGGGGACATGGGATGAGGGTGAAGGGAGATAGATTCAGGAGTGATATGCGGAAATATTTCTTTACGGAAAGAGTAGTGGATCCGTGGAATAGTCTCCCAGTGGAGGTGGTAGAGATGAGGACAGTAACTGAATTCAAAAAAGCATGGGACCAACACAGAGGATCTCTAAAGGTAGAAAGTGGACTGTTGTAGTTGTTGTTATGGAAGGACAGACTAGATGGGCCTTGTGGTCTTTTTCTGTCATCATGTTTCTATGTTTCTATGAAAGACCTAGATAAGATTCTCAAGAGCAGAGATGTCTCTCTCCATACAAAGATTCGACTTGTTCAAGCCATGGTATTTTCAATAACATCATATGGATGTGAAAGCTGGACAGTGAAAAAGATAGGAAGAAAATTGATGCCTTTGAATTATGGTGCTGGCGGCGAATACTGTGTATACCATGGACTGCCCGAAGAACAAACCAGTCGGTACTAGAGGAGATCAAACCTAAGCTTTCTTTAGAAGCTCAGATGACAAGACTTCGACTTTCATACTTTGGACACATCATGCGAAGAGAGAGATCATTAGAGAAAGACATTATGCTTGGCAAGATAGAAGATCAACGCAAAAGAGGAAGGCCAGCAATGAGATGGATCGATACAATAACAGCAGCTACGGGTACCAGTCTGTCAACAATGAGCCGCCTGACTGAAGACCGAACACAATTTAGGATAGCTATCCAGAGGGTCGCCATGAGTCGACTCCGACTCGACGGCACTTAACAACAACAAATGAAGATAGAAATGTTTCAATACTTGAATTCCTAGAGCCAGGGACGACCTTGCAGTAGAGAATTATCCAAACCTAGAAACTGTACCATTGTTAGAACAGTCCTAGAGGAGGGAGCTGGGTGCTAGGCCCAGGAGGGATCTCCGATTAGACAAATGCAGGGGGCGTTGGGGCCAATAGAAAGTTTGCATGTATCAAACTGGAAAGAAATGTATAAATGAATGTGTCTCTAAGAATGTTGCTTAGTCCTTTTTGAAGCTTTGACTAACTGGGCCTTGTGCACAATAAATTGGCTTGGACCCTGTAAATTGACTCCTGGATTTATTCATTGTCTGCACTTCGCTGCTACATATTCTAGGTGCATTGGCCGGGAATGTGCGAGTAGTGAATGGTATTCAAGCGAATACTCCATGCAATTCGCCTCCAGGTTTGGCCCAGTCGGAACCGTGTCTGTCCGACCGCAGGGGAAACCTCAAGCGCCGCCGATCCCTTTGTATCGGAGAGGGTTCTGCCTTGCCTCGGCGGGCCACTGGGTCCGGCCGGCCAACACCTCCGAACCCGAGGGGAGTCCAGGATCCAACCCAAGAGCTGGTTTGGTATCGGGAACCGGATCTGGTGAGTAGACATTTTCTTGTTTAAAAGTCAGTGAAGCCTGGGGAACAGAGTCTTGCATGTGTGCGCGAGACTGAGTTGGTATAGACTAACTGGGAAAATCTCGCATGAGTGCGCGAGACGTCTTGCATGGGTGCGCGAGACAAGAGAGCTTGATCACCTCTCAAGGGCGGTCCTAGTATGCTCCGCATAAGGGTTAGCGGACGCCGAAGCCACCGACCCTTTGGTTGGGAATAGTCAGTCAGAAAAACCTTGGGCATTTTGAAAAATGATTTCTTGTGCTGGTATGATTCTTTGTATGATTGAGAGGTCTTGAGACACAGACCGAGCGAGAGCGGACTCCTGAGTAGCGCAGTTCCTGGCCGTGCGACCGCACCCAGGTCGCGAAAAGGAGGAAGCGTGTGGTGTTTGTTCCCCTCAGTGTTCTGTGGACTGTACGGACCCCTTACCTACAGCCATACTACCTACCCTTATTGTTTGTTGTCTTGTACGTCATTACGTGTACGCCATTTTGATTATGGGAGGGACGGAGTCCACGCAAACTCCGCTGGAATGTATGATCATGAATTTCCGTAAAGGATTTTCAGGAGACTACGGCATAAGAATGTCTCCGTCTAGATTAAGAATGTTATGTGATAGGGAGTGGCCTGTGCTAGCTACTTCATGGCCCCGTGGGGGCACCTTTGATGTAGAAACAGTTTCTCGTATTCATCAGCTTGTACAAAAAGTGCACCCTGATCAGTTCCCCTACATAGATTCCTGGTTAAGTGCTTGTGAGAGGCAGCCCTCATGGATGAAGCGCTGCTATGAGGACCAGTGTAGAATATTAGTAGCAACCACTAGGGGGACCCGGAAGGTTGAGGAGAGGAAGCCCCCTGTGTATTCCGCCTCAGAGTCCCCAGAAATCCTGGCCCGTTTACCTCAATACCCGCATAGGTTAGTTCCCCCAGCTCCGCTACCTGAAGCTGAACCTGATGAGGTACCTCAGCAATTACTGCTGCAGCAGCAAAAGAAGCCCACTTCCGAGTGACAGCCCTGAGTCTGGCCCAAGTACGTCGGGGGGGGGGGGGGGGCGGCCAGGGTCCTCCGACGATACAGAAAGCGGAGGCTCTCCTGCCAGTTCAGGGTCACCCACCAAGGAAGCTTATACTCGGGAGCCGTATGATTTAAGAAGTGTAACCCCGAAGAAGGAGAAAGCAGGGCGCCTAATGCCATTGCGTCAAGTGCCTGGTGTACCTATCCTAAATGAACAGGGCCAGATGGCACCAGGACCAGCCAGTCTAGTCTATGTACCTTTTTCCACTACTGATTTATTAAACTGGAAAACGCATTATGCATCCTATACAGCAAAACCCCAGGAGTTGACAGAATTAATGTCTAGTATAATGCAAACTCATCAGCCTACCTGGGCCGATTGTCGCCAGCTCCTGTCCACTCTCTTTACTACTGAGAAGCGAGCGCAGATTGTGCAAGCAGCCGTCCGCTGGTTAGAAGAAAATCCCATAGAAGGGGGGGGGATCTGAATCTCCCACAAGCAGCCGCCACAGCCTTCCCGAATGAAGATCCTAGATGGGACCCGAATGATGACAAGGGGGCAGCGGCCCTAACGCTATTCCGCCAGGCCTTGCTGCAAGGCCTGAAGAAGGGGGGCCAGAAGGCCATGAATATCGGGAAGGTATCTGAAGTTATCCAGAGTCCAGATGAGAGCCCAGCGGCCTTTTATGAGCGGTTGTCTGAAGCTTATAGACTATATACCCCATACGACCCCGCCGCTCAGGAGAATTTGCGCATGGTAAATGCAGCCTTTGTCAGTCAGTCCCAGAGAGACATAAAACGAAAATTTCAGAAACTGGATGGATTTGCGGGCATGAATACAGCACAGTTAATGGAAGTTGCTCAGAAAGTGCTTGTGAATCGTGAAAATGAGCGTGACAGAGAAAGCGAACGTAAAATGAAGAAGAAAGCAGATCTTCTTGCTGCCGCTTTAGTTGAACGACGTGAAGGAGGTTTTCCCAATCAAAGGACTAGAGAACGTGGAAGAGGCCGCGGAAATAGCAGGCCTCCTTTGGGTGCGAATCAGTGCACCCATTGCAGAGAAGAAGGACATTGGAGAAATGAATGCCCGCATCTTGACTCCACCCCCAGGAGGGGAGGAGGGAGCCCCTGGAGAACAGGAGGCCGATTTCAAAATCGTGGAGGAATGAACCGAGCACAGTTCCAGCGCGAGAGAGAAGAAGCCATTGAGGGAGTGGCAGTAGCAACGGGCTATGACATGGATGAGGTGGATGAAGACTAGGCCAGACCGGGCTCCAAGCTTACCCTGGGTCCCCAGGAGCCTATGGTCAGTTTAAAAGTAGGGGACCAATATATGGACTTTATGGTAGATACCGGAGCAGAACATTCCGTGGTGGCAAAGCCAGTGGCTCCTCTCTCCTCTCGATCTGTCACTATTGTTGGGGCCACTGGGAACAGGGCCACCAAGCCATTCCTGCAGAACCGTATGTGTGAACTAGGGGGACAGAAGATAACGCACCAGTTCTTGTATATGCCTGAGTGCCCTATTCCACTTCTGGGCCGAGATATGCTTGCAAAGCTTCAGGCACAGATATCCTTTGCTGAAGGGGGAGAAATGAAAATGACTGTGAACCTAAAGCCTGCTGGATTAATGGTGCTAACTGTTCCCCGAGAAGAAGAGTGGTGGTTCTATAGTACACCTCCAATTAAGTCAAACAGTTCCTGTATACCCACCAGCCTCATAGCCCCGCCTGAAGTAATCCACCTGGCCTAGCGAAGAACATAGCCCCTGTCATTGTCACCCTCAAGCCAGGAGTGGAACCAGTGCATGTGAAGCAATATCCTCTTCCCCGACCAGCCATTGAAGGAATCCACTGCCATCTGATGAAACTGCTGAAATATGGACTTCTGCCAGTCACCTTGGAACACCCCTCTTCTCCCAGTCAAGAAACCTGGGACAGGGGATTACCGCCCAGTACAAGATCTGAGGCAGGTAAATGATGCAGTTGAAACTATACACCCAGCGGTACCAAATCCTTAAACTCTCTTGGGACTGATCCCCGCTGAGGCTACTCATTTCACCATCCTGGACCTAAAAGATGCCTTTTTCTGCATACGCCTAGCCCCCCACCAGTCAGCTTTTGTTTGCTTTTGAATGGCAAGACCCCATAACAGGAAGGCGGGGCCAGCTTACCTGGACCCGACTACCTCAAGGATTTAAGAATTCACCTACTCTCTTCAGTGCTGCCCTGAATCAAGATCTTTCAAGTTACTCAGTGAACCCAGGACAAAGGGTTCTCCTTCACTTCAGTATGTGGATGACCTGCTCATAGCCACCAATTCAGAAAGTGAATGCCTACAAGCCCACCAGTGAACTCCTGTACTTTCTGAATGAGGCTGGATACAAAGTCTCAAGAGCCAAGGCGCAACTGTGCCAAACTAAAGTTAAATATCTAGGGTTCCAGTTGTCCAGTGGAATTCGACGCTTGGGACCCGAACGTAAAGGAGCTGTATGCAGTATTCCCACTCCAACCACCAGGAGGCAAGTAAGAGCCTTCCTGGGGGCCGTAGGATACTGTCGCATATGGATCCCCAATTTTGTGCTGCTAGCAAAACCATTATATCAAGTTACCAAAGGAATGGAAAAGTCTCCACTGGAGTGGGGACCAGAACAGAATGCAGCATTCCAATCTCTGAAAACCGCTCTGATGTCATCACCAGCTCTGGGTCTCCCAGATGTCCAGAAACCTTTCCATCTCTACGTCCATGAGTCACAAGGAAATGCGTTGGGGGGTACTGACTCAATCTCTTGGATCTTGGCAATGGCCAGTAGCCTACTTGTCAAAACAGTTGGATGTGGTAGCAAGAGGTTGGCCCCCTTGTTTGAGAGCTGTTGCAGCAACAGCCCTTTTAGTGAGTGAAGCAGACAAGCTCACTCTGGGACAGCATCTTCAAGTGACTGTGCCGCATTCTGTCCTGACCCTCATGGAACACAAAGGAAGTTTCTGGCTAACGAATTCACGAATGTTGAAATATCAGAGTATGCTGTGCGAAAACCCCCAGATGCAGTTAAAAGTCAGTCAAGCCTTGAATCCTTCTACGTTGTTCCCGATTGGTCCTGGGCCCCCTGATCATGACTGATAAGAGACTATGGACACTGTATTTTCAAGTCGTCCAGATTTAACTGATGTTCCTTTGGAGGATCCTGAACAGACTTTCTTTGTGGATGGAAGCAGTCTCGTCATCAATGGACATCATTGTGCTGGATACGCAGTGGTGACCCTTGATCTGGTAGTTGAGTCCTCAGCTTTGGCCCCAGGGACTTCAGCACAGAAGGCTGAGTTGATAGCTCTCACTAGAGCACTGATATTAGGAGAGGGACTCCGTTTAAATGTGTACACAGATTCCAAGTATGCTTTTACCACTTTACACGCACATAGAGCCTTGTATAAAGAACAAGGGTTGATCACCTCTGGAGGCAAGTCCATTAGGTATGGGCCCGAGATATTGATACTATTAGATGCTGTATGGGCCCCTAAGCAAGTTGCAGTCATGCACTGTCAAGGTCACCAGACAGGAGTAGGAGAAGTTACCCAAGGTAATAGGTTTGCTGATGCCACCGCCCGAAAAGCAGCTACGACTGGTCGAGCTGTGACCCAAGATACTCCGATGCAAGCAGCTTTATTCCCTGTGCCCCTTAGCTCATGGGCTCCCCGATACACTACAAGAGAGTTAAGATTATTTCTGTGAAAAGGAGGGAGGGGTCCTAACCACTGTTCCCTCTAAGCTGTGCGCGCGCACACACCTCGCCGAGCGAGCGCACACAACTTTTAAAGGAGCGCACAAAAATTACTGATTTCAAACCTTGGGTTTTTTTAAGGCCGCGGCTGCACCACCGATCTACTGCCATTCTGCGAATCTCTTCTCTGTCTGCACCGAGTTCCCTGCTCTCACTCCTCTCACATGTGACCGGACAATTGACGAATCATGGCAGGCTAGAGGGAAATAAAAGGGAGGGGCAGCCAGCAAGCCAGCCTCTTTCTGCTCTTGTGCCTGCCAGCCACGCACCTCCTTGGATCCCTCCCTCAGCCAGCCTTCAGTGCCACGTGCTGCCTTGGATGCGAGAGCAACACACCGCACCAGCGAAGAAGAGGAGACCGGTGCATGGTTGATATTGGTGCATCGGGACACGGATGTTTTAGGTAGTGCTTCCTTCTTTGATTAGTTATAGCTTATTTTATTTTATTAAATTTTTTACATTTGCCTTTTGCAATTTGAGCAAGTTGTTCCAATCGGGTTATATGGATTAATGTAGAGCGCTGGTACCACGAGCGGCGGCCCTATGGAGGTGGTGTGCGGTGTAGGGGCAGGGGAGAGCGGGGCCCTGGCGCTGCCCCGTGAGCGCAAGCTGGAGCAGGAGAAGCTTTCTGGTGTGGTGAAGAGCGTTCATCGGCGGCTGCGCAGAAAGTACCGGGAAGGTAAGCGCCCGGAGGCGGCTTCTATGGCGGCGATTCCGGGCCCCGGTTATGCTGCTGCTGGGTGGGAAGCAGAGCGCGACAGGAGCGCGGTTCCGACCGAGACTCCGGAAACCTTGACGAGATGGGGGTGAGGGGAACCGTGAGCAGGCGGCGGTAGGAGGAGGAACGGAAGCTGTGCCTTAGATACGTGACCCGGGAGGGAGCGGAGCGCTGCACGGTTCCCGGTGCTTTACAAGCAGGAGGGATAGGGCCTTACGCTTTACAATTAAAGACATCAGGTCCTTCTCCATCGGCTGCTGGCTTCTGTTCCCCAGTCTGGAGATGCCACTATAGAGCAACTGAACAGCCTGATCCATTCTTGGATTTACCCCCAATTCCCTATTATATGCCTGGCGATCAATTCATATTCTGCCCCCCCCCCATTGATTTATCTAAGAAAATCAAAACTACGAATCCATATGTTATATGCGGTAAAATCAGGACTGGATAGGTTAACCGGGGATGAAGTAACGACCAGATTTGGTTTTCAAGGTGTCTCCGTCAAATATTTATGAGATGAATCTGCATATCCAAGAGTAAGGCAGTTTGTTTTATTTAGCCCGAGCAGTATATCAAATATGAAAATATTTTTGTCTTTATTAAACTAAAGTGCAAGGCCTATTTTATGATCTTGACGATCAGGTTTGGGCATCATTGCAGAGATTGGAAATGTTTTATGGAGCGCTATGCTGCTAATGCTAGGAAGTCGGGGTACATTCTGCATGAAGTTAAATAGAGCAGTGTTTTTCAACCTTTTTTGTGCAAAGGCACACTTTTTTCATGAAAAAAATCACGAGGCACACCACCATTAGAAAATGTTAAAAAAATTTACCTCTGTGCCTATATTGACTATATATAAAGTAATTCTCTTGAATAGGAATCAAACACAAAGAAATTATTTTATAATTACTTTATTATGAAATAATAAAGTATTTTATAATTGTTCATATTTCTGTGTACTTACTCAGTGCGAAACCTGGGCCTGTTTGACTGAACACAAAGCTGATATTCTGGCAGGAATCGAAGAAAGACACACACGTAGCTCTTTGTCAACAGCTCTCAGTCTCTCTCTGTCTTTAGTTTTTATAGCAATCAGGCTTGAAAAGCTCATCTCACACAGATATGTAGTGGAAAATGGGAGCAATGTCAAAATAGCTTTGTTTGCCAGAATGGGGAACTCCTTGGCAGTATCCAACCAAAAACTGTCCAAAGGTAGATCAGCAAATCTTAGCTTGAAACCACGATTTTGTCTCAGTTCAGTTAGTTCCTCCTGCTCCTGTAAAGTCATGTCCTTTCCACCAACTGATGCTGAGCTATAAGGGTCCCTAACTCAGTCAAGGCATTCAGTGGAGACTGAGGAGAAATAACATGACAACTTCTCCTCGAGAGTTTTTAAATGTTTAACTATTATCTCACCCAGTGCAGCAGTGTGAACACCTTGCCATTGCTTGGTGAGTGTGAACATTTCAAGATTGCCACTTTCCACGTGTTGATTCCAGAGTTGCACCTTTGAACGGAATCCATTTATTTTATCTGTACTTGTAAGCAGATTTTCATTTCGGCCTTGCATTCGTGTGTTCAGCTCATTCAGATGATGAAAAATATCTGCCAGGTATGCCATCCTTGCACACCACTCATCACTTGTAAGCAGCTTTTCGTAATCTGACCTCTCATTTGTCAGAAACACTTTAAGTTCCTCCCGCAGCTCATACACACGAACCAAGACCTTGCCATGTGACAACCACCGGACCTCCGTATGAAACAGCAAGGTTTTATGCTTCGCTCCCATCTCCTCACACAAAGCTGCAAACATGCGACTTTTCACGGGTCGTGACTTTACAAAGTTTACCATGCGCACAACATCATCCAACACAGGAACTAGGTCTGCTGGTAAAGTCTTGGCTACGAGGGCCTCACGGTGTAAAAAACAATGCGTAACAATCACATCTGGATTTCTTTCCTTCACTCTGCTTACAAAGCCTTTGGTGCGCCCGACCATGGCTGCAGCTCCATCGGTGCAGACACTTGTGCAGTTTTCCCACTTAAGTCCTCCTTGTTCAAGGTATTCTGATGTGACCCGAAAAATTTCTTCTCCTGTTGTTTTTTCTGGCAATGCCTTGCAAAAAAAGAAGTTTTCTCTAATTGCATCACCATCCACAAAACGCACATTGGCCAAGAGTTGAGCATGTCCACTGATATCAGTAGACTCGTCAAGTTGCAATGCAAATTTCTCACTGATACGGATCTTTTCCAAAACCACACTTTCTATGTCTGCAGACATGTCATTAATACGTCTGGAAATTGTGTTGTCAGAGAGGGACTTTGTCTATTTCCTTAGCTGCTTCAGGTCCGAGCATCTCCTCTACAATAGCTTTGCAGGCGGGAAGTATTAATGTCTCTGCCACAGTGTGCGACTTTTTTGACTTGGCTATAAGTTCAGCAACTTGATAGCTAGCTTTAAGAGCTCTTTCATTTACCTTTGTGGTTTTTCTCATGAAAGTTGCCTGTTTCTCCGTGTTTTCACGCAGGCGAACAAAAAAGTCTGCATTCTTGTTTTGAAGCGAAGGGTGTTTCGTTTGGAGATGGCGTTTAAGTTTACTTGGGACCATAGCACTGTTAGATAGCTTTTCACCACACACAGTGGAGTTGGTTTCTTTGCATCTCCGGTGAAAGTAAATCCAAATGAAATATAGCTTTCGCTATATTGCCTTGTGCCAGAGAATTTCCTTGAGCTAACCATCTTTGCTTTCTTTTGATCCCCACTCATACTTGGGCTCTTATCTGGCTCCGAATTTTGTTCAGAATCCAGTTCTTTCCTTTTCAAAAATTTGTCCATCACTGCAGTATCTATTCCTGTCTCGCAGTACTTACTGCACTTGTCTCCTCCAGATAGCCGCTGTCCGTCACACTCAGCACTCCATCCAGATTCATCAGTCAGCGCTCTTCTGCTCCTGTCTCCTCCAGATCCATCACTCAGCGCTCTTCTGTGCTGCGTCCGCGATAATCCTCCAGAGTCCAGATCCTTCGGTGCTCTTCTGCGCATCGGCGATCTACTGCGATGTCTTCTCCTGTCAGTGTAACAGTGACAGCGGAGCTATTTATAGTCTGTAACATGCGCTTCGGCTCACAAATAGACCAATCATTAGAATCTAATGATTGGTCTATTTGTGAGCCGAGGCCACATGTTACGGATGAAATTGGAATTTTTCCCACGGCACACCAGACAATATCTCACGGCACACTAGTGTGCTGCTGAAATAGAGCATAATTTGTGGCAAGTTTTGCTGTATGTTTACAGTGCAAAATGCATGAGTTTTACCTTTGACATGTAATGGAAGATTATTGTAGATGTTTTGTTTCAAAAAATAATATGGCTCAGAGATTTCCAGCATGTGGTCCACTGACTCCTGAGGTCTGTAGGATACAGAAGAGATGTGAAAAAAAGAGTCTGGTGGGGGTTCGCTGTTGGGAAGAAAGATCAGTAGGGGCTAGAGAGGGAACTGAATCAAGGGTGGGAGAGACTGGTGGAGGAAGAAACATGTGGAGACAGGATAGGGATGCTTGGTACTGAGGGGGAAAGGTCTGGGAAGAGTGAGGATGACCTAGGGGCCCTGAACTTTTTGAAGGTTAATAGGAGCACAAAAAGAGTGTGAACCTCTGTTTGTAGGTACTTACAAATGCAATGTGTGCCTTCAAGTCAGTGTGACTCCTGGCAACCCAGCAGCTCCTGGGTTTTCTTGGCAGTCTGACCAGAAAATTACCAGGCCTTTCTTCTGAGGCAGTGGAGGGTTAAGTGACTTGCCCAAGGCCACAAGGAGTACTAGTGGGAATTGAGCCATGGTCTCTTGGTTACCAAGCTTGTGCTGTAACCATTAGGCTACATGCTTAACCATTCTTCTTAATGTTACTCCTATTTTGTAGGTTGGAGAAGGTAGCTTAATATACTGTTCTATAGGTGTTGGAACCGGGTGGACCATACAAACACTGGCCTCAGCAAAACTTTGCCTGCCATCCAAGATCGTGGCTCAGTCTGGAGTCTTTGCCGCACCTTCCCCTCTTGCCTGTGGAATCCAATCGCCCACGAGCAGACAGAAGGAGTTTGCCATGGGAGCAGCCATTCCCTTCTGCCTGTGAGAGATGGGAAGGCCTTGGAGGGGGCTTGATGCAGAGTCAAGGCAGTCTGCAGCCCCTGTACTGTTCATCTTAAAATTGCTGAAGAACATGTCTTGACTTGTCCTGTTCATTAAGTGCCAAGGGTTCAGTCCACCATGAGCTGAATGATTGTTTTCCCTTCATCTAGTTTTTCAGTCACTTATGAATTAGACCAGCGATGGCGAACCTATGGCACGCGTGCCAGCTGTGGCACGCGAAGGCCTTGCAGCTGGCACGCGTGAAGGTCCGCAAAAAAAGAAAAAGCGGGCTCTGGCTGCTGCCGCGGACGCGGCAGCATGCAGTGTCCCGCGGGGCCCCCTCTGCCCGCTAAGCCCCTCTGCAAGGGCTTTCAGATTCGCGAGGGAGACAGCGTCTCCCTCGCGTCTCTGTTAAGCCCGTAGGGGTTAATGGGAAATTTCCCATCAGCCCCTTTAGACGCGAGGGACTGATGGGAAATTTCCCATTAGCCCCTGCGGGCTTAACAAGAGACGCGAGGGAGACGCTGTCTCCCTCGCGAATCTGAAAGCCCGTGCAGAGGGGCTTAGCGGGCGGCGGGGGCCCCGCGGGGCCCTGCATGCTGCCGCGGCCGCGGCAGCCGCCCGAGCCCGCGTTTTCTGTTTTTAAATTTGCCGGGGGGGGGGGGGGTGTTAGGACTGCTAATGGGCTGGGGGGGGGGGGGTGTTAGGACTGCTAATGGGCTAGGGGGGGGGGTTAGGACTGCTAATGGGCTAGGAGGGGGGGGTTAGGACTGCTAATGGGCTAGGAGGGGGGGGGGGTTAGGACTGCTAATGGGCTAGGGGGGGGTTAGGACTGCTAATGGGCTGGGGGGGGTTTGGACAGCAAATGGGCTAGGAGTGGGGGGAAAGGACTGCTAAAGGGCTAGGGGGGGTAAGGACTGCTAATGGGCTGTGGGCTGATGTGGGCGGGCTGGAAAGGGGGTGATGGGGGGTTAGGACTGCTAATGGGCTAGGGCGGGGGGGTTAGGTCTGCTAGTGGGCGAGGAGGGGGGGGTTAGGACTGCTAATGGGCTGGGGGGTTAGGACTGCTAATGGCTAGGAGGGGGGTTAGGACTGCTAATGGGCTGGGTGGGGTGGTTAGGACTGCTAATGGGCTAGGGGGGGTTAGGACTGCTAATGGGCTAGGAGGGGGGTTAGGACTGCTAATGGGCTAGGGGGGGGGGTTAGGACTGCTAATGGGCTAGGAGGGGGGGGGTTAGGACTGCTAATGGGCTAGGGGGGGGGTTAGGACTGCTAATGGGCTAGGAGGGGGGGTTAGGACTGCTAATGGGCTAGGGGGGGTTAGGACTGCTAATGGGCTGTGGGCTGATGGGGGCTGTCTGGAAATGGGGTGATGGGGGTTAGGACTGGTAATGGGCTATGGGGGGGGGTTAGGACTGCTAATGGGCTAGAGAGGGGGGGTTAGGACTGCTAATGGGCTAGGGGGGGGGTTAGGACTGCTAATGGGCTGATGGGGAGGGGTTAGGACTTGAGGTGGGCTGTTGGGTGGGGTTAGGACTGGAAATGGGCTGATGGGGGGTTAACACTGGAGGTGGTCTGATGGGGTTAGGACTGGTAATGGGCTATGGGGGGGTTTAGGACTGATAATGGGCTATGGGGGGGCTGGGACAAGAAATGGGCTGATGGGGAGGGGTTAGGACTTGAGGTGGGCTGATGGGGTTAGGACTGGTAATGGACTGTGGGCTGATGGGGGGGTTAGGACTGGCAATGGGCTATGGGGGGCTGACTGGAAGTGGGGGGTTAGGACTGGTAATGGGTTATAGGGGGGGGGCTTAAACTGAAAATGGGTTGATGGGGGGTTAGGACTGGAAGTGGGTTGATGAGGGGGGGATAGGACTGGTATTGGGTTGGGGGGCTGCTAGGACTGGAAATGGGCTGATGCAGGGACTAGAAGGGAATGGATGCTGGGTGAGGCTGGAACTAGAAGGGAGCTGGTGTTGGGGGAGGATTAGAATGGGATGGGGCTGGGAGAGTAAAATGGAGAGGGGAAAAATATTTTGTGTGGGAGGGATAAAAAATCTACAATTGGCCGGGTATTGGGAGAGTAAGTGGGGATTGAGGATGGAGGGGTAAATTTTGAGTAGATGAAATAGGAATGAGGAAAGAGCCAAAGGAGAAAGATTAGTATGTTAAAGCAGATGTAGAGAGAGAATGGAAAAAAAAAACAAGAAGACAGAAGAAAGGACAAATGGACAGCAGATGGAGAGTTAGCAGAAGACACGAAGAAACCAGAAGAAAGTGGCTGGAACAATTGCAACTGAAAAAAAATGCACAAAAGGTAGAAAAATATCTCTTTATTTTGAATTTATTAACTGGAATATGTCAGCTCTGGGAAATGTGCATCATTAATTTTTGCGCTTTGTTTAGTACAAGAGGAAATTAATATATAGTTTTATTTCTACAGTGTTGTTGTATATTCCAAGTTTGGCTTTTGGGGTTCCCAGTTTAATTATTGTCTTCCTGTTTCTAAATTGTGATTCCTTGTTTGGTGATGGTCTGTTCTGCATGTGTAACTGAGCTGAGGTATTCTGTTTATATAATTCCTATTTGACATTGCCACTTGTTCTTTCCCCAGTAGGTCATGTATTGTTGTTCTCTGAGATGTATTGGTTTAATATTGCAGTGTTGCCTTTTGATAGGTAGAGTATGGTGCTTTGTGAGTCCTGGTAGTGCTGTTAGGATACGGCGGGTTTGCTATGGGTTCTAAATGGGCAGCGTTTGTAGTAGTTCCTAATGTGCCTGGCGGTTGGTACTGGATTATAGTAATGTAGAAACCTTTTAGTCTTTCTTTATCCATATACTCATTAAGAGGCATGTTTACTAAAAGTTAGTGTATGGTAACATTATGCAAATATTTATGCAAATGAAGCACCTTATGCAAATGGGGCTTTAATTGACGTGCTGGCACTTTGAGGAAATTCTTTGGTTTTGTGCGGCAGTTTGGGCACTCGGGCTCAAAAAGGTTAGCCATCACTGAATTAGACCATTGCCAGTATTCCAAAGTTTCTGTCAATGTCCAAACTCTGCGATTGTTAACTGAAAATCAAAACTTGATGTATTTTGGTGTAATTTAACAAAACTGAAAGTCAACTGTGTGCTTGTGCTTAATTATACTTCTGCTTTTCAATAATGATAAGTTTGACAGCAGGAATTGATGGCTAATGTTGGGGTTTGGTTTTAGCAGGTATATTGTTTTTAACAATTGAGTTTTCAACATATGGGTTGAGTATTAATGTAAAGAAAATGGAGGTAATGGTAGCGTGTTGAAATGTGGGCTATATGCTTCTTGCCACAATTAAGTTACATGAGGCTATTCTCTTCTGTGAAATCAGAAATATTACCTACGTATGATTTTTCAGATAGCCAGCTTAGTATGCACTCTTGTGCTAAGAAGGTTATAAAAACAGTATTTTATAAAGATTTGTATATTATGTTGAGTGTATCTTTGGATATCAATTTTCTGGGCTTTAGTGTATTTGTTATGACTATTGTAGTAATATTTACATTAGGCTACAGCTATCAATTTTAAAAGCATTTCAAGTTCCTGGAGGAAAGGTCCATAAACCATTATTAAGAAGTGACCGAAGATATCAATGCATGACCCAGTACAAGCATTGTGGAACTTGTGTCTCTTGGGGAAACTGCTAGGTACATATGACCTAGATTGGCCACTGTTTCAGGTGGTTTCCCCATAGAGCTGGCGAGTACAGGCATAGGAACCCTGTGAAAGAGGGAAAATGTCCTTGACTTGCCCCCACTTTTCTCTTCTTTCAACCAGAGATGATCTTTCTTTTTGCCAAATGTGCTTATCATACTTTTGTACTTATCTTCAGAGATATCTTTTAATGCCAAAAGTATTTATTATTTTTACTACATATGCCATCCATCACCTTTTTTTATTAGTGGTACTTTTTTAGTCCCATTTGTTTTCCCCCCTTTTCTTTTAAACAGATAGGGCTCTTACAATACAATGTCAGTTTCTTTTTCTTCCCCTTCCCTTCCCCCTTAATGTTTTGACCTTTTTGGTAAGTCACTATGCCATATGTTTTTTTTTTGAGTTGCTTTACATAAAATCTTGGTGTATGTTGTTTTTATACATGTACATACCTTATAGCAATGTTCCCTCTAATTTTCTGTAGGCTGTGGGCATTTCTTTTGAATAATAAAGCACCTGCTGTGACCACCACACCATTTTTAAAATGTCGAAACCAATAGCAATGAGAGGTGCAAAGCGTAAGAGAACGGCCAGAGCTTTTAAGCCTGAATGGCTTGAAGAAATGATTGAAACTGAGACACCGAAATCTCGGGATAAAACGTGCGTTCAACTGCGTGAAATATTCACTTACGAAGAGGATGACGGAGTAGTCTGTTTATACTGCCGAGATGCAAAAACCATCGGAGAGTTTTCGAATGGCAAAATTTGGGATGATGTGTGGAAACTGGACTTTTTGAAACGACATCTGTCTAGTAAGACTCATGCTGAAAGTGTTAAGAAACTTAGAGCTAAAAATCCAAATTTAAGAGGAGGATTATTTAACTTGTTGCTTGAGAGCACCGCTGAAAAAGAGAAAAGGCAAATTAGTAATGAACGGAAGCGTTCTACACCAGAAGAAATTAAAATTCTAATTGATAGTGTTTTGCTGGCTGTTCGGATGAATATTTCCATGCTCTCTGTTCAAGATATTAATGAACACATGTCCAAGTACATAACCATACCTGAAAGCTGGAGAAGCAAAAACTATTCGTTTGAATTTCTTGAAATTATAAACATGAATGTCCAAGATAAGCTCATGGCAGATGTTGCATCAGCAGCGTATCATACATTAACTATTGATGAAAGCACAGACATTTCTGTCAACAAATACTTAATACTGTACTTCAAATATCAGCCAGTAAATTCATGCCTGTATAAAAACTTCATTTGGTGGGATGCTACAGTTGGAAGCATGCGATGCTGCATCAATAGTCAGTGCACTCCGGGAATTCTATGGGAAATACAAGCTTGACCTTAACAAAATGGTCATGTTTACTTCGGATGGTGCCTCTGTCATGTCAGGCAGAATAAATGGTGTTGCTGCGCAGCTCAAACAAAATATTTCGCATTTAGTGCAGCAGCATTGTGTTGCCCATCGTGAAGATTTGGGGATCTCTGAATCATGGAAGGAAGTAAAGTTGATGAAAGAAGTTGAAACTTTCATGAGAACTGTTTACACAACCTTTTGTCGATCTTCTACTAAAAGGTCACAATTTAAAGAATTAGCAGATGCTTCTGAATGCGAGTCAATTGCTTTTAGACCTCTGAACGAAGTGCGGTGGTTATCTAGACATTTTGCTCTTCAAGCAATTATTCGAAATTATGATCCATTATTAAAATACTTTGAAGAAGATAAGGATAATGATCCCATTGCAAAGTACTGTTATAAAAAGCTAAACAGCCATCAATTCCATATAACATTGCAAATTTTGAATGATATTTTATCTGAACTAGCTTCATTAACAATGGCATTTCAGAAATGTGGGCTAACACCACTGGAAGCATATCATCTTGCACAGGGTAAGCTGAACAAAATCTGAATGCAATACTTGGGTGACACAGTAAAATGGACTGATAATGTTAAAAATCTTCTCGACAAGATACCTGGAGACGCTTCAGTGGATACTGGTTCCACACTTACTTTCATTAATATGCTGTGTCTGCATTTAGGGGAAAGATTTCCTGAAAATGAAATTGAGGAATGGTCTGCTTTTGATTTGACAGCAATAGCACAGTGTGATTATGAATTTGGAATTGAAAACGTCCGATCACTCTGTTTAAAGTACAAACAATTTCTTATGGAGGAACATATTATTGTTCAGCAGTACAATGACTTCAAGTTTTTAGTCGCAGAAAAAATCAAAAGCAAACTGATAAACAGTTTTCCGGATATGGTGACTTTGGCGTTTCAGAATGCTCAGTTTGCAGATTTAGCGAAACTGATCGATATTGGTGGAACATTTTTGGCTTCTAGTGCAGATTGTGAGCGTGGTTTCAGCTTGATGAACAGTTTAAAAACCAAAATAAGGAATCGCTTACATTTAGAACATTTGGAAATGCTGATGCGTGTTAAGAGTCATCTTCAAGATGGCGGATCAGTAGACCTTGATAAAATTTATTCAGACTGGGTACATTTGAAAGATCGAAGAGAGAAATTTTGAGAACATAGTAAGTGACGGCAGATAAAGACCAGCATGGTCCATCTAGTCTGCCCAGCAAGAGTAGGTGCACCTGTTGCTCTGTGCAGGCCACCTCTCCCCATGTCTTTGTTTAGGGGTGAACCCACCACTCCATGTAGGACACCGAACTCTTCTTCCATACATAAATTATTTACATGGAAAAACAATGGCTTTCAATAAAAATTAACTGAAATAATATCACACTTGTGATTGTAATTACTAGAAATTTTCCGCTTCATTTAGTAATCGTCTATTTTCATTTAATTTGATTAACATCAATGTGGTGTACATACTGTATTCTAATGTGAAGTCAAATTTTAAAGTATATAACTCCAAGTGTCGTTATGTAGCGCACAAAAAATTTAACCTTCCTTCAAAAGCCGCACAGCTGAAATTTTATGCACACACAGCCTACAGAAAATTAGAGGGAACATTGGTCCTAACAGAGAAACGTTGGATAGTGCTGCTACCTCCAGAGGGTAGCTCACCTCCAGGTCCTACAGTCATTCCTGAAGCATTAGGGCCAGCTTTTGTTCATGCTTTCCATCAGGCCACGCACTATGGGAAGACGGCCATGGAGAAAGCCCTAAGACCCCATTTTTGTATTTCACTACTAGGACTCCTGTCCGCTTCAGTGGCACAGCAGTGTTTGACATGTGCCAGGAATAATGCAAAGCAAGGTCACGTTCCACCCCTAAGAGTTCAGTCAGTAGGGGTGGCCCCCATGAGTGATATTCAAGTAGATTTTACTGAAATGCCACGAGCAAACTGATATCACTACCTGTTAGTTCTAGTTTGCACATTTTCTGGGTGGGTAGAAGCCTGTCCCACCCGAACTGAGAAAGCTCGAGAAGTCACTAAAACACTACTCCATGAGATTATACCTCGATTTGGAATACCATTGACTATAGGATCAGACAATGGACCCTCATTTGTGTCCCAAGTAACTCAACAGTTAGCTCGAGCTCTACAGATACAATGGAAGCTGCACACTGCCTACAGACCCGAGTTCAGGGAAGCTAGAACGCATGAATAGAACCCTGAAATCTCAGTTGTCCAAGCTTTGTCAAGAAACACACCTAAAGTGGCTCCAGGTTCTCCCTATAGCCCTTCTTAGGATACGCTCTGCCCCGACTAAGTCTTTGGGAGTTTCCCCTTTTGAGATTTTGTATGGGCGACCTCCACCCATTGTACAGGGAATCAAAGGTGATATGAAACAAATAGGATCTGAAATAACTAGACAAGAACTATTAGCTTTAGGTTCTGTTTTGCAGAGTCTCCATGCCTGGGTACAAGATCGATTGCCCATCAATCTGACCAAACCTTTGCATCCCTTCAAGCCAGGAGTGTCAGTGTGGATCAAAGAGTGGAGAAAGACCCCGCTGGCGCCGCATTGGAAGGGACCTTATGTTGTCATTTTGTCAACTCCAACTGCAGTAAAAGTCACAGAACTTGAACCCTGGATCCACCACAGTCGAGTGAAATCATGTCCTATCAATATCCAAAAAGACTACTTATTTATCCCAACCTATAAATTACAATGATAAAAGGATAAACCTGTGCCTAAATAACGTGCTATGAATACAAAATGTTTTTATTGGATAATTTGCCATGAAAAAGACACTTTCTCGTAGCAAATCCTCCGTTTTTATCTATTTAGAAAGGGGTCAACCCTTCATACCACACACTAAGGGATAATACCACAATTTCCCCCACTACTTAACTGAACCAGTGTTTTCCGAAAGTTTGTAGGACTTCTTAATTAGCACAACAGCGGAAGCTCCTTCTATTTTAACTCACCACCAATGGACATTCAAGCTGCGATTCTTCTCAGGGGCATTTCCCTTGTACTCCAACGATGTCAGACCCCGGAAAGCATAGTCACTCACCTGTAACAGGTGATCTCCGGGAACAGCAGGAATTTAGTCTTCACATATGGGTATTGTCGGTACCGACGGAGCCTGCGCGGGAACGCTCCCCAGCGTCCAATTAGAAAGCTTTTGGGAGCATCCCACAGTGCCTGCGTGCTGCCTTCCCGCCTTTCCCAACTGCCTCTCTCCAGTTGAGTTTAAAGCTGAGACAAAGAGAGAGAGAGGGAAAGAGAAAGAGATACAACTCCTAGGGGAGGTGGGTGGGTTGTGAAGACTAAATTCCTGCTGTTCCCGGAGATCACCTGTTACAGGTGAGTAACTATGCTATCTCCAGGAACAAGCAGAAATGTAGTCCTCACATATGGGGACTCCCTAGCTTTAGATGCCAGGGAGAGAACCCCAGAAGTTGTGTGTCCCTGTGAAAGGGCTCCACTTCCCCCCATGGATCTCTGGCATCCTACCAGGGATGGTGGGTAGGAGTTGATTAGGTATGGAACAGGTGTTGGAGAACAGCCTGACCAAACAAGGCATCCCGGCGAGAGTCCTTGTCCAAGCAGTAATGGGCTGTGAAGGTATGAACCGAGGCCCAAGTGGCTGCTTGACAGATATCGTCGATAGACACAGAGTGAAGATGAGCCATTGAAGATGCCATGGCTCTCACATTGTGAGCTGTGACATGGCCCTCCAGAGGAAGATTCTTACTCAAATAGGCAAAGGAAATACACTGTGCAATCCAGTTGGACAGTGTTCTCTTGGAGACTGGAAGTCCCAAATGAGAAGGATCAAAAGCAACAAAGAGTTGAGAGGACTTTCTATGTTGCTGTGTTCTTTGTAAGTAAAAGGCTAAAGCTCTTTTACATTCCAAAGTATGAACATTCCTTTCTGCATTTGATGCATGAGGCCTTGGAAAAAACACAGGCAGGTAGACCGCTTGGTGTAGATGAAAAGGCGAAACCACCTTTGGCATAAAGTGTGGACGAGTCCTAAGGACTACCTTATCATGATGGAACCTTGTATAAGGAGGATCAGCCTCTAGTGCCTGCAGCTCACTGATGCGACGTGCTGATGTGATTGCAATTAGAAAGATAACTTTCCAGGAAAGGAATTTCAACGAGGTAGTAGCTAAGGGTTCGAAAGGTGGCTTCATGAGCTGGTCAAGAACCAGGTTTAAGTCCCATGCCACCGGTGGTGGCCTAATGGGAGGCTTAGTTAGAAGGCCTCTCATAAACCTTGCTATAAGAGGATGGGAGGAAATAGGTTGTCCATTTAAAGGCTTGAAAGAAGCTGCAATAGCACTCAAATGGACCCTTACTGAGTTAGTCTTAAGTCCTGCATTGGATAAATGAAGGAGATACTCCAGTAATGATTCCAGAGGTATTGCAAGGGGGCTAATACCCTTCTGCGATCACCATATGGTAAATCTTTTCCACTTGAAAGCATAAGAGTGTCTTGTGGAAGGTTTCCTGGAAGCATAAAAGGATATCCTTTACTTGCTGAGAAAGGTTAAGATCATGAAGATCTAGGCCTTCAGCAACCAAGCCCTGAGATGCAGAGACTGGGGCTTGGGATGCCATAACATTCCGTCCTCCTGAGACAGGAGATCTGGAGCAGATCCTAACTCCAGAGAGGGAGATTGAGAGAGATGTAGAAGCAGAGGGCACCACACTTGCCGTGGCCAATGTGGAGCTATGAGAATCATACGGCCTCTGTCTCTCTGAAGCTTGAACAGGGTTTTGGGAATTAGGGGAATGGGTGGAAAGGCATAAAGAAAGTCTTGACCCCAATGAAGGAGGAAAGCATCCCTGGCCTGAGAGCCCTGAGCCGGAATTCTGGAACAGAACCGGGGAAGTTTGGCATTCAACGGACTTGCAAAGAGGTCCATGTCCGGGGTTTCCCAAATTTGAAAAATCTTGGCCACCTGGTCTGCATGTAGAGACCATTCGTGTGGAAGCAGAACTCGACTAGGTCTGTCTGCCCAAGAGTTTTGGATGCCTGGAAGATACACTGCCAGGAGATGAATCTGATGCTCTCTGGCGAGGGCCCATAGTCGCAAAGCTTTGTTGCAAAGTGACAGAGCCTGTTCCTCCCTGCTTGTTCACGTAGAACATGGCTACCTGATTGTCCGTATGAATGAGGACTGTCTTGTAGCTTAGCAGGGTGTGGAACACTCGAAGAGCAAGGAAGATTGCTCTGAGCTCTAAGAGATTGATGTGTAGATGAGTCTCCTGTGGAGTCCAAGTGCCTTGGGTGGAGAGGTCTTGCAGTTGAGCTCCCCAACCCATTGGTGAAGCATCTGTTGTGAGCGTTGCCTGGGGTAAAGGTTGTTGAAATGGGGACCCCACCAACAGGTTTTGAGTGGACTGCCACCATTGGAGGGACAAAATAAGGCGATTTGTGTTTGCTATTTTTGTCTGACAGGCACCCTGATGCCTGGGTCCATTGAGTGGATAAAGTCCACTGGGCTGCTCTCATATGGAGGCGAGCATAAGGAACCACATGCACGGTAGATGCCATGTGGCCTAGTAGTTGTAACATTTCTCGAGCAGCAAGATGAGGCTTTAGCACTGCTTGAGAAGCTAACTGCACCATGCGAAGGCAACGGGTCTGGGGAAGATAGGCTCTTGTTTTTCTGGTATCCAGCAAAGCTCCTATGAACTCTAGAGACTGAGTGGGAGTTAGACTGGATTTTGGGATGTTTATGACCAGACCTAAATACTGAAGGATACGCATTGTGCAAGATGGAGAAATCCTGGCCTCTGACTCTGATGGGGCTCGAATGAGCCAGTTGTCTAAGTACGGGAAGACTAATATTCCTAGAGTGCGAAGAAATGCTGCTACCACAGCAATGCATTTCGTGAATACCCTTGGTGCTGAGGCCTGGCCAAAAGGAAGCACCCTGTATTGGTAGTGCTTTCCTTGAAAAAGGAACCGGAGGAACTTTCTGTGAGTTGGATGGATGAGAACATGAGTGTACGCATCCTTGAGATCTAGAGAACAAAGCCAATCCTGACTCTGAAGGTATGGCAGCAGAGTTCCCAGAGAAATCATCTTGAATTTCTCTTTGAACAAGAATTTGTTCAATTCTCTGAGGTCTAAAATAGGTCTGTGCCCCCCTGTTTTCTTTGGGATAAGGAAATAGGGGGAGTAAAACCCTGTACCCTGTTGAGGAATGGGTACCTCTTCTATTGTCCCTTGGGCAAGCAGCATAGTGACCTCTTGATCTTACCATTGTGGGAGGGGGCATGTAGAGAAAGTGAAGCTTGTACCCCTCTTTTATAATGGAGAGTCCAATGTTCTGCTGTTATCATCTTCCCCCATCTGGGGGCAAAGTGACACAACCTTCCTGGAATGGTGGAAGGCTCTGGTCCGTTGAGAGCCAGGAAGGCTAAGTTCTCTAGATTGAAGTCAAAGGCCTTGTGGAGGCTGAGACGGTTAAGGCTTAGCAGTTTTTGCTTTCCTTTGTTTAGGTGGTTGCTGACTCTTTCGGGCAGGTTGACCTGCAGAACGTCCCTGCTGGGAATAAGAGGGATAAAACCTCTTCTTTTTGGAGAAGAATGTTTCTTGAAAGATTTCTTCCTTGCAGGATCAGCTGTGGCTTTGGATAATCTATCCAAGGTGGAGTTGTCAGCATCCAACTCATTGGCTTTCTCTTGCCAATTTTTGCCGAATAGATTCTCACCTGTACAAGGGATATTGCCCAGTTTGTCCTGCACCCAGAGCTCCAAAATCAGATGCCTGGAGCCAGGCAATTCTACGTACACCTATGGCAATGGCAGAGGTTCTGCTTATGCACTCACAACAGTCAAAAGCCGCACGACTGACAAACATAGAAACATCCTGGGCATGTTTAACCAGTGTGAGAAAATCCTGCCCCTTATCAGGAAGAAAAGGGCTCAAAACCTCTAAATCTCCTGTGACTTCCTTAAGGAACATTCCCATATATAAAATATAGGAACTGATCCTGGCAGAAAGCATGGAAGCCTGGAAAGTACAACGTACAAAGGCATCCAAAGTTAGACACTCACGTTGTGGAAGATTAGAGGCATGCCTCTTTGCACTTCTGATCCTTCTCATAGCTGATTCCACTACAACAGAGTGGTGAGGAAGCTGAGTCTTCTGGAAACCAGGACACGGAGGTACTCGATACATGGTATCCAGTCTACGAGAGTGAGGAGAGGTGGTAAGAGGTGTTTCCCATATTCTCAACATGAGATCATGTAAGATCTCATGAATAGGCAAAGTAGCTGCCTCCTTAGGAGCCTTGGGATATTGTAGACTCTCCAACTCCTTTGCCCTGGGCTCTGTTTCAGGAGCCACAGTAATGGAAAGACCTCGAGCCACCTCCCTGATAAAATCCTGAAAGGAGATATCTTCTGGAGGAGACATCCTACATTTAGGAGAGGAAGGCTCCTCCGGGAGAAATACTCCGGTACCGACGGAGCTGTCAGAATCCTCAGACTCTTCCGAGGATTCAAAGTACCTTCTGTCTGGATGCTCTTGTAGAACATGATACCTGTACTGACCGAAGTTGGTGCCAGGGGGAATCGGTACCAGTGTATCAGTACCGGAAGGCATAGCATGACTGGGTGCCGGCAATGCAGACACCGATGTCACTGCCGATGCTGTCGGTACCAGTACCGATGCCAGAGTCGGTACCGGTTGAACTGTCTGACGCGGTTCAGAGGGTGTTGATGCCGCAAGGAGAGCCGCCAGACTGCATTCAATAGCCAGGAACCTCTGGTCTATCGACGCTGCCAATGCCTGGGTATCGGTACCAGAGAAAGCAGCCGGTACCCCAGAGCATGGCACCAGTAGTTCTGCCGAGGTTGAGGCCTCGAGAACATCCTGGAGCCCCAATAATGCTTTGGAAGCTGAAGCCTCCCGCCGGGGCAATTTTGCTGGTACAGAACCCTCAAGGGCAATGCCAGAGGCATCTCGATGCTTGGAAGGAGATCTACCCTTTGAGGACCGGCCAGACTTATGTTTAGTTACCTGAGATCCATGGGAGGAAGACGAAGCCCTGGAAGACGTCGATGCCACAGAGGCTGCATCGGAGGAAAAAAGGGTGCTGAGCTTAGCAGCCTGGTTTTGTCGACCCCTCTTGGACATCATGGCACAGGCCATACACTCCGAGATGGAGTGGTCAGGACCTAAACATTTAAGGCACCACTCATGGGTGTCGGTGACGGAGATGGTACCACCACACTTGGTGCACTTCTTGAAATCCGAAGCGGGTTTTTCCATAGTAAAGGCAATTTTGGGCCTAAGGCCCAAAAAGGCGCGTGTACCTGAAGAGGAAAGGTTTGGAAAAAACAATATATATATATATTTTTTTTTTTTTTTTAAAAAGCAAGAAAGAACCGGCGGTACCGGTATAGTGTCGAGGGAAGGCAGACGCGACCACAAAAAAGCAGAATAGGAAAAATTTTCTGCGGTGACAGGAACGACAACCTGCTGGCTCCGTGGAAAACGAAGAACTGGAGAGAGGCAGTTGTGAAGGCAGCACGCAGGCGCTGTGGGATACTCCCAAAAGCTTTCGAATTGGACACTGGGGAGCGTTCCCACGCAGGCTCCGTCGGTACCGACGATACCCATATGTGAGGACTACATTCCTGCTTGTTCCTGGAGATAACACTTTTCACCGTATTTACTCGTGTCCACTCCAAATTAATTCCATGCAAACTGCTACACGTCGCTGCGTTTCAGGCCTCTGAGCCTCCCCACCCTTCTTCATGCTCATTGCATAATGCAGACTCTTCCTCTCCTTACTTTTTATTGGTCCAATCCTGTCATGTGGTCATCAAATCATGTAGGCATTGGCTGTTCGCTGAAAATGTCTCAACATTAAGCAATCAAACTTCACCAATCCAAAGCTAGATTTAAACCCTTCGGAGCCACAGACTTCAGACAGTACATCCAAAATTGTTCATGATACTGTAACCGGGATAGCCAATCTCCTCCTCTAGGGTTCTCTGGGCTACTCCGGTCTCAGAGGGTGACATACCTACACGTGACTGACGCATACTGCTGTCCATGGAGAACCCGTTACGGTAAATAATCTCACTTTCTTTGCAACAGGACTGGTCAAGAATGTAACTAGTATTCCGGTTATCTTTGGTTGCTTCTTACCCATTTCATTTGTCAGGTGACATGTGCCAGTGCCCTTGGGACTACTAATTGATTGCAGGTTTTCTGCTGGTTTCCTTGTTTACTTCAGCGGCTCCCAACAGAGGGCGACTTTGCAAGGGTGCATCACATAGACTCTTTGGGAAGGGCAATGTTGCTCATTGTTTCCTTTTCCTCATGCTTGGGCAACCTCGACAAAGTCAGGGGTGAGTAGTATGAGGGGTTTGGTAGGTATTTTAGAAGTGTTTTGATAGTCTTTGAGATCTGTTTTGTTACAGGAATACTGGCGAGATAGAGGCTGCACAGACCCCATTGTACCATGACATCAAAAAGATCAAGCAAATCATTCTCAGTCTCTATCTGTTGGTTGACAGTGTTAACTCGTGCATCTAAGCTGGACTGGAGGGACTCAAGGAAAGACAATTAGTAGGTAAGGTCTAATTTCACCTTATTACGTCCGCCTGCCTACTAAAATGGCAAATGGTTTCCTGCAGGACTTACAGTCCATTCCACCAGGGATTATATTGCTTTAAGAGCGGAGTTTGATTTGGTGCCACTCCTCAAATTTGGTAAGGCAGCAAAGAACTTATCCCTGCGTCCTTTTGCACATCACTGTCTGGAGGCTCGGATACAGAGGAAGGTGCCATTTTGGACATGAGTGCAAGTAGGCCAGGCTCTCCTGTCCACCCATTCATTGTCTGGTACTGTTTTGGTACATTCCATGTGTCTGACTGAACTGGACTGAGGAAAGATGGAATTAAGGCCTTACAGTTGCAATCAACATTATTGCAGTTGCAATCAACATTATTGGCACCCTTGCATTTTAGGTATGTTGTATACAATATCTTGAGAAATAATTTGAAATATTCCAACTGTATGTTATCATATTTTAATAGTATGTTCAAAGGTATAAAAGCAACAAAAAAATATGTCTGTGCAACTTAGACATAGTAATTTGAGAATAAAATAAAATATGACCTGGACAAGATTGATGGCACCCCTCGCTAATATTTCGTTACACAACCCTTGGTAGTGATGACAGCCACCAAACGTTTCTTGTAGCTATCTATAAGTTTCGTACATCTATTTGCTGGTAGTTTCTCCTATCTTCAACTGCTATTTGTTCCAGCTCATGAATGTTCCCAGGATTCCTTTTACCAATGGCCGATTTTGGCTCTTTCCAAAGGTTTTCGATTGGATTGAGATTAGGACTCATTGCTGGCCAATTTAAAAAGGTCCATTTGTTCCTTTTTAACCATTCTTTGTACTTTTGGATGTATATTTTGGGTCATTGTCCTGCTGGAGGATGCATGACCTTTGACCCAGACTTCTGACGCTAGAGCACATTTCGCTCCAAATACCTTGGTGGTCCTCTGACATCATGATTCCTTTAATACGTTCCAGGCCTCTAGTTCCTAAGGCAGCAAAACAGCCCCACAACATTATGGAATCTCTACCATATTTAACTGTAGAAAGGGTGTGTCTTTACTTTTCATTATAAGCTTCATTTCTTCTCCTGTAAATGTATCGCTGGTCTGCATTGCCAAAGAACTCAGGTTTGGTTTCATCTGTCCACAGAACATATTCCCAGAAGGATTGTGGTTTCTCAAGGTGGGTATGGGCAAAGATCAGGTGGGCCTTCTTATGTCTGTCTTTGAGCAGTGGGGTCCTCCTAGGCCTTTGCCCATGAAGTCTTTCTTTGTTTAGTGTGTGGGATATAGGGTGTGGGTTGAAACCACCACTCCAGATTGCAGTGTGCAGCGGCGGCCAAGAAAGCAAATAGAATGCTAGGTATCATAAGGAAAGGGATGGAGAATAAAACAAAGGATATTATAATGCCTCTGTATCGCTCCATGGTACGACCGCACCTTGAATATTGTGTGCAATTCTGGTCACCGTATCTTAAAAGGACATAGCGTTATTAGAAAAAGTACAGAGAAGAGCCACCAAATTGGTGAAGGGGATGGAAGGCTACTCCTATGAAGAGAGGCTAAAAAGGTTAGGGCTCTTTAGCCTGGAAAAGAGACGGCTGAGGGGAGATATGATAGAGGTCTATAAATTAATGAATGGAGTGGAACGGATAAACGTGGATCAATTGTTTACGCTATCAGAATATAGAAAGACTAGGGGACATGTAATGAAGCTACAGGATAAACTATTTAAGACAAATAAGAGAAAATATTTTTTCACTCAACGTGTAATCAAACTCTGGAATCTGTTACCGGAGGATGTAGTAAGGGCTGTTAGTATAGCTGGGTTTAAAAAAGGTTTGGACAAGTTCCTGGAGGAAAGGTCCATAAACCACTATTAAAAAGGGACCCAGGATATCAATGCTTGACCCAGTACAAGCATTGTGGAACCTGTGTCTTTTGGGGATATTGCTAGGTACGTATGACCTAGATTGGCCACTGTTGGAAACAGGATACTGGGCTTGATGGACCTCGGTCTGACCCAGTATGGCATGTCTTATGTTCTTATAAACCACCACTCCAGATTGCTCCAGGTCAGCCTTAAGCTCTTTGGATTTTGTACATGGTACTTTTCCAACAATTCGCACAACCTTCAAAGACCTCTTGGATTAACTTTAGTCTTCCTGCCATGTTCTGGGAGGTTCTTGACAGTTCCATGAGCAGAAAACTTCTTAACACTGTGTACAATAGATACAGGAATCCCAAGGTCTTTGGAGATGGCCTTGAAGCACTCTGAAGTCAACCAGTGCTTGCAGCTTGCTGATTCAGCATGCTGAGGTGATGGCCACCAGAAAGAAGCTCTTCCATAAGAGGAACATGAGGGTTGCCTGCTCTAGGGGCTCGACCAGGAGCCCTGTAAGTTGTTGCAGGACAATACTGAGGTCCCATCCCGGCATCGGAGGCTTCACTGGAGGGTATAGGTGGTTGAGGCTGCACATAAAGTGGGTTACCAGCAGGTGGCTTGAGATTGGCTTGTCGTCGACCTTGTCATGGTAGGCCACAATGGCACTCAGGTAAGTCCTGATTAAGGATGGCTTTAACCCCCCTTGGGAAAAGGAAAGGAGGAATCACAGGAGCTCTGGAGTGGGGCAGGAGAATGGGTTTTGCTACTCAGCCTCACACCATGTATTTATTTTATTTATTTATTTATTTGAACAGCTTTTATATACCGCTGCTTCCAAGGATCAGCAGCGGTTTACATTACAACAAAAGTCAAAACAGACACATAGAACATTATAAACTATATTACATTATATTATATTATATTATTACATTATATTATTATTATTATTATATTATTATATTATGTACTGAATCTGTCCCATTTGGTGGCGTAGGACCTCTGCGTTGCAGGGCGTCTAGTTGCCAGGAGGTAGCTGGTGAGTCTTAGGGATGCCCATTCAATATCCAGGCAGTGAGAGCCAGCGACTTCAAGCTGGGGTGAAGTGTCTGCCCCTTGTTCTGGGTGATTAGGTCTGGGTACATTGGCAGCTGCAAGTGTCCGCTGGATAGTTGTAGCAGCAGCGGGAACCATGGCTGCCTGGGCCAGAAGGGGACCATGAAGATGACCTTTGCCTCATCTTGCAAGATCTTCTGGAGTGCTCTGGCGATGAGCGGAGTTGGCGGGTAGGTGTAACAGGTTTGCGATTCCCAGTTGACTTGAAGGCATCTGCCGCTGTTCTGCATTTGGATGGCTGTTTGGAGAAGAAGGCGAGCCACTTGGCGTTGTCCTCGCTAGCGAAAAGGTCCATTGCAGGGGACCAGCAGAGGCAGAAGAGGTGCGACATGATGGAGGGATTCAGAGACCATTCGTAAGGTGCAAGGTGTCGGCTGAGGTTGTCCACCAGTGTGTTATCGTCTCCGGGTAGGTAAGAGGCCTGGAGGTGTGCCCCTATGGAGATGGCAAACGTCCAGATCTTGTAGGTCTCCCTGCACAGGGGACATGAGCCTGTGCCCCCTTGCTTTTGATATAGAACATGGCCACCTGGTTGTCCGTTTGTACCAGTATGGCTCTGCCCTGAATCCAATCTTGGAAGGTGTTCCTGATGGCTCTGAGTTCCAGTAGGTTGATGTGAAGGTTGAGGTGGTGTGCCCCCATCCCCTTTTTTGAAGCATCGGCGATGAGGGAGATGTGTGTTTGAGGGGGGGGGGGGTCGCATTGGCCACCCCTTGGTTAGGTTTCACCTCATCCACCACCAAAGGAGGGTTCTCTTGGTGTGGATGTCCACAGGGATCCTGTGTCACAGGGGCTGTCTGTGCTGGTCCCAGTGGCGGCAGAGGTGCCACTGTAGTTAACGCATGTGAAGCTCGGCGTGGGTGATAACATGGACCGCTGCTGCCATATGTCTGAGTAGGTGTAGGAGGGCATGCGCCGAGGTGGTGCTTGTTCCTGCCATGCGGGCTGCCAGAGTAATTATCTTACCTACCCTCTGGGGTGGTAGAAAGGCTTTGGCTTGCGTAGTCTGGATCTGTGTGCCTATGAATTCCAGCGCTTGTGTGGGTTCTAATTGTGACTTCTTGTGGTTTATGAGGAAGCCCAAGGACTGGAGAAGAAGATCCGCCCGTAGTCTGTAGGTCTTCCAGTGCTTCTCTTTGAAAATGTGCCGCAATCAGCCAGTCATCTAGGTAGGAGAAGACGCAGATGATGGTCTTGCATAGATGTGTAGCAGTCACCGCCATGCACTTCGTGAAGACTCTGGGTGCGGAGCAGATGCCAAAGGTGAGTGCCTTGTATTGGTAGTGCCGGTCGCCCACCACGAAGTGTAGAAATTGCTTCTGGGAGGGGTGTAGAGGGGATGTGGATGTTGGCATCCTGGAGGTCCAGGGATGCAAGCCAGTTGTTTTCCTGGATGAGAAGAAGGATGGTTCCGAGGGAGTGTATGCAGAACTTCTCTTTTAGGACCTGTTTGTTGAGAAGTCTGAGGTCAATGATGGGACGCCAGCCTCCTGACCTTTTTGGCACGAGGAAATATCACGAGTAGAAACCTTGGTTGCGCTGGGGGGTAGGGCTTTAAGCAAGAGGAAGTGCTGAGTCTCCCTGAGGAGGTGCGGAAGGTGCTGTCCTGATGCCATCCTCCTGGGTGGTGCTGATGGGGGGTGCTTTAGGAAGCAGATGCGAAGTCCCTTGCAGATGATCTCCAGCACCCAGTGGTCGGTAGAGATGTCCACCTAGGCCTGCGCGAAGTGGGTCAGCCTGCCCCCCACTGCGATGGTCTCTTTGCTTGAATGGGGTAGCTTTAGAAATGGAGGAGGGTTGGGGTTTCTGCTGCTTCTCTCCCTTTACCATGATTTGTTTGTGTAGAAGGTTTGGTAATGCTGGTTTTTCTAGTAGCTGTTGTTGTGATAGTGATAGGAGTTGTACTTACGAGCTAAGTAGTACTGTTTTTGCGAGTTGTGCCGCTTTGGTGGGCGAGTCCCTCATTGGACAGGATCTGCAGGGTCATACAATCTTCTTTTAGACCATCCACTGTCTCCTTGACCTTGCTGCCGAAGAGGCTGTCCCCCGAGCAGGGGGTGTTCGCTATGTGTTCATGTGTGTCCTCGCAGAGATCAGGATGCTCTTAACCATGCCACCTGCCAAGCAGCGATCGCTGTTCCTACGCTCCTGGAGGCAGTTTCAAAGGACGATCTGATGAAGTGCTTCCCGCAGTCCCTGAGATCTTGTAGAATGGGGCCGAGGGTGTCACAAGCGTCCAGGGATAGGGAGGTGATGTGTTCCTGGCTTTGGTGAGGAGGGTGTCATGGTACATCACCATCTGGAATTGATGGGTGGCGATTCTAGCGTTGAGCATGGCTCTCTGGTAGACTTTTCTCCCCACCCCATCGAAGGTGCAGGGGTCTTTCCTTGGTGGTGCATTGGCTTGAGAGCGTGAATTCTTGTTGCGCTTCAGGGGAGATTCCACCACAATGGACTGATGGGGGAGCTGTGGGTTGTCAAAGCCGGGTACGGGTTGGACCTGATACTTCAAATAGAGTCGCTTGGTAGTGGCTGGAGTACCTGATGAACGGGAACTGCCACCATGGACTTGGGGGCCTCCAGGAATTTGAGGATCCCCATAACCTCGTTCCTAGGGTTGGGGGTGACTTCCGGTGATACCCTAAATTCCTCCAAAAGATCACAGTGAACCTGGGGCTATGTCAAGTCTTCTGGAAGAGAGGCCGGAATGGGTGCATTCAGAAGCGGTCTAGGAGAGGGTGGAGAAGTGGATGGGTCCTCACCCTCTGATTCCCAGGCGGAGTCCAGGATACCACCCTTCTCCCCCGGCTGGAGGTCCTCCAGGGGAGAGCAGAGAGGTGAGGGGGACTGGGAGTATGTCAGGCTGATGAGGTCAGGCTCCGGTGGGCTGGAGAGAGGGGGGGGGAGCTCGAGGGGCCCTGTGGTCCCAAAAATTGCTGGGCCATGAATCTGCCCCACAACTCCATCAACTCTGGGCTCAAAGTTGCTGTTGTTCAATTCTGGAGCTGAAGGTGGATGAGTTCTGGCGGAGGCCTGCAGGTGGAGCAAGTGGGCAGAGTTCATGAGAGCAGGACTAAAGGGCTGTGGAGGCACCTCCTGGCCAGAGAGGGCAGCTGAGGAACTGCTGAGAGAGTGATGCCAGTGCCAAGATCTCCGGGAACGATGGCTCGAGGAGGCGGCGTGCTGGTGGCGGGAAGAGCTGCTCCGATGGAGGTGCCTGCTCCCGCAGTGGCAGTGCCTGCTGCTATGTGACTTGAGATGCGGCAGCATCTGCACATGAGGAGAACTCCTATTGCTGCGGTGTGGCCGGTGGCAGCTGGAGGCCTGAAGAGGAGTTACAGACACGTGGGAAGAAGCAGGCTGGAAGAAGGGGGGCTCCGAGGATTTCGGGAGTGTCATCGCAGCACCGAAGATGTCGACGGAGGCTCTGAGGGAGGAGACAGGATCGGAGGCATGTAGGTGATGCGGTAAGGAGAGGGTGCTGGAGAGGCTTATCTCGGGGGTCGCGGAGCATGCAGAAGGGATCGCGGGGGGCTCTGACCGTTTCCTAACAATGCAATCAGCCTGCTCGCTCCTCCAGGGGTCTGCAGGAGCGGCTGTGGCCTTGTGCTCTTTGCTTTTTCCATCTTGCTTTCTGAGCACGTGCGAGTTCAGGCACTTAGGGCACCAATCCTAGGCAGCACTGGAGCCGATTTTGCCTTTGCAGCTGCTGCACTCTTTCTAGTCTGGCCCCTCTTGCTTGGTGTCGGTAGAGAGAGTCTTGTAATTATTGTGTTTTTTTTGTTTTGTTTGTTCTTTTGGAGGAGAGCGTTGGTATCCATCTGTCCAGAAAGGCAGATGAAAAAAAACTGAGGCAGGAAGGGCTGGGACCCGGCACAGGAAGGGGAAGGACAGGAAGCTCAGAGGAATTTAAAAAACAAAAAGAATTTTAATTCCTTTGAGCTATTGGAGAGCTACTCCGGTTCCAGAGGGCGACACACCTATGCGTGGCTGACTCATAATGCTTGTCCATGGAGAAAAAAAAACTGGAATACACTAGCCATGACTCAGGCACATGCCTTTCTTCCACAAGTAAGATTCACCAGTGGCCCTAATAGAAAATAGAGAAAGCAGACACCAATGAAGAACAGCTTGAGAATATTAATCCTTGGCTTCCACCGTGCATGCAATGCCAATGGTCTATCACCAGAAGAACAAGGCCACAGAGCAGATGTGGCTGCTTCTTGCACCAAAGTAAGAGCCCAACCTGCCTATTGTCCATCCTGAAGAGTAGAAGCACCGTCATGCCCCCACTGCAAGGCAACTAGTGTACAACACCTGGAATTCCATGGTAGTCTCCCTTCCAAACACTAACCAGGCCTGATCCTGCTTAGCTCAAACTCCAGCACAAGCAGCCTCTCTCATGGTAGTGTGGCCATAGTCCACAATAAAACGCGGGATGCAAATACAGATCAGTGCCCAAATACAAGTTAACTTCCTGCCCTCCAAGATGAAAAGTTCTGCTAAAATGGGCACCTGTCTGCTCCCCACTGAGAATGCACTGCGCCAACACTCTACCACAAGTTGTGTCCAAGATGACATCCTAGGCTGCTGCTGGGGAAGCTACCATTCCATCTTCCTCAGACTTACCTCCAAGTGACAGGAACTTTACTCCAGTCCTTCATCTAACCCCCATAGGTGAAAGCTGGGCTCCCAGGGGAATGGAAGAGCTCAAGGGTATCGAGACCTTTCCCACTAAAATAAAGGTCTCCCTCAAGGATCATCTCTTTCAGCTTTACTCTTCAACCTTTACTTACAGCCAGTGTGCAAAATAATACAAGATTACAACATATACTATCACCTATACGCAGACGACCTAATGATATACACCGCCCTAGACACAAGGAACCCCCAACTACTCCAGCATCTCATCCTGTATGACAGTAATAACTGAATGGTTAAATCTATGCAACTTCAAGATCAACTACAAAAAATCGGAAGCCCTTATAGTCACAAAAGACCCCACATTCAAACCTCCAGAAAACATAACAATTGGAAATAGATCAATCCCAGTAAAAAACGAGGTAACATACCTGGGAATTTACCTTGATCAGAGTCTCAACTTCCAGTCCCACATTAGTAAGACTACCTCCAAAGTCTATTACAAAATGAAGTTTCTGCAAAACCTTTGACCTTTACTCGATCAGAACCACTTCCGGTCCATTTGTCAGGCGCTAATTACACCACATTTTGATTATTGCAACCTAATTCTACACAGCTCACCCAAACGTGCAACCCAAGTCTTACTACTAGCCCAAAACACAGCAGCCCGACTAATCACAAGATCCATCAAACATGACCAGATCACCCCCATACTCGAATCACTTCATTGGCTCCCCATCAGTTCTCAAATAAAATATAAAGCCATAATGATGGCATTCAAAATTCAACACAACCAATCCGCCGGTTGCTTAAAAACATAATCAGAAGAACCCCTGACAGCAGATCAAGGAGAACCAAGCACCAAAACTCCCTTGCAAACACTACATCACATACAGGCATCTCCCAGAATACCCTACACGAGTATTTGAATTCTACATCCCTTCACTACGGAACTCTCTCCCACTCCTTCTGAGAGCCACCAAAGACATCACCGACTTCAGGAAACTCTTGAAGACACACCTATTCATCGAACGTTTCTATAACCCTCCAGCCGTGTAATATATTGACTATAATTCCAGATAGATCTGGAAATCCCCAGGCACCCGCAGAGCTTAAGCTTTATGTAAATAGTTAAATTGTTAAATGTAAGCACTGTTAACAGCTTTTGTATATAGTTCTGATTAAACGTCTTATGTAAACAAAGTTCTGTTCTATGTAAACCGCCTTGAGAACCTGAAAGGCGGTATATTAAAAAAACTGTTAAATAAATAAAATAAGGGTGAAAAGGAGGCCCTGACCCCTCTAGCTGCCCAAAATAAAAATGTTTATGGGCCCTGCAGAACTCTGGCTCCCATGGAGGGGCTGATAAGCAGCCAACTAAACTGAACTGAACACAACCAGAAAGCAGTTTCAAGAGCTGCTGCAAAGTTGATCAACAAGTACGGCCCCGGGGCCACGGGCAATGCTCCGCCCCAAAGCTGCCAACTGAAGTGGCTGCAGTGCTTACTAGTGGAAAAAAAAACAAAAACAGAAACAGCAGAGGCCATAGGAATGGCACTGGGCCCCTTGCAGGGGGTCCCAGAATGGTGGCAAGTGTGCCCCAGACTTTGCAGCCATAAGCAGGGAGGGGGAACAAAAGCAGCTGCTGCAGTAAAAAACCTCAGCCATGCAGCCTTGAAGACAGAAGCAGCAAAAGCAAAAAAAAATAAAAAATAAAAAAAAACACAAAAAGGGGATGTAGGCCGTGACAAAAAGGGAGTGCTAAAAAGGGCTGAATGCGAAAACTTCAGCAAAGAAGCCTCAGACACCTATGCAAAAGCCTGAAGCTCTTATTAGAAAGTAACAGAGTTACATACCTCCCACTGAATTCAATGGGGGGGGGGGGAAGCAATTAGAGGGGGCAGAAAAATAAATATCAGAACAACGAAGGACATGCAGATAAGGACAAGAGGAAAGGGGGGAGCCTTGGCCCAACTTACCAACATCTCCTCCCCCCCCCCAGAAACTCGGAGTCCTCCTGCTCCTCTTTGACCCACCGAGTACCAGTAATACATGATAAACAGTGCTGGAGCCTGGGCAGCTGGTAACTTGAGAATTCTGTCACAACCTCACTCTAAGCACCATTGGGCCTTTCAGGACACAATCCTAAGGCCACTGCACTATAGTGTAGGCCAGGGGAGTCAGGCCTATCTGCACTGCTGCACCAGGCCACACACTTGCCACTTACTGGAAGCAAAGTTTACTGGCTTCTTTCAATGCTGCGCCACAGGATATACCAAGTGATATCACATCACTAAAAGTTACTCAAGTCTGCGTCCATCCTTTGGCAAGGGAGCATAAGCCACTTGTCTGGACTGGTCTTGCAGGTCGATAAGGAAAAAACAACCACCACCAACAACAAAAAAAAGTTACTCATCTGTAGTAAGTTCTCCTTAACCTGCTGTCCATGGAGAAGTTTTAATCACACTGGATAATTTCCTTTCCTTGAATCCTGCTGGACTAGTCCAGACAAGTGGTCTATGCTCCCTGGCCAGCAGGCAGAGGCAGATTTTAGCAACTTTCAGTGGCAATATTGCTTTGTATATCCTCTGATGTAGCACTGAGAGAAGCCAGTAAGAGCCTTCACAAGCAGTAGGCAAAAAAATTGAAAACACACTAAGATAAAATTCCAAAACGATTAGCAAAAAAACAAACAATTAACAATTGAAAACAACTGGAACTCTAGAACTTCGATTTGGCTATCTTACTATATCTTACAGCTTGGTCAGGCTCTACAACAGGTAAGAATGCAAAGGCAGTATGACTCCCCAATCCAAAGCCAAATCTTCCAAGGTGGGATCTGGACTGGTCTAGCAGGATTCAAGGAAAAGAAATTAATCAGGCATTATTAAAATTTCTCTTCCTTATCCTGATAGGTACATCCCACTCGTCTGGCTGGCCTAAGTATTCAGGACACAGGGTGGGAAGATGACATTCTGGCTAGAACAATCTTGTCAAAAGGCACCATCAGAACTTGTTCCCACATGCAACCAGTAGTGCTTCGCAAAAAGGTACTCAACTTACAGATGTCTTGTAGGCCCGAGACCTAGTCAAGTGAGTTTGGACTCCCTCTGGAACCTGCTTTCTAGCCAGAAGGTATGCTGAACTGACGACATCTTTGATCCAGTGGGAATGGAGGACAAGGCCACTGCCTGTCCTTTTCTGGGCCACTGAAAAGCAAAAAAGCTGGTCTGATCACTGAAAAGCATTAGTCACCTCCAGGTATCTAAGCAACACTCTCCTCATATTGAGGAGCAGAGGGAGATCTGTCCAGAGGTCTTCCCCCATAAAAGGAGAGCAAAATCACTTCCCAATTTAGGTGAAAAAGAGGGGAAAGCATTTTTGGCAGGAAGGATGAAATGGTTTGCAAGGCAACGGAAATGGTGGCAATCAGCAAAACAAGGCTCATGACAGGAAAAGGCTTGAAGCTCCTAGAGCCATTAGGCAGAGGCTATTTGCCACCAGAAAAACTATCTTACAGTCAAATTTTTGAATGTGGCCTTATGAATGGGCTCAAAAGATGGACCTTTCAGAGCCTCCAACACAGGGATGATAGAGGGGCTAAACAGATTTGGCATCCTGTGCACCCAAAGGAAGGGAGCAACATCAGGGTTGGTCAACAAGTACAAATCCTGCACCCACCCTCAGTAGCATGCCAAGTCCACAACTTGAACCTTCAGAGAGTTCAGGGCCCAGCACTGATCCAAGCCTGCTTGCAAGGCGGCTAGTATGGCCCCAATGTCTGCTTTCCTAGCTGACAGGGCCAGAGGGAGGACACCAGCTCTCAAAAACACCTTTATACACTTGCATACATTAAGGTGTAGGTCCTACAGGCCATGGCTACTGTGTCCGAGTAGCCATTGTTAGCTAGTTTTCACCTCTCAAGGGCCAAATCATAAGCAAGAAGGGAGCAGAGTCCTCCATTATCAGGGGCCCTTTAAGGAGGTCCTTCTCCTGTGGAAACCAGAGCAGAGATCCCAAGCAGCAGACCCATGAGGTCCACGTTCCATGGCCTGAGCAGCAAGTCTGGGGTGACCAGAATCACCAGGCCTGAATGTGTCCAAATCCTACAGACAAGATAGCTTACTAGAGGCGGCGGGGGGGAGGAGGGGAGAAAAAAAATACAGAGTACCCTCTTTTTGGGCAACACTTGAATCAAGGCATCCAATCCCACTGCCTCTGGGTCCCTATGGTAGCTGAAGAAGACACTCACCTTTACAATGTCATGCATGGCCATCAGATTGAATACTGGGAGCTCCTCCCATCTCTGCACTATGAGCTCGAATGCATGGGGACTCAGCTCCCACTCCCTGGGATCTAACATGTTCCAACTGAGAACGTTGGCCTGCACATTGTCAACAAGGAGAGAGTGGCGGCCTAGTGGTTAGGACAAGGTATCTCAGGCTGGAAGGCCAGGGGTTCAATTCCCACCTGGGGACAGCAATCTCAGGGCAGAAGGACTGGGGCTTCTAGTCCTATAGGCATTTCTTGTGGCTTTGGGCAAACCACTTAACCCTCCATTGCCTCAGGTACACAGATTGTGAGCCCTTTGGGGACAAGGGAATGTATCCAGTACCTGCTTGTAGTGATTGTAAACCACTCTGATGCTACAGTATATCAAGAAATTGCATAAACAAACACCCACTATGTGAGTCTCCAACAGAACAGCTAGGTGGCTCCTTTGCCCAGCTACACAGAACAGCCACCTGAAGTGCCACTTTGGCTCCCTGGGCCCCTCCTTGCTTCTTGATAAAGGCCATTGCTGTGGCATTGTCTGAGAAGACCCAGACCACTTTGCCCTCCAAGGATTGCAACCCTCTAGGGCCAGATGGATCACCTTGGCTTCCAACTGGTTGATGGACCAGGATGCCTCCTGGAGGAACCAAACCCCCTGCCTCATCTGACCTAAGTAGAGGCTGACATCAGTAGTCAGAACTACCCAATCTGGGGCTTCCAGAGGCAAGTTGCACATTAGATGGCAGGCTTTCTTCCACCATGCCAACTGACCCTTGAGGTCCCTTGAAAGAGCTTGCTTGAAGAGCTGTGAGCACAAAGACCATAGGGACAGAAAGTGATTCCGAAAGATACAGATGTGCACCCTAACCACAGGACCAACTCCAGAGCTGATGTCATTAACCTCAGAAGCTGCAGATTGGTCCCTGAGCATAGGACCGAATGTTGACAGAACTACCACTTGTGTCTTTAGCTTCAGTATCCTTTCTGTTGTGAACACACACAACCTTGTAGGATTTTAAAAGCACCTCCCCCCCAAAAAAAAATACTCCAACTCCTGAGAGGAACTGGGGCTGCTTTTGGGGTAACTGATCACTAGCCCCAAATACTCCAGCCATTGGACGTTTCCAGCTTATCCGACCAGATGAGCCAGTTGTCCAGGTAAGTGTGTACCTCGATTCACCACCTACTGGAAGGTCATTACTGCTGTCACCACCACTTTTGAGAGAGTGCGGGTAGATGTGGCTAAGCCAAAAGAGCAGAGCCCTGAATTGGAAATGTTGACTCAGTATGCAAAAGCAGAGGAATCACTGATGCTAATCTCTTATGGGAATATGAAAAGTAGGCTTTGGCAAGATCCAGGGAGGTAAGGAACTTTTCCTGATGCACAGATGTGATGAAAGAGCAGAGAGGGGGGACTCCCATCCGAAAATGAGGAACTTGGGAGTTTCATACAAACTGCTTTCAGGTTGAAAATGGGATGAAAAGGCTTTTCATGGGTATTTCAAAGTAGATAGGCTGCAGTTGAGCTCCTTATCGTATCTATGCCTTCTGAAGAGCAAGGTCTGAACTAGTATTCTCTCTCCTCCCTTCTCTATATTTCTGTGGATAACACTACACTCCTCCCTGTTTCTTCAGCTCGCAACCTTGGGGTCATCTCTGACTCTACTCTCTTTCTCTGCACACATCCAGATAGCTAAAATCTGCTTCTTCTTTCTTTATAACAGGGGTGGGCAATTGTTTTGGCTCAGGGGCCACTTTGAGAGGGCAGTGGTTAGCGGAGGGCCGCACCTTCTAAAAACTGATCATATTCATTAGTTAACATTACATTTCATTTAATGCAAAGTGTAAATTGCATAATAATAAATAAATAACAAGCGATCATAAAGGAACTCTGACAAAAAGGAGCAAACATCTATATACAAAATATTTTGAGATCACATTTCAGCTCTCTTCCAGCCACCCCCTTTCAGCTCTATTCCAGCCACCTCCTTCACCGTCAGTTCCTTCTGCCACCTCTTTCCCCTTAGTGCTGCTTCACCCCCACCTAGTGCTGCTTCCCCCCCCCTTAGTGCTGCTTTGAAGTTCACCCCTGTGCAGCCGCTGCTTCTGCTTTTTACAGAGCAGCAGCTGCAATAAACTTAATTTGAAAAGGAAAAGACAACCTGTGAGGAGCCCTCCAGTCAGCACCCAAGGAAGTGATGTCAGAGGGGGCGGGCTTCTCACAGGTTTCTTTTCCTTTTCAAATTAACTTTATTACAGCCGCTGCTCTGTGAAAAGCAGAAGCAGCAGCTGCATGGCCTGGGGATCGATCGACCAGGGATCGCATTCGCGATCGCGCCGTGGACTGCGGGAGAAAAGCAGTTTTTTGCTCTGGCCGCTCCCGATCGTGCAGCCAGAGCAAAAAAAACGGCTTTTCAAGGGACGGTTTTATATCTATTCTATGGGCAGCAGCAAACTCTGTGGCAGGCCACATGCGGCCCGTAGGCCGTAAAGCACAGTTACTTACCTATAACAGGTGATCTCTGGGAACAGCAGGAATAAGTCTTCACATATGGGTACGTCGGTACCGACGGAGCCTGCGTGGGAACGCTCCCCAGCTTCCCAAAAAGGAAAGCTTTTGGGAGCATCCCACTGCGCCTGCGCGCTGCCTTCCCGCCTTTCCTGACCAGCTCTCCTCAGTTCGAGTTTAAAGCTGAGACAATAGAGAGAGAGAGGAAAAGAAAAACAGAAAAGAGGTACAATTCCTAGAGGAGGTGGGAGGGTTGTGAAGACTTATTCCTGCTGTTCCCAGAGATCACCTGTTACAGGTAAGTAACTGTGCTATCTCCAGGAACAAGCAGGAATGAGTCTTCACATATGGGGACTCCCTAGCTAAGATGCCTGGGAGATCCCCAAGGATATGAGACCCTGGGAAGGGTCCTACGTCCTCCTATGGATCTCAGGCATCCATCCAGGGAAGGAGGGTAGGAGTTGTTTAAAAATGGAACAGGTGTTTGAGGACAGCCTGACCAAACAAGGCATCCCGGTGGGAGTCCTTGTCCAAGCAGTAATGGGCTGTGAAGGTATGAACCGAGGCCCAGGTGGCTGCTCGACAGATCTGGTCGATGGACACAGAGTTTAGATGAGCCATAGAGGTAGCCATGGCCCTCACATTATGAGCTGTGACATGGCTCTCCAGAGTAAGGTTCTTACTCTGGTAGGCGAAAGAAATACACTGAGCAATCCAATTGGACAGTGTTCTCTTAGAGACTGGAAATCCTAAATGAGAAGGATCAAAAGCAACAAAAAGCTGGGAAGACTATGTTGCTGTGTCCTTTGCAAGTAAAAAGCAAGAGCTCTTTTACAATCCAGAGTATGAAGGCGCCTCTCTGCACTGGATGCATGAGGAGCTGGAAAAAAGACAGGTAAATATACCTCCTGATTAAGATGGAAAGGTGAAACCACTTTAGGCATAAAGTGTGGATTTGTCCTAAGGACCACCTTGTCATGATGGAACCTTGTATAAGGTGGATTAGCCACTAAGGCCTGCAATTCACTGATGCGGCGAGCTGAAGTGACTGCAATGAGGAAAATAACCTTCCAGGAAAGAAATTTCAAGGAGGTAGTGGCTAAGCGTTCAAAGGGTGGCTTCATAAGCTGACCAAGAACCAAATTTAAGTCCCATGCCACCGGAGGAGGCCTAATGGGAGGTTTAGTTAAAGTTAGGCCTCTCATGAATCTTGCAATGAGAGGATGAGAGGAAATAGGTTGTCCATTGATGGGCTTGAGGGATGCTGCAATAGCACTCAAATGGACTCTTACTGAATTTGTCTTAAGTCCTGCATTGGAAAGATGCAGGAGATAGTCTAAGAGAGAATGCAAAGGTAGTGCTAGAGGGTCAAGACCCTTTTCAGCACACCAAATGGAAAATCTTTTCCATTTAAAAGCATAGGAATGCCTGGTGGAAGGTTTTCTAGAAGCATGTAGGATATCTTTCACTTGCTGAGAAAGATTCAAGCTTTGAAGGTCTAGGCCTTCAGTAACCAAGCTCTGAGGTGAAGGGACTTGGGGTTTGGGTGCCACAAAGTCCCTTCCTCCTGGGATAGGAGGTCTGGAGCAGCTCCCAAGTCCAGGGAGGGGGCTTGGGAGAGATGTAGAAGTAGAGGGTACCACACTTGGCGTGGCCAGCGTGGAGCTATGAGGATCATAGATCCTTGATCCCTCTGGAGTTTGAAGAGAGTCTTGGGAATCAAGGGAATGAGTGGAAAGGCATACAGGAAGCCCTGACCCCAATGAAGGAGGAAGGCATCCTTGGCCTGAACTCCCTGACACGGAATTCTGGAACAGAACCGGGGAAGTTTGGCATTCCACGGACTTGCAAAGAGGTCTATGTCCGGGGTTCCCCATTCTTGGAAGATTCTGAGTACCTGATCCATGTGCAGGGACCATTCGTGTGGAAGCAGAACTCGACTGAGTCTGTCTACCCAAGAGTTTTGGACTCCTGGGAGGTAAACTGCCAGGAGATGGATTTGATGCTCTCTGGCGAAGGCCCACAATCTTAAAGCTTCGTTGCAAAGCGACAGAGAGCCAGTTCCTCCTTGCTTGTTTATCTAAAACATGGCTACTTGATTGTCCGTATGAATGAGGACTGCCTGGTAGCTGAGGAGGGTATGAAAGACCTTGAGAGCTAGAAAAACTGCTCGAAGCTCCAAGTGGTTGATATGAAGAGCGGTCTCCTGTGGGGACCAAGTTCCCTGAGTGGTCTTGTAGATGGGCTCCCCAACCTGTTTGGGAGGCATCTGTTGTGAGGGTTGCTTGGGGCAACAGCTGTTGGAAGGGGGACCCCAGCAACAAATTTTGAGTGGACATCCACCATTGGAGAGACCAAAAGAGACGTTTGGAGGTTGCTATTTGGTCTGAGAGAGCTCCTGTAGCTTGAGTCCACTGGGTGGACAAGGTCCATTGAGCTGCTCTCATGTGTAGGCGAGCATAGGGTACCACATGCACTGTGGAAGCCATGTGGCCTAGCAGTTGTAGCATCTCCCGGGCAGTTAAGTGGCTCCTTGACTGAATCTGGGAGGCTAACTGTACTAGACGTTGGCAACGGGCCTGAGGAAGGTAGGCCTTTGCAGTGGTGGTATCCAACCAGGCCCCTATGAATTCTAGGGACTGAGTTTGGGTAAGCTGAGACTTTGGGAGATTTACCACAAGTCCCAGATACTGCAGAATGCGCCTTGTGCGGTCCAGGGAAATCTGGGCCTCTGACTGAGATGGAGCTCGGATGAGCCAGTCGTCCAGGTATGGGAATACAAAGATTCCCAGAGTGCGTAGAAAGGCAGCTACTACTGCCATGCATTTGGTGAACACTCTTGGAGCAGAGGCCAGACCAAAGGGAAGCACTCTGTATTGGTAATATTTTTCTTGGAAAAGAAAACGTAGAAACCTTCTGTGAGATGGATGGATGAGGACATGGGTGTACGCATCCTTGAGATCTAGAGAACAAAGCCAATCCTGACTTTGAAGGTATGGAAACCTTCTGTGAGATGGATGGATGAGGACATGGGTGTACGCATCCTTGAGATCTAGAGAACAAAGCCAATCCTGACTTTGAAGGTATGGAATGAGAGTGCCTAGAGAAAGCATCTTGAACGTCTCCTTGCATAGAAATTTGTTCAATTCTCTGAGATATAGAATGGGTCTGTATCCCCCTGTCTTCTTTGGAATGAGAAAATAGGGGGAGTAGAACCCTGACCCTTGTTGAAGAAGAGGAACTTCTTCTATTGCCCCTTGGGCAAGAAGGGTAGTTATCTCCTGACCTAGAAGATCGAGAACAGATGTGGGAGAATTGAAGTGTCTCACCATGGTGTGAGGAGGAAGGTCTGAGAAATGAAGTTTGTAGCCCTCTCTGATGATGGAGAGGGTCCACTGCTCTGATGTGATTTGCTCCCATCTGGGAGCAAAATGAGCTAACCTTCCTGGAATGGTGAGAGGTTCTGGCTGTTTCAAAGCCAGAAAGGCTATGTTCTCTAGCATCAAGTCAAAAACCCTGAGGCGGTTGGGACTGCTGAGTTGCAGCAGCAGCTGTAGACTTAGTCCTGGCTTGCTTAGGTTGCTGACGCTTAGTGGTAAAGCGACCTGTAGAAGATTGTTGGCCAGAAGTGGAAGGGAATCTGCCCTTTTTGAAAAAAAAGACTTTTTAAAAGTCTTTTTCTTGGCAGGAATGGAGGTTAACTTAGAAAGTCTATCCAGAGCAGAGTTCTCTGCATCCATTTAAGTGGCTTTTATTTGCCACCCCTTGCCAAATAGATTTTCACCTGTACAGGGCAGATTTCCTAAGCCATCTTGAACCCAGGGTTCTAAATCAGAAGCCTGGAGCCAAGCAATTCTGCGAGCAGCTATGGCAATGCCTGAGGCTCTGCTGGCACCTTCAAAGGAGTCAAAGGCTGCCCTGTTGGAAAACTTTGAAATGTCTTGAGTATGCTTAAGCCAAAGGAGAAATTCCTCCCTTTTATCCTCTGGAAGAAAAAGGGAGGAAAGTGTGCAGCTTTTCTGCAACTTCTTTTAGAAACATACCCATGTAAAGACTATATGAGTTGATTCTGGCAATAAGCATACTAGCTTGGAAGATTTTCCTACCAAAAGCATCCAAGGTTCTGCATTCTCTTCCTGGAGGAACAGAAGAGTGTCTCTCTGTACTCTTTATCCTCTTCATAGCTGACTGCACCACAATGGAATGGTGAGGAAGCTGAGCTTTTTTAAATCCAGGACAGTGAGGGACACGATACATGGTGTCCAATCTGCGAAAATGAGGAGAGAGAGTCAGAGGAGTCTCCCATAAATCAATCATGTGTTCATAAAGAATCTCATGAATTGGTAAGGTGACTGCTTCTCTAGGAGCCTTAGAGTATCCTAAAATATCTAATTTTTTTGCTCTAGGCTCTGATTCAGAAGTGACTGAAATAGAAAGTCCTTTAGCTACTTCTCTTATGAAGTCTTGAAAGGACAAGTCTTCTGGAGGAGACATTCTTCTTTTTGGAGAAGAAGGCTCTTCAGGAAGGGCTATGGATACTTCAGGAGATTCATCCGATGAATCAGAATCACCAGAGGAATCGAAGTACTGTCTGTCAGGGTGCTCTTTCAGCACTCGATACGCGTATCGAGCGGTATCGACATCGGGCGTCCTCGGAACCGGATCGGTACCGAGAAATAGCCCTGGATAAGGAACCGCTGCTGCTGGTATCCTGGTCAATGTCGATGCAGTCGGTACCGGTATCGGCGCTGGTACCGGAGCCGATACCGACAACGGAGCTCATTGCGGTACCGTCGGCGTCGCAGCTTCAATGAAGGCTGTAATAGCCCGCTGCATGGACAGAACATTCTGATCCATCAACGCCATGAATGCCTGGAGTTCGGTACCGGGAGATTGTGCCAGTACCCCAGAGCAATCTAACAGGTGATCGGTCGAGGCCGTGCCATCGATGTCAACCTGTAACCCCATAGGAGGAGCTTTGGAAGCCGGAGCTTCCCGCCGGGGTTGTTTGGCTGGGGCAGGATCCTCGAGGGCAAGCCCGGAGGCATCTCGATGCTTAGAGGGAGATCTACCCTTCGAGAACCTGCTAGACTTATGTTTGGTTACCTGAGATCCATCAGGAGAAGAAGACCGGGAATAGGTCGATGCTACCGACGCTGCATCAGCGGGAAACAGCACATGGAGCTTAGCTGCTCGGTTCTGTAAAACCCGTTTAGACATTAGAGAGCACGACGGACAATCCGGAATGGAGTGTTCAGGACCCAAACATTTAAGGCACCATTCATGGGTATCTGTAACAGGAATAGTACTGCTACACTTAGTGCATTTCTTGAACCCGGAGGCTGGTTTTTCCATGAGGGAAATTTCTTCTTGGGCCCTGAGGCCTAAAAGAAAATTTACACTAAGTGAGGAAAAATATATATATATATTTTTTTTTTTTAAAAGAAGAAAGAAAAGACCGGCGGTACCGGTCCGGAGTCGGGGAAGGCAGACACGCGACCACAGAAATAAAATAAAATAAAAGAACTTCTTCAGCGGTGACAGGGCTCGACCTGCTGGCTCCGCGGCAAAGAAGAACTGAGGAGAGCTGGTCAGGAAAGGCGGGAAGGCAGCGCGCAGGAGCAGTGGGATGCTCCCAAAAGCTTTCCTTTTTGGGAAGCTGGGGAGCGTTCCCACGCAGGCTCCGTCGGTACCAACGTACCCATATATGAAGACTCATTCCTGCTTGTTCCTGGAGATATTGCCCATCCCTGCTCTATAAAACTGGCACAATTCATCCCTTCCTTTCTACACACATACCAAGATCCTCTTCCTCTCACTAGTTACCTCCCGTCTTGTCTATTGTAACCTGCTCCTCACTGGTCTCCCTCTGAAACATCTCTTTCTTCCCTTTAAATCTGTTCAAAACTCAACTGCACATCTTATCTTCCTCCAGTGCCGCTATGTTCATGTAACCCCTCTTCTCAAGTCACTTCATTAGCTCCCTATCCATTTCCGCATCCAGTTCAAACTTCTCCTACAAGTGCATTCATTCTGTGGCTCCTCACTACCTTTCCTATAACACTCTACACTCCTCCTCGGGAACTCCGTTCCTCTGGCACATCCCTTTTATCCGTGTCCTTCTCTGCCACTGCCAACTCCAGACTTCGTCCATTACGACTTGCTACTCCATATGCCTGGTACAAACTACTCGAGTCGGTGCATCGGGCTCCTTCTCTGGCCCTATTCAAATCCAGGCTAAAAAAACCCCATCTCTTTGAGGCTGCTTTTGGATCCTGATGCCCCCTTTCATTCATTACTTATGTGTAACTTACCATACTCTAGTCCCAGTTTTGCAATGTTCTTGCATCTTGATTAGATTGTAAGCTCTGATGAGCAGGGACTATGTCTTATATCTTTATGTACAGCACTGCGTATGCCTTGTAGCACCATACAAAATGATTAGTAGTAGTAACTGCAGGAGGCACTGTAATGTGTCTGTGACCATTACTCATCTGAGTGGGCAATAGGGAGACTCTATGAAGGGGGGCATTCCAAGCCGGCAGATGTCTGCTGGAGAGTGATGAACTGCTGGAAAAGTGAAGGTCCCCTTGCAATCCAGACCTTCCCCTGTCACTACTGCTGCTTCTATTTTGCCTTACTTGCTCCAAGACATGCAACCAGTGATCGCCGGCGTGCAGCCACTGAAGTTATTGAGGGTTTGCATAGAGGATTCTGAAAAAGCAGACAAAGATTCATTCAGTCCTCTTCTTCTTCTTCAAAGTCAGAGCCTGAAGCAGGGTGTTGGGTGTGTCTTCCAGCTCAGGTATCTCCTTCAGTCTGCATCAGTGTGTGCCCCATCCCCATGCAGCCACTGGCTTCCCCGGCGAGTCTGGCTCAGGCTGGTGATTCAAACACAGAGCGTGTGAGCAGCTTGCTGCCTCAAGGGGGGCTGCTTTTGCCAAAGTGGAGACTGTTTCTATTGATCAGTGTGTAGCTGTTGGGAAATTTGGAGGGGCGAATAGAGCAGAGAATGGCACTGTCTGAATCTGCAGTGGAAGCCGTTTCTCCTTGTCCTGTTGCAGAACATCGGAACATTGGCATTTCATCAGGTCAGTCCTCGGCTACTCTCTTACTGCTGGGTTTCACACAGACATGCCCTGATGTCTTTTCGTTGGAAACTACTTGGCAAGCTATCTCAGATTTGGGCTCAGCATTGGCTCAGACTACCGACTCTTTAGTCTAGAGTTTCTTCTTTGGGTCAGTGGGTTATTTATTATTTTTATTATTATTATTTTTTTATACTGCCTTATCTGGAAATCAAGGCGGCTTATAGGGAACAAAAAATTAACAGATTTATATAGAACTTCTAAATCGTTAACAGCACTGAATGGTATTAATTACAAATGGTAACTACAGTCTATAGTTTATAATGTATTCACAAATCAGGGGTGGTACTTTGTGGTGTATGTGTCCATAAGTTTGCTGTTGCATTTAGTTGGTGTGGTGATTATAGTGGAGGAAGTAGTACAGGTCCTTAAAGAACAGTTGGGAAAGATTACTAAGAGTGCTTCAGAGTTAGTAAAGGACAATATTCTCCTGCGAAATAAAGTGGAGACACTGGAAAATGTAGACAGACAGACTAATATAAAAGAATAATTAATTTTCCTAGAGTACCCTTGTGATATGTTTAAACATTACTTGGTTGAAATACTGAAAGTGTCCCTGGAAGCTATTCCTCCCATTTCAAAAATGTATTATATGCCTACACCAGGGATAATCGCAGGTTCAGACTATATCTATGGAGGTGCTAGGTATTTCCACTGTTTTGGAGTCTTTGGACTCTGTTAATGCTGTCCCTGCAATTCTCCTAGTGACCCTTGCTCTCTCATCAGATCGGGACTGGCTCATGAAACTCTTTTTCGTTATGAGTTGTTTTTTTTCCTATAAAAGATTAGCATGTACCTTGATATCTCCCGTGAGGCTCAGCGGCAAAGGAAGGAGTTCTTGCTGTTGCGACCTGGCATCTTGCGGCTCTGTATTTTTAAAAAAAATATCCTTGCAAATGTATTGTTAAAATATAGATCTGCGAGATATGTCTTTATAGACCCAGTTCGGTTATTGGCCTTTGTTTCAGCCCAGAAAACGTTGGTCTAGCTCTGCTTGATATTTTTTTAGCTTCCAACCCATATAGTTTGTTAGTTTTGCTGTCTACAGCTTTTATCTCATCTTCTTAGTTGATTGATTTGTATAAAATCTTTTCTTCTGGTCAAATGGTTATGGATCGCCCTCTAGTGTAGTGGGCTTGTGTCGTCTTTTGGAGTTTGTTTTTCCTTTGTATATTGCAACTGATATTTTAGCTTTTTCACCAAAATGTAAGACTTTTCTGTACAAGTAGTTTAATTGAATTATATTATAAATTAAAGATAAAACATTTAAGAGAGAGAGACTCCATGAAGGCGTCTCTGAAAACATACCCCTGACCCAGAACCTTTAGTACTCGCAGGTCTGAAGAGATCTGGATCCAGTTCAAGAGAGAGTACCAAAGCCATCCTCCCACCGTCTGTCCCTCAGAAGGGACTTGCCAGATCCGATTGCAAGGATTGGTTAGCTCTGGATGAGGCCAAAGAGGAGTCTTGAGGTACTGGGCCCACTGAAAGGTTTGGGCCCTTTCTAGATAGGGATCCATGGTGGTGGTAGGGGATGGGAAAGTGGTGCCCTTGTAGCCTCTCAGGTGTTTCCAGACTCCCTGAGAATTACTTCAAGCCTCCAAGCGAGCACACATGGGCCTCTCTTAGAGCAGCCTCTGGAGGATGGGCCTCATCTGGGTCCTTCACAGATTCTTCCAGATCCTCGCTAAAACTGCAGGCTGCCCTGAAAGGGGAGCTTACTGAGACAACTTAAAGGCCACACCCACCAACTAGTTGTAGAACCAAATGCCACCACCTGGCCACTACTGTTGTCACCAAAATATGGAGGTTTCCCTGATCAAATCAGACAAGGTGTCTGCAACAAATGCAGCCACCAATTCCAGTCAGTCCACTTCTAGGCTATCCAGCAGTTGTTGAAGCCAGAGAAATGCTCTGACCACAAGACCTGCACAAAGCACCATCTGAGAGACCAAGACCGAAAATGCAAGGGCATTCTTCAGGAAAGTCTCCATTCTCCTACCATGGACTTCCCACAGTGCCGCATCATCTTCCATTGAGATCATTGTGCATTTTGTCACTGCTGATTCCACACCACCGTTAATGAAGATAAATACATATGAATGTGAAACAATGTATCAAAAGAGTTTCACGAACATCCGAGCAGAGTGTTTTCCCGCTCTCCTCCCGTTTGTTTGACCTGACAATTGAATAATCTGTTTAGCAGCATTAGTGCTATACTGCGCTTCAGATGATCTTTTTTCTATAACTGCTGTGACCAGGGCATCCACAAGTGGCAGACCAAAGAGCTAATCCAACCTGCCTTGAGGCAGTGGATACAGATGAGCTAGGGCCTTCGGGCCCCTTGAAGGCCAAATACAGATGCTTTCAGTGGGAGGCCAGAAGTTTCTCTAGTGCCTCTGGCAGCAGAAAGAATGCCGATGGCATCTGATGTCCTCCAAAATGGAATTATCCTTAGACGGCAAGCCGGAAACATGATCAATCAAGCCCCAACATCAACAAAGCATCCTGAATAAATACCAAGAGATTCTCCTAGCAGAAAAGACAGACCACTGATGGATCCTCACCTTCCAGAAGGGGGGTGTTCCCCTTCCTCCTCAGACGCTTCTACACACACACAGGAATCCTTTTTCATCATCCAGTTTATCAGGTGAGTGCCTGGGAAAGTTTGGCCCCCAAAATGCCATGGCGGTGCCACTGAAGGCCTGGATTCCCGTGGGGGGAGGGGGGGGGGCTGCAAAGCAGTTAAGCATAACTGAAGACAGCCTGGACAATGTTTCAGTAGCTGCTGGTCTCTGCCAGGTGAAAAGCTCCTCTGTGGCCCTGAAAGGCCCACAGAACCTCTGATGGAGTCAGGGGCCTCTTCCACCTTCCGAGGGCCTACAAGCATCACCCACTCCATGGCTGATGCAGGCGACGATGATGAGGATGTCCCAGTATCTGCATGGGGCCCTGCTGCTGAAAGATTCCTGGGTCTTTACATCCCCACCATACTTGGAGCAAAAAGGTAACCCACCCAGGGCCTCAGCCTGTGTGTGCCACACTGGGCAGAGGAAGGCACATGGCATGCATGCCCTGCTCCACACAGCATAAGGGGGGGGGGGGGGAAGAGACAAAAGCCTGTTGAAAACCCCCCTAACAGTGCTGGCCACAACCCCCCCCCCCCTGCAACTGTGGTAAGTGCACCCAAGTGGAGTTTAAATGGGAGTCCCAGATCAAGCATCACTGCAGCTGTCAAGCTGGTCACACAAACCTAAGTCAGGGTTCCCCCAAAGGCCTACACAGGCCAGGAAAGCCCATTGCCTGCCTAAGCTTGACAAACCAACTTTTTTTTTTAAATGTAGCTACTTTACAGACAAAAAAAGGATCAAAGGGGACAGCAGAAGGGGAGAGCAGGTCTAGGCCTCCAATCAGGAATCCAGCTGCTCCTCCTCAACCCTCCAGATGCTACGGGAAACTGCTGGATCCTGGGCAAGAATCCCTAGCTGCAGGCTGCCTCAAAAAGGGAAATAAGATGTCACAACAAAATAAAATGTTTTTTTGATACCAACAGGGCCTTTTCAGGGTTTTTTTGTTTTGTTTTTTTACACACACTAGAGGCAGCCTGAACTAAAAAATACCCCCCCCCCCCAAACACTAAAATAAAGGCATAGGAGCGAATGGAGTTGGAGTCAAATTCTCAAAAAGACTGAAGAGCTGACTGACCGAAACTACTGTTGTGTCGTGAGTCCCTTCCAAACAGCAATGAAATGTGAATATATAGACCAGCTACTCCAATTGGCAGTTCATAAAACAGAGTTCTAGCCTCTCAACAGCAAAGCTGTGAGGGCTAGGGACATGACAATGGGAGGCATAAGTCTGTCCTAATCATGTGAAATCAAAGTTGGGGGGATGCCCAGACACATCAGTTTCTGGATGGAGAGGTGTGAAGAAGGGGAAAACAAGACTGACTGGGCTAGGCAGATGCAATGAGAATCATACTGCCTCTGTCACACTAGAATTTCAGCAGTTTTTAATTATTAAAAGAATGGGCAGATATACATGCAGAAGATTTTCTACCTAATGAAGGAAGAAAGCATCCAAGGCTAGTTTGCCACGTATCCTTCTTCAGGAGCAGAACTGAGGGACCTGCTTGTTCTGGGAAGTAGCAAAGAGGTCTATCAAGGGGGTGTCCCACCCTCAAAAGATAGTCAATGCCACTTCCTGTCCAAAAGTCCATTTGTGTAGATGAAGAACTTGACTCAGCTTGTCTGTCAGAATGTCACTGTCTCCTGTCAGATAAGGTGGCTCTTAGCAGCATTCCCTAAGAAACAGCAAATTTCTACAATCTGATAAATATCCCAATACAAGGGGATACAAACTTGTACCTTTCTGCTTATCGATATAAAGCATTGACACCTAATCATGACTACTGGAGTAGCCAACCAATCTCTTAAAGCCATTACAGCATTTGCAACTGCTCTACATTTCAAAAAATTGATCTTCTGGAGACTCTCCTGGATGGGATTTGCGATTCCTATTGAGATGATCTCCCCAGTCCAACTTGGACACATTGGTCATCAAAGGTTTTTGATATGATGGTTCCTGAAAAAGAGAGCAATTGGAGGGAAGAATCCCCAATGGAGAGACTCCTGAAGAGTTTTTGACACCAAGATTACATCTCTGAGCTTTTGAGTAGATTCCCTTTTAGATACTCTGGAGGCAAATGAGCCACGGGAGTTACATAAGGAAGCCACGTGGTCCAATATGTTCAACATGGTTCTTGTTGATACCTGCTGACTCTCAAACATCCTTCACTTGCTGCACCAAGTGAGTGAGTCTATCCTGAGGAAAATAGACTTTCACTAGAGTTGTGTCTAGCAGGGTTCTAATGAATTCCAATTGGTGAGAAGGGTACAATTGGGATTTGGGGTAATTTATTTTATTTACATTCTCTTATATACCGCGCTATTCTGCATCAGTGCGGTTTACATTGAACAGGGCTTTATAACTTGGAGATAACTATTCTACAGGGAACAAGGGCTATGGAGGGTTAAGTGGCTTACCCAAGACCACAAGGAGCACCTGTGGGACTAGAAACCCCAGTCCTTCCGGCCCAAGGTTGCTGTCCTCTAGTGGGATTTGAACCACCGACCTTCCAGCCTGAAGTACCTTGCCCCAACCACTAGGCCACCACTCCACTTTATGATGAGCCCTAGTAATTCCATCACCCAGGTGGTGATCCACACAGATTTTTGAACTCCCTCTCCTGGGTAGCAGAGTAGCTAATTGTCAGGTAATGAAATATGTGCACTCCCAGTCTATGTAGATATGCTATGACAATGAAGAGTTTACTTAACTCTCTCCTCACCAGTAACCTCACTGGGTTCTTGAAGCTACAAATAACTACATTCACAAACAATGGGAAGGTTATCAAATACAGCAATAAATACAACACAGTTCTATAGAAAAATACACCAAAGCTTTGCGGAGAGAAACTGAGACACACACGTTCTCCCTGTTTACTCTAACTTCTTAGCCATGGTTCACTTTATTTATAAGGCTTTTGTAGATGATACAGCATAATTTCACTTTATCATTATACGTCATGTATGTATTATATTGTAGGTCAACTTATTCAGTGTGGGTCAATGTGGAGCCATAAATGGAGTCCAAGACATAATTATTTACTGTTACATGGCCATTATAAGGAAACATACAGGAATCCAAGATATAGAATGACCTAATTGACATAATTGTTTACTGCTGATGACTTGACTTGATATCTACTAATTACTAACCCTGAGAGTATTTTAGCTAATAACTCTGAGACAGAAAGGCCAGAAGTACAACCTGCCCTTTTCTTTATTTATGTAAACCTTCACCTAGTAAGCTAATATATGAAGTTTTATTTCTAAGCAAGGTTCTGAACAGAATTAACTCTTTCTCAGATTTATTCAGTCTAATAGTATATGGTACCCCTTACGAATATACATGCTTTCAGACAACAGCTAGTCACTTCATGAATATTCAAGGACATACGCAGGGCCAAAAGGCAGTACATAATACTGGAAGTGAAGTTTCCCTATAATAAAATGAGATACGTCCCGTGACTGGGATGTATTCTGAATGTGACTATTGGCTGGCTATGTTCTCTAGGCCTACAGGATGCCTCTCTCCTTTTTGAAGGAGAGAGTAGGATGTGGAAGGAAAGCATCCTGAATTTTTCTCTCACTAGCAAAGTGTTCTGGTCCCTCAGGTCTAGGAAGGGACAGAATCCTCCTGTTTTCTTTGACATCAGGAAATCCCTCGAGTAAAATCCCTGCCCTTCCTGTTCAGACAGTACAGGTTCAATGGCATTCACCAAGTGAAGGGCAGACATTACCTGTAGAAGCAGCTCATGTTGCTGGGAGACTAAAAAATTGTCTCAGAGGGCAATTTGGAGGCATTTCTAATAATCTGTAATGGGTACAGATTACCTCTATCTTCAACACCCAACTATTGGAAGTGATTAAGGACTATCCACCTGCAAAAAAACGGTTTCCCTCCAACCAGAAGGCTGTCCGCCCAGCGTACAGGTAGGATGGCTATGTTCTCAAGAAGTCAGTCAAAATTCCGTCCCTGGTTTTGGCAAAAGACCTCTACAGCTGGGAGACAGGAGAGAGGGATCCATTTTATCTGGGAAGAGCATGACAGAGGAGGGTATTTACATCTGTGTAAGTAATAGGACCTCCTGGAAGAGGCTGGGTCAGCAGTGGGGCCTGGAGAGAATTTGCAAGGTGTCGTTAAATGTTGCTCAATCATGGCAGCAGCCTCCTGAACCCAGTTGCCAAAGAGATTATCCATGGCACGTGAGTGAGCAGCTCCTGCAAACTAGTTTGTATGAGGTGCGATCAAGAAGTATTGAGACTTGTATGACACCACAAATAGTATAAACACTGACAGTTATTGAACTCAGTCTCCTTCAAAGTAGCCCTCTTCCAATGAAACACTTCCTCCAGCATTCCTACTATTGCTGGAAACACATTTTTAAATGCCTCTTTCATTATGCTGTGAAGCTGTAATGCCAAAGTTTGCTTAAATGGCTCCAAGTTGTAACATCTCCTTCCTTTCAGTGGTAATTTCAGTTTTGGAAAAAAGAAAAAGTCACATGGTGCGAGGTCAGGCAAGTACAGAAACTGACAGACTTGCTCGATTTTGATGTTTGGCCAAGAACTACTGGACAAGATGTGATGTGTGAACTGGAGCGTTATTGTGATGAAACAACCATTCACCATTCCTATGCAACTCTAGCCTCTTATGAAGAGCTGTATCTCTCAAACAAGTCAGAACTTGAGTGTGGTACTCCTTATTGATGGTTTGGCCTTTTGGAGCATACTCATGATGAGCAATACCTTGATGATCAAAGAAAACTGCAAGCAGAACCTGGACATTGCTCCTCACCCGAAGGGCTTTCTTGAGTCTGGGAGAGTCTGGAGTCATCTATTGAGAGGCTTCATCACCAGTAATCTTTTTCAAGAAACCTGAGTCATTTTCAACACATTCCAACAACTCCCTGACTGCAGTCTATCTTCTCTTTGGTCAGGGGACAGGAGTTGACATGAATTTTGCAGACACACGCTCATCCCCAAACTGACAGTAAGAATGGACTGTACCGACCCAAAATGGATGTCAGTGTCCTCAGCAAGCACCCCAATAGTCAAATGACGATTTGAGCAAATTGCAGAATGCACTGCTTAAACTTTATTTCCATTCCTGTTCGTGGATGGCCTTCCAGAATGTTCGTCACTGTCAATGCTTTGGTGGCCCTTTTGGAAAGGTTTGTACCAGTCTAACTCGAGCACAATGCATGCATTCATCATCATACACTTGCTGTAACTTGTCATAAGTCTCTTTGCATGAATCTCCAAGTTTCTGGCAGAAATTAATGTAAATTCACTGGTCAATTTTTTCACTCAACATAAATCTAATTTACTGCTTTTACACGACACCAAACATCACGTGATTAAAAAAAAAAAAAAAGTACAGGTATGTTGCAGTCATGCCACACTCTGCACATGAAGTGCAAACAACTAGGTCGCTGCATGCTTAATAGCATCATAGTGCGACGTATTGTTATATAGCTTGTAAGTCTGAGGCCTGCAGCCTTGAATGTCTCCAGGCAAAAACAGCCATAGCGGAGGCTCTTGCTGTCATATCGAAAATATCATAGGTCATTTGGACCATTTACTTTCTGCACCCCTTCCCTTGACACACTAGGGAGCGAAATAATGCAACTTTCTCTGGAGGGTAAAATTCCATAAATTCCTCTAGGCTGTGCATGGTATTCTGCAAGTACATGACCATGTAGAACTGGTAGAACGCCATGCAGAATGCAAGCACGGTGTTCTGGTAAATCTTTCTCCCAAAAGAGTCAAGGGTCTGAGCCTCTCTCCTCAGAGGTGCAAAGAGTGCAAGTTGGAACTCCTAGCTCTTGAGAGCAGATTTGACAACCATGGAAAAGGTGTGGCAGCTGGAGTTTCTTGAATTTGGGAGCCTTTTAAACTCTACACAGAACAGTCTATCATTTTACTCAGAAGGCATAGAGGACAGGTCTCCCACATTCTCATTTGCAGTATGAAGGATGTGGTGACCAGGCACTGCCACCACTTACTTGGTGGGGGTGGGGGGAATATGGATACTGGAGGTTTTCCAGTTCATAGAAACGTGACAGCAGAAAGAGACCACATGGCCTATCTAGTCTGCCTTTCCATATCAACCACTACAACAGTCCCCCCCTCAGCAGCAATTTAAATGGAATAGCTTTAGCCATTTCCCTCACAAATTTGTGGAATAACATATCATAAGGAGGAGGCTTTCATCACTCATGAAGTGGAAAGAGGTCTGGTGGTAGCTCTGGAGCCCTCTCCTCTCAGAAATATTCAGAGTCAATGTCTGTTATCCAGGAACACCTAGACTCAGAGAGGTACATCATGGATGTTGAAGTCTCTATCTGGACTGGCCTCTTCCACAGTGAAATCAGATCACCAATTGGCTCCAAATGCCTTGCGAGAATTGACCCTACCCTAAATGTATTGATACTGGTTTTGGTCAAACATGTTGATGCCAAGGCCTTTCTGGGCCTTAAGGACCCATCTCTCACAGGCAGATGCAGAGTTTTAAGTAATGGCTCAATAGCATGATGTTGCTGCAAGGAAGATCCTGTGCATGCAAGAGCTGCTGGCTCCAACAGAACATGAGCTGCTCCTCCATTTTACTCAGCCAAACACTCCTTGAGGGCTGCCATGAGCAAAAGACATGTGGCCTTCATCAGTTTCAAATAATGGTTTCAGGATCTTAAGAGGTGAATCAGCAGGCCAACAGTGATGCCAATCACACCCACGCTTGCCCTTAGCCTGTGCTAACACTGCCTATCCCCTTATCATGCAGGCTGACAGCAAGGCCAGCACTGCCTTTTTCTACCTGCACAGCAGAAGAGCTGTTAGGATTTGACTATCCTTTTTTGGCAAGCTCACCAACTTGCCAAATTCTGTCCAAACTGTTAAAATTGTGTACAGACAAAGTCTTTATAAATTCCACATTGCACAGATTTACCCCAAAGAGTATAGGATGACTGTGACCCATTTTGTTTGAAATCCACAGCTCTGTGCTTCAATTAATCTCATCATTAGGTTTAAGCTCACCCCTCTTTACTCATTGCTGCGTCAAGCTTTTGATCTACTGCTGCTTTCTGAAACAACTCTGCTCACTGCTATATTTGCCACTTGATTTTCCTTGTTTGCTAATCTGATATTTTTTTTAAAGCATGTTTTCTCTTGTTTAACAAAATTGTTGCTCGCTGATTCCTTCTGTTCATCAGAATACTTGATCAAGTTTAGGATGAAGAATATTTGTGGCCATTTACCTTTCTACTTAAAACGGCTTTTGCATATTTGGATCTATTGATACTCTTAAGTATGCGTTGAGCCTTATGACAGAACGCCATATACATAATTTATAAATTTCCATTCCTCTTTCAACTATTGAAAACTATAGTCTGGGCATACCCTTATGCTTATAGCAGTGCAGAGACTTCAAAGAGCTTGTCTCCCTCTTTGAACAAGGTGGTTAGAAAAGAAAAAAAACAGCAGCAGAAAAGCTTTACACAGACACATTAACTGCAGAAAACGACCATATGGCCTATCTAGTCTACTGTTCTATATCAACTACAATGGTCCCTTTTTCTTCCTTTATGGATCTTCTGTGTGTTTGCCCCATGCTTTCTTGAATTCATACTGTCCTCATCTCTACTATCTCAACTAGGAGACTATTTAGCGCATCTACCACTCTTTCCATAAAGAAATATTTCCATATATTACTCTCGAGTCTATCCCCTCATCCTATGTCTCCTCATTAAACAGCTTACTTTCAACTGAAAAAGAGGCTCTCCTCTTGAGCATTTATGCCACGGGGGTATTTAAACGTCTCTATCACCTCTGTCCTGCCTTTCCTCTAAAGTATACATATTGAGATCTTTAAATCTGTCCCCATATGGTTTATAACAAAGATCACTGACCATTTTGGTAGCCACCCTCTGCACAGACTCCATCCTGTTTATATCCTTTTGAAGACATGGTCTCCAGAATTGCACACAATACTCCAAATGAGGTCTCACCAAAAACTTAGAGGCACTATCACCTCCTTTTTTCTGTTTGCCATTCCTCTCCCTATGCATCCAAGCATCCTTCTGGCTTTCACGGTCACCTTTTCTACCCGTTTAGCCACTAAAATCATCAGAAACAAATCACACCCAGGTCCTGCTCTTCTTTTGTGGACAGAAGTACTTCACCTTTTATACTCTATCGCTCCCTTGGATTTTTGCAGCCCAAATGCACAACCCTGCATTTTTTTGGCATTAAACCTCAGCTGCCAAATTCTCAACCATTCTTCAAGCTTAGCTAGATCCCTCCTCATATCATTTACGCTTTCCTGGGTATCTAATCTATTGCAGATTTTTATATAGTCTGTAAAAAGGCAAACCTTACCTGATCAGCCCTTCTGCAATATCACTAACAAAATTGTTAAAAAGAATCGGACCAAGAACAGATCCTTGCAGAACACTGGTAACATCATTCTCCTCAGAGTAAGCTCTATTTACCAATACCCTTTGTTGCCTCCCACTCAACCAATTCCTAAAGCAGTCAGTCAGTTTAGGGTCCACTCCTAGGGTGTTGAATTTATTTATAAAACAAAGATAGAAGAATCCTGAACCCTTATTATTAATTATAGGATCTAAAAATTAATAGAGCAGATGCTTCCAGCAAGAGAGCCTAAACTATTGTAAGGCCAGAATGCCAGGAATGCTCATAATTTCATCATTGGTCCTACCTATGTCCCAATAACAGGTACCTTTTATTTAAACATGCTAGAATTTTTAGAATTTTTTTAAGTTTGTAATTTTAAATATAATTCAATTTAAATCGAATTAGATTAAAAATTAAACAAAAATAAATTTATAAGGTGCGCCCACCAGTTGACAAATATATAGATCAAAAAAACACAAAATGCATAAAATAGCCACATAACCAGACAAAGTGGCCAAATATACAACGTAATATTGTGTTTCGACTTATCTGCATCAGGAATAGACCGTTTCAAAGCATCATAATGTGCTCTCCAACTTTACAAACAAGTCCAAGTCTACACATACTCTGGAGCCAGCTGTAGGTAGACATAAATTAAAGCACATTCTACTGTCCATCGAAATAAAAGAGCAAGCGCTAAAGATCATGTGTAGGACAAACCAAACCAATCAGGAAGAGCAGTTAACCAAGGATCAACCAATCAAAGCTGCAGAGGCCTAAGCATCTACTAATCACTTGAATATTAACAGCCTCAAGCCTCCCATCCATTCTCCAGCCAGCGTGTCTGCATCTCCTCAGCCACAGCAGCAAAAACAGTCCTTCGGCACAGCACAGGGTCTCTTACGATGCGTGCACACCTCGAAAGTCCTGCTGATCGCAGCCCCTCTGACCTATACTTTTCACGCCAGAGAGGCAGTGAATAGCATGGCTTTGTGTGCAATGCACATGACTTTACAGGTTCCCTAATAGCCCCTGCTACCAAAGAAATGTCTAAGTAGAGAGACTTGCTGTTGGTGAAGGTCAAATGACGTATGTCACTTGAGTCTGTTGGATTGCATGGGCTCCACTTCCTCTATTGACTTCACTTCCACTTGTCCAGGTGAGCAGCACTGGCACAGCATGGTGAGCAAGGCAGCAACAAGAACATGGAGACCTACTACAGCAGTCTGTTCCCATATAAATGATGAACAGCTACGAGATGCACACACAGGACTCTACACGGCATAGTAAACTAATTTATATGATGCCAGGCTTTACAGACTCCCCTCCACTGATGCCCAGGGCATTCGCACCCTCCCCCAAGTCCCAGTTTTCACTACAGGACCCAGTACCTAAACAGGAATTGCCTGACAAGTCAGATTTTCACAGCTAGCTCAGTCTTCGGTTTTAGTATTTTGGTCAACTTTGTCAAATTGGCTGTGTTTTAATTACAGCCTGTCTTGGTCTCTGGTTGTTTGTTTGTTGTTGCTGTGTGCTGTCAAGTCTGTGTCAACTCCTGGTGACCCTCTGGATAGTTGACCTAAACCATGTTCAGTCTTCAGCCAAGCGGCTCATTGTGGATAGAGTGGCAGCCATAGCTGCTGCTATTGTATCGATCCATCTCAATGCCGGCCTTCCTCTTTTATGGAGACTTTCTATCTTGTCAAGCATTAGGTCTTTCTCCAATGGTCTCTCTCTTTGCATGATGTGTCCAAAGTATGAAAGTCGAAGTTTTGTCATCTGCGCTTATAAAGAAAGCTTAGGTTTAATCTCCTCTAGTACTGACTGGTTTGTTCTTCAGGGAGTTCATGATATACACCATATTCGTCGCCAGCACCATAATTGAAAGGCATCAATTTTCTTCTTGTCTATCTTTTTCACTGTCCAACTTTCACATCCATATGACATTATTGAAAATACCATGGCCTGGACAAGTCGAATCTTTGTATGGAGAGAAAATCTCTGCTCTTGAAAATCTTGTCTAGGTCCTTCATAGCCATTCTACCAAGAGCAATACATCGTCAGATTTTAAGAAAATAAGAAAAGACATACTAGGTCAGATCAAGGTCCATCAAGCCCAGTATCCTGTTTCCAACAGTGGCCAATCTAGGTCACAAGTACCTAACAGTTTCCCCCAAAAGACACAGGTTCCACAATGCTTGTAAATGTGGCGAACAGTGGATTTGTTGGGTCCCCTTTAATAATGGTTTATGGGCCTTTCCTCCAGGAACTTATCCAAACCTTTAAGCCCGGCTAAACTAACAGCTTTTACTACATTCTATTGTAACAAATTCAGAGTTTGATTATACGTTGAGTGAAAAAATATTTTATCTTATTAGTCTTAACTAGATTATACTGGAGCTTCATTGCATGCCCCCTAGTCTTTCTATATTTTGATGGCGTAAACAATCGATCTCCGTCTACCCACTCCATCCCATTCATTAATTTATAGACCTCTATCATATCTCCCCTCAGTCTTCTCTATTCCAGGTTGAAAAGCCCTAACCTTTTTTAGCCTCTCTGCATAGGCATATCCTTCCATCCCCTTTACCATTTTGGTGGCTCTTCTCTCTGTACCTTTTCTAATAATGCTATATCCTTTTTAAGGATAGGGCGACCAGAATTGCACACAATATTCAAGTTGCGGTCATACCATGGAATGCTACAAAGGCATTATAATATCCTTTGTTTTATTCTCCATTCCTTTCCTTATGATTCCTAGCATTCTATTTGCTTTCTTGGCTGCCGCTGCACACTGGACGGAGGGTTTCAACATGTTATTCATGACAACGCCTAAATCTTTTTCCTGGGTGATGGTTCCTAATATGGAACCTTGCATCATGTAACCATAGTTTGGGTTGTTCTTTCTAGGTGCATTACCTTGCACTTGTCCACATTAAATTTCATCTGCCATTTGAACATTCAGTCTTCAAATTTATCAAGGTCCTCTTGCAATCTTTCACAATCCTCTTGGGTCTTAACAACTTTGAATAATTTTGTGTCATCTGCAAAATTTGATTACCTCACTCATTATTCCCATTGCCAGGTCATTTACAAATATGTTAAAAAACAGCAGCCCCAGCACAGCTCTCTGGAGTACTCCACTATTTACCTTTCTCCATTGGGAAAATTGGCCATTCAGACCTACCCTCTGCTTTCTAATCTTTTAACCAGTCCCTGATCCACAATAGTATACCGCTTCCCATCCCATGATCTTTTAATTTTGCCATGAAGGACCTTGTCAAAGGTTTTCTGAAAGTCCATATACACTATAATCAACTGACTCACCTTTATCTACCTGTTTATTCCCACCTTCAAAAAAAACATAACAGATTAGTAAGACAAGACCGTCCTTGGCTAAAGCCATGTTGGCTGTCTCCCATTAAGCCATGACTATCTATATGCTCAGTAATTCTATTCTTTATAACGGTGTCTACCATTTTTCCCAGTACTGACATTAGGCTCACCGGTCTGTAGTTTCCTGGATCACTCCTGGAACCCTTTTTAAAAATTGACGTTACATTGGCCATCCTCCAACCTTCAGGTATTATAGATGATTTTAATGATAGTTCACAGATTACTAACAGTAGGTCTGCAATCTCATATTTTAGTTCTTTCAACACCCTTGGATGTATACCATCCAGTCCAGATGACTTGCTACTCTTCAGTTTATCAAACCTTCGAGGTGTATCCATATTTCTTTCAATTCTTCTGCAGCATCCCTTTTAAATACCATTTTAGTCATGGGTAACATCCCTACATCTTCCTTAGTAAAGGCCGAAGCAAAGCTTTCAGTCTCTCCGCTATGGCCTCATCCCCTCTTAGTGCCCCTTTTACCCCTCTATCATCTAAGGTCCAACTGACTCTCTCGTGGTTTTTTTTATACAAATTTACTTGAAAAAGTTTTTATTATGCCTTTTTGCTTCCACAGCAAGCTTCTTCTTAAATTCTCTCTTTGCTGTCTTATCAATGCCTTGCATCTAACTTGCCAGTGCTTATGTTGTTTCCAGTTTTCATCATTAGGCGCCTTTTTCCATTTTCTGAAAGTTGCTTTTTTGGCAACAGCTTGTCTGACCTCACCTTTAAACCATGCTGGCAGTTTTTTTTTTACTTCCTTCCACTTTTCTTAAAGCGTGGAATACAGCTGGCCTGGGCTTCCAAGATAGTATTTTCAAACTACACCCATGCTTGATGTAAATCTTTAACCTTTGCAAGAACTGCTTTTAGTTTTTCTTAAATGTTTTCCTCATTTTATCAGTCTTCCTTTTGAAAGTTAAAAGGTAGTACTGTGGATTTCCTTAACGTTCTTCCTCAATTTATTAAATCAAATGCAACCATTGTATGATCACTATTGCCAAGAGGCCCCAACACCTTATCTCTTGCACCAAATCTTGTGTTCCACTAAGGCAGGGGTCTCAAACTCAAATTGCTTTGAGGGCCGAATGAGGACTTCTAAAGTAACCCGGGGGCCGCATAAGACACGGGGGGCTCATTTGCATAAGGGGCCTCATTTGCATAAATATTTGCATAATGTTGCATAATGAGTGCATGGATAAAGACAGACTAGAAAATTTCTATATTACTATAATCCAGTGCCAACCGCCAGGCACATTAGGAACTACTACTAACACTGCCCATTTAGAACCCATAGCAAACCCCCCGTATCATAACAGCACTACCAGGACTCACAAAGCACCAGACCCTACCTATCAAAAGGCAACACTGCAAATATTAAATCAATACATTTCAGAGAATACATGACCTACTGGGAAAAGAGAACAAGTAGCAATGTCAAATAGGAATTACACAGAATACCTCAGCACTGTAGAAATAAAACTATAAATTAATTTCTTGTACTAAAGCACAGACATTAATGATGCACATTTCCCAGAGCTGACATATTCCAGTTAATAAACTCAAAATAAAGAGATATTTTCCTACCTTTTGTGCATTTTTTTTTCGGTTGCACTTTCCGGCCCCCTCCCCTCCCCTCCCTCCCTCCCTGGCAAAAATCACAGGCCCCCCTCCCTCTTTGGCAAAAATCACAGGCCCCCCTCCCTCTCCCTTGGCAAAAATCACAGGCCCCCCCCTCCCTCCCTCCCTGGCAAAAATCACAGGCCCCCCCCCTCCCTGGCAAAAATCACAGGCCCCCCCCTCCCTCCCTCCCTGGCAAAAATCACAGGCCCCCCTCCCTCTCCCTCCCTCCTTGGCAAAAATCACAGGCCTCCCTCCCTCGCAAAAATCGCAGGCAGGCAGGCAGGCCCCCTCCCTCCCTCCCTCCCTCTCCTCTTCGGCTTAGAACCGCGAAGGGAGAGTCCTCCCTCGCGACTCTTTTAAGCTGGCTGAGGCTTATGGGAAATTTCCCCTCTGCCCCCTCGAGCTTAACAGAGTCGCGAGGGAGAAGCTCTCCCTTCGCGGCTCTGAAAGCCGAAGAGGAGAGGGACTGAGGGAGGCAGGGCTGGGCAGACTGCTTCCTTACCTGCCGTGGAGAGCTGTGCACCCTGGCGATCCTCCGAGTCCAACGATCCAAGCAGGCGATTCTTCACGGCGCTGGTACCTCGTGGCTATTCACACTGCTTCTGGGCCCGGGCCCCCCCCCCTCCTCCTTTTTCTCCTCCTCCTGCCTGTCGCTCATTGGTGGAGGGCAGGCGTGTGACGCGGACGTAAGAAACACCATGCAGCCCCGGAATCACGCGAGGTAAAATAAATATAGAAACATCAGGACAAAAAAATGCAACGCAAAGCAGGACGTGCGTCGCGGGCCGCAGAAAATGCTCTCGCGGGCCGCGTGTTTGAGACCCCTGCACTAAGGAATAGGTCCAAAATGGCTTCCTCTCTTGTCTGTTCATGAACCAGCTGCTCCAAGAAGGAGTCATTTATTTCATCTAGAAACTTTATCTCCATAGCATGTCCTGCCATGACACTGACACAGTCGATACCGGGATAATTGAAATCACCCATTACTACTACTGTTCTGTAACTTGCTAGCCTCCCTGATTTCTTTGAGCATTTCATCATCCATTTGTTCATTCTGGCCAAGCAGTCAATAGTACACCCTCACTGCCATCACTTTCCCCTTCCCTTTTTTACATAGAATTTCAATCCATAGAGATTCTACAGTGTATTTTGCTTCCTGCAAAACTTTAATCCTTTGGGACTCAATGTCCTCTCTAACAGAGTGCAACCCATCCACCATTTTGACCTGCTCTATCATTATGCTAACGTTTGTACCCAGGTATCACAGTGTCCCACTGGATGTCCTCTTTCCACCATGTCTCTGAGATACCAATCATATCTAACCTCTCATTTAGTGCTATTTGAATACAAGCATTTTAGAGGCTGTATTTTATTCATATTAATCTGGTTACCGGTAGGCAGGGGTAATTTGGAATCTTCAAGCTCTGTCTGCACTGTACTTAAGGGCATTTGGGTTACTTTTGCCTTTATTGGAACCTCTGTTGATATGCCCTGACCTCAATCGTTTGCTAGTATCTTTTGAGGATACATTGCTCCGAACCATGAGTTCTTGGGCGACTGTTGGCTTTTTCCTATTATCTAGTTTAGAAAAATCATTTTTTATTAACTTATGTCAAACATAGTAAACATACAGAACATAAACAACACCAGAACCAAACCCAGACCCGAAGCCGGGACACCATCATCTGTCCTATCCTAGGTTAGTGCTGCTCCCGATTCCCTGCCCCCCCCCCCCCCACCCATCGGCAGTACTGCAACTACCCCACTAGAACAGAGGATGGGGGGCCGAACGGGGACTGGACGGGGCCTATGCACTCTCAAACGGGCATGCTTCCTCTCCACCAGGGCGGTCCCAGCGGCTCCAACTGATCCCCCACCCCCCCCCCACAACCCCCACCCCTCCCCCCACCCACTGTTCTTCCCCCCACCCCCTCCCTCGTTCCCCTCCTTCCCTCCCCTCCCCCACCTGCCAGCCTTAACAACAAGACCAGCTCCCCCTATACCACCTAAAGGTCCACCTCGATGGCAAGGCTCCGAGGTCTACCCAGGGAACTGAGCCCAAACCTGACCTAAACGCTCGCTCACAGCTCCCCCTACCACTCTCGCTGTGCGCATTTCCAGGGCTCGAAGATCCCTCATAGCCTGTTCCCACTCCCCAATCCCCGGTGGGGTGTTCATTAGCCAATGGCGCAGAATACATTGCTTTGCTATGACAAAGGCCCGAGCACAAAGACTCCGTACCGCCTTCGGCAAGCTTGGGCCTCCCTGATAGACCCCCAACAGATCCCAAATTGGGGTGATCTGTATCGTGCAACTCACCCGGTCACCCAGCCTAGTGCCCACTGCAGTCCAAAATGGGCGGAGGAGGGAGCAGTGCCAAAACCTATGCAACAAAGTGCCCGGCACACGCTGACATAAGGTACAACTGTCCGTCTCCGCGATACCTACCCGCGCCGCCCAAACATTATGGCCGTACGCTCTCCACAAGAACTTATACTGAGTCTCCTGCAGTAGCACCGACTCCGAGAGGGCTTTAACGGCCGTAAACGCCGTACCCAACAACTGCCCAGTCACCGTGTGCAATTGGTCCCGCCTCCACCTTTCGGCCAAGTCCTCTAAGGCTTGGTCTACCCCGGGACGCCCACCCCCAGCATATAGTTCGCTCTGCAAAGATTTGACAGTCAGGGTGCCAGCAAGAGCCTCAAATAATTCCAACATACCACCCAGCTTCAAGAGAGACCCATCCCGCCGCTGCAGGGTACGGACATAGTGTCTAACCTGCAGATAAAAGTAGAAATCATGTTGCTGCAACTGGTAACGGGTCTTCAGCGAGGTAAAGGAGTCAAGCTCCGCAAATCCCTGCAGCCTCAAATGCCCAATATAGTGGATGCCTTTCTGTGCCCAAGTACGTACTACGCGACTGTCGCCACCGGGGGCAAAATCCGCGTTCCCTGTTAGTGGCAGGCAGTCAGTATACTGCCAGGCGCAGCCACGACTATGGCACAGACTCTTCCATGCCATTCCAAGTCCCCGCAGGCTCAGGGAGCTCCGCCACGGGGGGGGGGGGGGTAACTCCCTCCGGGAGGAATGAAGCAACCAAACTGGACACGAAACTCCCGATAGGTCGGCTAGCAGGTCTAGCGAGAGGATCTCCCCCGCCCGCTCCAACAAGTCTCGAAGGGCTCTCGTTAAGTAGAGCACATTATATTCCCGTAGGGAGGCCAGGTGTGCCCCACCAACCTCGCTCTCCCGCATTAAAGCCGCCAGAGCAATGCGAGGCTTACGGCCCCGCCAGAGAAATTTCGATAAATGCTTCTGGAGCAGCTGCAGATCCCGCTTCAGAAGCCAAAGCGGGAGATGCCGCAGCACATAAAGCCACCTAGGGACTTCAACCATGTTAAAGAGAGCAATGCGGCCCTTCAGAGAAAGCGGCAATTCACTCCAGCGCTTCAGTCTGGCAATGGTGCACTCCAGTAGTGGCCCAATGTTCACGCGGTACAACTGTGCTAACACGGAGGGAATCTGGAGGCCTAAATATCGAAATTGACCTTCCGCCCAAGTCAAAGGGAAATCCTGCCGCCAATTCCCTCTAACCTGGTCACCCACGTCTAGAGCCAGGGACTTCGCCGCGTTGATCTTCAAGCCGGAGAACGAGCCAAATCGTTCAATCATCGCCAGCGCAGCCTCGAGAGACCGCCGAGGGTTCGTAAGACATAACAACATATCGTCCGCGAACGCACTAACCTTCAGCCCCCCCTTGGCCCACTCCATCCCTTGTATCTCCTCCGATTGTAATAACTTAAGCAGAAGCGGCTCTAATTGGAGGACAAACAGGATAGGGGAGAGGGGGCAACCCTGCCGAGTTCCCCGCCGCAGGGGGAAGATGTCACAGCGATCGCCGCCCACCATCACATACGCCAGCGGTTCCTCATATAAGGCTCGTATCCACCCCAAAACGGTCCCATCCAAGCCAAATCTCCGTAATGCCTCAAACATATAGTCCCAGGAAACCCTATCAAAAGCCTTTTCGGCGTCCAGACTAACCAGCAGCAGTGGGGTACCCACATGTACGCAACGCTCCATGCCCAACAGAACACTAGTAATGTTCCTAGTCGCATCCCGCCCCTGAACAAAGCCAGCCTGATGCCGACCAACCAACCTAGGGAGAACGGCCTGCAGCCTGCCGGCCAGCACCGACGCAAAAATTTTCATATCGTAATTAATCAACCAGATCGGCCGATAAGCAGCCGGATCCTCAGGGTTCTTGCCCTCTTTGTAAATGAGGGATATAGAGGCCGTACGCATGTCCCTAGGAAATCTCCCCACCTCCACCACCTCCGCATAAAGGGCAGCTAAGGACGGCACCACTTGGCCTTCCAACACCTTGTAGAACTCTGCCCCGTAGCCATCCGGCCCTGGGGCCTTATGAGGCTTGCTGTTCCTGATAACTTTCTGAATTTCGCCGCCAGAGATGGGTCTGTTTAGCTCCAGCAGTTCCTGCGGAGAGATTTGTGGAAGCACCAGACCCTCAAAAAACCGTCGCTTCGCTCCGCCTCCCGGTCCTCCTTCCCAGGGGTATACAGAGTTTCGTAAAACTGTTTAAATATCCCCGCGACCTTCTTGGAATCACTCTGCTTCCTCCCCTCCGCGTCGCGGATAAGCGTAATAACCTTCGAACTACCCCCTGCTCGTACTAAGCGTGCGAGTAGTTTGCCCGATCTGTTACCATAGTGAAAAAGTTGGTGCCGATAATAATGCAAGGAGTGCAGCGCTCTATCCTGTAAGAGAGCGTTCAACCTCTTTTGCGCAGCTACGTAAGCCCGAGTACGCTGTCCCTTCGGGTCTCGCCCCACCCCCTTCTTCAACTGCTCAAGCTCCCGGGTGAGATGCACGATATCGCCATTAAGCCGCTTCTTTTCCGCTGCCATATATGCAATAATATGGCCCCGCATGACCGCTTTTCCCGCCTCCCATACTGTGGCTACTGACGGGCAGCTGGACTCATTAAATTCTAAATATTCTACCCACTTCTGCCTGAGAAAGAGCGCGAATTCCGGATCCTGTCCCTTCGGTCGAGGGAAGGACCACCTGAGCCCATCTGCTCCCGAGCCCCTCCAATCAATCCAGACCATAGCGTGGTCCGAAATCACAATAGGCCTAATCTCAGCCCGCTGCACTTTCCCAAAAGCTGACTCGGAAACAAGGATGTAGTCTATGCGTGACCAAGTATTATGGGCTCTAGATAAGTGGGTATAGTCACGCTCCCCCTCATGCAGCACGCGCCACACATCTAAAAGGCTACCCATCTGACAAAGATAACTCACCCCTCTTCTCGTCCACCCTACACCCTGCACCGGATGGGATTTATCAAGGGCCGGATCATGCGGACAGTTGAAATCCCCAGCCAAAATAATAGGAATCCGCGGGGCCGCCTCCAAGGTCTGCAGAATGCCACGAAAAAAAGCGTGCTCATATACATTTGGGGCATATATATTGCCAATAAAGACTTCTGCTCCAGACATGCGCACATGCAGAAATAGATAACGGCCCCGAGGGTCCACCTCCTCCCGCAGCACTTCCACCGGGATCCCCTTCCTGATCAATATCGCCACTCCCCGTTTCTTTCCCAAAGCCGAAGCCGCGTGCACCTGTCCCACCCAGTCTTTCCGTAGTTTAAGGTGCTCAAGGGCACTCAAATGAGTTTCCTGCAATAGTGCAATCTGAGCCCCCTCTTTCTTTAAGGCCTGGAGTACCTTGGTGCGCTTAACCGGGGTATTAAGGCCCCCCACGTTCCATGAGAGCACCCTCACATTAGATCCCAAGAGAGTAATGGGTGTGGGTTACCGCCACCTCCCCCGGAGGGGTATCGATAAGGTAAGGCCAGTAGCTGCCCAGCCTCAGCTCCCGGCCCACTCCCAGCAGAATCACCTCTATGCCTCAGACCCAGCCAGTAATACAGGGCTCGCCAGGGGAAGCTCACTCCTTCTCGTAGGCAGGTTACCCCCCTCCCCCACTTCTCCCCTGTCCCCACCCCCTCCCCATCCCCCCCCCAAGCATAAATACGCCTCTCCACTAACCCTATACCCACGAGTCTATTACCACGGCCTGCTTAGCCGCAGCCTGACTTCCCTATGTGTGCACCGCAGGGCCGCCTCGGCTCCAGGAATCCATGATCCCCAATAACCCCCCAACAACTAAGATCCGCAACAAGAATAAATATAACTGCAATAAACATTCCCAAACAGACAGCACATTCAGCCCGGGCACGAGCCGCTTGTCATGTCATGCTCGGAGTAGCGAGCTCAGAGCTACCCCCCCCCCACCTCCCGCCACCCCCCCACAGAATGGCTAGGAGGCGAAGGCCACCACCCGCTAATAAAGACCCCCTGGGGTATAGAGTCCATAGTCTTCCGAAGAGAGTCTCAACGACAGTCTCAGGATCCAAGTCCCCATGGCCTCTCTCCTCCATCGCAAGGGCACTGAGAAGTCTACTCACGCTGCATCCGCGCGGGCAGGGCCGAAGTAATAACAGGGTCCATAATCAGCTCTCACTGTGGTCACGCGCTCAGCCCGGAGCTCTCGCCCAGGGTCTCCAAAAAGACTTTAGCTGCCCCTGCCGAGGCGAAGACATGGTTCTGGCCCAAATGCGAAACCCGGAGGACTGCCGGGAAGGCCAAGGTGAAACGCACCTTCCTCTGAAAGAGCGTGGAACAGATGGGAGCGAATTCCTTCCTTTTTCCCGCCACTGCCGCCGAGTAATCTTGAAACAGCAGCAACGTTTGATTGTCAAGCTGGAGGTTTCGTTTGCTCCGGTAAGCCTGCAGCAGCTGTGCTTTGTGCTGAAAGTTTAAGATTCGGGCTATTACCACCCGAGGTCTCTGGCGGGCTTCGTTTTAGGCCCTATCCTGTCGGCTCTTTCCACCCTGATTTCCCCCACTAGTGCCGACAGGCCCAATGCATTCGGGAGCCAAGATTCATGAGGGGCAGTAGCATTGCATCGGTGGTAGTCTCAGGAATCCCGACAAGGCGAATATTGTTGCGTCTTGATCTGTTCTCAAGATCGTCAACTTTGTCCAACAAGGCTGCTATTTGATCTGCCCGGGCCTTGTCCGTTTGGGCCATGCTGCCCCCATCGTCCTCCAGCGCCGACACTCGCTGCTCGAGTTCATCCACGCGTTGACCCATCTCGCCCAGTGCTGCGCCCAACGCCTCCAGTTTGCCGAGTATTTGATCGAACTTCGGGTTAAGTAGTTTCACTACCTCCCTCGCCATCTCTTCCGAAGCCGATTCGATGCTTTCAGTACCCGGGGAGGCTGGGCTCAACGCCGCCGACCGCGTGGTTCCCGGTGTAGGGCCTTTCTCTTTCTCTTTGCGCGCCGGCAGCGGCATTGGGCAGCCGAAAGTATGATCCGCTCCAAAATGCAACCGAAGGGTGCCGACCCTTTCAAAGGTACCCGCCTGGGTGATAGGGCAAGAGATTGCGGGGCTAGCAGATGAAAATCAGAGATTAATCCCGAGGCGGTCCCGGAGCGAGCTGAGAGACGTCCTCACTCACTCATGTGCCACCGGAAGTCGCCCTATTATCTAGTTTAAAAACTGCTCTCTCTGCTTTTTAAAAGAGAGAGAGTGGAAACTGGCATTAGGAAGAATTTTGTTTAAAAAGTTTCACTTAAATGCTGTCAGAATTCTGTAGGCTTCAAAATTCTGGGTATGCTTTTGTAGGTGGGCATTCATTCTCTTTTGCCTGAAGGGCTTTTAATGGTGAAGAAATCATGCCTTTGTCACCACAGCATTCGGCATTCATAAAACTAGCACAATGAGAAAACGCTCTCTGGTGATCCTGCTACCTGCCTGGGTCGTGTTTCGAGTTTACTTCATCAGGGGAATTCAAGCGTACTCTATTGTTAGGTAAGCTCAACTTAGTTGATCTTGTACTGAGGCCAAAGGCGATTCATGTCTTGATATACCCTCAAATACTGGAAATGCTGCCAAAAGTAGTCATATAGGAGCATCTATACTGCAATTTGGCTCTGAGCTTCTGACCTTAAAAGTTCCAAATTAACGAAAGGTCAATGTAGCAGTAAAGTCAATGTTAATTTGGAACTTTTAAGGTCAGAAGCTCAGAGCCAAATTGCAGTATAGATGCTCCTATATGACTACTTTTGGCAGCATTTCCAGTATTTGAGGGTATATCAAGACATGAATCGCCTTTGGCCTCAGTACAAGATCAACTAAGTTGAGCTTACCTAACAATAGAGTACGCTTGAATTCCCCTGATGAAGTAAATTCGAAACACGACCTGTGTCGGGCTTTTTGGTGCGAGGAAATCAATTAATATTAAAGTACTCCTTCCTTCAAAACCACGTTTTTTTGGACTGGGTGTCTTCTAGCAATGTGGCATAGTGCTTCCTTTGGTGGACCTTACATACAGAATCCGACTTCTTGAGTTTTGAGCTTAATTTTTGCCTGTTTCTTTTTAGTTTGTGGTCACTCATTCTGTATTTGGTGAGCGTTTATCTATGTTCTAAGTGTGTGACTGGGGCCAGATATTCTGTTAGTATGGAGTTTTGATATAGGAATCTGGCTTGTTTGGTTTTCCCAGTAGGTGTATGAATACTCTAGGTTCCACTGCAGTATTTATGGAGCTGCCCTTTTCTAGCTAGGCTCCATGCATGAGTTTTTGAAGTTAGTGCTGTTGTGGAATAGTAGATTTGCTATATGGATACAGTACTGTGGCTCTTGCTTTTTATTTTTTCTGTTCCTGGTGTAGAATCAACTACAGGGTATTGATGGGGGCTAGCAAAATATGACTCGTCTAAGATTTGCAATTTTATGTTCTTAATGCTGCTAGTCTAAATTTAATATATTTTGTCAATCAAGGAAATCTCAAATTTTAAAGGGAACATCTCAGTTTATTTTTGTGTAGTGGCCTGATAATTTGTAAACTGCACTGAATGTATGACATAAGAGGAAATTAGACTTATCCGCTAATTATTGTTCCTTGAGGAACTCCAGTCTAGTCCCGAAACCTCTGGGTTGTGCTCCTCTTCCAGCAGCTTGGAGACTAAGACACGTCATTCTTTGATGACCCTGGTATAAATACCGAGGAACCGCCTCCTCACTTCAGTAACCTATTGACAAAGCAAACTCAGTGGAACAACAAGTAATAACTCATATTCAAAACAACTGTAACTAGTTGAACAAAGCACTATTACGGGGGCTCGTCCCCCATTCAGATTCCCCTTGCTCCCTTCTAAGTCTAGTTAGAACATCGTAGGCCCGCTCCCTCCCCTCATGGAGCAAAGAGACCCTTTTACAAATGTCCCGGAGTGACACTTCTTCTATGGGACCTGAACTCATAGTGGCTGATCGTCTGCTTACCTGTTAGAATTGCTTGCTGCAGGCTCCAGTCCACAAAGAATACCTGGGCGGGATACGGGACTAAACTGGAGTTCCTCAAGGAACAATAATTAGCAGGTAAGTCTAATTTCCTCATCCTTATCGTCCCTCCAGTCTAGTCCCGAAACCTCTGGGTATGTTAACAGAGCAGTATACCAAATCAATGGGAGGGACCTACTACCCCTGCCTGAAGCACTGCTGTGCCAAAACAAGTATCCCTTTCTGCCTGAACGTTGAGCCTGTAATGGCACACAAAAGAATTCAAGGAAGACCAGGTGGCTGCCTTACAAATCTCAACTGCTGGAACTAACTTGCTCTCAGCCCATGAAGCCGCTTGAGCCCTCATCGAATACACTTTCAGCCCCTCTGGAACCAGCTTGCCCTTCAGCAAATACGCTGATGCTATTGCCTCCTTAATCCATCTGGCTATGGAAGCCTTTGACACTGCTTCACCCTTCTTTGGCCCCCCAAAAAGCAAAAATAGTCTATCAGACCTCCTGAAATCCGCCGTCCTCTGAATATATTTCTTCAATGCCCGGTGAACATCCAGATGATGCGACCGCTCAGTCGACAAGGACGTGGAATCCCTTCCGAAAACTGGCAAAGAAACCACCTGATTTACATGAAAAGAAGACACCACTTTTGGTAAGAATGACGACGCCAGCCGCAACACTACCTTGGAATCATAAAACGACAGAAAAGGCTTCCGAAAGGACAAAGTCTGCAATTCTGAAACTCTCCTGGCCGAGCAGATTGCTACCAGGGCCACCACCTTGAGCGAAAGATCTTTCAAAGAAGAACTAGACAATGGCTCAAACGGTTCATGCCCCAGCGCTTACAACACTAAAGCAAGGCCCCAGGACGGAACCACTTGCCAGCAAGGAGGCTGCAACAGCAACACTGCCCTCAAAAACCACTTTACATCTGGGTGCGCCCCCATGGCCACCCCTTTTATCTTACCTCTATAACAGGACAGTGCTGCCAACTGCACTCTCAAAGACGATGTCGCTAAACCTTTCTGAAAACCATCCTGTAAGAATGCCAAAACCTGCAGAATAAAGCCCGTAATGCCTCTACCCTCCTGTCCGCACACCAAGCTTCAAAAATGCACCAAACTCGAATGTACGCCAACGACGTAGACTTTCTCCATGCCTTCAGTAACGTAGTAACTACTGCCTCGGAATAACCCTTTGCTCTTAGCCTTGCCCTTTCAAGAGCCAAGCCATAAGCGAGAATCGATCCACCTGAGGCATGAACAGCGGACCCTGCGACAACAGATCTCCTGTCCGGAAGACACCATGGCCGCTCCACTAACAGTCTTCTGAGATCCGCATACCAAGGTTTCCTCGGCCAATCCGGAGTTATCAATATCACTAGACCCTTGTGCCGTTCGATTCGCTGCACGGCCTATCAGCACCCACGGTGGAAACACGTACAATAGCTGCTCCGCTGGCAAGTCCTGAATGAGAGCATCCAGGCCCTCCGACATGCTTTCTCACCTTCTGCTGAAAAAACGATCGACCCTTGCCGAGTTGAACATTGCCATGAGATCCATTACTGGCATTCCCCACCGCCAAACCAGCATCTCGAATACCTTCGAATGAAGAACCCACTCTCCGGGATCTATCCTTCACCCGACTCAAGAAGTCGGCCTCGACATTGTCCACTCCTGCCACATGTGCTGCCGACAGCGCTCCCAGGTGCTGCTCGACCCAAGCAAACAACTGCTCGGCCCCTGCCTCCAGTGACACACTGCCGCTGCCTCCTTGCCGACTGATGTATGCTACCGCTGTCGCATTGTTGTAACACACTCAAATCACCTTTCCCTGCACATATGGCTGAAACTCCCTGAATGCCAACACTACCGCTCTGAGCTCCAACCTGTTGATTGACCAACTCCTCTCCAGATCGGACCACTGACCCTGTGCGAATCGTCCCTGGAAGTGAGCTCCCCAGCCCAAAAAGCTGGCGTCCATCGTTAGGGCTATACAGTCGGGCGTTTCCAAGGGCATTCCTTTCTCCAAGTTCCCTGGACGCAACCACCACCTCAGCGCCAGTTGAGTTTCCACCGGACAGGACAGCCTCCTGGAAAGCGAGTCGGTCTGGCGAGACCAACGCCTTAGTAGAGCCCTCTGTAATGGTCTCATATGTGCCCTCGCCCACGGTACTAACTCTATCGTTGCCGCCATGGTCCCCAGCAACTGGAGATAATGCCACGATGTGGGCAGAGACCTGCAGAGAAATTCACGTACCAACTTTCTCAAAACCTTCGCACACTGCCGGGGCAGAAACACTCTGCCCACCGTGGTACTGAACCTCGCTCCCAGGTATTCTAGATTCTGCACTGGAGTCAACGTGCTCTTTGCTATACCGACTACCCAACCTAAGCCTTCCAGGAACGCAACCACCTTTCCCTGTGGCTGCCTCGCCCTTGGCCCTTGATTTTGCCCGAATTAACCAGTCGTCCAGATAAGGATGTACTAATATCCCCTCCTTTCTGAGCGACGCTGCTACCACCACCATTACCTTGGTGAATGTACATGGCGCCGTCGCTAGTCCGAAGGGCAACGCCTGTAACTGAAAGTGCCCCATAGGTACTGCAAACCTGAGAAACTTCTGATGTTCCTGCCAAATGGGAATGTGAAGGTACGCTTCCGACAAGTCCAATGAGGTAAGGAACTCTCCTCCGCGCACGGCTACTATGACTGATCTCAACGTTTCCATGTGAAAATGAGCCACTCTGAGACAACGATTTACTCTTGAGATCCAAAATTGGGCGATACGACCCTTCTTTTTTTGGAACCACAAAATAAATCGAGTACCGACCTGAACCGCAGTCTCCTTGAGGAACCGGCACTAGCGCCTCGAGAGCTACCAGTCTGTTTGACGGCATCGAACTTGCGACCTGCCCCACAGGGGGACTGAATGAACGAGTTGGTGACCGGCCGGCAAAACTCCAAAGCATAATCTTCTCGAATAACTTCCAGGACCCATCGGTATGAAATAATCTGGACCCAGGCAGGGTAAAAATCCCGCAGCCAACCCCCTACAGGTATCAACCCTACCCGAGTCCCCCTCGCTTCATCGTGACCTTCGAAGATTCGAGGAAGCTGCCCCAAAACTGCGGCCTGCTCCCCGATAGCCTTGGTTCCTATAGGGAAACCATCCCCTTTGACTTTGACTGAACCTAGGAGAGCAAAAACTGCGAAAATCCCTCTGAGGAGTCTTCTGAGTCACATTCATTCGTCCCTGCTTCTGTTTATCCTCCAGCAACCATCCCCCTTTGGACTCGCCAAGATCTTTCACCAATTTATCCAAATCCTCTCCAAACAAAAGCTTCCCTCTGAAAGGCAACTTACTTAACCTAGCTTTGGACGAACTATCCGCTGCCCAGTTTCGCAGCCACAAATAACGACACGCTGCAACCACTGAGGCCATACTGTTCGCTAATCCACGTATAAGGTCGTAATGGATATCGGCTAGATAAGCCGCCCCCCAACTCCAACCTGGCCGCATCCGCGGTCTCTAACTCCCCCTGGAGACGTTGAGGCCAACGCAGACAGGCTCTAGCTACCCATGCTCTGCAAATAGATGTCCGAATCGACAACGCACTCACGTCAAAAACCTGCTTCAGCAACATGTCCAGCTTCCCATCCTGCGTATCCTTAAGAGCCGCACTACCCTCCACCAGAATGGTAGTCTTCTTGGTAACCGCCGCATCTATCCTCGGGGGCTGAAACAACTCCTTATCCTGCTCGACCAGCAGGTACAGATGGCCCATTACACTGGACCCCTTAAGTCCCGCCTCGGGCGAATCCCATTCTCCTAGGATCATCTCCTTGACCACCTTGTGAATCGGAAACGCCCTCTGAGTCTTTCAGAACGTCTGCAACAAAGGATCCTCCAAGGTCGCCTCCTCAGCCGGCCCCACCTGTGGCATATTCAGCGCCTTGGGCGTTTCAGTAATGAGAGCTGGTAACGCCTCTCTGCGGAAAATCTGACCACATGTGCCTGATCCTCCTGCTCCACGATTTCCCCTTCCTCCAGCTCTAGGTCCTGATCTCCCTCTTCAGAAAGTACCATTTCGGCTACCACAGACTGATCCGTATCCTTGTCTTCCCTGGCCTTCTTAGCAAGACCTCTTGCTCCTACTGCCATAGGCGTCCCCGGCCTCTTTCCTCCTATCAGCGCCTTGGTGACGGGGGAAGAGAACCCTTTTTTGGCACCCCCAAATGCTTGTTGCATAAGTGCCACAAACTCCGGGGAAAAAATTGCCTCCAGGCTGCCTGGCAGTGGACTCTGAGGAGAGAAATCCGGAGCCGAGGAAGGCCCTGCCACGGGTTCCTGCCGCGGCCCAGCAGGGGAAACTGGCTCTAGCAAAGGCTCGCCCCCCCAACTTGGGAACTTCTGAACCCACTTTACCAGCCTGCTCCCTCACAACTGCCTCTAGCATACACTCCCTGCACACCCCTGCGTCAGAGAGTGTCCCCCTTCTAACCCTGCATAGCACACACTGAGGCTTAGAAGGCATCCTAGAAAAACGGGACTGCAACCCCTATTACAACAGTCAGGCTGCCGTTCCTATCCAAGGTCCTTTTCTTTTTTTTTTTTTTAACAAATTAACTGCCTGTAATCCTCCGAGACGGTTCTAAATGCAAACACACCGAAACGAAGCTCCCCCGCCTCAAAAACACGCTGCCAAGGCCTGCCCGATGCAAAGCGTGTTTTCCCGCACTGAGACCACACGATCTGGCCTCCACGGACACGCAATCCGCGGTCGTGCCATTCGCTCACCGGTGGCTTACCTCAAAGCCCCACAGCGCTGAACCGGCCTCTCACTGCTCCCCCGATGTCTGAATTTGCAGCGCAAAGGGCAGTAGTCGGCGTACAGCACAGCCACTTCTCACCATCGAAATCTCCGACGTTGGCTCTGAGCGCTGACAGGCAGGCACTTCTGCTGCGCTGCAGAGCCTAAGACTCCAGCTCCTCACCCAGTCACGGGGAATCAGGTAACCGGAGCCTCTTTCCTCTACGGGCAGCCCACCGAGCTTGCCTAATCACACCCCGAACTGAACCAACTAAATTTAAAGAGACATAGCCCCCAAAAATAACAAAACTGAATTTATAGTAGGTTAGATTAAATTTAGAATAACCCCGATCATTACAAATATACTCCCAAAACCTATTCCCTTAATTGCTTCTCTAGTGAGCCCCCAAACACCTGGGCTCACCACCCTCCAGCTGCTTGGAGACTAAGAGAACTGAAGTGAGGAGGTGGTTCCTCTGTATTTATACCAGGGTCATCAAAGAATGACATGTCTTAGTCTCCAAGCTGCTGGAAGAGGAGCACAACCCAGAGGTTTTGGGACTAGACTGGAGGGACGATAAGGAATTGCATTATATAAGTATTTTTAAATAAATAAATATGATAAATAGCTTCATTACAGCTATTTCTGGGCTTTTCCAGCTATGACATGGTCCAGTCCAGCCTAGTCACCAGGATCTTGAAGTCACAGCTACCAGGAAAAGTTTGCTTCATGTTATATTTTCCTTCCTCACATAGCATTGACCAAATAAATCCAGCATGCAAATATTTATAATGAATTCATTTTTGTGGGTGTGTGAAAGTGGTTTTAAGATATTTTTGTTATATGATTATTATGTTTAATTTTATTGTAATATCCATTGTAATAAATTGTGTGTGTTTGGAAGCCATCTAGGATTTTAGATGAGTGATATGTAAATAATAAAAAAAACATTAACGATATGCAAATGAGACCCAGTGGATATGAGAAAATTAATGCAAATTAGGACCTGCAATATATCTCTGCACATGACACCACATCACCCTTGGGCTGCCCCCGCCAAAATATAAGTACACCACATCTACGGCTCTCTCTTGGCTCGGCTCTCTCATCACCCAGTCAAAGAAATCAGATTTGTCTGACAAGACAAAACCCATGCTGCTTCGGATCCTGTAATCCATCGACTGCAGAAACCTCACTATCTTCTGTTTTAGCAGCGTTTCCATTAATTTACGCAAAGAAATCAGACTAACTGGCCTGTAGTTCTGAACCTCATCTTTACTTCCGGTTTTGTGTAAAGGGACCACATATGCCTGTCTCCAGTTCTCTGGGACCACTCCTGACTCCAAAGAAGCAATGAAAAGGTCAAATAGTGCAGCTGCTAGAACTCCCCCAAGTTCCTTCAGTACTCTTGGATGTACCTCATCTGACCCCATCACTATGTCTACTTTTAATTTAGCTGCTTCCTCACGAACAGTCTTCTGATAATCATTCAAGATCCCTTTCACTTCCGTTCCCATTTGTGGGTGTTTTCTGAGGTCCTGCTCCGGGCCCTTCATCTGTGAACACAGAACAAAAGTATCCGTTAAGGAATTCCGATTGGTCGCCGTATCTTAAAAAGAATATAGCGTTATTAGAAAAGTTTCAGAGAAGAGCCACCAAAATGGTAAAGGGGATGGAAGGATACTCCTATGAAGAAAGGCTAAAAAGGTTAGGGTTCTTTAACCTGGAAAAGAGACGGCTGAGGGGAGATATGATAGATGTCTATAAATTAATGAACGGAGTGGAACGGGTAAACGTAGATCTATTTTCTATATTCTGATAATGTAAACAGACTAGGGGACATGCAATGAAGCTACAGGGTAAACTATTTAAGACTAATAAAAGAAAATATTTTTTCACTCAACGTGTAATCAAACTCTGGTATTTGTTACCAGAGGATGTAGTAAAGGCTGTTAGTGTAGCTGGGTTTAAAAAAAAGTTTGGACAAGTTCCTGGAGGAAAGGTCCATAAACCATTATTAAGAAGGGACCCAGGATATCAATGCTTGACCCAGTACAAGCATTGCGGAACCTGTGTCTTTTGGGGAAACTGCTAGGTACGTATGACCTAGATTGGCCACTGTTGGAAACAGGATACTGGGCTTGATGGACCTTGGTCTGACCCAGTATGGCATATCTTATGTTCTTATCCTCATCAGCTTCTACATATTCATCCCCTTCACCCTTAAGTCTGACAATAGCACTTTTTCAGATATGTTAGTGAGAGGGGGAAGTGCAAAATGTCTTGTCCATCCATTTTATTGCACTATTTCTTCTTCTTTTTGTATCTTTGCTTTCCTGACTACTTTCCTAGTTTCTGTAAGTTTGTCGAAATATTGATGCTTATCTTCCCCTTTCTGTGATTTTTTTGTATTTTATGAAGGGCACCATCTTTTGCTTCAGCTTTTCAGCTACTTCTTTTGAGAACCATAGTAGCCTCCTTTTCCTTTTAATTTACCTTTCTAACAAAAAGGTTTGTTGTCCTTAAAATATTCCCTTTCAGTTTTGCCCATTGCTTTTCTACATCCCCCAGCTGTTCCCATCCTGCTCCTTGAGGTATTGTTTTATCTTGGCAAAGTTAGTTTTCCTAAAGTCTAAGACTGTCACTTTTGAATGGACTTTATGAGCCCTAGTCTTAATACTGAACCACACCATCTGGTGATCATTGAATGCGAGATGATCGCCCACTATAACATCAGAAACACTTTCCCCATTGGTAAACACCAAGTCCAGTATGGCCCCTTCATGTGTGGGTTCCATTACCATTTGCTGGAAAAGTTCTCCCTGTAGAGAATTCAGGATCTCCTTCACCTAAGAAAATGAAAGAAATCCCCTTCTGCAAACAGCTACAAAAATAAAATCAGAAGCTAAAACACTGGGCCAATAGCAAAATTGCCAGCTATGAGCAGGGAGTTCTGCCTTCCTCTTCCCCCCCCCCCCCCGAAATGCTTCCTATCTACCAGTGTATGAGCTAATTTCAGCTCAAACTGACAGGAAGGGAGATACTAGTAATTTGCAGCTTTGCAAGTAAAGTATTTTTTATGTTAAAAACTTAGCACACAGCATTTTTACTATACCACATACAAAACCTTTATAGGGATAATCTATAATTCTAAAGCTGTAATGAAGTATGGGGACTGCAAGCTTATTAACAGCTTGTATCTTATCCTGAGCTATTAAATCAGTTTTCACTATCACTGGCTGATTTCTTTCCCATTCTGAGTCCTCCTACTCCTACAGATTTATATATACATTTCTGCTTAAAGTTTTATGTTACAATCTTCAGTCTGAAAGAAGAAATTAGACCTTACCTGCTAACTGATGTTCCTTGAGTGACTCCAGTCCAATCCTGGTACCTTTAGATATTCACGCCCCTCCAACAGATGGAGACTGAGCATGTCATGCTTTTCATGACGTCCCCTTAGATATACAGCTGGTTCCACCACCAGCCTTCAGTATACTAATAACAAAGCAGACTCACGAAAACAACTATCATTAAACAGTTAAAATATGAACTATTAACATGAAAACCCCTGAAAGGGATCAAATGGAGAACACCCCCCCCCCCCACCAGGGAAGGAGAGTCCACTGTGCTCACCTGACAGACACCAGAATTCCTCAGGAGACCAGATCCCAATCACCTCCATCCTGCGTGAAACTTCATCCCCCATTTATCCTCGCTCATATTCTTCTCTCTCCTGTTCTTTTTCTCCACCCTCTCCCCGGTGCTATGAAAATTAAATGGGTGTAATTCTTATCTCTGGGAAACTATGAATGAATGAAGAGTTAGCCTTAGGGAGAGAATCGGGACTGGACTGGAGTCACTCAAGGAACATCAATTAGCATTTTGTTCATCCCTGTTCAGTCCTGGCACCTTTGGTATATACCAAAGCAGTACTAACCCCGACTGCAGTACTATCGAGCCAAAGCGAGCCTCTTCTGCCACCTGTACATACAGTTGGGCCTTTTTGTTGTCCTTTGTGAAATGTTACCAAGTAGCCGCTCTACAAATGTCAACCAGTGGCACCAGGCCGAACTCGGCCCACAACGCCGCCTCGGCCCACACTGAATGTGCCATCAACCCAATGGGCACCGGTCTCAGATGCAGGAGATAGGCCAAAGAGATGGCCTCTCTAAGCCACCTGGAAATGGATGCCTTGGACACTGCCTCACCTTTGCCTGGCCCCCAAAACAAGACAAATAGCCGCTCGGTCTTACAAAAGGTCTTGAATACCTTCAGGTACCTCTTCCACACTCTACGCACATCCAAACTCTGTAACAAAGGATCTGCCCCGGACTCCTGTCCTCACCCGAGAAGACAGGAAGCAAGACCCATTCATTGATGTGGAAGTCGGAGCACACCTTCGGGACAAAGGAGGGCATGTCCTCATAATGAGGTACAGCTCCCTACACGAGAACGCCAGGAGCTCAGATACCCTTCTTGCCGAACAGATGGCAACCAAAAAGACGGCTTTCAAAGACAAGTCCTTCAAGGAGAACTCTGTTAATGGTTTGAAAGGCAACTCCTTGAGCGACAACACCAAATTCAAATCCCAAGTTGGCACTGCCAACTTCTGTGGCGGTTGTGGCGCCCACTACTGGCTAGGCGGTGGCCTAGGAGCAGTGGACGTACCTCTTAATGTCCCTTTTGTCAGCTGAGGTCCAGAGCCGCAGCATCTGGATAGTGTAGTTGTGCAATAAAGAATAGCCGAGGGGTTTCAAAAAGGCAAACAGGAAATTATAATTTTCTTTTCCTAGCCAATGAACTTCTTTTTAAGGAGTTCTAATATACAGCAAAGCAAAGTTGGATACTTCTCCATTGAAAAACAAGGGCAACAAAAACTTCACAGCAAACTTTCAGAACAGTCAATGCAGCATTGTTTCAGACAGCTTGTTTTAAACCAGCAATAAAGTCCTCTCCTTCAGCAGAGATCAAAGCCCCAGGTTCCCAGCTGTGTCTAGCACAAACCCAGATTTCCACAGCTCTCTAGACTGCACCTTAACTTCTTCAATTCAAGCTGTTAAACATTTGCATTCTTCATATTAAGCTGCTATCATTTGTATTCTTTTCTTCAAGCTGCTAACATTTGCATTTTGGGTTCAAGGCTCCACATGACCCCTTTTGAACCTCTCTGTTCAGCTCAAAACGTTAGTACTTCATTTAACCCAATTCTCCAGCAGGTCATTCAGTTAGGACAGCTTCTGGGTTGTTTTTTTTTAACTTCAAAACCCTATAGCCTTGTCACTTTCTGGCTTACACAGAATGAGCAATCCATTTCAGAATCAGAGGAAAAGTTATCTGAAACACACTCATCTATTTGCATGCTTTCCTCATCTAGGTCAAATGGCACCTGGCTGGGCTCAGCGTGTGAAACAGCAGGTTTTAGTTTCTCTAGTAAACTTTAAAACCTTTCCCCACTGGGATTCTTCTCCCCGCTGAGTAACAGTGGGAGGACAGAGGAGTTCATTATTCTTTAGCAGATTCTTTAAGGCTTCTAATGTGCCCACCTTTTTCCCAGCAATTAGTCTTTTCCCACGCTTTGCTGAAGATGAAACACTTCCCACAAGCTCTCTTAAAAACAGTCCCGTACCTAGCTCAGAAACAGCATCTCCCACAGAATGAACTTTCCTGTTTTCTAGGCCAGCTGTAATTCCCTTACCAGCCAGACTCTCTTCAGGGCTAGAGTTTTCTGTATGCTGAGTGCAATAGGGATTTCTCTTGAGACAGCTCCTGGAGCACCTTCCTCTCTCAGGTCTTCTCCTGGTCTCCTCATTCCCTGCTTCCTCACCAGACTCTCTGGCAGTCTCTACTGTCCTGGTAGACTCTCCCTTCTTGGTGGAAACCTCCTCCCCGGTGGATGCACACCCCTTCCTTCCTGCTTCCCTGAGCTTATATGAGTGAGACTGTCCTATGGCATCCAACTCCACACCCAAGCATTCCTCGTCACCTCCCCTGGTTACCTTGGAGCTGGGGCGTGGCTCACTCTCGACAGCTCTGTGAATGTAGTTTTTTTTCTTAACCGGAGTTTTAACCCTAAAACTCCCTGAACTATTTCTCTGCTCAGAAGTGAATGGCTGTTTTCCCCCCCATTTTCTTGGGCTCTATTACCGTTTCGTCACCACACTGTCTCAACTGCTTCACTGCTCTAAGAAAACGGGCCACGTCCGAATGCAAGGCTACGGATCCCGCCCCCTATAACACAAGAGGGCCACCACCTGTACACTCAATGAGCTGCAAGCCAAACCTTTCTCCAGCCCTGCCTGCAGGAAGGCTAGCATGTCCGGTACTCCACACTTCATTGCCACAATCCACTGCATTTGGCACCAGTGCTCAAACACTCTCCATACCCAGATATAAGCCAGAGAAGAGAACCTTCTACGTGCCTTCAGCAGGGTCGCTATTACCACAGACGCATAGCCCCTCTTCCTCAAGCGCGCCCTCTCAAGAGCCATACCATAAGCGAGAACCTATCCACCTGCGGCATCCGGATAGGACCTTGGCACAGCAGATCTATTGACAGGGGTAAACGCCAAAACCTGTCGATCAGCATGCACTTCAGATCTGCATACCACGGCCATCTTGGTGCGATCAGCAGCATCCGACCTGGATGTTTCTCTATCCTCTGCACTACTTGGCTTGGCTGATTAGTGGCCAGGACGGAAAGACATAGAAGCCCTGTCCTGGGCCACGGCTGCATCAGTGCATCAAAGCCTTCCAACATCGGCTTTCTCCTTCTGCTGAAGAACCTCGCTGCCTTGGCCGATTCGCAGGTCAGCATCAGGTCCATATAATTGGCTGCCCCCAGCGATCCACCATCCGATCGAATATGGCTTGATTGAGACTCCATTCTGCTGGATCGATTCTCACTCTGCTGAGGTATTCCGCTTCTACTTTCTCTCGCCCTGCCACGTGTGCTGCCAACAGTGCTAAGAGGTGCTCTTCCACACATGCCATCAGCGCCCCAGACACTCCTCTTCCAACTGCACACTGCCTGTTCCGCCCTGCTGATTGATGTACGCTATGATTGCCACATTGTCCGAGAACACTCTCACGTCTTTCCTCTCTAACCTGTGCCAAAAGCCCTGCAGTCAGAAAGATGGCCCTCAGTTCCAAACTGTTTATGGGCCACTGCACTTTCTGATCAGACCACAGCCCTTGTAAAAATTGAGCCTCGCAATGAACACCCCAGTCGACGAGGTTTGAATCAGTCATGAGCTGTATCCAGTGAGGTAACTCCAGCAGCATCCCTTTCAGTAGCGTATCATCCCGTAACCATCATTTGAGTGTGCTCCATGCAGGGAATATGGTGGGATAGCAGAACCACCTGTGCCGACCATCTGCGCAAGAGAGCCCTCTGGAACGTCCGCATGCGTGCCTGTGCCCACAGAACCAGGTCTATCGATGCCACCATGGACCCCAGGACCTGAAAGTAGTGCCACACCATCAGCCGCTGTAGACATAGGAACCGCTGGACCTGCCCCTGGATCTTGCGATCTTGAAATCGCACCCCTAAATACTCAAATTCCTGCGACGGTGTGACTTGACTCTTTGCAAAGTTCACGACCCATCCCAGGCCCTGGAGGAACTGAATGACCCAGTCGGTGACCCTCAAGCTCTCCTCTCGGGATTTCACCCTTATTAGCCAATCGTCGAGGTAAGGGTGAACTAGAATTCCTTCTTGCCATAAGGCAGCTACCACGACCAACATGACCTTGATGAAAGTCCTCAGCATGGTTGCCAGCCCAAAGGGCAGTGCTTGAAACTGGAAATGCCCCCCTGGAACTGCAAATCTCAGATACTGCTAATGCTCTGTTCTTATTGGGATATGGAGATATGCTTCTGTGAGGTTGAGGGGGGTTAAGAACTCCCTTTCTCATACCATCACTATCACAGACCGCAAAGTCTCCATGCAAAAGTACAGCATCCTCAGAGCCTGGTTGATGTATTTGAGATCCAGGATAGGTCAAAATGTCCCTTCCTTCTTTGGGACCATGAAATAGATGGAGTATTGACCACATCTGTGTGGCTTAGAGGCACATGCACCACTGCCTGGAAGTCCAACAATCGTTGGGAGCATCTCTTGTATCGCCTTGCACTTTACCAGAGCTTTGCAGGGGAGTTGATGCCTCCCATAGGGACCAGGTGAATTCCAGCATATAGTCATCTCTGATGACCTCGAGCACCCATCGGTCGGTCGGTCGGTCGTAATTCGGGTCCAGGTGTTGAAAAATTCCAATAGCCGACCCCCTATCGGTATATGGACCACCTGTTCCATCCTCGCCTCATTGCTGTTTCTTGGGAGCCACAGGGGCAGAAGAGTAAAATACTCTTCCCGCACCCCTGAAAGGAAGGCCCCCTTGCTGGGAAACACTCTCTCTGGTATGGGGACCGTACCAACTGAAAGCGCTTAAACTCTCTTGGTTGACCTAGTCCTGGGGTGGATGAGTGACCTAACTTTTGCTTATCCTCCGGTAAGCGTCCCCCCTTAGTCTCACTGAGGTCCATGACTAGCTTGTCTAGGCCCTCCCCAAACAGGAGTCTGCCCCTGAACAGCAGTTTGCTCAACCGCAATTTGGACAACACATCTGCCGACCAATTCTGAAGCCACAAGTAACACCTTGCCACCACTACCGAGGCCATCCCTTTGGATATACAGCGAATCAGATCATAAAAGATATCTGCCAAATACACTGTCTCTGACTCCAGCTATCCCCACTAACTCCTTGCACCCAGCAAAGACAGGTCCAGGCCACAAAGGCACTGCATACCGACGCCTGCAACGAAAGGGCATATGTCCCAAAGGCCTCTTTCAACAGCGTCTCGAGATTCCGTTCCTGCACATCCTTCAGAGCCATGCTACCCTCTACCGGTATTGGCATCTTCTTCGTTAGTGCCAAGACCGCTGCATCCACTCTGGGTGCACAAAAAAGCTCTCTATCACGCTCTGGGAGAGGATACAACTGAACCATCGTCCTAGTACCCCTCAGTGGACTTTCCAACACGTCCCATCCTTCCTAGATCATGCGCCGCACCAACTTATGTAAGGGAAAGACCTTCCGAGATGAGCGAACCACCTGGAACAGCAGATCTTCGACTGGCTCCTCTTTCTCCAGCACCTCCAAATGAAAATTCAAGGCTTTAGCTGACTGCGCTATCAAAGCCGCCAGTTCCTCTCTATGGAAGGCTAGTATATTGTGGGACTTGTCTACCTGTGGAATCTCACCTTCCTCTAATCCTTCCTCGTGGAGGTCTTCCTCCTCATCCCCGTCCTCTACGTCCTGTGGAGTGTTCTCCCAGACCTCATCCCTCATGCATTTGCTGAGCCTAGGTACCTCATCCTCTCCTTCCAGCACCACAACAGTTCCTGCTGGGCGCTTGGCTCTACCTCTGGGAGGTACTGCCTTCTCCACTGCTCCCTGTTTCAAAAGAGAATGTCTTGTGCAGCAGGAGCACAAACTCTGGTGAGAAATCCCACAGATTAACTGCCCCTGGCTGATCCTTTGCACCCTTCACCATTGCTTCCTTTTTTCCCTTAGGCACCTCTGCCAAAGGAAGATCCTTCCCCTCTGCGCTTTCTGCATTTCCGCTGGGTGCTGTTGAGGACCCCACTGCCTCCTGTTCAGCCCCTATACTGAGGTCTGCCGGACCCTTCCCCCAGCAACTCTACCTCTGTCACCTTGGATTCCTGCTCACAGCCCCGGCAGAAGCCAGCCCCCGAGACCAGGCCCCTGTGTGACACACAAGTCACACAGGTCTGTCTCGCTGGCATACCTGTCTTTCTGGGGGGGGGTTCCCCTCTCTTAAAACTGCTGTCAGTAGTGGTCCTATGCTCACAGGAGGTAAAGAGCACACCCCTCAGGCACCAGATAACAGCCCACCTTTTTTCTCTCTCTCTAGAGCCTACCTGTTTCCCATTCGCCTCGTTTCCCAGCTCCCGCGCTCACCAAAAATGACCGCTGCAACTCCCCCTTGTGGGGATGACATGGTTTTAGCCATCGCCAGCCTTGCACCGCTTTGCCCAAAGCACCACCGCTTCCCCAGGTGCTCAGACACTGCCCTGCTCGGAGAGAACCATGCTTGTTTTGGCAGTGAAAACAGAGAGCCGTGGATACCTGGTCTGCTGCTGGACGCTGCAAACTCACCTGCTTCAGTGCATCTGAACTCCGTGCACTGACAGGGCTCCTGCCTCACTGCAGGTTTCTGAGCACTCTTTCCCCTGTACCACACCCCCTCAGGGGAGTAGTACCGGTCCAGCCGATCACCCGAATACTTTTTTTTTCCCCCTTCTTGAAAACTTTACACTCAGGACAGCTTGGCTTCCCAGACAAGAGGCAGCTCCAAATGCCCTGCCCCTGCTGAGTGGACCAGTGCTCTTGTGCCGGCTATAAAAATCCTCTTTATTCTCTAAAATAAAAACCCAATTGTTCTTTCAGTGATTCCAAGTTGGGAATCACATCTCTCCAGCTGCTTGGAGACAGATACTGAAGGCTGGGGGTGGAACCAGCTGTATATCTAAGGGGACATCCTAAAAAGCATGACATGCTGAGTCTCCAAGCTGCTGGAGAGGCATGAATACCCAAAGGTGCAGGGACAGGACTGGAGGAACGAAATGGAAGAATGTTTTCATTCTTAATTTTCCTTTAACAAAGGCTGCCTTAGCTGCACATGTGTCCAGACCAAGGATCTCCTACTGTCCTTGTTTCGCTAATTGATAATAACTGGAGCGGTGATGTTACCTGCAGGCCATTACTATCTCAACTGTTAAGGCTCAATTCAGAAGCCAAGGAGGTTTTAAGAGTATTCAGTAAATTTAGTACCAACTATGACAACTTCACTTTAGTTACCAGAACCACATATTTCACCATTCACTTCTGCACAGGCTATGTTTGATCTTGGACAACATGTGTGTTCTTGTAGAGTCTCTTTATACAGTTAATTTAAGAGATGTACTGCTTAATTATGCAAATCTGCACCTGATCTGGGTCACAAGCTCATGCACGTCTCATGTTTTCAGGTGCCTTCCTTTCAGAATCACAAAACATTAATTAATAGGAGTTTCAAAGTCACTAAAAGGTGGTGTTAGCATCCTTTGGCAGTTGGCACAGGAAGGAATAGAATAGGATGAATCACTCCCAGTGAAGACATGGGCATTCAGTGCCACTCTGGATTCCAATACAGTATCTGGAATAAAGGGAATAGAATTTGAAGAAAGCTGTAAGAATGGTGAAGAGGTGGGACGCTTAAGTCTCAACGCCTGCCATCTGAATTAACTATACTTAAGCGATCACAAAAGAAAAAGATACAACTCAACTACTAAAAAGTAAAATACCCAAGGCCCCTTCTTTAAATAAAAAAAAAGTTTCAGTTATTGTTGTGACCATACCTGCATGGCGACCTGGGAAGAGCCCACGCTCTCTGTGAGTGGAGTATTTAAGTGAGAGAAGCAGACAGCACTCTCCCAGATACAGCGAAACACTCGCTCTCGTGCATATTTTGAAGTGAAGTCATCAGAATCGCAAATAAATATATATTGTATGCGTCTGACAGTCTCCCTGATACAGCAGCACACACCAGAGTCTGAAGAATCGATAACACCAACTGGTATACATCGTCCTGCTAGAAAGAGATAACAGCCAGCGAGGCGTGGACAACCTCTCCCTCCCCCACCCAGAACACCATTCTCCGCTGCTTATTTACTCCTCCTCACTTTTGAAGCTTGGCACCTTTTGTCTTACCCAGGCAATCTCCACTCTATGGATAAGCAAATTAAAGACAAAATGTCGCGATTTAGAGAACATATTCCTTACCTGCTTTCCTGCACGTCTTCGACGTCCACGATGAACGACAACCAACCCTCACGCCACAACTCCCGCGCATTTTTCCAGAACAGGCCGGTAACGCGCAAGCGCAATACTACAAACTGCGGAACCGGAAGCAGTGGTTGCTTTACAGGCGGTGACAGACTCACAGACTGTAGTGACACGCATGCGTGGAAGAGTGCAGCACTTGCAGTACATTCCCCTTCTTTAACTGTCGCGGGAGAACGGGAGCCGTGGTAACAAAAATAAGAAAAGGAGCTTAATTTGATGAGAAAACTGTTCGTTTGGCAACGCTGTTATGTGTCCACGTTAATCTAATAGACTCAGCCTCGCAAGCTCAGCGCTGGAGTGCAGGTATCCATTCGGCGTGTTATATCGTCCTGTCAGCTTTTGGGGACATCGCAGCGAAGAGAGAAAAGTTGGTTGGGTTGGGGCCCCGGTGGTTCTCCTCTTTCCGATACTTGTGGTCGTGGGTGAGGAGGTCACGATGGCTTTGCTTGTAGCAGAGTGCCGGGTTTAGTGATTCCGGCGTGCGGGTTGTGGGCTGCTGCCACTATGCGCCTGCCTATGATTCCCAGTAGGGTGACAGAGGAAGCGCGCGCGGGGAGGCGAGCGCTGCAGAGCTAGTGTAGTCTGGAACGTACCATAGACTAGAACAAGCTCTTTCTCCCTCCTTTTTTCCCTTATCAACTCAACTTCAGGGGGGGGGGGGGTGTTTGTTTTAGTGGAGGAGGAACGAGCACTTGAAAAATGAAGAGTTGTAAATAGCGGGCGCAGGGCAAGAGTATTAAGCATCCCAGTCGAACATTGTCTCGTCTTAAATCTAACACCACCCTTAAGAACATAAGATATGCCATACTGGGTCAGACCAAGGTCCATCAAGCCCAGTATCCTGTTTCAACAGTGAACAATCTAGGTCATAAGTACCTAGCAGTCTCCCCAAAAGACAGAGGTTCCTCAGTGCTTGTATTGGTTCAAGCAGTGATATCCTGGGTCCCTTTTAATTATGGTTTATGGAACTTTTCCTTCAGGAAATTGTCCAAACCTTTTTTTAAACCCAGCTACACTAACAGCTTTTACTACATCCTCCGGTAACAAATTCCAGAGTTTGATTACACCTTGAGTGAAAAAATATTTTCTCTTGTTGGTCTTAAATAGGTTACCCTGTAGCTTCATTGCATGTCCCCTGGTCTTTTTATATTCTGATGACGTAAACAATCGATCTACGTTTACCCATTCCATTCCATTCATTAATTTATAGACCTCTATCATATCTCCCCTCAGCCATCTCTTTTCCAGGTTGAAGAGCCCTAACCTTTTCAGCCTCTCTTCATAGGGGTATCCTTCCATCCCCTTTACCATTTTGGTGGCTCATTGATTTAGGTTAGGTTTGCAAGGATGTATGTCTTTATGTATGTAATCGGTCAATATTATGCTGCACGGTTGCAGCTTTTATTAAGCAGTGCTATCTGTTTAGGCAGTGTCACTAAATATGCATGTATATAATTTGTAATGTCCCAAGTTTAGTTTCCCGATTGTAACTTGTATTGAACTACTGCTGGAAAGATGTCTGTTAAATACTTCTAAATAAATAAATAGCTTAGTGATAGAGGGCTCAGCCTGTATATAGTTACCCCAGTTGTAAATACAAGTTACAATACCTGTTCAATGTAAGTGCAATGCAAGTCCTGCATTGTACAAATAAATTATAAACCACACTGATTTCAAAAAGCGTGGTATAGAGAAGCTTTTAAATGAATAGTTTATTATCATGCTTGATATACTGCTTTATTAAAGCCTCAAGTTAAATATTTTAAGTTACACCTGCTGTTTTGTGTTGGTTGTTTTACACATTTTAATTCACATGTTTTCTGCTGAATATTGGTATCTAAATATATGGTTAAGTAACATGGCTTTTGACATGCCCCAAATCGCATCCCTTTTTTTTGAATGGATAACTTTGGCCATATAATTATTTATATGTCCCAAACTTTGTCTGTTAGAGTGCTATGGAATTTTTTTTTAAGCAAAAAACACTTATATGGTTGGTGGCACCACTATCACGGATTGCATAAATTCATTTGAATATTAACCTCCTATATGTGTGAGTATCCCCGCATACATATTTATATGTGACTTCAACATATATTTGACCAAATGACACTTGTCAGAGCCCAGAGACCGAATGGAAAAGGTCTTATAGGCTTTTGAATGGCAAGGAAATACAAACAGATATTGTAAAATGGGTTCAAGATTAGATTGGGGTATCCACTTCTTGATTAGATGATGCACTAGAATTACAAGAGCACTGATAGGAAGCTATGGAATCGGAGTTCATAAGATGAAGATGAAAAGGGATAAATTTTGGAATGTTTAAGGAAATGTTTCCTTACAGAAAGGGTGATGGATGCTTGGAGGAGCCTCCCAATGGAGTTGGTACAGAGAACTATCTGAATTTAAAAAAAAATGGGACAAATACAGAGGATCTCTAGGGTGAGGAAGGGATTGTAGAACTTAATAATTCTAATGGATGGGCAGACTGATTAGGCCATATCTTTGTCTATCCTTTTCTATGTTTTATGAGACTGAAAAACTGAGCATTTTTTAGGAGTGCCTAGTGTTTAGGGCAGCGGTCTAGAATCAGAAAGACTAGGGTTGAGATCCCATTGGCACTCCTTGTGGCCTTGGGTAAGCCACGTAACCCTCCATTGCCTCAAGTAGAAACTTAGATTGTGAACCTTTTGGGGGACAGGGAAATGCATACTGTACCTGAATGTAACTTGCCTTGATCTCCTCCTAGAAATGCATAAACTAAATACTAATAATACTAAATACTAATTTGCTTATTAGGAGTTACCGCTCGAGAAATAGATCTTGGAGTCATGATAAATACTTTTGAAATCCTTTGCGCAGTTTGTGGCAGCAGGTAAAATGGCAAATAAAATGCTAGGAATTACTCAGAAAGGAAGAGAGGACAAAGGGAGTGGAGGAGTAGCCTAATGGTTACAGCACTGGCTTGGGAACCCAAAGACCAGTGTTCGATTGCCATTAGCACCCCTTGTGTCCTTGGGCAAGTCACTTAACTCTCCATTGCCTCAGAAAAATCCAAGTTATCAATGTCCCTGTTTAATGTACATTACTAAGTTTAAGTTACAATGTAAACCGCTTTGATTGAAATGAAACGGTATATAAAACCTGTAAAATAAAATAAAATAAATAAATACTATAATGCTCCTGTATCGATCTGTGATACAGCCATTCCTCAAGTGCTTTATATGGTTCTAGTTGCTACATCTAATTAAAAAAAAAAAAAAAAGATAAAACTACCGGTGGTGAGGAGGAACTGCCTGCACACTACTACCTTTCTCTCTCTGCTTTCCTATTATTGAAGTTCTGTTTCCTTTCTGTGTGTATTTCCTGTGCGGATATCCAGTTTAGTCCTCCACAATCGGGTACTGCCCCTCTCACTGCAGCCTGTAGACTGGACCAATCAAATCTTCTGTAGTACATATCCAGCAGGAGCTCCCAGAAGCCCCCCAGTGTGTCCAGTCTCGTTGCAGTGTGTAGACGTAAAAGTGTGTCCTCTGGGCACACTTAGTGACCTTTGCAGGAGCAACACTAGTTAGTTGTTTTTTAGGGTTTGTTTTGGGGCATTTCTCTACTATTTTTGTTTTTGGTAGCTAGCTGTGCCTTTAAAAATTAGATATTATAAAGAAGCCTGTCTCACTGGAGCTGTGCCACAGGAGACTAGGAGAAAGTCAGACCTGCTGGCTGCTGTTGCCTGCCTAGCACATTTTATCAGCCCTGGGTGAGCTTCCCCTAGACAGGACGGGGAATTGCCATACCTATAAGGCAGTGCCTGGTACTGGGAGATTGTGGCTGAATCTTCTTTTCCTGAGCTGGTAGGAGTTTGCATTTAATTTTTTCTTTCTTGTGTGCAATGCTCTGTCTGGGATGCCAGCGTTTCTGTAGGCTCTCCTGAGCCCATTTGGCAGTTTTTATTCAATCTGATCGTGTGACCTGTATTTGAGGGTCGTTTTATTTGTTTTCCATATTATTTGGTGGTTTTTTATATTTTCGCGCCGTTTTTTACCGCGGGTGAAAAAGTGCGGCGGCCATTTTGGATTTTAAAAGTGCTTTCCAGGCATTTTTGATCGCTGTGCACAGGTTCCCCTAGCGTTTTTGGGGGTCCTCTGTCTGGCGATTTTGCTCAGGGCCCCCCAGGGATCCTGGGATATATTTTGTTTCTTGTAAAAAAACTTTTTTTTTTTTTTTTTTTTTTTAAGTTACTTTTAAATCGGGGCTGATTTGCATAGGATTGCCCAGGTGGTGTGGGCTTTCCTGTGGCTGTCTTATTCTATTCCCCTGGGCAGAGGTGGCCTTGGGATGGCTTCCAAGCCCCAGTGTGTGATTTGTGGGTCCCGCAGGACGGCAGGGACTGACTCTGGCATCTGCAGGGGCTGTGCTGCAGTGCCCTCTGAGTTAGAGCAATCTGTGAATGTTCAGGAACAGGCTACCCCTGGGGATGCTTCTACTTCCGGGGGCAGCGTTCTTTCTCCAAGCATCCCTCAGTCTGGCTCGGTTCCTCCGGCCAGCGGTTCAGTGGCTGCGCTCCAGCAGGCGGCTGTTGCTGCCTCAACTATGGACTTCTCCCCTGATTTTGTACTCCTCTTGCATCAGGCATTTCGCCTGAGCAGGTCCGGACAGTTGCCGGCTGTCTGGCCCCCCTCCCTCCCCTCGGGGTCCTTGGGGGCGGCTCAGTGTCCCTCACCGCCCGGGGGCAAGCGGCTTCGGTTGGGGGGACAAGAGCAGGACGCCCTGGGTCTCCTGGATTCCGAGGCAGAGGGCGATCCTGAGACTGAAGCGGAGGATTTGGAGGATGGGGAGATCCCTGGGCCGGAAGATCAGGCTCGGGTCATTCGAGTGTTCCGTAGGGACGAGCTGGTTCCTTTGGTCACGGAGTCCCTTCAGGCGCTAAACCTTTCGGCGGTGCGGTCCCCTGGAGGAGGAGGGTCTTGAGGATCCTCTGATTCAAGCAGTCAGGGATGCCCAGGTGGTTTTTCCCGTCCACCGCGTGGTGGATCAGATGATCCAGGCGGAGTGGGAGCACCCGGAATCCGGTTTGAAGGGGATTCGGACCATGAATCGGCTTTATCCTCTTGCTGACAAGGACAGGGACTTGTTCAGGTCCCCCCGGGTGGATGCTGCGGTCTCCGCAGTGACCAAGAAAACCACCATCCCGGTTGAGGGGCGGCGGCCCTCAAGGACGGGCAGGATAAGAAGGTTGATAACTTGCTCAAGCAAACCTTCGATACGGATGCCGTGTCATTGCAGGCCTCTATCTGTGGGGCTTGGGTGGCTCGGTCGTGTCTGCGTTGGTCACAGCAACTGCGCTCGAGCCCCGGACTAGACCAGCAGGGTCTGGTGGAGGTGACCCGGCTGGAGTCCGGCTCGGCTTACCTGGCGGATCTGTTTTATGATTTGATCCGCGCGTTGGCTAACAGTATGGCATCCGCGGTAGCAGCGCGCCGGTCCCTCTGGTTGCGCAGCTGGGCGGCGGACAGTTCCTCTAAGGCCCGCCTCAGTAAGCTGCCGTTTAAGGGCAGATTATTATTTGGGGAGGCTCTCGAGAAATTGGTAAAGGATCTCGGTGAGTCCAAAGGGGGCCGGCTTCCGGAGGATAAACCAAGGTCCAACCGGTCCACCTCGTCGGCGCGGGGATCCTTTCGGGATCAGCGCAGGTTTCGGCCCTCCCGCCAGTGGTCCTCGCAGCGGGGCCGGTTTGGAGCCCGTAGCCAAGGATTTCGGGCTTTCAGGGGAGCCGGCAGAGGCTTCTCCGCAGCCGGCTCTTCATCGGGTTCTTCCTTTGGACGCAAGCCACAATGACGCCAGGCAGGCTCTGGAGGGAGGACCGCTTGTCGGCGGTCGCTTGCGCGACTTTCTTTCCTCTTGGGCCCAAATAACGTCGGATCGCTGGGTGCTACAAATTATAGAGGAGGGTTACGCTCTGGAATTTGCGTTCCCACTTCCAGATTCCCTTGTTCTGTCTCCCAGCAGGGGCGAGCAAAAGACGAGGGACATCCGCGTGACCCTGGCTCGATTGTTGGCGCTGGGAGCGGTGGTTCCAGTGCCTCCCTTGGAAAGAGGCGCTGGTCGCTACTACTCCATCTATTTTGTGGTACCCAAAAAGGGCGACTCTCTGCGTCCGATTTTGGATCTCAAAGGCGTGAATCGCGCGCTCAGAGTGCCGCATTTCCGCATGGAAACCCTGCGGTCAGTCATTGTAGCGGTGCGAAAGGGGGAGTTTTTGACGTCCCTCGATCTTACCGAGGCCTATCTGCACATTCCGATACACCCAGCCCATCAGCGGTTTCTCCGCTTCGCGTTCCCGTGGGGCCACTTTCAGTTCCGGGCCATGCCGTTCGGCTTGGCTACGGCCCCGCGCACTTTCACAAAGGTGATGGTGGTGGTTGCGGCGGCCTTGCGCAAGGAGGGCATTTTGGTCCATCCTTACCTGGACGACTGGTTGATACGAGCAAAATCCGGTCGAGAGTGCCTGCGGGTCACGAGCAGGGTGGTAGCTCTGCTGCGATCCCTCGGCTGGGTGGTGAACGAAAGAAAGAGTTGTCTGCGGCCCTCGCAGGACCTGGAGTATCTGGGGGTGCGCTTCGACACTGCTCGGGGGCTGGTGTGCCTTCCCGAGCGCCGCGTCCTGACGTTGCGGGCTCTTGTCCGACTATTTCGGGGGATGCCCGCTCCGTCGGCGTGGTGGTACCTACGACTTCTCGGAACGATGGCGGCGACCTTAGAGGTGGTTCCGTGGGCGCGGTTCCACATGCGCCCGCTACAGAGGGCGCTCCTTCGTCGCTGGTCCAACCAGTGCGATTCCTTGCACAAGAGACTGCCCTGCCCGAAGGCAGTGCGGCGGTCGCTTCGGTGGTGGCTCTCCTCCGAGAACCTGACGCGGGGAATTCCCTTGGAGCCTCCTCTGTGGGTCCCCCTCACTACGGATGCGAGCCTAGTCGGCTGGGGAGCACACTGCGAGACCCGCTTCACGCAGGGGGTGTGGTCCTCGCAGGAAGCGTCTTGGTCGATCAACCGCCTCGAGCTTCGGGCGGTCCGACTAGCCCTGATGGCCCTGGAACCTCTGCTCCTGGGCCGGGCGGTCCGAGTCTGGTCGGGCAATGTGACCACGGTGGCGTACATCAATCGCCAAGGGGGCACAGGGAGTGTGGCCCTGGAAACCGAAGCGACGGCCTTGTTCAGCTGGGTGCAGACTCGGCTGCCGGCGATCTCGGCGGCGCACATTGCAGGCGCGGACAATGTCCAGGCCGACTTTCTCAGCAGAGTGCGGGTGGACCCCGGAGAGTGGGAGTTAAATCCTCAGGTGTATGCGCAGATAGTTCGGCGGTGGGGTCCGCCCATCATGGATCTCATGGCGACCTTCCAGTCGGCCAAGACAAGTCGCTTCTTCAGCAGACGGCGGGAGCGGATGTCCGAAGGACTCGACGCTCTCATTCAGCCGTGGCCGACGTCCGGGATGCTGTACGTTTTCCCCCCGTGGGCCCTGATCGGTCGGGTCGTCCAGCGCATCGAGGGCCATCAGGGCCGGGTGCTGCTGGTGGCTCCGGATTGGCCCCGGAGGCCCTGGTATGCCGACCTCGTTCGGCTTCGAGACGGCGTGCCGTGGCGCCTTCCGGCGCTACCGGATCTTCTTCTTCAGGGCCCCTTGCGGATGCCCCAGGTGGCTCGGTTCTCGCTTACGGTTTGGCCATTGAGAGGGCTCGGCTGAAAAAGAAGGGTTATTCGCCCGCGGTGATTTCCACCTTACTGCGGGCAAGTCGTCCACTTCTCTTACTTATGTTCGAATTTGGAGAATTTTTGAGGACTGGTGCTCCCGGCGTGGAGTTCGGGCGGCGACGGTCTCGGTGCCCGTCGTGCTCAGCTTTCTGCAGGATGGCTTCGAGAAGGGTCTCGCGGCCAGTTCCCTGAAGGTCCAGTTGGCCGCGCTCTCTTGCTATAGAGGCAAGGTTTTGGGCCGCCTTCTTGGCGCTCATGCGGATGTGCGGCGTTTCTTGACCGCCGTGTTTCATTTGCGGCCTTCCCGCAGAGCGGTGATTCCTCCGTGGGATTTGAATTTAGTTCTGCGGGCCCTGGCTCGGGAACCCTTTGAGCCCTTGCGGAGGGCATCCTTGAAGGATCTCATGTTGAAGACGGTTTTTCTGGTAGCCATTTGCTCGGCACGGCGCATCTCGGATCTACAGGCCTTGTCATGCCGAGAACCTTTCTTGTCTTTTTCTGCGGAGCGGGTTGTGCTCCGTCCGGTTCCCTCCTTCCTGCCAAAGGTGGTGTCTCCTTTTCACCTGAATCAGGCAGTATTTCTACCAGTGATTTCGGCGGACTCGGTCGAGTCGGTGGACAAGGGGCTTCACCGGCTTGATGTGGGCCGCACGCTGCGTCGGTATTTACAGTCTACCGAGTCATTTCGGAAGACTGATCGGCTTTTTGTGCTCTTTGGGGGTGCACGGAAAGGGGAGGCGGCGGCTAAGGCCTCCATTGCTCGATGGCTTAAAGAAGCGATCGCCTCCGCGTATCTGTTGCAGCGGCGGCCGGTTCCGGAGGGGCTCCGGGCTCATTCTACTAGGGCTCAGGCGGCCTCTTGGGCGGAGCATGGTCTGGTTCCACCAGCGGAGATCTGTAGAGCGGCCACTTGGTCGTCTCTGCATGCTTTCAGCAGGCACTATCGCTTGGATGTGTCAGCGGCTCGGGATTCCTGTTTTGGTTCGGCGGTTTTGCGCGCCGGCCTACAAGGTCCCGCCCGGTCTTAACTGCTCTGTTACATCCCGATTGTGGAGGACTAAACTGGATATCCGCACAGGAAATGGAAATTACACTAACCTGGTAATTGTAGTTCCTGTAGGATCCAGTTTAGTCCTCCTTCCCTCCCGAATATCTGCATGATCTTGCGGCGCGCTATCCCGAGCGGGAGATTCTAAGATAGTTTTGCGTCCCGTTCGGGCCTTAGCGGCAGTCGTGCTTATAGCTATGGCTCTTCCCTTTCTTTTGGGGTTCCGTAAGCTCCTTAGTACCTGGGGGGAGCTCTGTGTCAATTTAGGGGCGTCGATTCCGGCGCCGTGCAGTGTTCTGACTTCCTCGTTTGGGGAGGGAGTTGGTTATTCCAGGGGGGGGAATAACAAGTTTTAATGTTAATCTGATAATATCTGATGTGTTGCTTCGTTCAGTATGCTTTGTTACTAGTACACTGGGGGGCTTCTGGGAGCTCCTGCTGGATATGTACTACAGAAGATTTGATTGGTCCAGTCTACAGGCTGCAGTGAGAGGGGCAGTACCCGATTGTGGAGGACTAAACTGGATCCTACAGGAACTACAATTACCAGGTTAGTGTAATTTCCATTTTATTTGTAAACTGCCTTACTGGAACTCTGAGAGGCGGCATATTAAGTTCAATAAACCAAAGATACAGAGGGAGGCAACACAAATGACTGGAATGGCTCCCTTGTGAAGAAATGCTTAATGGGGTTAGAGCATTTTTGCTTTGAGCAGAAATGACTGTGTTGAGACATAAGTGGTTTACAAAATCCTGAGTTGTGTGGAAACAGGTTGAATGGATAATGGTTATTTATGATTTCCAATAATACTAGGACTAGAAAAGTAGGATGAGCAGTAGACTGAGGACCATGGATGCCAAATTTCAATTCCTGCTTAATTCACTAATGTTCCTAGTCACCTTGGCCAAGTGCCTTCACCTTCCATAGGGAGGCGTGGTCTAGTGGTTAGGACAAGGTACTTCGGGCCGGGGGTTCAAGTCCCACTTGGGGACAGCAATCTCAGGCCGGAGGGACTGGGATTTCTAGTCCTATAGGCACTCCTTGTGGTCTTGGGCAAGCCACTTAACCCTCCATTGCCCATGTTCCCTGTAAGTATTAGCATATGTGTCTCATATCCCCTCGTGTTAAATGTATCCCCCAATTGACCGCTTTGACCCGGTGAAAAGCGGGATATAAATACAGCTAAATAAATAAATAAATAAACTTCCTTGGGGAGAGAAGTGCATAATTAAATCAAGGAATTTTAAAGCATAATTACATCCAGGAATTATTACTACTACTACTTATTTGTATAGCTCTACAAGGTGTACGCAGTGCTGTACAAAAACATGTAAGAGACGGTCCCTACGCATAAGAGCTTACAGTTTAGTCAAGACAGACCACAAAAGCGAGGACTAGGTTGTATCTAGGGGAATGGTAAGGAAACATAGGAGGTGAACAGTAGACTAGGGGGATCAGGATCCAAAAACGGTCTCAAAGAAGTGAGTTGTTAGCCATGGAGCTTGTCGTGTCCATTCAGGTAGCTTGTTCGAGGCATAAGGAGCAGCAAGGTAGAAAAAAATTACTGCCAGAAAATGGGGTTAAGATTGCTAATACAGCTTTTTAAAAAGGTATAGACCAGTTTTCCAGAGGATAGGTCCTTTAATTCTAAGGCTTGACATACCCCAGACCCCAGGTTGCCATAGTGACTAGAAACTTGCACCTGGTACCTGGGATTTTCTCCCCCTTCCCTTTTTCATTCAATTGCAGCTAAGACCCTGCCTGCCCATGGGGGATCGTGGCTTGGCTTGTAGCAGTTTGCTTGCAGGGGGGGGGCGACCCATCTCCTGCGGGCAAACAGCCTTCTGCCTGCCTACGAAGATACGATCTCCCATGGGCAGAGCGAAAGGGGGAGACTGCAATCGCTTGCAGCAAGCTGCCCGGAGGGACTTCATCCCCCACGGGCAGAAGGATAGAGGCTGGCCACTTCTGTGCAGGCAGAACAGAAGGCCTTGATTGTAACTGATTTAAAATTACAAGATTGTTGAGGGGGATGGGGGTGAGGCAGCAAAACTTTAAAGGTGCAATGCCTTTTTAAACAAGGAAAGGATGGAGGGATAGGGGTGGGGGTTTTAGGGGTGAGGAAGAAGGGGAAGAGAGTCTGGAACAGAATGAGGGGCAGCAGGAGAAAGGTAGTGGTGGTGGGGGAAGAGTGCAGAGTTATTGGATAATGAAGGTAGGCATGCATGGGGATGAAAGAGCACAATGTGTGTATGCCAAAGGTACATCCCCCCCCCCCCCCCCAAGAAAACGCACACAGATTCTGCACTGCACTACACACTCCAGTTCTACACACACATTCATACTCCAGTTCTACACACACACACATACCCCCATACCCCACTTCTATACACACACACACACCTACTCCTCAGTTCTATGCACACGCGCGCACACACACACCCCATTTCTATACACACGTGTGCACACACCCGTACCCCACTTCCCCCCACACACCCCACTTACACCCACATCCATACACACCCCAGTTCTGCATGCATGCGCACACCCCGTACCCCAGTTCTGCATGTGTGCACCCCAGTTCTGCACTACATATGTGTGAGTGCACCCCCCAAACACACCAGTAGTGATCTGCACTACCCGTGTGCGTGCGCCGCCCCCCCCGGCACGGCACTACCCGTGTGCGTGCGCCGCCCCCCCCCGGCACGGCACTACACTACACGCGTGCACACTCACACCCCCACCCCCAAGTTCTGCATTACACGCACCCCAGTTCTGCACTGCACAACAAGCTCTCACTATCAGAGTTGTGTAAATCCAGGAGCTCTGGGTTTCTCCCTCAGTGGTGCCGAGAATGCTGCCCTAGTTGGAGCTTGTTGCTAGTCTGCTACTGCTCCTTTGAGTATTGCTCTGTTTTTGCCTTGAAATTGGTTTTGTAGCTTTTTGGTGCCGAGGTATTTGGGCTACTGGGGTCTACCGGTACTGGGAGTGGCTTGAGGATTAGGTGCTTTGGCGGCTGTCTTTCTGTTTTTTTTTCATCGGGTCCTGTCTGCTTCTTTACCGCTTGTCAGCCATCCCATCAGGCAAGTTGGTTTGTGCAGCCTGCAGGGCTTGTAGAGGCATGGTATCTTCAGTGGGGTTCTGCAGCGTGTGATCAGAGGAAAGCCATATAGTGGAGCAAGTCCTTAAATCTACTTGGGCAATGTCGGGACCTCAGGGGCAAACCTCGGTGGAAGCTTCCTCGTTGGAGCTCTCCTCAGCTGCGTGGCTCCATTTTGGCATGAAAGCTGGCCATTTTGACCCGCACAGATGGAGAAGATGAGCATGGGGAGCCGTTGCTGGCCTCTGAGGTGGTTTCCAAGGCTAAAAAGCGATTAAAAACAGGAAGGTTGGGAGCCAGTCTCAGGGCTTCCTTTTTTGCCTGAATTTGTCCCGCTGCTCGACTAGGCTTACTGCATGAAGCAGGGCCTGATGGCAGCATCAGTACAGGCTTCAGCAGCACCAGTGCCAGGTTTAGATTTGGATTTGATGCCCCTCTCTTGCACTGAAAAGACTCCGAGAGACACCAAATCAAACTGAAGGGTCTTGTTCCCCAGGATCAGTTTCCTCAGAGGATCCTCTGGAAAGTACCTTAGGAGCTTGTGAGGAGCCTTACAGAAACTACCTAGAGGAAGGAGAAATTCTTTCGGGAAAAAGACCCAAATATGGTTAGCCTTCCTTAGAGAGGAAATGGTGTCCCTAATTGCCCAGTTCCTAGGGGCCTGTAACATCTGTCAGACCTCCAGTGGATGAGTGGCCTTGTGAGATCCCCTGTTTCAGGGAATTCAATCTCACCAGGATTTTTTCCCAGTGCATAAGGCCAATAAGCAGATGATTGCTGTGGAATAGAAACTGTCTGAAGCGTGTTTGCATGGAGGCAGGACACTATCTTGATTGTATCCCCCTTCTCCCGGAGGACAAAGAGCTTCTCAAACTGCTGAAGGTGGACGCATTAGTATAAGTGGTGACTAAAAGGACCACCATCCCAGTCAAAAAAAGAGGCAACTCTTAAAAATGCTCAGGATAGGAGATTGGAGAGCATCCGAAGAAGGCATTTGAGGCCTATGCTTTGACCTTGCAGACTTCCATCTGTGGTGTCTATGTGGTAAGAGCATGTTTGCGTTGGGCACAAACTGCTGGAGCTGGGGTTGGCTTCGGTGTTAGGCTTGGAGGCAGTGAAATTAGAGTCCAGTACAGCATGTTTGGCAGACGCCTTTTACGATTTGGTAAGGGTATTGCCAAGAGTATAACATCAGTGATGGTGGCACGCCGTCTTTTCTGGCTTTGAAACTGGTCCACAGATGCGTCATCCAAGGTTCAGCTTACCAAACTACTCTTCAAGGGAAAGTTGTTGTTCAGAAAGGTGTTAGAGAAGGCTCCCTGAGGACAAGCCTAGAAGGGGGGAAATCAGCCTCTCCTATGAGAGGTTAGTTTAGAGATTTTTGCAGGTTCCATGCGGTCCATTTCGTGCCTTTTCAGAGGTCGCGATATCCAGCCAGAGGAACCCCTCCTTTCGAGGAAGGAGGTGGAGAGGTGATAATACTCCCTGGTCGTAAGTACCTTTTAAAAAAAAGTCATAATGAAGCAAGGGAGACCCAAGAGGAGGTACAGGTCGGAGGGCGTCTCCAACTCTTCTACTCTGCTTGGATCCACATTACCCAAGACCAGTGGATGTTAGAGATCATTCAGGAAGGGGTGCTCACTGGAGTTTGAAAGATCTATTCCTGATGCATTCTGATGTCACCTTATAAAGCACCCGTGAAGTTGCCGGCGGTAAGGTCAACATTGGATAAACTGACTCCAGTACCCACAAGCCAATGCGGGTCAGGTTGTTACTCCATTTATTTTGTTGTCCCCAAAAAAGAGGGGTCTTTTCGTCCAGTGCTGGAACTGAAATTCGTCAATGGGGTGTTGGTTTCACATGGAAGTGCTCTGTTCGGTGATAGTGGCTAAAAGAGGGCAAATTTCTAACATCTTTGGATCTAACAGGGGCTTTTTAATTTTTAATTTCTGTTTTTCTGTACAGCTTAGGTAATCAAGGCGGTTTACATGGAACAACTTCATCACATATAATGTAAACTTAGGACAAATTCTGCTAACAAGTATTACAGGTAACAATGGATAAACATTGGCTAAACATTAAACATCTCAACTATGGAGTCAGGTAATAGATACATGAACATATTTACAAAATCACTGTAAGCACAAGGTAGTGGGGAGGCTTATCTTCACATCCCAATCCATCGAGATCACCAGCGATTCCTGCGCTTTGCGGTTCCCATAGGACATTTTCAGTTTTGGGTGCTGTCGTTCGGTCTCACCACTGCTCCCAGAACATTCACAAAGGTCATAGTTGTAGTGGTGGCTGCGTTGCGGCAAGAAGGTGTGTTGATCCATCCCTACCTGGATGACTGGCGAATCAGGGCAAAGCCGTTTGAGGAGAGTCAAAACGCCGCTCTAAGAGTTATTGACCTGCAAAGTCTAGGTTGAGCATTGAACTGCGACAAGATGCTCCTCTGCCCTGCACAACAGCTTACTTAACTTGGGAGCGCTGTTTGACATTCAGAAAGGGCTGGTGTCGCTGCCTCCAGAGAGGGCAAGGAACGTGCAGGAGCAGGTACATTGATTTCTCTGGATGGTGCGACCGTCGGCATGGCATTACCCCCAGCTCTTGGGATCCATGGCTATGACCATAAACTTAGTTCCATGGGCTCGGGCCCAAATGAGACCCCTCCTCTATTGTCACATTGGTCTCCGCAGCAGCACCCACTCTTGAATAGGCTTGCCTGGGGGAGGTCAGATGCAGTCTGAAATGGTGGCACGATTTCCAGTCCTCGATAACCGGAATGCCATTGGAGACACCAGCATAGGTAGCGATCACCACTGATGCAAGTCTCTTGGATGGGGAGCCCATTGCATGATGCAGATCGCTCAAGGTCACTGGTCGGCGGAGGAGATGACATGGTTGATAAACTGCTTGGAGTTGAGAGTGGTGTTCCGAGCATTACAACACTTCAAGCCTCTCCTGCAGAATCAGTGAGGGTCTTTTTGGACAATGTGACCATGGTGGCCTATATCAATCTTCAGGGAGGAATGGCCAGCATGAGCCTGGCTGAGGAGGCGGCTTCACAGCTACAGTGGGCGGAAGAGTACCTTCTAGCCTTGTCGGCAGCTCATGTGGCAGGCAAGGAGAAAGTTCAGGCAGACTTCCTGAGCAGATATCAGTTGGATCCGACGGAGTGGTCGTCGAAGGACTCAATGTTACAGAGCATAATATGCCACTGGGGGCTGCTGTCTGTAACCAATGCCAAGGTGAGCCGTTTTTACAGCAGGAGGCATGAGCGCATGTCAGAAGGTCTTGATGTGTTGGTTCAGCCATGGAGCAAGTAGTTGATAACCATTATTAAAGGGGACCCAGGATATCCACTGCTTGCCCCAATACAAGCATTGTGGAACCTGTGTCTTTTAGGGAAACTGCTAGTACTTGTGATCTAGATTGGCCACTGTTGGAAACGGGATACTGGGCTTGATGGACCTTGGTCTGACCCAGTATGGCATATCTTATGTCCTTATGCTATCCAGTCCAGGTGATTTGCTGCTCTTTGTTTATCAAATAACTGTATTAAATCTTCCCAGCATATCCAGATTTGTTTCAGGTCTTCTGATATATCACCTTTAAATATAGAAAACTTATTTACGCCAGAAATGATAATCATCTTTAGTAAAGACTGAATCAAAGAATTCATGCATTCTCTACGCTATGGCTTTTTCCTCTCTTGGTGTCCCTTTTACCCCTCTTATTAATGATCCAACTGACTCTCTCACAGGTGTTTTGCTACAAATGTACTTGAAAAAGTTATGTGCTTTTGCTTCCACAGCAAGCTTCTTTTCAAGTTCTCTTTGCCTGCCTTATAAGTGCCTTGTATTTAACTTGCCATTATTTATGTTATTTCCTGTTTTCATCATTTGGCTCTTGTTTTTTTTCCCCCCATTTTCTGAAGGATTTCCTCTTAGTTATAATAGCCTCTTTGACTTCCACTTTAAGCCATGCTTGCTGTCATTTGGCCTTCTTTCCACCTTTCTTAAAGTGTGGGATACATCTGGTCTGGGCTTCCATGATAGTATTTTTAAGTAACACCCAGGCCTGATGTAAACTCTTAACCTTTGCAGTTGCTCCTCTTCTTTTTTCCGTAACCATTTTCCTCATTTTATAATAGTCTGCTTTATTTAAAGTTCAGTGCTAGTGCAGTGAATTTTCTTGTTATCCTCTCTATGTATTAAATCAAATGTAATCATGCTATGATCGCTTTTTCCAAGTGGTCCCACCTCTCACATTAGATCCTACGGTCCACTAAGAACAAGGTCTAAAATAGCTTCCCCACTTGTCTGTTCCTGAACCAGCTACTCCATGAAGCAGTCATTTATTTCAAAGTGAAAATTTTCTCCCTAGCATGGCCTGATGTAACATTGACCGGTGTAATTGAAATCTCCCATTATTACTGTGATGTAAACTTTGCGACCTTCCCTAAGTTCTTTTAGCATTTCATCATCTGTCTGATCATTCTGGCCATGCGGACAGTAGTACACCCCCACTGCCATTCTCTTCCCTTTTATACATGTAATTTCTATCCATAGAGATTCTACAGTGTATTTTGTTTCCTGCAAAACCTTTTTCCTGTTTGACTGAATGCCACCCCTCCACCTATGTGATCTACCCTGTTATTGCAATAGTTTGTAGCCTGGTATCAGTGTCCCATTGATTATCCTCCTTCCAGGTCTTTGAAATGCAAATTATATCTAACCTTTCATTCAGTGCTATATATTCTAACTCTGGCATCTTTTTTAGACGTCTAGAAGTTGCATACGGGCATTTCAAAGTTTGTTTTTTGTTCATATTAATAGTCTGGCTATCGGATGACAGAGGCAAATTGGAACCTTTCAACTCTGTCTAGTTTTTACTTAAAGGCACCAGAGTTACTTTACCCTTTATTGGAACTTCTTTATCGGGATACACTAACTTCCCTATTTTGCTAGTATCCTTCAAAGATATATCATTCCAAACCATGCGCTCTTGGGTGTCTGTTGACTTTCCCCCATTATCTAGTTTAAAAGTGGCTCCATCTTCTTTTTAGAGTTAGGTTGGAACCAGGCTTCTGGCATTATGTCCATTGTCTAAGCCCTTCCTGTCTGTTCAGATCATTAATGTTGGCTTCCCTGGTGACAGCCCCTCTACCCTAAGAATTGATTACTGTCCCCCCCCCTTGTTAAACCGCTTTGACCCGGTGAAAAGCGGGATATAAATACAGTTAGATAAATAAATAAATAAACCTGGTTAAGGAGGAGCCCGTCCATTCGGAAAAGCTCCCCTTCCCCAGAATGTTGCCCAGTTTCTAACACATCCAAAACCCTCTTCCTTGCACCAACGTCTCTTCCATGCATTGAGACTTCAGAATTCAGCCTGCCTTTTGCGTCCTGCGTGTGGAACGGGAGGCATCTGAGAATGCTACCCTGGAAGTTCTGGATTATAACTTTCTACCAAAAAGTCTTTTAGCTTCCAGAACCTCCCTCCTACAGTTTCCTATATTACTGGTACCAACATGTATCAAGACTGCAGGCTGGTCCCTAGCACTATCTAAAATATTATCTAGGGGGCGCATGAGGTCTGCTACCTTCACAACAGGCAGGCAGGTAGGTAACCTGTTGATCCTTATGATTACCAACCACCCAGCTAGCTACATGCCTAATGATCGAATTGCCAACTATAACGGTCATCCTAATCTTTCCCTCATGGGCATATGGTCCTGGAGACACATCCTTGATGCAAGAGGATATTACATCACTTGGGGGACAGGTCCTAGTTACAGGATCGTTTCCTGCCATACCAAGTGATGATCTCCTTTCACGTGACCTCTTTCCTCCGTGGCAGCAGAAAGGCTTCCAAACTGGAGGTGGGACTTCTCTGCTTCATCCCTGTAGGTCTCGTTTATATACCTCTGTCTGCCTCAGCTGCTCCAAGTCTGTTACTGTAGCTTCTAGAAGTCAGACTCGTTCCCTGAGAGCAAAGAGCTCTTTTCACCTAGTGCACACATAAGACCTCTCGCCCACCGAGAGAAAATAATTCATGCAACACTGTGCAAAAGACTGGATAGCGCTACTTGCTACTGGACTGCTGTCTGCATCAGAATTCAGTATTTTATGTTAGCTATTTAGAGTTTAAAGTTGCTAGGGGAATAGAAATACTGAGCCACTACAATTATACCTAATAAATATAATCCAGTAAATACGGAATTAAGAGGTATTGTAAGTTGCCCCTGTGTATGTCAAAATGACTCAATTTGGCTTTTTCGTATGTAAATTTTATAGTATAAGTCACCCTTGTGTATAGGTTGCAATTACAGAAAATAAAGCGCAAGACAAGATTGCTGTTACTAAAAAACTGATTTATTCTGTTTCACTTTCACTTTACAATAACACTCATTCAACAGTGGATTTGTTCTGTATCACTCTTGGGAAAGCTGTTGAAGTCCTAATCTTCGGTTTCACTGTGAAATAGTTCTGCAATTTCAGGTGCCAATTCATGTTCGTTATTGTCTTCTTTGTCTTCATCATCATGGTTATCAGGGCTCTTTAGGATCTCAGCCTTCACAAAACCTGATTTGATTATTTTATTGCTCACACCTTCCCACCATGCTGTTGCAACCTACCCAGTAACTTCTGCAAAAGTGGCGTGGCACATACTGCTGGTAGCCATGAGACTGTGTTTTCTGTGGCAGATCCAGTTTTCCCATAAGCGACACAACGTAACTTTGACTCCTCTGACAGAAATGTCAAGCGATTAAAGCATTTTTGTCATACTACCGCGTATAATAACCGGGACTGTGTTCAGAGATTTTTATTGTCTTCTTTATGCCATCAGTGAAATGGGCTCTCATACTATCCATGACAAATAGTGCTTTCTGTCTCTTGAAAAATCCATCCAGCCACTTACTGAAGCAGCGCTGCAGTCATTTCAGCATTATGCTGTCATTCATCCGTCTTTTCTCATTCACATCAACAACAATGTTGGTTGGTAGAGTTTCACGTGGCATTGTCTTCCTTTTGACTATAATCATAGGTGGCAGCTTCTTTCCACTTGCACAGCAGGCCAGCACCACTGTAAAGTGTGTCTTTTCGTGTCCGGTAGTTCTAATATTTATTGTTCTAACCACCTTTTGACACCGTTCTCCCTAATGGGATGCCAAAGATTAAGGGAACCTCGTCCATGTTGATTATAAAGTTCGGTGTCACTGTGTATGCGATAATTACTTTGTTTACGAATTCCCTGAAATTCCATACTTTATCCAAGAAATCTGTGGGCAGCGGCTGACACATGGTTGCTCTTTGTCTTATGCTTAATTTTTTTCTTTTCATAAATCGGTAGCACCACGAATGAGCAGTCTTGAATTCCTCTATATTCATTTCCCTGGCTATATGAACTGCTTTGAATTGCACCTGCACAGTGGACAGTCCACGGTCTTGGGCCCTCCACTCTACAATGAACTGAAGCAGATATGCTTCCAATTCAGGCCACCATGCTATGCAGCCGCGATTTGCCTTCTCGCTGTGTTTCATCAAGATTAGTTTTCCCTGTGTCTTCCTCCAGTTTCTAACTAATTTCTCATTTATCCCAAAAGTTTACTTGGTGGCTCTGTTACCATGTTCTTCTGCGTAATTAATAACTTTCAATTTGAATTCCACGGTATATGAGTTCCGCGCCTTCGGTGTTGCCATTTTCTGTGGGGTTAAAGATATCTTTTTGTTGACTGAAATTCATCTAGTATGCTTTTTGGTATGCTATTTGTGAGTATAGTAAAAGTACATACCGGTCTGCTTACAAGCATTGGGTGTAGAACAGAGGGCCCAGGGAGAAAGACCGTCCCCTGCGCAGTTGTGAATATTTATATCCGTTTCGAGGGAGCATGTTCCACTGCGTAAGTTTCTTAGATATGTCACGCCAGTATATAAATATGCTATCATTTCCAGATGTAAAAAAAACATGACTTATAATCCAGGAAATACGGTAACTTGCTGATGTAGATACTTGCTCACTTTCAGTTTAACTGATTAAGATTACTCTTTTCCCTTTACTTGGAGGCTTTAAATAAGGATTATGTTGGGGATGGGTGGGAGTGAAAGAAACACTAACTGAAAGCTGTCTTGTGCTACTTAGCCCTGACTGTAGTGGTGTACGATGGGCAGGGTGGTGGGTATAGCTCACCCCCGTGTGCTGGTTGGGAGGGAGGTGCACCCCTGCTGACCCCACGGAGGCAGCACAGAAAACCTACAGTGGTATGGTATGCCATAGTATGTTGTGCTCCAGGGGCCGGTCACTCTGTTCTCCAGATTGAAGTCTTGTAATTTGCACAGACTGGCTGGCAGAGCAGAGTGCGACTGGTCCCTCGAGCATGAGGCACGGTAGCAAATTGGCGTAATGGTAAGTTTGTCTCGTTGCCTCTGTGGAGCCAGTTGGGGAGGATGCCACCATTCGGTGGGGGGGGGGGGGGGGGTGTGCCCACCATGGGTGACAGTGGAGGGTCTTGGAACGCCATTACCTAATTGACATAACAGAAACACTGGAATTTAAAATACACAGATTTTATCAGGTTTAACCCAAAGAAGTCCCTTTTCCCCAAGATTTAGAGAATATTCCAGCAGGTAAATACTTACAAGTGCAGATTTATTCCCAGCAGTAGCAGTCCCTCGTGGTAGTCCTTCAAAACTGAAAATCATTGGGACTTCCGGTGACGTCGGAGAGCAAATGGCTGCAGTTTAGCCTAGCTCCGTACTAATCCCATTGCATTTGCCAAAAGAAGCCTGTTCCCGGTGGAGATAGCGGTCCGGAGAGTGATATCTGAGGAGGAGATGTCTGTCCGGAAAAAGTTGGCGAGTTTTCAGTCAGCTTATGCACGTAGGGAGGAGTGTGCTCGGAGAAACTCGGACGAGGTGGAGGAGAAAGGGGGCCTGGAGAGTGCGGATGATGAGGCGGAGGGAGGAGGGTGGCTGCCCGATGGAGCGGAACTCAAAGAATGGCTCCGGGAGTTCCAGCGTGAGATGGAGGAGCTGCTAGCAATGCAAGGTGATCTGAAAGAGACCCTTAATTCCCTGCGACAGGACATGAATAGTCTGGGTCAGCGGATAGAGGATGTGGAGGAGCACGTGGAGGGCCAGGCCGGTGAGCTCCAAGACTTAATGGAGGCACAGAGTATAATGGTGAAAGTGCAGGAGGAGCAGCAGGAGAAAATTGAAGAAATAGAGGACTGGGCTCGGCGGAACAACTTACGCATTCGGGTGATCCCTGAAATAGAGAAATTTAAAGACTGCAGCCAAGTGGTCAATGGACTCTGTGTGCATATTATGAAATTGGCTGGGGGCGCAGAGGAAAGACTGGAGGGGATTGGAGTGGAGAGAGCACATCTGAGTTTAGGCCCGAGGCGGGAGAAGCAATGCAGAGACATTATAGCATGCTTGAGCAGTTTTCCCATCAAAGAGAAAGCACTGGCGGCTGCACGGAAATTCAGGCGGATAGCGTGAGAGAACTGCGAAGTTGAGGTGTACAACGATCTGTCCCGTGGCACCCTGGAACGGCGAAGAAGTCTGCGGGAAGTGACAGTGTTTTTGCGGGAGAGGAACCTGCGATACCGGTGGATGTTTCCATTCGGGCTGATGCTGACAGTTGGGGGTGCTTCGAGGAAGGTGAAGACGGCGGAGGAGGCATGGCTGGCACTCGAGGAGCTGGACTGCGAACACGTGCCGAAGCAGGTGGAGGGGTCTCAGGGCCAGGCCGGTAAAGACATGGACAGCAAAGGCCGGTCAGTCTCCAAGTGGCAGAGAGTGTCTGAAAAGGAGAAGCGGCTGAAGCGTCTCTCGCAAGAGAATAAGAGCTTGCTGGTGGAGGAGGGCAAGTGATGGACTGAGGCTCAAGGGGCAGCAGAGGAAGAAGAGCTCTGACTGTGCTCAGCTGATTTACCGGACACTAGTCTTTGGACTATGGTATTTTATGGGAGGTGGTAAGGGGAGAAGGGGGGGGTTATTGGAATGTTTGATATATTGCTGGGTTAGTGTGTTTAAGTGGATGACACCGCGTGGGGGGAGATGGGAGAAGTACATGACTCACACGGAAGGATTGGTGGAAGGGGGGAGGGGGAGGTGGGGGGGGACTGATTGGGTTTGGTTTAACTCAAGGGAAGGGGGTGAGTACGGAGGGTTTATTACTTCATGGTGAAGATAGGGTCCCTGAATGTTAGGGGGTTAAACACAACCTTCAAACGAAGGCGATTATATAGAGAGATACAACGGAATGACTGGGAGGTGGTGTTGCTACAAGAAACACATCTTAGGTGGGGGGATAACGGGAGGCTTAAACATGGGAGATTTCAGGAACAATTCTTTTTCATGTAATAGGGAGGGGAGTAAAAGAGGGGAGGCATCTATTTTGCTAAAAGATGGCAGAGGGGTGCAAGTCCAGGGAAGTTTTTGGGACGTAGAGGGTAGGGTGGTGGGGGGGGTATGGGGGAAATTAGGGGGTGAGGATATTACTATTGTTTCGATATATGGGCCAAATGGCAACCAGGGGGTCTTCTGGAAGGATCTGGGGAAGGTGTTGGAAAAGGGTGTAAAGGGGAAGCTCCTTGTGGAGGGGGGGATTTCAACGTGGTGCTGCAGCCTGGGTTAGATCGGCATCTGCGAGGGGCCGACTGGGGGGGGGGGGGGAATAGGAAAGGGTTAAAGCAGCTGTTGAAGCGTTTTCATTTAATGGATGCTTGGAGGGTTAGGAACCCCGAGAGTAGGGAATATACGTTCTACTCGGTTCGTCATGGTAGTTGGAGTAGGATTGATATGGTATTGGTGGATGCGGAATGGTTGGGGAAGGTGAAGGAGGTGGGGATTGAGCAGGTGGTTTGATCGGATCACAGTGCTGTGGTGCTTGAATTGAGGGGGAGGTGGGAGGAGGGGGTGAAGTTTTGGAAGTTAAACGAGAGTTTACTTAAAAAGAAGGAGGTGGTGGCAGATATCAAAGGGGCGATAAAGGAATACCTAGAGATGAATGACACGGGGGAGGTGAGGACTGTTATGGTGTGGGAAGGGTTGAATGCATTTATTAGGGGGAGGTTTATCATGTGGGGGGGGGGGGTGAAACTTAAAAGAGAAAGGGGACTGCAGGAGGAGGAATTGAGGCAACAACTGAGGCTAGTGGATCGGCCGTATCAGTGTTCAGGGAGGGGAAGGAGGTTGAGAGGTTGAGGGAGGAGTTACGAAAGCTACAGATTAATATTATAGCGTATCGGGTGAAATGGGTCTTTTATGAATTTGGCAATAAAGCTGGTAGGCTTCTGGCTAGAAAACTGAAGCAGCGGAAGGTGAATTCCATGATTTACCAAATTAAGCGGGAGAATGGGGATCCGTGTAGTGAGGAAACAGGTATTAGGGAGTGTTTTGCACAGTTTTATCAGGATCTCTATAAGAAGGGCGAAGGGATTGAGGAAGGCCTAATAAAGCAGTATCTGGAGGAGATTCAGCTACCAAGGCTGCAGGCAGCGGCCTGGGAACTGCTGGAGAAGGACATTTCGGTGGAAGAATTGGGGAGAGCAGTGAGGGGATTGGTGGGGGGGAAAGCACCGGGGACTGATGGATTGACGGGGAGTTTTTATAAGCTTTTCTTTGAAATTGGGGAAATCCTGGGTAGGGTGTTTAATGGGATGTTAGAGGAGGGAGGGGAGCTGACAAAAGAGATGCTTACTGCTGGGATTACCGTCTTACCGAAAAAGGGGAAGGATTCACTGTATTGTAGTTCGTATAGGCCTATATCTCTACTGAATGTGGATGTTAAACTTCTGGCGAAGGTATTAGCGGGTAGATTGGCGCCGCAACTGCCGGGGTTGATTTAAGGAAGACCAAACGGGGTTCATTATGGGGAGGCAAGCCGGGGACAATATTAAGCGGGCGATGGGGGTGGTATGGGAGGCAAGACAGGGGAAGGAAGAATGTATATTAATGTCCATAGATGCTGAAAAGGCATTTGACAGGGTGCACTGGGATTTCTTAAAGAAGGTGTTAGGTAAGATGGGGTGTGGGCCAAAATTTGAGAAATGGGTGGGGGGGTTGTATTCTGGGCCTAGGGTGAGAGTGAAAGTCAATGGGAGTTATTCGAGGGATTTCGAATTGGGGAGGGGGACGAGGCAGGGATGCCCAATGTCGCCGTTGCTCTTTGCAATGGTGGTTGAGCCACTCGCGCAGAGGATAAGGGCAAATGAGAAGATATTGGGGTTGGAAAGGGGGGTGGGGTGAAGCATAAGATTTCACTTTACGTGGACGACATTCTGTTGTATATTTGTGACCCACAGGGGGCTTTGCCGGAGGTTATGGGGGAGTTAGAAAGATATGGGAGGGTATCGGGCTTCCGAATGAATGTGGATAAAACGGTAGTGCTTAAATATTTCGGTTGCTAAGGAGGGGGTGGAGTGGTTAAAAAGGGCATACCCGGTAAGATGGGTAGAGGGATCATTGGGATATTTGGGGGTGCAGATTACGGTAAAGTATGAGGAGGCTTATAATGCGAACTACCCGAAAGTCTTGAGGGGAATTCGGAGGGACCTAGATGGGTGGATGGGATACGAGACATTATGGTTGGGGAGGATAGCGGGGGTTAAAATGATTGTGCTTCCGCGGTTGCTCTATTTGTTGCAGGTGCTGTTGGTGAAGGTACCAGGGGCAGTTTTGAGGGATTTGCAAAGGAAGGTATTCCAATATATTTGGAAGCATAAGCCTCCGAGGATAGCAAGGGAAGTTATGTATGCGAAGCAGGGGGAAGGGGAGTTGGGCGTCCCTAACTTCCAGGACTACTATAGAGCGGCTCAGTTGAGCCATGTAATGGATTGGAGGGGTGGGGCTGGGGAGAAGCCAGGAGTGGCGCTGGAAAGGTCTTATGTTAAGGGGGGGAGACTGGACGCCTGGCTGTGGGCACCCGCGAGAACACAGAAAGAACTGGGGGTTGGTACGCCGGCAATGAGAGTGGTAGTGGGGGTCTAGGACGGGCTTCGGGCAAAGGTTAGGAAGGAGAAGGGGTCGGATTTCTCGCTGTTGATTCCTTCAAGGGGGTGAAAAGAATTCCGCCCTAGTTGGGCAGGGGGTAGGTTTGATCGCTGGATGACCAACGGGCTGGAGTGTTTTTTTCAATTGATGGAGGAGGGGGAACTACAAAGTTTTGAGAAGATACAGGAACTGTATGGGCTAGAGGGAGCTGATAGATTTGCTTATCTGCAAGTGGGTCATTATTTGCGGGAATTAAAAAGGAGAGGGGGACTAGAGGAGGGGTTGTCGATAGTGGAGGCTTGCTGGGTCGGGAAAAGAGCCCTAAGGGGAATGATTTCAGGGTTGTATAGGGGGGTGAGGGAAGCAGAGGGCCGGCAGTTCAAATATATGAGGGAGTAGGAGGAAGATTTGGGGGAGCCATTGGAGTCGAAGGACTGGAAGGTGGTGTGGGCTCAGGTGAAAAAAGCACCAATCTCTAGCAGTATTCATGAGAATTGCTATAAGATCATGTTTAGATGGTATTATACGCTGGTAAGGGTGCACAAAATATTCCCGGGGGCGCCGGCGGAATGTTGGAGGGACTGTGGGGAGATTGGTACTTTCTGGTGTATTTGGTGGGGGTGTATAAAAATACAGGAGTATTGGAGAAGGGTGCAGCAGTGGATCTTACGGGTAGTGGGAGTAGAGGTGGTGTTGAAAAGGGGGGGCGCATAGTGGTGGCGTATCTGTGTGGTAGCAGTGGCGTGGAAGCAGAGAGACGTGCCATCAGAGGCCTGCTTTGAGCGAAGGTTGAGGTATATTGTTCTTATGGAAAAGTTAACTGCAGCTAGGCGGGGGAGGGTAGATAAATTTGAGGTGAACTGGGGAGAGTTATGGCGGTGTGTAAGTGGTGGGTGGAGGGGGTAAGGTAAAGGGGTGGGGTATCTGATAAAGTTGGGGGGTGTTATTCGAATGGTGTGGTGGTGTTGGGTATAGACTGCAGGGTACTTTGGTCTCTTTTTGGTACGGGGTGTGGGGGAAGGTTGGGGGGGACTATAGCTTGTTGGTATGTTAGATTGTTGGGTTCTGTTTGCTGTGTGTATCAATACAAAAAATGCAATGTGTGCCTTTAAGTCAGTCCTGACTCCTGGCGACCCAGAAGCTCCTGGGTTTTCTTGGCAGTGTCACCGGAAGTAGATTGCCAGGCCTTTCTTCCGAGGCAATGGAGGGTTAACTGACTTGCCCAAGGCCACAAGGAGTGCTAGTGGGAATTGAACCCTGGTTGCTTGGTTACCAAGCCAGTGTTCTAACCACTAGGCTACTCCTCCACTCCCGTGTGTATCAATAAACATTTAAATGAAAAAAAAACCAACTGAAAATCATTGAGCTCTGGTTGACCTATTTATTCCTGTGCTTCTAAAGTAATCTCTTCTAAGAATTTCCTGGGTGATTCACAGTGCCCTTGGTTTGATAGAAGGAACCTTTCAGATTGCTCCTTTGATCTGTCACTTGGCTTTAACACCTATTTAAAATAATTTCACAGTTCTCTTGCCTCCTGACTATGCATAATTGCATTATTTTAATAAATAAAGTTTTTGACTCGAAAATATCCCCTTTCAATTTGGCCATTGCTTTTCTACATCCCCCGGTGGTTCCCATCCCGCTAACACCTCCTTGAGGTATTGTCCCATCTTGGCAAAATTTAGTTTTCCTAAAGTCTAGGACCCTCACTTTCTCAGCCCTAGTCCTAATACTGAACCACACTATCTGATGATCACTGGATGCAAGATGATCACACACTATAACATCAGAAACACTTTCCCCATTGGTAAGGACCAGGTCTAGTATGGTCTGTTCATGTATGTGTTCTGTTATCAGTTGCTGGAATAATTCTCCCTGTAGAGAATCCAGTATCTCCAGGAACAAGCAGGAATAAGTCCTCACATATGGGTACGTCGGTACCGACGGAGCCTGCGCGGGAAAGCTCCCCAGCTTCCCAGAAGGAAGCTTTTGGGGCCTCCCACTGCACATGCGCGCTGCCTTCCCGCCTTCCTGACCAGCTCTCCTCAGTTTCTCTTTTTCCGCGGAGCCAGCAGGTCGTGTTCCTAGTCACCGCTGAAGAAATTATTGTTTTAGTTTGTTTCTTTAGACCGCGAACCTGCCTTCCCCATACCGAAACCGGTGCCGCCGGTCTCTCTTTTCTTTCTTTTAAAAAAAAAAAAAATCTTTATTCTGCACAACTTGGTGACTTCGGTTAGGCCTCAGGCCTACACAAATTCTCCTCATGGAGAAACCAGCCCCTGGTTTTAAGAAGTGTACCAAGTGTAGTGCTGTTATTTCTGTCACAGACACCCATGAATGGTGTCTTAAGTGTTTGGGACCTGACCACTCCATTCCGGACTGCCCATCCTGCTCCCAGATGTCTAAACGTGGGTTGCAGAACCGGGCCAACAAATTCCATGTGCTGTTTGCTTCAGATAATCCAGCATCACAGTCATCCAGGTCTTCCTCTCCGGATGGATCTCAGGTAACCAAACCCTCTGCGGGCAGGTCCTCAAAGAGCAAATCTCCTTCAAAGCATCGAGAGGCTCTCACTTTTGAGTCTGAGGATCCTGCCCCAGCCAAACAACCCCGGCGGGAAGCTCTGGCTTTCAAAGCACCATCTATGGGGTTACAGGTTGACATCGATGGCACGGCCTCGACTGATCACCTGTTGGACTGCTCTGGGGTACCGGCCCATACCGGTACCGACATCCAGGCAGCAGTGGCGTCTATGAGCAATACTGTTCAGACCATGCAGCAGGCCATGCTGGCTTTTATTAATGCTGCGACGAACGCGGTACCGGGTCCGGTTCCGGTATCGTCTCCCATACCGGAACCGAGACCATCGACTTCCAAACGCAGATAGGTTCCGCATGCCGGATCCGGGTTTTCACCCGATACCGATCCCATACCCGGTACGCCCGATGTCGATACCGATCGGTATGCGTATCGTGCGTTGGAAGCAAATAGAGAATACTCTGCTTCTTCTGAGGATTTTGACTCCTCTGAGGACTCTGATGAGCTGTCTCTAGTTCTTCATGAAGACCCCTCTTCCCCAAAGAGGAGAATGTCTGCACCAGAGGATTTGTCCTTTTAAGACTTCATTATTGAACTAGCTAAAGGACTTTCTATTACCACATCCTCTGAAAAAGAACCTAGGTCAAAGAAATTGGATATTTTAGGATACCCTAAGGTTCCTAAAGAGGCAGTCACCCTGCCTATCCATGAAATCCTTCAAGAACACTTGATGGACTTATGGGAGGCTCCTCTAACGTTGTCTCCTTATTCTCGTAGGTTGGACACCATGTACTGGGTCCTTCCCTCCTCCTGGTTTTCAAAAGACTCAGTTGCCTCACCATTCCATTGTGGTGAAGTCTGCACTGAAAAAGATTAAGAGTACCAAAAGGCACTCTAATACCCCTCCAGGACGAGAATGTAAGACCCTAGACTCTTTTGGCAAGAAAATTTTCCAGGCTACTATGCTTATAGCCAGGATTAATTCTTACAGTCTGTATATGGGCATGTTTCTCAGGGAACTTGCCCTAAAGATACAACATTTTGCCTCCTTTATCCCTGAGGATAGAAAAGAGGAGTTCATTTCTCTGGTAAAACAGCTTCTAGATGTTTCTAAGTTCTCCAACAGAGCAGCTTTTGATTCCTTTGAGGGTGCCGGTAGAGCTTCGGGCATTGCTATTGCAGCCCGACGACTTGCTTGGCTCCAGGCCTCTGACCTAGAACCCTGGGTCCTGGATGGCTTATGGAATCTGCCCTGTACAGGTGAGAACTTATTTGGTAAGGACTGGCAAATTAAAGCCACTCAAATGGACGCAGAAAATGCTACCTTGGATAGACTTTCTAAGTCTACCTCTACTCCTGCCAAGAAAAAGTCTTTCAAGAGGCCTTACTACAAGAGGGCCAGATTTTCCACAAATACTGGCCAACAATCTTCTCAGCCTCGCTTTGCTGCTAAACGTCAGCAACCTAAACAGGCAAAGTCAAAGCCTGCAGCGTCTACCACTCCTCAGCAGGCTCAACCCCCTCAGGGGTTTTGACTTGCCCCTAGAGAACTTAAAATTTCTGGCTCTAGAACAACCAGAGCCCCTCACCATTCCCGGAAGGTTAGCTCACTTTGCTCCCAGATGGGAGCAAATCACATCAGAGCAATGGACCCTCTCTATCATCAGAGAGGGCTACAAACTTCATTTTTCCAACCTTCCTCCATATACCATGGTGAGGCACTTCAATTCTCCCCCATTTCTCCTGTACCTGTTGGATCAGGAAGTCTCTTCTCTCCTTGCCCAAGGGGCAATAGAAGAGAAGAGGTTCCTCTTCTTCAACAAGGGACAGGATTCTACTCCCCTTATTTTCTCATAACAAAGAAGACAGGGGGATTCAGACCTATCCTAGAACTGAGAGAATTGAACAAATTTCTGTACAAGGAGAAATTCAAAATGCTTTCTCTAGGCATTCTCCTTCCATACCTTCAGAGTCAGGATTGGCTTTGTTCTCTAGATCTCAAGGATGCGTACACACATATACTCATCCACCCATCCCACAGAAAATATCTAAGATTTCTGTTTCAGGGAAAACATTTCCAGTACAGAGTACTTCCCTTCGGTCTAGCCTCTGCTCCAAGAGTGTTCACCAAATGCATGGCAGTTGTTGCCGCATTTCTAAGAGGTCTGGGAATTTTTGTATTCCCATATCTGGACGACTGGCTCATCCGAGCTCCATCTCAGAGGCCCAGATTTCCCTGGACCGCACAAGGCACTTTCTGCAGTATCTGGGACTGGTGGTAAACCTTCCCAAGTCTCAACTTACCCCTACTCAGTCTCTAGAATTCATAGGGGCCCAGTTGGACACCACCACTGCAAGGGCCTACCTACCTCAAGTCCGGGGCCAACGTCTGCTGTGCTTGGCCTCCCAAGCTCAGTCCAGCAGTCACTTGACAGCCAGAGAAATGCTGCGATTTCTGGGCCACATGGCCTCCACGGTACACGTGGTGCCCTACGCTCGTCTTCATATGAGAGCTGCTCAATGGACCTTGGCCACCCAGTGGACTCAAGCATCAGGAGCGCTCTCCGACCAAATACTCACCTCAAAGCGTCTGTTTTGGTCCCTCCAATGGTGGATGTCCACCAAGAATCTGTTGTTGGGGGCCCCCTTCCAACCTTTGTTGCCCCAAGCAACCCTCACAACAGATGCCTCCCAAACAGGGTGGGGAGCCCATCTACAATCCCTCTCCACTCAGGGTACTTGGTCTTCGCAGGAGACCACCCTTCACATCAACCTCCTGGAACTGCGAGCAATCTTCTTTGCCCTCAAAGTCTTCCATACCCTCCTTGTCAACCTGACCGTCCTAGTTCAGACAGACAATCAGGTGGCCATGTTCTACGTAAACAAACAAGGAGGGACAGGCTCTCTGTCGCTTTGCAACGAAGCTCTCAGATTATGGGCCTTCGCCAGAGAGCATCAAATTCATCTTCTGGCAGTATATCTTCCAGGGGTTCAAAACTCTCGGGCAGACAGACTCAGTCGAGTTCTGCTTCCACACGAATGGTCCCTACATATGGACCAGATAGGCAGAATCTTTCAGGACTGGGGAACCCCGGACATAGACCTCTTTGCAAGTCCGTGGAATGCCAAACTTCCCCGGTTCTGTTCCAGGACTCCGTGTCAGGGAGCTCAGGCCAACGACGCCTTTCTCCTGCATTGGGGTCAGGAATTCCTATATGCCTTTCCAACCATTCCTTTGATTCCCAAGACTCTGTTGAAACTCCAGAGGGATCACGGATCGATGATCCTCATAGCTCCACGCTGGCCACGCCAAGTGTGGTTCCCTCTACTTCTGCATCTCTCCCAGGGACCCTCCCTGGACCTGGGAGCTGCGCCAGACCTTCTCTCTCAGGAGAAAGGGACTTTGTGGCACCCAAACCCCAAGTCCCTACACCTCAGAGCTTGGTTACTGAAGGCCTAAGCCTTCATGACTTCAATCTTTCTCAACCAGTGAAAGATATCCTTCATGCCTCTAGGAAACCCTCCACGAGGCGTTCCTATGCTTTCAAATGGAAACGCTTTTCCATTTGGTGTGCTCAACAGGGTCTTGACCCTCTAGCACTTCCTTTGGATTCTCTACTAGACTATCTCCTGCATCTTTCTAATGCAGGCCTTAAGACGAATTCAGTCAGAGTCCATTTAAGTGCTATTGCAGCATCCTTAAAACCTATAAATGGACAACCTGTCTCCTTTCATCCGCTTGTTGCAAGATTCATGAGAGGCCTGACTCTAACTAAGCCTCCCATCCGACCTCCTCCGGTAGCATGGGACTTGAACATAGTTCTAGGTCAGCTTATGAAGCCACCTTTTGAACCGTTGGTTTCTACCTCCTTGAAATTTCTTTCCTGGAAGGTCCTTTTTCCTTATTGCAGTCACTTCGGCTCGCCGCATCAGTGAACTACAGGCCTTAGTGGCTCATCCACCTTTATACCAGGTTTCATCATGATAAGGTGGTCCTAAGGACGAATCCCCACTTTATGCCCAAAGTGGTCTCGCCTTTTCATCTTAAGAGGTATATCTACCTGTCTTTTTTCCAGCTCCTCATGCATCCAGTGCAGAGAGGAACCTTCATACTTTAGATTGTAAAAGAGCTCTTGCCTTTTACCTCAACAGGACTCAGCCACATCGAAAGTCTTCCCAGCTTTTCGTGGCTTTTGATCCTTCTCATTTGGGACGTCCAGTCTCCAAACGTACACTTTCCAATTGGATTGCTCAGTGTATTTCCTTTGCTTACCAGAGCAAAGATATTTCTCTGGAAGGCCATGTCGCAGCTCACAATGTGAGAGCCATGGCCACTTCTATGGCTCATCTTCACTCTGTCTCCATAGATCAGATCTGTCGAGCCGCCACATGGGCCTCGGTTCATACCTTCACAGCCCATTACTGCTTGGACAAGGACTCCCGCCGGGATGCCTTGTTTGGTCAGGCTGTCCTCAAACACCTGTTCCATACTTGAACAACTCCTGCCCACCTTCCCAGGATGGATGCCTGAGATCCATACGAAGATGGCGAACCCTTGGAACGGGATCTCCCAGGCATCTTAGCTAGGGAGTCCCCATATGTGAGGACTTATTCCTGCTTGTTCCTGGAGATAGCACAGTTACTTACCTGTAACAGGTGATCTCTGGGAACAGCAGGAATTAGTCCTCACAACCCACCCACCTCCCCTAGGAGTTGTATCTTCTATCTATCTTCCTTTCCTCTCTCTATTGTCTCAGCTATAAACTCGAACTGAGGAGAGCTGGTCAGGAAGGCGGGAAGGCAGCACGCATGTGCAGTGGAAGGCCCCAAAAGCTTCCTTCTGGGAAGCTGGGGAGCTTTCCCGCGCAGGCTCCGTCGGTACCGACGTACCCATATGTGAGGACTAATTCCTGCTGTTCCCAGAGATCACCTGTTACAGGTAAGTAACTGTGCTATCTCCTTACCTCTACATGACATGGCAGCAGAGATGCGCCAATCAACATCTGGCATATTGAAACCACCTATCAGTAGCACTTCTTTTTTTCATGAAATACTGCAAATGTCTTCATTTATATATCTGTCCATTTTTTCTGCTTGTGAAGGAGATCTGTATATCACACCTATGCAAATTGATTCCCTGTTCCCTCCTTTCTAGTTTAACCCACAGTGCCACCCACTTCCCTTGTAAGCTTTGTAATTCTGTAGCTTTAATATGATTTTTTACATATAATGTCACTCCTCTTCCCTTTCTTCCTCCCTGTCCTTTCTGAATAAAGTATAGTCTGGTATAATTACATCCCAGTACGGTTGTCCGTGAGCCATGTCTCTATCTGCCATGAAATCCCAAGTCGGACTCTTCCATTAAAGCCTCAACATCTGGGATCTTATTTCCCATACTACGGGCTGTAATGCACACTGCCTTCCAGACATTACCCCTTTTTTACCGATTTCTACAGAGGTATTGTATGTTTCATTTACCTGAAGGCTTCTACTTATCTGGGGGCTTTCTTCACCCATCCCAAATGAATCTAGTTCAAAGCCCTCTTCAGTAGGTTAGCCACTCTGCTGCAAAAGACATTTTGACCTTTCTTGGATAGGTGGACACCATCTCTGCTCAGCAGCCCTGGGAAAATCATCCCATGGTCCAGGAAACCAAAATGCTCTTGATGACACCATCCACAGAGCATGAATTCATCTCCAGGATGTGAGCTTCTCTGCCTTTTCCCTCGACACCAGAGAAAGGGCAGTAACTTCAAAGCGCTTGCCTTCCTCTTTTTGAACCTGAAGGCTAGAGGAGAAGGAAAAAACAAAAAGGAAAAACCTAACAGCAAAAAAAAGCTTTGCCTAAGAACACAAAAATGCCCCTTTTGCAGTACAGCTACAGCACCTGCGGAAAGGTATGCCATTGGATGATCACTCGTGGCTACCTCTGTCAACAGATTCCAGCCTGTTTGGCTAGGGAGCTCATTGCGAAACTCGAGCCTCTCAGAGCTGTAATGGGCCAGGCAACTCGTAGTTCTTCCAACCGTCTCAAAGCAGGGGTCATTTGGTTGGCCCTTCTGCACTTTCAGACCCTGGTCAAGGACAAAGTGGTCCGGGTCTACTCGGACAATGCCACAACAATGGTGTATGTCATTCAGCAAGGGGGCACAAAGAGTTCCGGAGTGGCCTTGGAGTTGACTGTCCTGTTCTCCTGGGCCGAAAGGAACCTGCTAGACCTATCAGCGCAACACATTGCCAGTGTCGACAATGTGGAAGCGTACTTTCTCGGTTAACATTCTCTTCATCCTGGGGAGTGGGAACTGGTCAAATTGTCTCTTGGCAGATTCTGCCCCACAGGGATCATCCCAAGAGGGATCTAATGGCAACTTGATCCCATGCCAAAGCCAAATGCTCTTCATTCGCCACAGAGACAGGCTTTGATGGCATTGATGCCTTAGTTCAACCCTGGCTAAAGGGTGGCCTGCTATACGTGTTTTCCTCTGGGTGCTAATGGATCATGTGCTGCTATGCATAGAGTCATATATTAAAAAACCTTTAAAGTGATTATTTTAATATCTCAAGAAATATCACCTAAATTACAGAAACTTCTAAAATCTATATATAATTTTTTTATCGGATAGTGCAGTAGAAGAAAATATTTATCCCCCTCGAATGCTGATAACATCCATTTTTTTAGTAAAGGCTCAAAACACCAAATCAACTTATCTTATGACAGCAACAGCTTTTTAGCTTGCGTTCCGAAGATAGCCTGAATCCAATCCAAAGGACAAGTCCCAAATCATGACGTGCACGTTTCGAGTCCAAACATAGACTCTTTATCAAGTGCTACTAGAATGTATTCCACGAAGGACTTTTTTCTTAAGTGCTACAAGACGCCAAAGTTCATATGTTTTAGAAGTCTGCATGTTATATATAATTGGCTATTTGGTGTTAAATGCATCCCTCTGAGCCACCAATCAGAACAAAGGAATTTCCTCACATCAAAGGGGAAACCCTACTCTGATTGGCTCAGCTTGATGTAAGATGGACCAATCGATCTCCCTATTGAGGCCATAAGGATGAACTGTGTTTAGCCAATATATCCAACGCTGCTCCAACCACTGAAGTTTTAAAACACGATTGCCACCCTGAGGGTCAATAGGGACATGATCAATGATAGTCCATGTAAAATCCTCAAATGTGTGAGATGACTCCCAAACAATGTTCCACCACCAGGGCAGAATGGGTTTGGGAATGAATGTGAGAGGCATGTTCCCCCAAACGTATTTAAACAGGTCGAGATGTGTGGCCAATATAAAGCAATTGTCACGAGCATAAAAGATACATCTCAAATTCAGAAATGCATGGGGTATGCCACAATTGTCTAAAAGAAAAACCTTGCAAAAAGGATTCTAGACGTGTGTCCAGTAGAATGGAAGTACAATAAGTACATTGCCCGCATGGTTCATGACATAAAGATCCCCCTAGTGGTCGTGGAGGACGATCCATCAATGAAGCTGATTTTACCAAAATGTCCCGTAAATTAGAACCCCTCGCGTATGCAATGGTCAAAGGTTTGGTAAAACAAGAATGAAGGCTCAATACTGACCAGTGCTTCCATAACAATTTAACCACTCAAAAAGAATTGTGCATAAAGGGTAAAACCCCAATGACAGAGTCCAATTCATTAATATTTTACCGCCGGTCGTGATGTTGTTCCAACAGCCATTCCCGTTGAATGTTGCTTACCCGTCTATAGGCTTTTCTAATATGTGTATAGGGTAACCCCTAGCTTGTAATCGGGAAAACAAATCCCTGGCACAGACATGAAACTGTTCCACAGAGGAACAGAGCCACCGTATTCTTAAAAATTGGCCAAAGGGGAGACCTCATCAAAGAGAACCCGGATGATGACTATGACTGTCAGGTGGCAGTGTGGGCATCACTTTCCACTGTTTGGATATCCACACTTGGGCAGATACTGCCTTTGGCTCAAAGGTCCTGAAAGCTGCCATGTCTTCTTCCAGCCCAGTGGAAGCATACATCCCACTAGATTGGACTGGTCTTGCAGATGATATCCCAGGTGAAATTTTACTTACCAGATAATGTCCTTTCCTCGAGTCCTGCTAGACCAGTCCAGGCCTGCCCCTAAAACTGTATTTGCTCTGTTCTTTTGCTGCGGTATCTTTGGGTCCATTGTGACTTTTTTCTTTTTTTACATTTGACTCTGCAGATTCATCTTTTGACAGCTTTCTGTTTTATGCTTTCCTGTATGTAGTTCTTTACTTGTTGCCTACGATTGAGGTTATCAACAGTAATGTGAGGCTTGCCATGTTTCTCTCATATGCTTTGGGACAAATACAAATGAGACCTTTGTTGGCTGAGGTGTGCGAGTGATGTCATTGAAACTGGGCTTTCATTGGTTCTTTGTCTCCACCAATCTGCTGGTTGGGGAACACAACCCATTTGTCTGGACTGGTCTAGCAGGACTCAGGGAAAGCACATTAACTGGTAAGTAAATTGTCACCTTTTCCAAGAGGCTGCTTTTTGTGGAGGATCTGGAAATGGTGAAGGACCGGGGGAACACTAAATTGCTTCAGCTTCCAGAGGATGAGCTCAAGGTGGCAGGCTGTGGGGCCTCTTCTAGGGGCCAGGAGCATGAGACATGTAAACTTCTTTTTTTTGTTTTTTTTCCCAGCTCGAGGGGCGAATCCTCAGAGGTCCTGCTTTCTCCTGAAGGGCCCCTCCTTTTGTGGGGGCAATCAAGGTAACAGAGGTGGAGACACAGGAGCTCCTGGAGCTGCCAAGTCCTCCCAATGAAGGTTTAGGGGCCCTGGCAGAGATGCAGTTGATAGACGGTTGCCTAAGTTGATTTTATCCCGCCTGGGTCCAGTTTATGACAGATGCCTGGGTCTTGGAGGTGATCCGCAAGGTCAAGACCCACTCAACTTTGCAAGGTCCCTCGTGGACATGCTCATGGTGTCTCATTGTGGAGCCTCCACCAAGGCCGTGGCAGTGTAGATGATGCTCAGACGTCTTCTGCAGCTCTAGGCCATTATTCCTGTGTCCATGGAGGATTGGGGTACGGGATATTATTTGATTTATTTCATGGTGCCCAAGAAAGGGAGATATTGGCGACCCATTTTGGATTTAAAGGGGGTAAATAGGGTCCTCCAGATACCTCATTTTCGCATGGAAGCACTGCAGTCCATCATTGTGGCCATCCGACAAGGGAAGTTTCTGACGTCTCTGGATCTGTTTGAGGCATATTTGCATATTCCTATCAGCCTGGAACATTAGCTGTTTCTGTGCTTTGCAGTGCCGCAGGCACATTTTATAGTTTCAGGTGCTTCCGTTTGGTCTTGCCACTGCTCCACAGGTATTCACCAAAGTGATGATGGTAGTAGCATCAGCCTTGCAGAAGCAGGGTGTCCTGGTACATCCATATTTGGATGATTAGTTAATTCTGGTGAAATCCTTGCAGGAGCTTTTGGAAGTGATAGCCAGCATGATCCTCCCGCTTCAGGAGCTGGGTTGGATCATGAAATTTATGAAGAGCAGTCTGTCCCCGTCTCAGTCCCTGGAGTACCTGGGAGCCCACTTTGATACTCAACAGGATTAATGTATTTGCTGGAGAGCAGGATAATGAAGTTGAAAGATCAGGTGCGAAGACTGCAGGCAGTTTCCTGCCCAAGAAATTGGGACTACCTGCAGGTGCTTGGCTCGATGGCTCCTCCCTGAAGCTGATGCCTTGGGCTCAGATTTCATATGTGGCTGCTCCAGGTGGCACTATTGGCACAGTGGTCTCCTCAAGGGCAGTCAATGGAGGTCCCCTTCACTTTCCAGGGCAAGGCCTGTGGCTTGACTCTGCAAACCTTATGTCGGGGATGCCGTTTAAGACCCTGGACTGGGTGATTGGTGAGCAGGTATGCCAGTCTTTTCGGTTGGGGGCTCATTGTCGGGGCCAAATGGCCCAGGGACAGTGGTCACTGGAGGAGAGCCAGTGGTTTATCAGTCACCTAGAGACAAGAGCAGTGCATCTGGCCTTGGAGTTCTTTCTCACCATGATTCAGCGGTGGTCAGTGAGAGTGCTGACTGACAATGCAACAACAGTGGCTTACATCAACCAGCAGGTTGGCACTTGGAGCTCGCTGATGGCAGTGGAGGCCATTCCACTCCTACAGTGGGCGGAGGTCCATCTGCTTATGCTATCAGTAGCACATGTGTCTGGGAAGAAAAATGTGCAGGCAAATTATTTGAGTCATTGTCTCTTGGATCCAAGAGAGTGGTCTCTGTCCAAGTTGGCCTTCCAGTTGATTATGGGGTACTGGAGCATCTCCAAGATGGACTTAATGGCAACAGTGGTGAATGCTAAGGCCCCCAGGTTCCTCAGCAGACGCTTGGGAGCACATGGCAAAAGGTCTTGTGTATTGGTTCAACCCTGGCCTAGTGACGGGCTTTGCTGTGTTCCCCCCTGTGGCTGCTGATTGATCGTATTCTGCAGCACGTCAAGGTCCACATGGTGCTGGTGGCCCTAGACTGGGTGGTGGAGCCGCCTCTTCTTTGGGAGGCAGATCTTCTCACACAGGGTCCTGTCCGGATGCCAGACATGGATTGGTTCTCTATTATGGCCTGGAGAAGGGTGTGTTTGAAGCGCAGGGGGTACTCCCCTCAGGTGATTGATACATTGTTACAGGCTCGGAAGTGGTCTACGTCCTTAGCCTATGTGCTGGTCTGGCGCATTTTTGAAGCCTGGTGCGGAGAGAGAGAGATGTGCAGCCTCTAGGAGCTACGCGTCCAGAGATTTTGACTTTCTTGCAGGATGGCCTTGAAAAGAGCTTGGTCCTAAATTCCTTGAAGGTTCAGGTTGTGGCTCTGACTTGTTTCCGGGGTCAGGTGTAGGGCAAGTCCTTTGCCTCTCATGGCGTATCTTTATCTTTATTTTTAACATTTGATAAACCGCTTTTGTCAAAACATTAAAGCGGTGTACAATAAAATGGTCAGCAATGCAAAGTATAGGAAAGGAACGCCATAGTAAAATAGAAAAGCAAAGAGTAAGACAGAGCACAGACAAAGAAAACAAAACAACTAGACCAAGACTTCCATGACACATGCAACAAACCCAAGGCAAAAAGGCCCAGCCAAGGGACGGACAGGACAAACCATATGAGCAGCAGAACAAACAGGACTGACAACAGCTTTAGGGGGGAGCATCGGGAGGAAGATTAAAGGCTTGTTGAAACAGATGAGTTTTGAGTAATATCTTAAATTGGGAATAGGAGGGCTCTAGCCGGAGAGAAGGTGGTAGTGCATTCCATATGTTTTTTTTCGAAGGATAAGCATTTGAGACTGCCTTGCCATCCCCTTGTTCCATCCTGGGATCTGAATTTAGTCCTCATTGTCTCTGATGGAGCCTCTTTCGGGGGCTTTTTTGAGAGTCCTGACTCTGGTGGCAATTTTTTCAGCGTGCTGTATCTCAGAGCTTCAGGCTTTGTCATGCAGGGAGCCCTATTTGGTGACGATTTAGGAAAGGGTGATTCTTCACCCAGTTCCTTCTTTTTGCCAAAGCTGGTTTTGGCATTTCACCTCAATCAGGCAGTGATGTTGGCTTATGCTGGTTCGGTGGAATCCAAAGATCTACGCTTACCTAATATCCGCAGGATGCTTAAGCAGTACTTGAAAATGCGAAGGGTTTTTGGCATTTGGTGGGCCTCGGAAGGGCGAGGTGGCTTCTAAGGTGACCATTTCTAGGTGGATTCGAAATGCTATCAAATCAGTGTGTTTGCTGATAGGGGTGTATTGTTCCTGTGGGTTTACGAATCCATTCTACCAGGGCTCAGATGGCTTCTTGGGTGGAATTCAGTCTTGTCCTGCCTCAGGACATTTGCAGAGCAGCGACATGGTCGTCGCTTTATTCCTTCGTATCATTACCGGCTGGATGTGCAGACCGTCCGGGCTTGGATTATGGGCTGCAGGTGCTGCAGGCCAACATTTCAGTTCTCACCCCATGATAGTATTGTCTTGTTATGCCCCATGCATCTGGACTGGACTGGAGGGACAATTTGGAAGGTGAACTTAGACCTTACCTGTTAACTTTTTTCTTGGAGTCTCTCCAGTCCAGGACTTACCCAGAACTTGACTACTGTTTTGTGTGGGTCTTGCGCGTGTTCTGAAAGAAGATGATTGGTTAGAATGGGTGAGTTTGGGCCTGTTGGTTGTGTCGGTTCTCCCCTTGTTCCCTTTTTTTTGTGGTTGATCTTAAGGGTTCCGCTGTGCTGTTGCACTGCTTGCTCTCCCTGTTGCAAACCTGTGGCCCTTGGGGAGGGAGGAGAATATTTTGCTTTGGTGCTTTTTAGGCCATTGGGAGAAAAAACGGAAATTGATGTAAGGACTGTGCATAGTTTTGTGGTGGTGCACCTCTCATTGCAGGGCTGGTGGAGATGATGGGGTTCTGGGATTCCGTTCTACTGCTCTGTGAGGTTCATACTGGCTTTGCAGGCAAACACAGGCTACTTGAAAGAGGTCTTGAGTTTGTTTTCAGTCTCCATCTGCTGGTGGACGAGCATAACCCATGCATCTGGACTGGACTGGGTAGACAAAAAAACAGCAACAGGAGCAAGGCGAAGAGAAAACCCAATCCTTTGGTAATGATGACCAGCTTTATTGAACACCCCTACACTGACAGTGTTTTGGCAAGACTGCCTTCCTCATGGGGTTTGTTACCTCCAACAAATAAAAACAAACATTTTTAAAATCATATCATAAGACATCAGAAGAATGAAAGTTAAATACAGATTAAACATCAAAACAGTAAAATATTAAAACAGTAATAATTATAAATAATAAATATTAAATATAGTAGTGATAAGACAGCCATATTCCTATAAAATAAATAAGTAACCCAGTGTAAAGGGAGAATACTAATGATACCACATGTAGTTATATATATAGAGGTATCCATCTTTATGGGAGGACTACAGGAGTGTGTATTCAATCTTATTTTAAATAAGAAAACTGGGGAAATCTAAGAGACTCCATATTTGATTATATAGCGATATGGTTTTATCTATATTAGAGCTAAGGAATCTGTCTACTGTAAATAGGGATTATATTTATAACTAAACTGAAACTTGAGGAAATGGGATATAGTAATAAATTAGTGAAGTAAGTTAAAACGGAGCAGGTATAGAATACAATCATGGATCAGGCAGGAAGTTAACCCAAGGGGGCGGGAAAACAAAATTAAACTTCTCTGTGTGCCGAAGGGACACAAAACAATGTGAAAGCACTATCGGAACTATTCTCCACATTGCAAGTATAAGCTAAAACGGAAGTACAATAGAGATGCAGTGTTATATAAAAAGACAAAATCAAAATATAGACTCCATTGCACATCCACGTTTTTGGGAGTGTAGCAAAACTGTTCGGAGACGAGCTAGCATTTGCTAACAATATGACAAAATTGAAGGAACAAATAATGATTGAATGAATAAGTGAAGAAATTTAATAACTAGGAGGGGATAAAAATAAAAACAATTACAGGAACATCAGCCCGATAGCAGATCACATACTTATTTAAAGGAACAGTTAGAATACTGCCGTCTTACCTGGTGCATATAGTTTCTACTATCAGCGGTAAAGTTGGATGGTTTGATTTATGGAAGTTTAATTAAACTTGTTTCTCCCCCATAGTTGTACTTTTGGTCTGCCATTGGAAGTTCCTACTGTGTTTGATTGATTTTGGAGTCCCATATTTTCATCTTTTTGTTTTTTGAATTTACACTCTTTTACTTTAAAATCTTAGACAGGTTTTCCTTGGTGGATTGCAACAGACTCCATCGCGTTTGTTTATAATCCTCTATGAATCTTTTTAACTTTTATTTTTAATCTTGCTTGGCGCCTCTTAATCTCAACTTTTGAACTTTTTGAAATCCACAGCTATATTTTCTAACAAGTTTATATTTGATCTCCATGGTTACTACCTATTGAGCTTTTGGCACCAATTCTTGGCTTTAAATGGTGGCTGATCATGTTTTAATATTTTATTATGTTTTGATGTTTAATCTGTGTTTATTTAACTTTAATTTTGCTGATGATATAAATTTAACATTTTCTATGTTTTTCTCTGTTGGAGGTGACAAACCCCCTGAGGGAAGGCAGACTTGCTGAAACGCTGCCAGTGTATGGGTGGTTCAATAAAGCTGGTCATTACTATAATCCCATGTAAATACTTATGGAATGTTTGAATGGTCAGTTTTCCCCTTTATGGTAAAAGTCACATGTGTACTGAAAGATAAATAAAAGCAACCATTAACCCTCCTAGAGCCCAGATGTTAACAAAACACCTATTTCCTACCGGAATACTCTGGAGGGAACACAGTTGAGAAACGAAACTAATTATCAAAGAATTCAGTTCATGTGCATGGAGTACTTGTTACAAATATAATTTTATTAACTCCAAGAGCGGGTGGTAAATATATAGTAAGGCAAGTACAAATAATTATAAATTAAGTGTTCTCTCAAATCATCCCTTGCTTAGTGTCTGCTTATTTGAGCTCAGATAATGTCAGTTCATATAGAGTACTTAACCCGATGATGTCATCTCATTCTCTTCTTCCCTTGGTCTCCGGTCACAGCGATGACAGTCTCATGAACTCTGCAGGTCTTCCACAGGTGACACCTCTGAATCTATTTCAGATGTCTGTGCTTAATTTTTCTCCCTAAACTCCTCCCTAAAAATCTGTCTTCCCTAGTTAGGAAAAAAAAACTATTGCCAGCTTGCAAGTGGTTTTCTTAAATATATATTAATTTCCCTAGCACAGCATACCTTCCAGCCCAGCACTCCTCTACACGCTCCTCTCCAGCCTTTTACTGATATCCACTCTTCTTTCTCAACCACTTTTCTCACTCTCACTCACTGTTTCCAGGCCCTGTCGTCTTGGACAACTTCTCACCTCTAAATCCCCACTTCATATCTAAACTTGAATTGCCTTACACCCCCAACCTCACTATTAAACCTTACTTTCCTACTGATTTACCTCTTCCCTGTAATAACTGTAGGCACCTCTCCTTACATTTAGACTGAGGTCCTTTATCATTGGCCCTGGAAATTGGAAAAAAATAAAGCCCTCTGGTTCCCTCTAACCTCTGTTCCTCCTCTTTAATCCTTCTCTCTCTCGTTCTGAACTCTTTATCATCTTCTTGTATCATTCACTCCCAATCACACTCATTTTCACAAAAATAAATTAAAACCCCTTAACCTCAGTCATTTCTTTTATATCCTCACTCAAATCCTCAAATATTCCTCAAACGCCAAAACAACCCCCTCATTTATCCAGGCCCAGGACCTCAGGCACTCAAATATGCAGCCTCTGTCCAATGCATCCCCTCATCAACTGCCGCAATTCCATGCAGACACTGACATTCCGTTTTCCTTCTCCTAGTGCTCTTCCATTCACTGATGTCATTAAATATTTCCATTCTTTTGAAAAAATAAACCTTAATTTCCCTTTCTTTGTCCCAACCACTATTATCTATCTTTTCCTTCCTCCAAAGACATTTTCTGTGCTGTCTCTTTAAAGAGATCTTTAGTAAAGCAGGGTTTCTCCAAACTGCGTCACTGTAAGCACTCAATCAGCTGTGCCTCTTTGTAAGTATGTGTCGTCTTTGAAATCCCTCCACTCCCTCTCCTATATTCTGGTATCCAGCAAGTTTGAAACGCCGTTTTTATATACAAAATACATTTTTATACTGAGAAATATTCTTTAAAACATTGGAGCAGCATAATACCCTACTGTCAGCCACTTTAAACCACATTTGCCTTCAGTACAAAATCAAAATCGGGACTTTTTGCGATTAACAGAAACAATTTTAAAACACTTCCTCATAGTCTCTAGCCTTCACAGACCTGTATTCATGACATTAAAACTCTTAGCTTCCTAAAATTTACTCTGTTTTTTAAAAATCGGGAATAGGCCCCACCACCAGACTTTCAAATGCCTCCATTTTACATATTAAGCATTTTTTTAACAAAATAAATACTTCAAGCTCCTCAGACCTTTCTCTATTAAACTTAGGCATTAAACTTTCACTTTCATAACTTTTTATGTTCGGACGTTTTTTTCATATTCAAAACCCCTTTAGAGCAGGTACCCCATTGAATATTTTGCAGTGCAGTCCTTTGTTTTGCCTGCACACTTTTATGTCCCTATACAATTATTTATGTATGTTTATTTTTAAACTCGGGGGGTCTCTTCCACTGAGCACTAGCTCTTCATTTTATTTAATTTCTTCCAGCACTCCAGGGACAGCCCAATTCACTAGCCCCAAGGTGCTTCCAGGCCCCCTGCCATATTCCTTTTAGGGCCTCTCATCAGCCCCCACCATCAGCCCTTGGGGCTCATTGACCCACTTTCCAAGGCCTCGTGCTCTTCCACATCACACCATGCTTTGCCCAAGGGCTACGGAGCGTCAGCAACCAGCCCCGGGTTCTTTCCCCTTACATCGGGGAAGATCGCTGGCACCTGTGACCCCCCCCCCCCACCAACATCGGGGAGCCGTGGGTCTCCTCTATTCCCCCCCTCCCCCGATGCCCCAGACTGCCCCTCCATGTGTTTGGGGACACCCTGCGGCTGCCCCCAGTCACATTCACCAGACCTGAACACCTCTGTAAGCCTCGGGATGGGACCCAGAGCAGGCCTTTGGAGCGTGGCCTATCTGGGCCCATTCTCCTAGCGACTTTCTTTTTTTGTTTCTTTTAAAATAAACAAACCCTGCCAAAAAAAAATCTGGCTGCCCCCCATTTCATCGGTGCAGCTCCTGGGATCCCAGATATGTTTTGGGGTTTTTTTGGGGGAGGGGGGTCCTTATTTTTTCTTCTGGGTTACATTACCAAAGGGTTGAGTTTTCTTTTTGCCATGCTGCTTGTCATTCTGTCTCAGTGCGAGTGCACCCTGTTGGACTTTGTCAGATGGCTGCCTGGGTGAGAATCTTCACAGTCTTGGCAAGTGCATATATCTATATGATTTGCAAGGGATTGTGGGCAATGCAGTTCATTCACACCAGACACAGCTGCTCACAATAATTAGTTGTGCTTTTTGGGTAAAGCCAATAAGATATTTATTTATGGGGTTATTTCTCCCAACACAGATATGCTTGGTAGCACATAAATCAGGTTACTTGCTTTCAGTGTTAAACTTGAAAAAAAACAAAATCAGGAAAACAACATTTGAACTTGTCAGGCAATCAAAGCAAACGAAATAAGACCTGGTTGATAACAAACTGGTCTTTTCTGTAGGCTTAGCTAATATTTTCTTAGCATGTATCAAACAAACCAAAAGCCACAAAGAAGGAAAAAAACTGTTCTTTTCAGGTAAACTTCTTATATCTTCCCACATAGATTCAGAAGTGATTCTCTCCTAGCTCACAAGCAATTAGGTAAGGCTCAATTGCTATCAGTTATCCAGCTGAAACCCCTTAGCTGGCTTGCTTTCTACTGCGTGGCTAAAAAAACCCTACTCAGGAGCTTTTCTGAGTAGATTAAAGAACAAGTTTGTATTTCTTTGTGATGGTTGCTGTATTTTATAACAGAAAATCACCAAAGGAGTTTAGACAGAGAGCAGTCCATGTAAACAGATTCTTCATCTGCTATCACCTCCTCTTCTTCAACAAGCATGGGTTCAATGTCATGGATTGGCATAGATGAATCTCTCAATGGAGCACTTTCAGGAGAATACTTGTTTCCCTGCTGTCTTTCAAGGTTATAGCTAGGGCATAGATCAGTGTTCATACCTGAGCTTCCATTGCTGTTAGAGTTCCTCTCTATATAGCCTGGCCAGTATGTAGTCCAGTTCTTATGTCCAGCCTTCCTATCCAGATCCCTGGACACTGGATCTCTCTTCACATACCTTCTGGCATGGGTCTTAGGGTCCCTTCCACGTGCAGCCGTCTCTCTCACAGGTACCGTCTGGAGATTCCTAGCTCTGCAGCACCATTCCTCTGGCTTTCCCCAGTCCAATGGTGTATGCTGGCCCTTGGAATGCCTCCCAGTATACGTACTGCTCTGGACTCTTCTAGACCTCTCAAAGGCTTTTCTCCTCTCTCTTCCAAAGGGTTTCTTTCCCTCTCTGTCCGTCCGGTTTGGCTTCTGCTTCTGATGATCCTCCTGATGATGAAGATGATCAAGCTCAAGCTGATTCTCAGGATACTGATTCTCTGTAGAATAAACTCTACCTTTATTCTGCTTAGATGAGTGCTCCTCCCTAATACAGCGCAGCTGTGCTGAATCAGGCCCTGCCCTTTGAGATGAGTGTTTGGGGATTACCTCATAGCCCTCCTGATTGAACACACGTTTCCCCACTTCAGCTCCTCTAATGGCTGTTGGAAACCTGGTGCATTCTGGGACTGGTAGTCTTTTATGGGAAAATTCTGTTTTCTTATTTCTACCAGAACTGACAGGTTGCTTGTTCAGAGTCACTTCACCTTTCCTATAGCTCCTTCCTGAGCTATGATAAGCTTCCTTATCACAACTTCCCTGGACTGGGGGGACTCCAAGAAAAAAAATTAGCAGGTAAGACTAAATTTCACCTTACAAGATGTATGTCAAGAGGTTTATTTTTTTTTTCCAAATAATTTATCGAACTAGATTAATATGATATTGATGAACTATTTAGAGCAGTCTCAATTCTAACAAACTTCTTTGCCCTTTTTGTACTTACTTAAATTTACTTCTGGACTGCTACCCTAGTTTCAAAAAAGTCGCCCCTGGCGGTTTACGATAAAACAATCTAATAAAGACACATATACTGAAAGATAGACCTTACATGTCCTAGGACAGTGATGGCTAACCTTTTTGAGCCCGAGTGCCCAAACTGCCGCACAAAACCAAAGAATTTCCTCAAAGTGCCAGCACGTCATTTGCATAAGTGGTCTTATTTGCATAAATATTTGCATAATGTTACCATACACTAACTTTTAGTAAACATGTCTCTTAATGAGTGTATGGATAAAGAAAGACTAAAAGATTTCTACATTACTATAATCCAGTGCCAACCGCCAGGCACATTAGGAACTACTACAAACGCTGCCCATTTAGAACCCATAGCAAACCCGCCGTATCCTGACAGCATTACCAGGACTCACAAAGCACCATACCCTACCTATCAAAAGGCAACACTGCAAATATTAAACCAATACATTTCAGTGAATACTGGGGAAAGAGAACAAGTGGCAACGTCAAATAGGAATTTCCTCTTGTACCAAACAAAGCGCAGATGTTAATGATGCACATTTCCCAGAGCTGACATATTCCAGTTAATAAATTCAAAATAAAGAGATATCGTTCTACCTTTTGTGCATTTTTTTTCAGTTGCAATTGGTCCAGCCATTTTCTTCTGGTTTCTTCATGTTTTCTGCTAACTCTCCATCGTCTGCTGTCCATTTGTCCTTTCTTCTCTCTTCTAGTTTTTTTTTCCATTCTCTCTCTCTCTACATCTGCTTTAACATACTAATCTTTCTCCTTTTGCTCTTTCCTCATTCCTATTTCATCCACACAAATTTTACCCCTCCATCCTCAATCCCCAATTACTCTCCCAATACCTGGCCAATTGTAGATTTTTCATCCCTCCTACACAAAATATTTTCCCCTCTCCATTTTACTCTCCCAGCCCCATCCCATTCTAATCCTCCCCCAACATCAGCTCCCTTCTAGTTCCAGTCTCACCCAGCATCCATTCCCTTCTTCAAGCCCCCCACTTCCCCTCAGCCCATTTCCATTCCAAGCCCCGTCCCCATCAGCTATTTGCAGTTCAAGCCCCCCACTTCCCCTCAGCCCATTTCCATTCCAAGCCCCATCCCCAACAGCTATTTGCAGTTCAAGCCCCCTTCCACTCAGCCCATTTCCAGTCCGTCCTAGCCCCCCATAGCCCACTCCCAGTCCTAATCCCACCAGCCCATTTCCAGTCCTAACCTCCCCATCCGCCCACTCCCAGTCCTAATCCCCCATCACTCAATTTTTAGTTTAAGCCCCCCCAGCGCCTATCACCACTCCGCACCCCCCCCAGCGCCCATCACCACTCCTACCCCCCCAGCCCAGCGCCCATCACCACTCCTACCCCCAGCCAGCCCAGTGCCCATCACCACTCCTAACCCCCCACAGCCAGCCCTGTGTACATCACCACTCCTAACCCACAAGCCCAGTGCCCATCACAACTCCTAACCCCCCCCCACCCCAGCCCATCACTACTCCTAACACCCCCCAGCCCAGCCCAGCCCATCACTACTCCTAACCCCCCCCAGCCCAGCCCAGCCTATCAACACTCCTAACCCCCCCCCCAGCCCAGCCCAGCCCAGCCCAGCCCATCACCACTCCTAAGCCCCCCAGCCCAGCCCCGCCCCGCCCCTCACCACTCCTAACCCCCACCCCCCACCCCCAGCCCAGCCAGCCCAGCCCAGGGAAAATTAAAAAAAAAAGAAAACCTGTCTGCTGCCGCTGTCGGGGCCGCCGCGGCAGAATCGAGCGTGCCGCGGGGCCCCCCTGTACCCGGCACAGCCTCTCCTCCCTGTAGCAGCTCTCTCGTTGGAGCTGAAGTCAGACGCGCCGGCTTGCAGAGCGCGAGGGAAGAGTTTTTCCCTCGCTGCTCTGTTAAGCCCGCGGGGCTGATGGGAAGTTCCCATCAGCCCCCGCGGGCTTAACAGAGTCGCGAAAGGGAAACTCTTCCCTTCGCGCTCTGCAAGCCGGCGCGTCTGACTTCAGCTCCAACGAGAGAGAGCTGCTACAGTGAGGGGAAGCTCTGCCGGGTACAGGGGGGCCCCGCGGCACGCTCGATTCTGCCGCGGCGGCCCCGACAACGGCAGCAGACAGGGTTGTTTTTTTTTTTTCGATGGCGGACCTTCCCGCGTGCCAGCTGCAAGGCCTTCGCGTGCCACAGCTGGCACGCGTGCCATAGGTTCGCCATCGCTGTCCTAGGATGTTTAAATTTTCAAATTTTCTGATTTTGGCCTTGTTTCTCTACCATTTCTAATTTAGCCTAATATGGATAATGTATTTTGTTTATGTACATTTTTATTTTTGTTTTCAGTTCTAATATTGTCTTGTGAAGGTACACTAAGGAACTTCCAATGTTTCTATTGCAAAACGATTCAAAATAGATACTTAGTGCATTGCTATTTGTCGTCACTAATTAAAATAACACATCAGTTTTCTTTCTAATACACTATAATTAATGATGCTGCTAAGCAAATCTTTTCCCTTGCTATTTTGTTCCAGAAATTCTTGCAGCATGCTGCTATTCTCAAGAGCAGGTCATGTATAGTAGTGTTTTGTGGTGAACTGAGACACATTCCTTCAGATTTTTTTTTTTTTTTTTTGGGGGGGGGGGGTTCTCCCAAGACAGATAGCTGTAGATAGTAATAATTTGAATGCCTGATAATCACCACTAGCAAAAAGTAATAATTAATAAAAGCATGCTTCTCCATCCTCCCCTCTTCCAGAACATAAGTAAAATAGAACACTGAAAGTAACCAAAAACAATGTGGACCCCTTTTAGTGGCACATTTTGTCATGTCTTCCTTTTATTCAAGTTTTTAGGCACTATGCTTTTTGAGAAACAAATCTAATAAGGGTAAGTCTGCCTGTCTGCATGCAAATAGGTGCATAGGGAGTTAAAAATGTGAGAAGTGAGTCACAAGGTGGTGGAGGCCAGGCCTTGCCACCCAAAGATGGGATTGGTTACATTGCTATGGGAACTCAAGCTCCAGTAGCACAGGAATAGGAGACGCACAGCAACAAAGCAAATGGTGTGCAGATGGAGGACACAACCCTCATCATCACTGGGAGAGGCTTCCTGCTGCAACTGTGGCAGTGGTCTCTCTGAAGATGAGGTGGTTCCTATGACTGTGAAATGATGCAGATTTAGGCCATAGTTGAGTCCCAGTCTCACAGCCTGAAGAGGGGGCAGCAAGACTCGATTGAAAGTATGTGCTAGGGGAGGGGGAACGGTGACAACTAGAGAGCACAAGAATTAATGCTGTGGGGAGAGTTAAGAGATGGGCTGGGAGCAGGGGAGGAGAGAGGAAGGGGGCTACAAGGAAGGAAGAGGGGTGAAATGAGGAGAGCGGAAGGGGTTTGGCAGAAAGTAGGATTGGGAGGGGAGCATATGAGAGGGGAGGGGAAGGAAATGGAGGGGGAGGAGCCATGAGGGAAGGTAAAAGAGGAGGCTACAAAGAGGAGGGCGGCAATGAGGTTTGGCAGGGTGCATAGAACATAAAGTAAAGAGTGGGAGGGATAGAGAACAGGACTTCCATCCCTTATGTGCAACCTACACTCTTGTGTTTCCTTGCATATTCAGAACCCCACAGACAACAATGTATATTTGTGGCTTTGAGCAAATCACTTAACCCTCCATTCCCTCAGGTACAAACTTAAATTGTAAGTCTTCTAACAATTTCTTCTTACAAGGAAATAAATTCAGGTTTAGTATCTCGCCTTGAGCTACTTCTCGAAAGGAGTGAGCTAAATACATATACAAAACCTGGAGAATTCCCAACCAGAGTAGTACTCTAATACTCAACAGTGCTGAGATCATAATGCCAGTGAAGCAATAATTCTGATGCACTTATTCTGTGGCATACCAGGTGCTTGGTACTGTAACAAATGGGATATTTCTAACTGATCTTTATTTGCCAGTATAGCTTGTGGTTCCGAGACGGATTCCTTCACAGTTTCTCAACAATAAAAAGCTGTCCTCTTAAAGGTAAGCTGATTTTTACTATTTTTGTTATTAAAGGACTGTAGTTTTTTAAACACAATTTTAAGGGACATTTTGAAGCAGTGTAGTAGTATTAACATTTCTCTTTTTTCCCAGTTTTGTTTCATTCCTATTGCAGTATTCATGTTTGATAGCTTAACTACGCCATGTGTTGTGAATCTAGATAAATTGGAGGTGCTGATGTGCTTCAACCTCCATTTGAGTCCCCATGTCATTCCACAGATGATTTTTGCCTCGGGATATTTTGACGTAAAAGCTAGTCTTTTTTTTTTTTTTTTAACCTCCCCTTCTTCCCATTAACACTAACTAGGCTTTTCAGCATTTTTATAAATTTTTAATTTTCTTTGCTTTTTTTCACCATTGCTAAGTAAGGTTCTTTGTTCTGAATCTGTGTTAAATGTTAAGACCTTTCCAGGGATGATTTTTTTTTCTCTGCAGATTACTTCTTTTGATTTTATTGGCTTTTTTTCCTTGCCATGTTTTGAATGCTATGGGTGAAGGTCATAGCATATCTTTATGTAGATTTTGAGCATTCTTTATTGTTGTAGTAATCCTCTGCAGGTATTAACCACATTGACAGTGGATTTGGCCTCCTCGACTTGGTTTTGCACAATTGAGCTCTCCTTTGTTCCTAGGAAGGATTTTTTATGCCATCGGCACTTGCCACACCTGTAGCAAGCAGCAGGTGGTTGTCCTAGCTTTCCAACTTTGAGAGGAATTAGAATATATAGGAGATCTCTGAGAGTAATATTGGAGAAGGTCACTTTCCATATCTCCTTTCATAAATTTCTTTTGCAATTTAGTGAAAAATTGGCTTCCCAATGCAGAGGATGCTTCATTTTCTAGGTTTAGATATAGAAGATAGATAGGGAAGGCCTGTCCATTTGATTTTTGAGGATTTAGAGGAGCCCAAGATGTCTTTTCCCAGCTTCCTTAATCATCTGGAGGTACACAAGAATTTGGGAGCAATCCCCTTTCATTATCCTGAGATCATTGACAGCTTGCTCTAGCGCAGTGTTTTTACTAGACGTTTTCCTGTGCTAATCTTGTTGTCCAATGCAGAAAGCAAGCTAGCACGGTAAAGCACATATCTCATCTGTAGTTCAGCGCTGCTTTCTCACCCTAAGACAACTCCGATCTGTACGCCCTTTCCTCTCTTTCTCAGCTTTGTCCACCCTCCTCATCTCCCTAGTTGTCTCACGCCTCGATTATTGTAACGTCTCTTTAGCTGGTCTCCCCCAATCCCAACTTCAACATCTGCAACGAGTCCACAACACTGCTGCCCGTATCCTCAATTGCTCTTCCCGTTTCGACCATATCACCCCTCTTCTCATTCGCCTGCACTGGCTTCCGATTCCCTTCCATATTCAGTACAAATTTCTTCTTTTTGTTCACAGGTCTATTCATACTGGCACTCCCCTTTACCTTGCCGACCTGATCCCCTCCACACTCCCTACCATTCCCTCCGCACCATCCACATGAACCGCATAACCTTACCCTCCCCATCCCAGGCCCACCTAAAAACCACCCGTTCCTCTGCCTTTTACTTCCTTGGTTCCCCCTATGGAACTCGCTCCCCACAGACCTTCGCTTGGAACCCTCATTTAAAACATTTAAGGCAAATCTAAAAACCCATCTCTTCTGTCTAGCTTTTGGCCTCTCTTCCCCCCCCCCCGCGCCCCTTTTCACCACCCCCATGATGCTGTTTTCCCTTGTTTCTGCTACTATAATCTAGCCTCGACCTTTTACTCTTCTCTCTCCTTTCCTATCACACTATGGCGTTCCTTTCCTAATTTTCTAAGCAGCCTTTTGTATATTGTAAACCGCTCAGATGCTATTGTGATGGGCGGTCTGTTAAGTTCCCAATAAACATAAACATAAAATTGCCAGCAAAACCACTGTGCTAAAACATAGTTCAGAGGACATGGTAATCACGTGCAAAATAATGAATTCTTTATTGTTCCTGATGAAAAATCCAGTACAAGTTTTTTGTTTTTTTATTCTTTTAATGATGGGTCTTTATGCCAACTTCAGGCAAGTGCAAAGATGCAGCGGGGATCAAAAAGATCATCTAACATGAAATTTAATGCTTCACCTCAGATGACTAGATGCTCAGATTGCAGTCCCCCCCCCCTCAAACCTGCCATGTCTTCCTTATCGTCCCTCCAGTTCAGTCCCGAACCTCTGGGGTTGGGCACCTCCTCCAGTAGCTTGGAGACTGAGCATGTCATCTTTTTGATGACCCTGGTATAAATACCCAAGGGACCACCCACCAGCTCCAGTTACTCAGTCTCCAAGCAGCTAGAGGAGGTGGTGAGCCAGGCTTCTGGACTCACTAGAGGGACAACTAAAGAGAGTTTAGGTAGTACAGTGGTGTAGTTTAGTTTGAGAAGGCTATAAAAGAGAAAAGAGGAAACGAAAAGGAGAGAGAACTGCAGAGAAGTGATCCCCCTCCTTCCGGAGTGAGTGGGATAGTGTTCGTGGAGACTTGCCGTGATTCCAGGGTCTGACTGGCCGGCTCCCGAACCCGCTTTTTGGGTGAGGAGCTTGCTGAGAGCAGCGAGGAGGCTCAGAGGGAAGCAGACATCTTTGGAGCCCCCCCTCCCCGACGCCGAAGCTGTGATTTCGGCTGAGCACAGGGGGAAGAAAGAGGTGAGAAGCAGCAGACAGCCTCCAGCGTGAAACTTGCAGCAGCGGCGGTAAGAGTGTCTGGGTTCCTGGAGATTTGTCACTATGGGGGAAATGCAGGTTCGCGGTTTTTGTTTTGGTGGCAGTTGCTTGTGGGCCATGCAGTTTTGAGTTGCTAGGATAGGCCTGACTGCATGGCAGCTGTGCGGGTAGGGTACCTCAGCAGTTTTTGGTTTTTCTCTACCTGTCTTCTCCTCTAGCACCTTTTTCCTTGCCAAAACGCTGTTTGGAGCCCTAGTGGGGGGAGGGGGGAACCTGTTGATTGGGCACTTTTCGATTGAGAGTGGTTAGTAAAATATAAATAAACAAATGAGTCAGTTTTAAATTAAGGGAACTGTTGCCGGGAGACTTGCCTCTATCTGTATTTCAGGGCAGTCTCTGTTAGAGCTATTTCAGGGGGTTCCTTGCCCGGCTGCCAGTATGTCATCCAGGCCTCAGTGCCTGGTGTGTGGTACTCGATGGGGTACACAGTGTCAGAAGCCGGCATTTGCAGAGGGTGTGCGCAGGAAGCAGCCTCTGGAGCCGGTCTTGGGGGACGGGCGTCTCTTCTGGTATCCTATTGCTTCTCCTCTCCCCCCGGTACCTTAACAGTCAAAGGGCATGAGTGATGCTCACACACATTTTCTCTCGTACTGCCATCTTGAAAAATGGTTGTGCCTGATCCTATATGGTGCATTCTGGGGTCAGTCTGCCATATAAAGTAAATATTTGTTATGGCAGAATGATCTCTTCCCCTGGAGTGCATTCTGGAGGACACAGCACAGGATCAGCTGTGTCAGGATGCACGCAGGAGGGTCACTGTGCCATATAAGGCAATTTTTGCCTTATATGGCAGACTGACCCTGCCCAGTGCATACCAGATGCCACCATTTTTCAAGATGGTGGTGCATATGGGCATCACTCCTGGCCCCCTCCTCCAACAGTTAAGGTAGCACAGGGGTCTCAATGCTTTTGGTGGAGTGGAGAGTAGGAGCCACTAGTCCACCAGGTTATTTTCTTCATTCAGGAGAATGGGGGTCACTGGACCATCAGGGAAGACTTGGTAGGTTGGGGGGTGGGGTTAGTCATCTGAGGTGAAGTATCAAACTTCACCTCAGATGACCTTCTAAGCAATCCAGCATAGGCATTAGGTGCAAGACTTAACACAGCCCTGCTTGTTCCCTTTCTTTAGCACTGACATTTTGTGCACATCTGATTTGCATGCTATTTGCTTATAGCTTCTCTGCACAAAAAAGTCTGTATTAAACTTGCATTCGGAAAACCTAGGCTAGAGCTTTAGCACTGGGGTCTAACACAGGGATTCTGTATTGAGCTGTCCGAAGGAGACTTCTTTATTCTTCCTTTTAAGAAGAAGATAGATGCAAAATACTGTATATCCAAGAAGCTACAGGATTCAGTGGGATCCATCCATGTGACCAACATTTTGCAGTCAAATCTACCCTCAAAGTATACAGGCAGCCTACAGTGCACATGTCTGTTCTTCTGGGCTATAAGCCAAAGATCTGGACATATTTGGAAGTATTGCTCTTCAGCATGCCATCCATTTGTTCCTTCAGAGCTAAATACCGGTTGCCTGTGCTGGGATGCTGTGCTTTACTTCATCTCTTCCTCCAAGGAAAAGTAGAGGAATTTCACTTCCTCATGCATGTAAGAAAAGCATGAGAGATGCAGCTAGTCTGGTTAGCTTATGATGCATACAGGATGATACTGAGCACCTTTGCTGAGGCCTATACTTTCATGGCTACTGGCATCTGGTCTGCAAGGTGCAGCTTGTTAGTATGTGATTGAATGAAGACCTTGGAAAACAGCTCAAGGAGCCAGTGGACTTCTATCATGGACTGCCAGATCACTCTTTAGCCCTTCATTTCCATCATCCACCTGCTCTCAGAATCTTGGAAGTTTCAGAGGAAGAAGCCATTTTCTTGGCATTTCCAAGGATCTTTTCAACACCAGAAGCCAGTGCTAATGTAATCAAACATACTGAAAAAGCGCCACACATTCAGAACTAGGGTTAATGTCCTTCAAGTTAAGAGGACAAGACCAACTCTGGTTTTGAGAAATTGCATACATGGACTTTGTATCAACTGCCCCTTGTCTGTCTAGGAGAAAAGGTTGCACATCAGCCTACTAGAGCTATAGGTCGCTATGAATGCTCTAAGAGGTTTCAGAAATCAGGTGGCCAACAAAGTTGTTCTTGTCCAAATAGACACCCAGGCAGTAATGCTCTTCTTGAAGTAAACAAGCAAGAAAAAAACCCCCTCTGTCCTCTTATGTCAGGAAACTCAGATTTTGAATCAGATTTGCCTTTACAAAAACGCCCTAGGAGTCATATATATGGCAATAAGTAACAACATCCTGGGAAACTGTAATACCCAGACTTCTGTGAGTACCTTGATAACAATGTGGAATACATCCAAAGTTGATCTGTTCGCACCAGTCCAGATTAGGAAGGTACAAGTTGTCTGTGCCAAGTTCAAAACAGCCTAACAATCGATGTTTCATTCCTTTTATTATAAGAAATGTCTTCAAGTAGCCAAAACCTTGATAAATTTCAGAAGGGACAAGGGAACTAAATCTTCTGTAGTTCTTATGGCCAAAACAGACTTAGTAATCATTCAAAAGTTAGAAATTTTGCCAACTTTGATCATGTAGAACTGGAGAATGTTGTTCCATCCCATCATTCAGTCTTGGGCACTGGAAGCCTGGATGGTAGGATAGGATGTAATAGACTCTGTTTCTCCAAATAGATATTAGTAACATAGTATATGACAGCAGATAAAGACCAGTATGGTCCATATTGTATCATCCTATCTTCAAAGGTATGCACCTGCAGTCTTAGGTGGTTAAAGAATGATACATTTTAATGATTCAGATTTTAGTAAATTTATTTTGATTTTGACTGTGTGCTTTCTCTATTTTGCTGTGCAATTTTTAAAGTTCTATTTTTGTTATGCTTACTGACTTGAAATGTATCCTTTTCCTGGGCATTTGGGAAGGGAGGCATTATAAATGTGAATGGATAAACAAATAAAATGAAGGAAGATGGTTATTTAGATCACTTCTGTTGTCCACACATAAACTTCTATATCTTAAAAAAATAGTGTTGTAGTTTTGCCTCACTACCACTGGACTTATCACTAGCATATAAAAGAAAAACTCATTTCAGTATTGCTCTAGTTATTAGATTAATGCAGGGCTTGTTTGATGGAAATAGCTTATCAAGCAGCATGCATTGTCATGATTCTCAGCCAGCTGGTGAAAGCAGTCTTAGAGCCTCTATGCTTTTATTCCAGTCAAGTATTTGACTTTTTTTGAAGTGCACATTTTTGATGATTATCCCTTCGGCTAGCAGAGTTATTGAACTTCAGACCCTGATGATTTTATCAGCAGGGTTGTTATATTATCTCCAGGAACAAGCAGGAATGAGTCTTCACATATGGGTACGTCGGTACTGATGGAGCCTGCACGGGAACGCTCCCCAGCATCCAGTCAGAAAGCTTTTGGGAGCATCCCACAGCGCCTGCGTGCTGCCTTCCCGCCTTTACAACTGTCTCTCCTCAGTTGTTCGTTTTTCCGCGGAGCCAACAGGTCGTGTTCCTGTCACCGCGTAGAATTTCCTTATTTTTTTTCTTTATTCTTTTCTGTCGCGTCTGCCTTCTTCGACGCTGTACCGGTACAGCCGGTCCTTGTTCTGTTCTTCTTAAAAAAAAAAAAGACGACCTTTTTTCTACTTCAGGTGCACTTCAGTTTTGGGCCTTAGGCCCAGAACCTATTTCCTTAACTATGGAAAAGCCTGCCTCAGGTTTCAAGAAGTGCACAAAATGTGGTGGTACTATCTCCGTCACCGACACCCATGACTGGTGTCTAAAATGTTTAGGTCCTGACCATTCCATAACAGATTGTGTTTCCTGTTCCATGATGTCTAAGAGGGGTCGTCAGAACCGAGCTGCCAAGCTCAGTACCCTGTTTCCCTCTGATGCGGCTTCGGTGGCATCGACGTCTTCCAGGACTACTTCTTCCTCACATGGATCTCGGGTAACTAAACATAAATCCAGCCGGTCCTCGAAGGGTAGATCTCCTTCTAAGCATCGAGATGCCTCTGGCCTTGCCCTCGAGGATTCTGCACCGGCAAAATTACCCCGGCGGGAGGCTTCGGCCTCTAAAGCATCATCATTGGGGTTCCAAGATGATCTCGATGGCGTGGCCTCGACAGATCTCTTGGTGCCATGCTCTGGGGTACCGGTGGCTTCCACCGGTACCGACTTCCAGGCATTGGTGGCGTCGCTGGATCAGAGACTTCTGTCCATGGAACACAGTCTGGCGGCTTTACTTGTGGCATCGACGCCCGTGGTACCGCAACAGACTACTCCGCCGGTACCGGCATTAGCATCGCCATCGGTACCGATTCCGGTACTGGTGGCATCGACATCGGCATCGGTGTCCGCTATGCCGGTACTTTGTCCTCTGAAGCCCTCCGGTACCGATACCCCGGTACCAGTGATTCCCGATACCGATCCCGGTCGGTACGGGTATCGGGCGTTGCAGAGCATCCAGACAGACGATACTTCGATTCCTCTGACGACTCTGAGGATTCTGAGGAGTCTGTCGATGCAGTGATGCTTCTTCCACAGGAGGAGTCCTCTCCTAAACGAAGGATGTCTCCTCCAGAGGACTTGTCTTTTCAAGATTTTATCAGAGAGGTGGCTCGGGGCCTCTCTATTACAGTGGCCCCAGAGTCGGAACCTAGAGCCAAGGAGTTAGATATTTTGCAATATCCTAAAACTCCTAAGGAGGCAGCTACCTTACCTATTCATGAGATTCTGTATGATCTCATGTTAAGGATGCGGAAAGCACCTCTAACCACCTTTCCTCATTCTCGCAGGTTGGACACCATGTATCGTGTCCCTCCTTGTCCTGGTTTCCATAAAACTCAACTTCCTCACCACTCTATTGTGGTTGAGTCTGTAATGAGAATGAATTAAGAGTGCTAAAAGACATGTGTCTAATCCTCCAGGACGTGAATGTAGAACCCTGGATACTTTTGGAAGAAGAGTCTTCCAAGCTTCCATGCTTGCTGCGTGAATTAATTCTTAGTCTCTACATGGGTATGTTCTTAAAAGTAGTCACTGACCATTTGCAGACTTTAAGTCCTTTTATATCTGATGATAAAAGGCAAGAATTTCTCACTGGGCTCAAACATGCCCAGGATATCTCCAAATTCTCCAACCGTGCAGCTTTCGACTCCTTTGAATGTGTGAGCAGAGCCTCATCTATTGCCATAGGTGCACGTAGGAGTGCTTGGCTTCAAGCATCGGATATGGAGACATGGGTTCAAGATGAATTGGGTAATATCCCTTGTACAGGTGAAAACCTGTTTGGTAAGGATTGGCAAGCAAAGGCCAATCAGATGGATGCTGAAAATTCTGCTTTGGATAGACTATCTAAATCCACAGCTGCTCCTGCTAAGAAAAGATTGTTCAAGAAAACACCTTTTTTCTAAAAAGGGAAGATTCTATCCTGCTTATGGTCAGCGGGCATCTTCTGCAGCTTCCAAACGTCAGCAATCCTCCAAACAGAGCAAAGCAAAGGCTGCGAGGCCTGCTCCAGCCCAGCAGCCTCAGCCCCCTCAGGGCCTTTGACTTTCTGCTAGAGAACGTAGCCTTCCTGGCTCTAGAAGGACCAGAGCCCTCCACCATTCCAGGAAGGTTATGTCACTTTGCTCCCAGGTGGGAGCAAATTACAGCAGAGCACTGGACACTCTCCATCATAAGAGCGGGGTACAAACTTCATTTCTCAAGCTTGCCCCCTCTCACCAGAGTGCACCAGTTCAATTCTCCAACCTCCCTTCTCAACCTGTTGGAACAGGAGGTTGCCACTCTTCTTGCCCAGGGGGCAATAGAGGAAGTGCCTCTTCAACAACAGGGCACAGGGTTCTACTCCCCCTATTTTCTTATTCCAAAGAAAACAGGGGGCTTCAGACCCATCTTAGATTTCAGAGAATTGAACAGATTCCTAGTCAAGGAAAAATTCAAGATGGTTTCTCTAGGAACTCTGCTGCCATACCTTCAGAGTCAGGATTGGCTTTGTTCTCTAGATCTCAAGGATGCGTACACACATGTTCTCATCCATCCAACTCACAGAAGGTTCCTTCAGTTCCTTTTTCAGGAGAAGCACTATCAATACAAAGTGCTCCCTTTTGGTCTGGCCTCTGCACCAAGGGTGTTCACGAAATGCATGGCAGTAGTAGTTGCTTTTCTGCGCACCCTGGGAATATTCGTCTTCCCTTACCTGGACGACTGGCTCATTCGAGCTCCCACTCAATCAGAGGCCAAGACTTCTCTAACCTGCACAATACGTATCCTTCAGTATTTAGGGCTGGTAATAAACATCCCAAAATCCAATCTGATCCCTACTCAGTCCCTGGAGTTTATAGGGGCATTGCTGGATACCACAAGGGCAAGGGCCTATCTTCCCCAGGCCCGTTGCCTTCGCTTGGTGCAGTTAGCTTCTCAAGCAGAGTTAAAGCCCCTGCTAACTGCTCGAGAGATGTTACAGTTGCTAGGCCACATGGCATCCACTGTACATGTGGTACCATATGCTCGCCTTCACATGAGGGCAGCTCAGTGGACCTTATCCACCCAATGGACCCAGGCATCAGGCTGCCTGTCAGACAAAATAGCAAACACAGGTCGCCTCATTTTGTCCCTCCAGTGGTAGAAGTCCCCTCAAAACCTGTTGCTGGGGTCCCCTTTTCAACAGCCTCTGCCCCAGGCAACTCTTACAACAGATGCTTCTCCAATGGGGTGGGGAGCTCATCTTCAAGACCTCTCCACCCAAGGCATCTGGACCCCACAGGAGACTTGTCTACATATCAGTCTCTTGGAACTCAGAGCAATCTTCCTTGCTCTGTGAGTTTTCCACACCCTGCTCAGCCACAAGACAGTCCTTATCCACACGGACAATCAGGTAGCCATGTTCTATGTAAACAAGCAGGGAGGAACTGGCTCTCTGTCGCTTTGCAATAAAGCTTTGCGACTGTGGGCCCTCGCCAGAGAGCATCACATCCATCTTCGCACAGTTTATCTTCCAGGGGTTCAAAACTCTTGGTCAGACAGACTCGGTCGAGTTCTGCTTCCACACGAGTGGTCCCTACATATGGACCAGCTATCCAAGATTTTTCAAATTTGGGGAACCCCGGACATAGACCTCTTTGCAAGTCCGTGGAATGCCAAACTTTCCCGGTTCTGTTCCAGAACGCCGGCTCAGGGGGCTCAGGCAAGGGATGCTTTCCTCCTTCACTGGGGTCAAGACTTCCTGTATGCCTTTCCACCCATTCCCCTGATTCCCAAAACCCTGTTCAAGCTTCAGAGAGATAGAGGCCACATGATTCTCATAGCTCCACATTGGCCACGGCAAATGTGGTGCCCTTTGCTTCTACATCTCTCTCAAGCTCCCTCCCTAAAGTTAGGGTCTTCTCCAGACCTCCTCTCTCAGGAGGACGGAAGGTTATGGCATCCCAATCCCCAGTCTCTGCATCTCAGGGCTTGGTTGCTGAAGGCCTAGATCTCTAGGATCTTCATCTTTCTCAACAAGTGAAAGATGTTCTTTATGCTTCCAGAAAACCTTCCACTAGATGTTCGTATGCTTTCAAGTGGAGGAGGTTTACCATCTGGTGTTCTGAGAGGGGTCTTAACCCCCATGCCATACCTCTGGAATCGTTGCTGGAGTATCTCCATCTGTCTAATGCAGGCCTTAAGACAAATTCAGTAAGAGTCCATTTGAGTGCTATTGCAGCTTCCCTTAAGCCTCTAAATGGACAACCTATTTCTTCTCATCCTCTTGTAACAAGATTCATGAGAGGCCTCCTTTTAACAAAGCCTCCCATTAGACCACCCCTGGTGGCATGGGATTTAAATTTGGTTCTTGGTCAGCTTATGAAGCCGCCTTTCGAACCTTTAGCTACCACCTCCTTGAAATATCTTTCTTGGAAAGTTATCTTTCTCATTGCTATCGCATCTGCATGCCGCATCAGTGACTTGCAAGCACTAGTAGCTAATCCACCTTATACAAGGTTCCATCATGACAAGGTGGTCCTTAGGACTAATCCACACTTTATGCCTAAAGTGGTCTCGCCTTTTCACCTCAACCAGGAGGTCTGCCTACCTGTCTTTTTTCCAGGACCTCATGCATCAAGTGCAGAGAGGAATCTTCATACCCTGGACTGTAAAAGAGCTCTGGCTTTTTACTTACAGAGGACTCAGCAACATAGAAAGTCTTCCCAACTCTTTGTTGCCTTTGATCCTTTTCTCATTTGGGACAGCCAGTCTCCAAGAGAACACTTTCTAACTGGATTGCCCAGTGTATTTCTTTCGCTTATCAGAGCAAGAACCTTTCTCTGGAGGGCCATGTCACAGCTCACAATGTGAGAGCCATGGCAGCCTCAATGGCTCATCTGAACTCTGTATCTATCGATGATATCTGTCGAGCAGCCACTTGGGCCTCGGTTCATACCTTCACAGCCCATTACTGCTTGGACAAGGACTCCCGCCGGGATGCTTTGTTTGGTCAGGCTGTTCTTAAACACTTGTTCCATACTTAATCAACTCCTACCCACCATCCCTCATGGGATGCCAGAGATCCAGGTGGGGACGTGCAGCCCTGTTCCAGGGACACACAACTTATGGGCTCTCTCCCTGGCATCTAAAGCTAGGGAGTCCCCATATGTGAAGACTCATTCCTGCTTGTTCCTGGAGATAGCACAGTTACTTGCCTGTAACAGGTGATCTCTGGGAACAGCAGGAATAAGTCTTCACAACCCACCCACCTCCCCTAGGAGTTGTGTGTGTGTCTCTCTCTCTCTCTCTCTCTCTCTCTCTCTCTCTCTCTCTCTCTCTCTCTCTCTCTCTCTCTCTCTCTCTCTCTCTCTCTCTCTCTCCGTCTCAGCTATAAAACTCAACTGAGGAGAGACAGTTGTAAAGGCGGGAAGACAGCACGCAGGCGCTGTGGGATGCTCCCAAAAGCTTTCTGATTGGACCCTGGGGAGCGTTCCCGCGCAGGCTCCGTCAGTACCGACGTACCCATATGTGAAGACTTATTCCTGCTGTTCCCAGAGATCACCTGTTACAGGCAAGTAACTGTGCTTTCTCTCCCCTCCCCCACTGGCACAACAATATGCTCATGCTTACTACTGCTTTTTCCTCTGACATACCGATGGATTTCCTCTGTTTTCCCTTCTCCCCCTCGTAGTCCAAATTGCATGGACTGATAGGATTCAAAACAGATCCACATTTAGAGGTGTTCTCTAGTGGTAAGTTATGTATACATCCCTTGACTTATTTCCTTTGTATCTCTTTTATAAGTATATTTTCTGTTTTATCACCTTTGTCACTTTTTTATGTATTTGTTTGCCTTTTTATGGATCTTATTGACCAATTATATTATAATTTTTATATATTATAATTTTTATATATATTTTATTTTTTTATTGGTTTTGTATGTTTCTATTGGGCTCCTTTTTGTTTAGCTTTAGATTAATTTTACTTTTTGACATATGTTTTTATGGTAACTTATTACTTGTGATTATTATAATTTATAATTTTTTTATACATATTTTTTTATATAAAAGGTCACAGTCCCCTGAAGAAGGCATTGTGCTGAAACACGTATTGTGCTGACCTGCCTATACTAGTAAAGGTCTAATTTCCAGTGGCGTGGCTCTCTTGTTCCTTTTGTGGTGTTCTTAGACTGCAGGAGGAGGCCTCCTGTGTTTCCTTGCGAGGGAAAAGGCAAGAACAGATTTCCTGTTTATACAAGAGACCCACCTAAAAAACACGCCAGGAAGGGTGGTTTGAAATCTGCCACCTACCTCCATGTCTACTTAGTGGGAAATAATCAGTGCTCTCACAGGAGGGAAGGGGAAAGGATTCTGATTTCCAAGGAGGTGATAGTGGAGGAACCAGGAGGTGATGAGGGATGGGGAGGGGAGATAGGTGCTATGGGTAGGGAAGCTAAATGGGACCCTGGTGGTGCTGGTGCACATATATGCCCCAAACGAAGAACAGGGTGCTTGCTTTGAATGGGTGCAGAAACAAATGGAAGGGGTTGAAGGTTTCATTGTGAACCTTAACCCCAAACTGGATAGCACTGGAGGAGGAGGGATAGGCAGAAAGGTCATAGGCTTAAACTGAAGTAATTTATAGCAAAATTAAGAGTGTCAGATGTTTGGTGGATTAAAATGAGGGACAAATGGGATTACACCTTATATTCCCATACTCATAAGACCTATAGTAGGATAGATATGGTTCTGTTGGATGAATCTCTGGTACCTCAGGTCAGTGAGGTGTACATAGGGCCGATTGGTGTGAATGTATCATGCCTTGTGATAAGGAGAAAATGGGCCTGAAATTTTGGAGGCGCAATGAGTCACTGTAGGATGATCAGGAGGGGAGGGAACACCTGTGGGAAGTCATTGGAGTATTTTTGCCCTTAATGGTATTAAAGAAGTCAAAGGGACAAAGTATGGGACAGATTTAAGGCCTACATATAGAGCCTTTTTAAAATTTCTTTATTTATATTTTCCAACAAAATACAAACAGAAGAGCAAAACAGAAAAATAATGATATTTAAAGACAGAACACAGCCCACCCCACCTGGTCCCTCCCCTTATCCTGCTATCATCAGGAACCAAATGAAACTGCAAACCTACAAAAGTCTGGAATCACTTGAGTTTTGTGTTTTTCGTACTTTCTACGTTTTTTTTTTTTAATTTTGCGTTAGCCGGGCATATTCATCTTTCTACCATGTTAAAAGGGATACATTTGGCTATTAGAGTTGACCTTTTTGCATTCCTTGCTTCCAATTTAAATACTTTACAGACACTGGGAGATAGCTACTGCGATTTTTTTGGATCCTGCGTCAAAACTGGATCGAGATTATCCAATATGCACACGTTATTTCTGACCAATCACAATGCAGATATCTAGCCAACAGTGCAGCTATAAAAACATGTGGAATTTTTGAATTTCATACGCTTTCTGGATCGACCATGAAGATGACTCAGACCCTGACATTGGAAGAGCGTGTTCATGTGTCCTTTATGAGTGAGGAAGGATTTTCAAGCCGTCAGATAGCCAGGAAAGTTGGTTGCAGTCAGAGCGCTGTTAAGATTGTACAGAAGAAGAAAGAAACGGGTTCAGTGGTGGAAAGCCTCGTTCAGGTTGTCCATGTGCATCAACATCACGCCAGGACCGCGCACTACAACGTATTTCACTGACTAATCGCAAGTTGACCTCTCCTCAGCTACTTCGAGAGTGGTCAGACAAGAGTGAGGTCAGTTGCAGCTCATCAACAGTTCGTCACTGGTGCCTGCAGTTTGGTCTCCGGGGCTGCAAAACACGGAATAAGCCACTGATGACTGACATACAAAGACGCATCCAAATTGTGTGGGCGAGAAAGCACTCAACCTGGTCGACTGAAATGTTGGAAAAGGTGTTATTCTGCCTGTTTGGTAACCAGGCCCACACCTATGTGAGGAGATTTCCTGGAGAGGAATTCAAGCCTGAGTGTCTCAACCTCACTGTGAAGCATCCTTTTGAAGATCATGGTCTGGGGCTGCATGGCTGCCAGTGGCGTTGGACTTCTTCACATAGTCGATGGAATGGTCAATGGGGCCAAGTACATCACCATACTGCAAAAGTGCATGGTGCCATCAGCACACCAGCTGTTTCCTGGCCAGTTCCTGTTCCAAGATGACAATGCACCCTGCCATCGCTCCAGACAGGTGTTCAGCTGGAAGCAGCGGAACAACATCAAGTCAATGGACTGGCTTGCCCAATCTCCAGATCTGAATCCAATCGAGAACCTGTGGCACAAGGTGGCCTTGGAAATACCCAAGAGGCATCCAACATCAAAGCGTGAGCTGATTGAGTCACTCATTGCAGCTTGGAACCGTGTTGTCACCAACGATCACCTTGTCAGACTGGTTCATTCAGTGCCGACGAGGTGCAGTCAGGTGATCAAGAACAAAGGGTGGCCCATCAAATACTGAGCCATCACTGACACATAAAAATGGCCTTTTTCAAGGCCACATACATTAATTTGAAGGAAACCTGGCTTGCGTCCATAATATTTTAAAGCATACTTACAATAATATATCGTTGGCCAACGGTGTACATTATGCGACTTTTCACAGAAAATCTATCAACAGGACAACTATGGGGAACAAACTCGGAAAATAAGGGCCAAACCAATACTAAAAGTTGGCCCTAATAGCCAAATCTATCACTTATCATGAGATACACAGAAAAAGCCACTGGGAGGAAAAAGAAATTTTATTTTATTTATTTACATTCTCTTATATACCGTGCTATTCTGCATCAGCGCGGTTTACATTGAACAAACTGAAATTACATTGAACAGGTCATTGTAACTTGGAGAACTATTTTACAGGGAACATGGGCTATGGAGGGTTAAGTGGCTTGCCCAAGACCACAAGGAGCACCTGTGGGACTAGAAACCCCAGTCCTTCCGGCACAAGGTTGCTGTCCTCTAGTGGGATTTGAACCCCCGACCTTCCGGCCTGAAGTCCTTGCCCCAACCACTAGGCCACTCCTCCACTCCAGATATAAGGTCACGAAGTTGAAAAAACGTCAAATTTACAAGTGATTCCAGACTTTTGCACACCACTGTAAGTCAGTCCTGTGTCAAGTATCTCAGTTTACATATTGAACGTGTACCTACGGCCCCCTTCACCCATATTGAACCTTGTATTGACAAAACCACAATATAGGGTAGTTATTCAGTGAAACTCCTTCCCCCACTGTTTCAATCACACCCAAGTTTCCCACGAGCAAATCTAGGCGGTTATTTCTTTCTGAGAACTGAGCTAAAGATCTATCCCTAGTAAGAACATGTTCCTTATCGTTCCTCCAGTTTAGTCCTCCACCTCTGGGTTGTGCACCTCCTCCTGCAGCTTGGAGAGTGGGCATGTCAAAGTCGTGACATCACTGGATATAGCCTGCTGGTATCTCCCATCAGCCCCCAGTGTGTCCAGTCTCCTTGCAGCAGGAGGATGTAGTAAGCCTAGGTGCTGGGCTCACTTGGGAAATAGTTAGGAAGCAGTTAGAGTAGCCTTAGGTTTAAAATTAATTTGTGCAGATACATTCATCTATTTTGTGTTTTTCTGATTATGGTAGTTCAAAAAAAAAAAATAAATAAAAAAGATGCAGGGGCAAGGTTTGAACCGGCTAAGGCCGGCTGCCCTACCCTCTCGTTTTGGACAGCTGGTCTGTTCCCCGGCAGCTCTCTCCTCCTGGGCTTTACGGAGGAGAGCTCTGCGCTTCACAATGCTGCTCTATCCTGCGTCCCCACCGGTCCCGGTGTGGCAGGAGTGATCGGGACAACTGACAGGAATGGAGGCAGATCGCTCTGCTGCAGACTGCTCGATTCTGGGTTGGGCGGCGCCATACTGCATGTAGCACCACGAGGTAGGCGTTTTGGGTGCAGTTCAGGGGATCACAGAGTCAGGAGACTCGCCGGGCGTGGGCCTGGGTTACAGCCAGGGAGTTTTGACGCCAAGTCGGAGCCGGTAGCTCCGATGGCCATTTTGACTGGTGGGTCTCTGTGGAGCGGCTCTAAGGAGCCACGTTCTCTCTGCCCTGCAATGTCAGGTCGTTTCCACCCACTCTTCCCTCCTGGACTATACGGAGGGTGGCTGGGTTGGCTTTCGGTGGTGGCTGCTGTTACTCTGGCAGGCAGTGGCGACAGTAGCAGAAGATAAAAAAGCGTCGTGGAGCTTGGTGCAGTTTTCATGCTGGGGTGGCTGTCAGCCCGGTTTCAGCTCTCGGCCGGGTAGAGCTGCCAGGGATATGATCAGCTATGTCGCATGGGACATTATTGGCATTAAAAAATTTTAAGAGAAAATTGAATGAGAAAAATACAGAAAAAATCATGTAAATTGCTATTAAGGGCACGTAGTGTTGGGTCGTTGATGTGAAAAGCAGTCCAGTAAAGGTGTTTATATTTAGACCTTACATTTAACTGCAAAGTTTTCTACTGAGACCCAAGTGCCTAAACATGGTAATTTTACTAGTTCCATTTGGTGAAAGTTCAAGCATTAGATTCCATAAGTTCATGAGGGATATGATCAGCAGCAGGTAAGTCATTTGCAGAAGGGTAGTCAACTGCTTTTACTTACCTTGCTTTGGATGATTTTTTTAATTTACTTTATTTTAATTGATGATGAGAGTTTATATCCAGGAGTAAGGCATTGTTTCCCTTCCTAGAGATCTACTTTATTTTGTTTTCTTTTATGTTTTCTTTTATGTTTGTTTTCTTCCCCTCTGTTTCTCCGGAAGACATTTCAAATGACGGAACCCCATGATTATATGGGAAATAGGACAGTGAGGTGGCCAGGATGGTCACTGACAGCACACCAGGCTTCAATAGTGCCGGGCTAGCTAAAATAGTATTCCGTAAGGCTGACACCAGAACAGGGGCTGGGGCAATTTCTTCTCCTGGATTTAGGCTGAGTCCCAGCTACGAGCTTGATTAGACAGCTAAGCTTTGGTGAGCAGAAGGTCATAAGGTATGGCAGTCTGTTCAGAGATTTCCTCTTATGGTAAAAGTGCTTACGGGGTTCTCTCAATCTGATGAGGCAATAGGTAGGATCGCGCAAATGGGTCAGAAAGGAGAGCTGTGGCTCTCAGCGCATGGGAGGCTTCAGACCTTGTGGAGTTGCGAGGGGTACCATGTTATACGTTTGGCATCGCAGGAGGGGAACTGGTTCTCTAGTTCTTTGCAGGCATCCCAAATTAAAATTGCAGTAGCACGTGATCCCAGGGATCGGAGCTTCTAGTTATGGTATTATGTTATCAAGGTATCTCTCTGGGAGAAATGTAGGTATTTGCATTAATCATTCTAATGCTTTAATGGTTGGAGCTCGTTTTTCTTCTCAGTTGAGGAAAGTTCCCCTAGTATCTGTTAGAAGAGGAGGAACTAGAGAGTGGTCTGCAGCTGCATTGTTGCCTGGGAAAGGCAGCCTCCGGAGTATAGCAGCAGGACATAGCAACACCTTCTTAGAGGTGCCTTTGTAGTTGCCTAGTTACATTTTTAATTATATTGTTAGTTTATTTACTTCAACGGCATGCCCTGTGAGGGGGCACTGTGCTAGGGATCTTGTTTCATTCCCGGATACAGATTGAGGGAAGTTCCCAGGGAGTGTTTCCAGCCCTCTCCTCCAGGCTTGCCAGGCCTTAGGGCCTGGTATGAGTTGGGGTCAAGGAGTGGAAACCCCATTTGCTCCTTAAACATTCCTGGTGTTACACAGCTCTAAGCATACACAATGTACAAGGGCTTGATGCAGACAGGTGAAAAAGGCCTAAGCAGTTAGGCCATAGGGGTAGCTGCGCAGATGTCAGACTGCTGGCTGCCAGGTCAGGATACCTAAATGATGGATACGTGGTTTCTTTTGTCTGAGAACCATCTGGTGAAAAATAAATAAAATAGAATTTAAAAAAAAATTGTATAGAGGTTTAGAGCAACTACAGCTCTCTGGAGAATAAGTGGAGCCTGCTACACATAAGGTATATAGTTTGAAGGGTAGGGGATAGGAAACAAATGAGATCTTCCCATCTGCTTATGGTCGCTGAGTGACGTTCATTGGGAGTATCCCAGCAAGGTACATTGGCTTCCAGAGCTTAAGGGTGTTGGGACTTCTGAAGTGCAGGTAGGGAAGTCTCGGTTTAGTCTTCCGCTTCTGCCCGAAAACCGCAATTAAGCAAGGTGAGCCCTGGGGGCAGTTCAGTCGGCAGGAGAAATTCTTTGGGAGTTTCTTCCAGCTGGGGGCCGGATACGCCAGAGCATTGGGTGGTAGTGATAGGATACAGAGGGTATACTTTGGAATTAGATTGCCCAATGCTAGTATAGTTGATGCTGTCTTCTTGCGAAGGACAGAGGAGATTGTCTGCTGCTGGGCGAAATTGGATTGTTTCAATCCAAAGGAAGTAAATCGCTGGCTCCGAGCGCCTTTCTTTTGCAGGGCAACGTTGCGATCAGTAGTGTTGGCGGTGTCACGGGAGGAGATCTTATCCTTTCCCCATCTTTATAGGAGCTTTCTTAAGCATATCAATAAGGACAATGCATCAGAAGTTTCTAAGGTTGGCCTTCCTCTCGGGGTGTTTTCTGTTTCTAGTTCTGCCTTTCGGTCTGGTAACGGCGCCGTGCACCTGTACCAAGGTTATGGTGGTGGTCAGGGCGGCTCCGCCAAAGGAAGGAATCTTAGTTCAACCTGGTCTCGATGAGTAGTGGATTCGTCCAAAGTCCAGTGCCGACAGTGCCCGCTTTACAAGCAGAGCAGTAAACTTTCTGCAGGCTCTAGGCTGGGTAGTGTCAGACGGCTGCCTAGGGTGAGAACTTACACAATCTTGACGATGCATATATTCATATGATTCTTGCAAGGTATTGTGGGTATTGTAGTTCATTCACTCCCAACACAGCTGATGACAATAATTTGAGTTGTGAAACCAAGTGGTAAGATCAATAAAATACTTCTTTTATTGATGGGGTTTAATTCACCCAGCACATGTATGCTTGATAGCACTATAAATGAGGTTACTTGCTTGCAGTGTTTAAAATGGATAACAAAAAGTCACAAAGTAAACCAGAAACAACCTTCAGCTTGTCAGGCAATTAGCTAATGTTTTCTTAGCAAATAATTACCAAATACAAAGGCACAAAGAAAAGAATAAACTTTGCTGGTTAGGTTAACTTCTGCTTATTTTCCACGCAGATCTCAGCAGTGATTCTCCCTTGCTCACCCACACAATCAGGTGCAGCCCTAATTACTATCAATGGACCAGCTGAAAGCCTTTAGCTGGCTGGCTGCTACTGTGTGAGCCCAAATCCTGCTTTAAGAGCTGTTTGCAGTGGAAATAAAGAACAAAGTTAGGTTTCTTTGTGATGGCTGATGTGTTTGCTCAGAAAAAGCTAGCAATAGCATTTAGATAGAGAACAGTCCATGTAAACTGTATTTTCATCTGCTGTATCAATCAGCATATGGTCACTATCATACATTGGCACAGACGAGTCTTTCATTAAGGCACTATCATGAGAATGCTTATTCCCTTGCTGCCATTCTCTATTATAGATAGGGTCTGGATCAGTGTTCATACCTGAGCCTCTCCTGCTATCATTATTCCTCTCTGTATAGCCTGGCCAATATGTAATCCAATTCTGATGTCCAGCCTTCCAATCTTGATCCCTGGACACTGGATCTTCTCTCACATACCTTCTGGCCTTGGTCTGAAAGTCCCTTCCACGTGCAGTCTTCTCTCTTCCAGGTAGCCACTGGTGATTCCTATCTCTGCCACTCCATTCCTCTGGCTGAATCCAGTCCAATGGACTCTGCTGGCTTTTGGAATACCTCCCAGTATGAGTACTGCCTTGGAATCTCCCAGACCTTCCAATGGCCTTCCTTCTCTTCCTTCCAGAGAGTTTCCTTCTCTCTCTATCTGCTTGGCTTGGCTTCTGTTTCTCCAGGTGATACTGGTGCTTGAGCTTATAGCCGTTGCCGTCTCTGTCTCTGTATCTCTTCCTCCCTCTGTAGCAGTTGCTGAAACTGTTCTTGAAACTCTCTCTGAAGCTGTTATCTGAAGAATAATCTCTATTCTTATTCTTTCCTAATGTGTGCTGCTCCCTAACACAGCGCAGCTGTCTTGAATCAGGCCCTGCCCTTTGAGATGAGTGCTTAGGGATTACCTCATAGCTCTCTTGATTGCACACACATTTTCTCACTTCAGCCCCTCTCATGGCTGCTGGAAACCTGGTGCATTCTGGGACTGGTAGTCTTTTATGTGAAAACTCTGTTTTCTTGCTTCTACCAGAACTGACAGGTTGCTTGTTCAGAGTCACATCATCTTTTCTATAGCTCCTACCTGAGATATGATAAGCTTCCTTATCACAGTAGTCACGACGGTCGAAAGGCCATCTCAAGCCTTAGAGTACTTGGGGATACGGTCCGTCTGCCAATTGAGTACAGTGTCTCTATCGGAGCAGAGAGATCAGGCCCTCTAACAGCTGGTATGCAGGTTTCTGTCGGATCCGTCGCTATCGGCTTCGGGCTATCGTTGGATACTCGGGACATTGGCGAAGGCTCTGGAGGGAGTTCTGGGGACTGGAGTTCGCATGCGCCCTCTACAAGGTCTCGGTTGCGACGTTGATCGCGCTAGATCGATTCTCTGAACTATTGTTTACCAGGTTCTGCATAGGTCAGTTCGCCCAGGAGGGCTTGCAGAAGTCATACCGGTGAAACCTCCGCAGTGTCTCCTGAGGTTGACGGTTGTGAGTTTCACAGGCGGGGGAGGTTCTTGCGAGGATCTGTACGCACGTACGCTTTAGAGCGATCGGTAGGCACATTGGCGGTTCAGCAGTTTGGAGCTGACGGCATTCGCTTGTTCTGAACTGAAGGTTTGGGCAGGGCGAATGCGGTGCGATAATGCCGCAATAGCGCTTTACCTAAACCAGCAGGGAGGTTCAGGTAGAGCAGACTTGCAAGGGAAATCAGAGGTTCCTCTAGTTTCGGTGAAGCCTAGGAGGCAGGCGTTTCTTGCGGCGCACATGGCAGAGGCTGACAATGTGGTAGCGTCAGCCGGAAGGGTTCCCACAGGGAGGAGTCAGGTGGGATCCTCCGATCAAGGATCGAACGGCGACCTGACTTCGTCCACATCGAAACGTTTTTACAGCAGAGGACAAGATAGGATATTGGAGGGCATTGATGTGCGGATGCAACTAGGGCCATCGTTTGGAGATCTCTAGGTTGAACCCTCCGGGGGCTCATAGAGCGTGTAGTGCAGCACTTAGGAGAGCTTCAACAAAGAGTGCGGTTAGTGGCTCTGGACGGGCCAGGGCGCTAGTGCCCTGCTGGTCTATTTCGTCTGCTCAACAAGGATTCTCTGAGATTCCCGGTGTTGGGGGATCTTTTGTCTCGGAGTCCACTGCAAGTGTCTCCGGAGTATCACTTTCGATTGCGGTTGGCCCTTGTAAGGGCAAGGTTAAGGAGAAATGGTTATTCCAGAGCGGTCGTCGCGGCCTTGCTTCAGCTCAGGAAGAGGGCCACGGCTCTAGCTTATGTGCGCTTTAGCGTATCTTTGAGGACTGGGGTTCACGATGCCAGATTCGAGCGGCTTCGGTACCCATGCCTTTAGGATTCAGCTTCCCCCTTAGCGGGTTTGGAAAGGGGCTGGCGATCAGTCCTTTAGAAGTAGAATTATTAGCCCTGGTTTGCTATAGGATATTGGTGTCTCAGCGGAGTCTCTACTTGGTGTTGGGGGCCTTAGCTAAGGAAACCTTTGAGTCCTGTCCACAGGTGGCAACTGTTATTTTCAGAAGCAGTGTGTTTGGTAGTCCTCTGCTCGGCAAGACGCCTATCGGAGTTGCAGATGTTGTCTTGTAGAGGATCTTTTTGTCTATCTTCAGAGAAATGGTGGTCTTGCGACCGGTTCCGTTATTTTTGCCGAAGGTAGTTTCTCAGTTTCACCTAACTCAATTGCTAGTCTTTCCAGGTTTAGGTGTGGCGGAGGGAAACTCATCAGATTGTAGCTGCGATGTTTGGACGTCAGAGTGCGCTGCGGCAGGAATTAAACGGGAGCGTCAATTTCCAGAGGGATTAGAGAGGCAATTGCTTCAGCATATATGTTGCAAGATCGTACTCTACCGGTGGGTTTGCGGGGCCGCTCGGTTAGAGCGCAAACGATTCCGGGATGGAGCACAGTTTGGTCCATCAATTGATTGGCAGAGTGCTCTTCTGCTCATCTCTTCATTCCTTCAGTAGTCACTACCGCCTGATCGTTAGGGTACCGAACGATGCTTGTTTCAAGGCGGCGGTGTTGCGATTTGAGTGGAAAGGTCCCTCCCAATAATTACTGCTCCTGATACATCCCCAAGGTGGAGGACTAAACTGGAGGAACGATAAGGAAATAGAAATTACACTTACCTGGTAATTGTCGTTCCTTGAGTGATTTCAATAATAAGTTGAATTCAATCTTCCTTGTTGTAAATCTGTAAATTCTAAATCGCAGATCTCAGACAAACATTAGCACCAAACTCTCGATTAGACAATCTCCGGTTGTGTGCCTGTTCACATCAATGATCTACTGTTGATTAAACTAAAAATAATAATAATCATAATGATGGAGAACTTAGCTCAAAAGCATATTCATCACTGCAAACTCCTTCAAAATGTGTGAAATGCTGAATCCAAAAACTTGCTAATTCCTCCACATGAAAATCCCAACACCGGTTGTCTAGGCGTTGGGATTTTCATGTGATGAATATGTGATGAGTTTGCAGTGATGAATATGCTTTTGAGCTAAGTACTCCATCATTATGATTATTATTATTTTTAGTTTAATTAACAGTAGATCATTGATGTGAACAGGCACACAACTAGAGATTGTCTAATCCAGAGTTTGGTGCTAATGTTTATCTGATATCTGCGATTTAGAATTTACAGATTTACAACAAGGAAGATTGAATTCAACTTATTATTGAATGAACAGTAGCTAATGGTGATACGGGGAAGTATTCATTCAAAGAAATGAGCCCTATTTTTTGGTTCCTTGAGTGATGACAGTTTAGTCCTCATTCCCGCCCGGGTGGTGATTTCTTCAGAGTTTATTTTCAGACAGAGTGGAGCATCCATTTCTAGGAGTGGAGAGATCCTTTCAGACTCTGGATCGCAGTGAGTATTCTTCTCTGATCTGTTTCTTCCTTTTCTCTTATTTAAGTGAGGGGGTGGCACAGGAAAACTGATAAAATAGGAGAGACGGGACTAGAAAAAAAAAAGTAAAAGATAGGAGTAATAAAGTTAAAAAGGTTACTCAGATTGAGGAATGGATAGTTCATTTAACGTTATGGCATAAATACTTCTTCGTTGTTCCTTTGAGTTTGCTTTGTCAATAGTACACTGGGGGCTGATGGGAGATACCAGCAGGCTATATCCAGTGATGTCATGACTTTGACATGCCCAGTCTCCAAGCTGCAGGAGGAAGTGCACAACCCAGAGGTGGAGGACTAAACTGTCATCACTCAAGGAACGACAATTACCAGGTAAGTGTAATTTCTATTTTTACTTGAAGGAACACTGATAGTATTCCTATTATGTAAGTCACCTTATGAGTTATAGACATATTTATATCTTCAAAACGACCCCACCAAGAATCAGACCGACGACCACATTACTGTGTATAATTAGAACTCATTAAGTCAAAGAGGATGAATGAGTTTGTAACATGGGCAGCAGAAATTCCTTTGAAATCAGGCTGGTGTGCCAAATTTCAATAACTCCATTACATTCAAATTTGTCTCTTGCAGTAATGAGATGTCAACAGTTTCTATCCTACCATATAGAAGAGAAATACAAGGGAGCAATATAGTATAGGGGTGAAGTACTTTTGTCCACTAAAGAAGAGCAGGACCTAGGCGTGGTTGTGTCTGATGATCTTAAAGTGGCTAAACAGGTAGAAAAGGCGGCAGCAAAAGCTAGAAGGATGCTTGGGTGCATAGGGAGAGGAATGGCTAGCAGAAAAAAGGAGGTGATAGTGCCTCTGTATAAATCTTTGGTGCAGCCTCATTTGGAGTATTGTGTGCATTTCTGGAGACCATACCTTCAAAAGGATATAAACAGGATGGAGTCAGTACAGAGGGTGGTTACTAAAATGGTTAGTGGTCTTCATTATAAAGCATATGTGGACAGACTTAAGGATCTTAATATGTACACGTTAGAGGAAAGGCAGGATAGAGGTGATATGATTGAGACGTTTAAATACCTCCGTGGCATAAATGCACAGGGGGAGAGCCTCTTTCAATTGAAAGCAAGTACTGCTACGAGGGGACATGGGATGAGGGTGAAAGGGGATAGATTCAGGAGTGATACGCGGAAATATTTCTTTACGGAAAGAGTGGTGGATCCATGGAATAGTCTCCCAGTGGAGGTGGTAGAGATGAGGACAGTATCTGAATTCAAAAAAGCATGGGACATACACAGAGGATCCTTAACGGGAAAAAAGGGGACTGTTGTAGTTGTTGATATGGAAGGACAGACTACATAGGTCATATGGTCTTTTTCTGTCATCATTTTTCTATTTTTCTATGTTTCTAATAGCAAAAATTAATGCCCTTAATGTTTAGGTACCCAATACCAGAAAGGAACATACTAAATATATAATTTGGTGTTGTAGCCTTTCATTTAACACTATAGGACAGCTTCTCAAGCGCTTTTAAAGTATGGCTGCATCTATAGCCCAGAAAATGAACAAAAGCCCCATCCTTTGATCAAACGCAATAAAAACCCAACTTTAGTAAGGAAAAACTAAATAAAATAAAAAAAGAAAACATTCCAGGGTGGCTATAAGACACAAAATGTAGCAGGTGAGCCCACTAGGACAAGATAGATATGGAGGGCTCAATGACCCAACATTCCCACATTCCTGCAAAACTGACTATCACATCTTGCCCACCTCCCATCTTAAAAGTAGCAATAATGTCTTATAGACAAAACAGCACAAATGTCTCAGGAAAAAGCAGTGTGACATGCTTATGTGTCGCTTCTACATGGATACTTCGCCTTTGCACGATCTCAGGCCAGCCGATCGCTCAAAAGACAAGCGCCGTAAAACTGTGGCAAACAGAAGATACAATATGTCCTTCACTGCATCACCGTCGAATCCATATCTTCCAGAAATGCACATAAATCTCTAGAATTATCAAACGTATTGGTCTGGTTGTGCAGCGTGGCTTTCATGTGAGCAAGATATAGCAATCCAAAACCGTCCTTCAGTTGTATCAAGCGTGGACACAGTGCCAAAAGACGACTCCTTCGATCCACCGTTGCCTTCGCAAAGTCCAGAAAAAACAGGAGAATTATGCCTGTAATATTCCAAAGCTGTGAGTGCTCTGGCAGCTCCCATTATCTGCAACACTTGTTGAAAGCATAAAACATTCGGTCTAATTGTGCGTGGACGCCTGTTTATGGCCTTGTATTGCATAGTCACTCTTTGGGCACGCTCAATCTCAAACGGCATAGTGAAATGCAACTTTAACACATCTGGAATCATAGCCTGTAGAAAGGATATCAAATCCTGCCCCTCTGCTCCTTCAGGCACTCCCAGCACTCTAATGTTGTTTCGCTGCGAGCGATTATTGCCATCTTCCACCTCTCTTTGCAGTGTGCGAATCAACTTGGCCTGCTTCTCGACAGCCTCAAGTCTCTCCTCATGCGACGCCACCACCTCCTCTACCTTCTTCAAAAGGGCCGTGTTTGCCTCTAACGAAGATTTCAAAGTGTTGATATCTTCCTGCATTGCCCTTAGCAATTTTCCATTGACTTTGATAATTTCTTTGACTGCCCAAATCTCAGCCAAGATCTCCTGCGAGGTCTCGGGGCCATCATGGATGACCGCCATCTTGTGAGGTGAGAGAGGTTCTGTCTTGGATCTCTTTGCACTAGCATTTTGAGAAAGTTGGAAATCCAACCGCGTCTGCTTGGAACCTGACATATCCAGGATCGAATGGTAGCCATGTAGGTAGGAACTATATGGTCAAATATTGCAGAAAAACAGGATTCTTGTCTTTTCCCTCCGGAGCACTGCTCTTACACGTCCATCTTGACCAGATATCAGGCTCCACCCACATATAGAGCCATTTAATCTCTGACTGCCAAAAAGGTGAACCAGAAATTGGCGGAGGACTAGTTGAGGAGTTAGCTGGGCAAATGAGAAGTGGAACATAAGACATGGGTGGAGGGGGAAGGCACTGAAGGAAATGGGGTGAATAAGGAAGAGGCTACAGGACTTGCATGTGGCTGAATGGACGTATCAGTTGATAAAGCACCAACATCATTATGAACATACTAACAAACTGAAGAAATACTTGGCCCAAATGTTAAGAGCATGAAGGGTGCAACAGCGGATCCTGTGGATTCGGAAACTTAAGGGAAGTGTAGAGTTCACCACAAAAGGAATGCAGCAGGTCTTTAAGGATTTCTGTATGCAGTTGTACACGTCAGAGGTTCGGGGAGGGGAAGGTGCAATGCAGGTGTATCTAGCTGGGATTCCTGTGGCACAGTTGGCAGAGGAGGCGTGGGAATAGTTGGATGGCAACATATCTGACGGGGAGGTGCTGGAGGCCATAAAAGGGTTGAAGTAGGGGAAGGCTGTAGGATTGGATGGCCTGACAGCACGCTTTTATAAAATTTTCCAGAAGGATGTGGTGGGGGTCCTGAAAGCACTTTTCAACGAGGTGTTGGGGGAGGGGGGAACCTTCCTGGATTCCATGTCAGAAGCGGTGGTCATGGTTCTTCCAGAACTAGGGACAGATGCCACTATGTGAATCCTACAGAACAGTGGTTCTTAATCCAGTCCTTCAGTAAACCCTGGTCACGTTTTGAGGATATCCACAATGAATATGCATGAGATGGATCTGCATGCACTGCTTCCATTGTATGCAGATCTATCTTATGCATATTCATTGTGGATACCCTGAAAACCTGACTGGCCTGGGGGTCCCTGAGGACTGGGTTGAGTACTGCTGCTATAGAACAATCTCACTCTTAAGTCTGGACATCAAGATTTTGGCAATTGTGATGGCCCGACATTTGCAGTGATACCTGATGGGGCCATGAGGATCAGTCTGGGATGGCAGGCCAGTGATAGTGTGCGCAAGCTCCTCAATTTGGTGTGGGCAGCCCGCTGGTAGCAGTGCCCTTAGCTGCTGGTCTCTGTTGATGCCAAAAAGGTATTTGGTTGAGTAGAGTGACCCTTCATGTTTGTCATTTTAGGGTGGAAAGCAGTGGGTGAACAGCTTCTGGGGAGGCTACAGGCCATCTATAAGGCCTCCCGAACCCACATTAGAGTTAAATGGTGACTATTCAGATGCATTTCCTTTGAAGTCATCCATTAGGGGTGCCCACTGTCCCTTCTACTATTTGCCATTGTTATTAAGCCGTTAGCAGAGATGGTGTGCAGCTCACCGGACATCCAGGGCATCGTGGTGGGGGAGCGGGAGTATAAAATAGCATTATGTGCAGACAGTGTTATCTTTTTGGTGTGCAACCCAGTGATAACCCTTCCAAATTTGATGAAGGTCATTGATGCCTATAGTAAGGTTTTGGGATATAAACTGAATTTGACGAAGACTGAGGTACTGAAGTTGAAACTAGAGCATGGGTTGAAGGAGCGGTTGCGGGAAGCATTCCCCTTCAAGTGGTCCAGGGATAGTAATAAGTATTTGGAAGTGAAAATTGGGTGTGATCTGGGGACATTGTACAGAGACAGTTATGGCCCACTGTTGAAGATCCATCGGGATCTGGTTGGTTGGAAGAGCCACATTTCTCCTGGATAGGCCATATTGCAGTACTCAAGATGAATGTGCTCTCTCGCTTGCTGTTTTTGTTCATGAATCTCCCTATAGAGGTTCCGGAACAGGTACTGCAGAGAGTGCAGTGGAGGTTGTTCTCTTTTATTTGGAGAAGATGCTTGCCTAGGGTGTTGGGCCTGAAGGAGAGGGTGGCATGCGGGGTGCATGATTTAGTGCAGTACCACAAGCCAGTGTAGGTAAGGGCTATCCTAGATTGGAGACAGGAGATGGGGGGATGCAGTGAGTCTAATGGAATGGGCATTTGTGGGAGGGGGTCCCCTGAGCCCACCTATGGCAGCATGGTGGGAGGAAGGGGGCTGGAGCACCCCCATTGGGGCTCACCCGTGGGGTATGAAGGTGGGTGCAGATGGTGTCGGGGGGGGGGGGTGGCATGCAGCTTCGGCCCATTAAGGTGATGGAGGGGTTTCAGCCAGGCAAAAGACATGGTGGCCTATGCTTGGAGGGCTGATAAAGGGCTAAAGGAATGGGGGCAGTTCCTAACTGGCACGGGGCAGGTAAAAGTTTTCAGGATTTTGGAGGAGTATGGGCTGGAGGGGTCGGACATCTTCCCCTATCTTCATGTTTCACACTTTCTAAAGAATTAGTGGATGGAGAGAGGAATGGGAGGGATAGATGGGCTTTGAGAATATGTGCGGTAAAGTGGGGGAACAGAGGGAAGTTCTGTCCAAACTCTACAGCCTGTTGGCCACAATGGGAGATAGAGAGGTTCATGGGGGCCTGAGAATGGGATTGGGGACAAGCGGAGATTGATGTTTCAGGGAGTGGGGGGGGGGGGGGTCAGCAAGCATACAGGTGCATTGTTTAAAGTTGCTGCATCATGTCTACTTGACCCCATATATGATTAGCAGGCAAAAAGAGGTATTTAGTCCCCTCTTTTGGAAGGGATGTGGACAGTGGGGCGATTTATCTTCATATGTGGTGGTCCTGTCCATTGGTACGGGGTTGTTGGGAGGAAACAGGAAGACTGTTCAAGACCATGACAGGGGTGGAGTGGAAAAGATGCTGGAATCTGTTACACCTAGACACGGTGGGCCTTGCGGGCCCCATGGGGAGTTTGGCGTTAAAGGTAGCAGTGGCAGTATGGCTGGAGGGGGTCTCGGGGTCTCTCTCAGTCAGCAGATGTATTCCAGGGGTCTGTACAAGATGAATAAGCTTACCACACTTAAAAACAGTCGGTGGGAGAAAGAGAGGAAGATTTGGGTACCGTATGAGATGTGGAAGGGGGGGGGTTTGAAATGGGGGAGGTTATACAGAAGAAGGCAGTGGTCAATTTGGTATGGGGTGCCTGGGGAGGTCTTTATTTGTATTTGTTTTGGTGTTTATAGTTGTATGTCCAAATCCAGGGGCTTACGGGAGATGGACAAAGGGTGTTGTGGTGGTGTAATTTTGTGGGGGGGAGGAGGGAGGTTGGGGAAGGCTGGGACCATGGTGCTCATGGATGGAATAACAGTTGATATATTTGGAGTAACAAACTATATAACTGTCCCCGAAGATTAGAAGAAGAATTTTCAGAGATATGTACCTGCAGGCCCTGGCTGCAGGGGAGTTGCCTGAGCCTGGCATGTGTTTTCCTGCCTTGGGCTCCCCGGGAGTGAGTACCAAACTAAGGCTCTACTCTTTCTGTCTAATTTATTTCATGGGGGCTAGTCGACCTTATCCACTAGGGCATCCGTCGGGCTGCTCAAGGTGTCTGTTGTTGTGGCACCGGCTTCCTGCCATTCTTCCCTCCTCTGTTCTGCTTTTGTGTTAGCTGTGCTTTGCATGCTGTGTACATGTCTTACTACACTATGTGTTAAGTATGTGCTCTTCATCTGTGTGCGTGGTATTAGTGCTCATGCGGCTGCAGTGCATGATGGTGGTGCCTCTGTGGCCGCAGCCCATGTTACAGCTTGCCCTAAGCCTGTACAGACTGTTCGCACAGCCACATGCTTAATTCTAAGAAGCAGTGTCTAATCTGTGGAAAGCAGGCAGTTTTGTCACTGGATTCTGGTTTCTGTGGTTCTTGCATGGAAACCAAATAAGCCATTGGAGGTTATCAAGAGCATGATCTGTTCTGAGTGGGACCTTGCCAACTCCCCGGTGAAAGGGATAAGTGTTCTTAAGAAGCTTTTTACTCTGCTGCAGTAAGTCTATGCTGTGTGGTTCAGTACACCTCGGGTGGATGCGCAGGTCACGTCAGTTATGAGGTGGACCACCATCCCAGTGGAGGGTGGTGCAGCCCTAAAGGATCACCTGGATTGTAATATGGTGGCTTTCCTGAGGAGTTTTTAATTGCCTCTATTATTCTCCAGTTGGCTGTTATTCTCCAGTGTGCTGATCTGATGACTCAAGCTTTTCTTCAGTGGATTTGGTCACTTGCTCCAGAGGACACTGCCATTCTCATGGAGTCGGCAGCAGCCTTTCCATTGGAGACTGTGTATGATCTTCGTCCCTTGATGACAAAAAAATGTTGCTTTTTCAACGATGACGCAACACTGGCTGTGGCTTTGCTACTGGGCAGTGGACCCGTCTTTCACGTCCCAGTTGTCCCGGCTTGCCGTCAAGGTTTGGAGAGGACTTGGAGAAGCTGGTGAAGGATTTGGGAAAGTCCATACTATTACTATTAATACTTATCATTTGTATAGTGCTACAAGGCGTATACAGCGCTCTACATATAGATGTAAGACAGTCTCTGCGCATCAGAGCTTTCAATCTAATCAAGATGAAAAACATCACAAAGCTAGAGACTAGAGTATGGTAAGATACACAAAAGTAGTGAAGAGCATTAGGATCCAAAAGCAGCCTCAAAGGTGGGTTTTTAGCCTAGATTTGAATAGGGCTAGGAAAGAGCCCAACATACTGACTCGGGTAGTTTCATCCAGGCATATGGAGCAGCAAGGTGGATGATAGGCCAAAGGGGCCTGGGAAGCATACAGGAGGTGGCGTCCTCTTCATCTGTCCATTTTTTCCTCTTTCCCTATACCTGGAACCCCAAAATTTCCAGGAATCCCATGGGTATTGCCCTGGAAAGCCAGTGTTCTCTTCCTCTTCTGGATTTCAGTCATGGACCCAGTCCTTCTGTAAAACTTGTGGACCCTGAGAGTCTATTACCCCCAGAGGTGCCACCTCCCATTCGGCACAATGACGGGTTGGGAACCTATTCTGGGATGCCCAGTGGGTGGCAGGCTGTGCTTTTTCTACCAGGACTGGGCTTGGGTCACTGAGGATCACTGGGTGCTAGACGTCATTCAGTACAGCTATGTTCTGGAGTGCATGGAGCCCATCCCGGATGCCTTCGTCATTTTCCCATGTGGTTCTGCGGCCATAAGAGTGGCTGTTCAGGTCATATTAGAAAGATTGCTCAATCTGAGTGGTTGTCCTGGTTCCCCCTGCCGGGTGGGACAAAACCTGGTACTTCATCTACTTTGTGGTGCCAAAAGAAGATGGTTTCTTTCGGCTAATTCTTGACCTCCAGGGGATTGGCGCATACCTGCGGATCCTGCACTTCTGTATGTAGATGTTACAGTCTGTAATCCAGGTGGTGGGTCTCTGGATCTGGCCGAAACCTATTTCCACATGTCTGTCCACAAGGATCAATAACATTTTCTTCATTCTGCTGTGCTTGGCTTTCATTTTTAGTTTACCACTCGCCACTCTTCCCTTTGGCCTCTCCAGTGCCCTAAGGGCATTCTCAAAGGTCACTGTAGTGGTGGCACCGAGGCATCTGTGTTCACCCATGTCTGGATGTCTCATCCAAGCCAGGTCACAGTCCGAAGCATTTAGAGTATCAGCCCGCATGGTACAGTTCAAGGAGAGTCTCAGCTAGGTGATCAACCACAGAAAAAGTCACTTGGAGCCCTCCCAGTTCTTTTTATACCTGGGAACATGGTTTGACACTCGGGTAGGCAGGGTCTTCCTACCTGGGGAGAGAGTGGAAAAGCTATTTTCTTGACTAGCGGCCTTCTGAACTCAGCAGGCTCCCAGAGCTTCGGACTACCTGAAGCTTCTTGGCTTGAAGGCAGCATCGATCAAATGGTGCCTTGGGCACGAGCTTGTATGAGACCACTGCAGAGATTCTTGCTGTCTTGGTGGTCTCCGAACTCTCAAGACTTCAAGACCAGGCTTTCTTTCCAGCCAGCAATGGTGTCCAACCTGCATTGGTGGAGGCAACCACAGCACCTAAAGAGGGGCATGCTTTTGGGCGATCAATCCTGACTCATCCTGTAGACAGATGCCAGCTAGTTGGGCTGGGGAGCCCAATGCAGGAACCAAACTGCTCTGGGCCATTGGAGCAACCAAGAGTCTGCATAGCCATCAACTGTCTCAAGGCAAGGGCCATTCGGTGGGCCCTTTTTCCAAGGCAGAGCAGTCTGGGTGTTTTCGGATTATGTCACAGCAGTGGCATGTGTCAACCGATAAGGGGGCACAAAGAGTGCCGGAATGGCCCTGGAGATGACCTTTCTGAACTCCTGGATAGAGGAGAACCTCCTGGCTTTTTTGGCACAACACATTGTGGAAGTCAACAGTGTGGTTGTGGACTTCCTCAGTTGCCACTCTTTTGAACCCAGGGAGTGGGAACTGAGTCTGTTGGCATTTCAGTGGATTCTGCTCTACTGGGTTGTCTCAAGATGGATCTAATGGTGACCCGGTCCAGTGCCAAAGCAAGACGATTCTTCAGTCGCCGCAGGGAAGCGGGCTTTGAGGGTATCGATGTCCTAATTTAGTCCTGGCCAAAGCAGTGTGTGTGTTCCTCCGTGGCTGCTGACAAGGCATGTGCTTTGCCGCATAGAGTGTCATTTGGGCTGGGTTGTCTTGATGGTGCCGGATTGGGCTCCTGCATGAACCTCCTCTGTTACTACCCCCCAGCCCCAGTATGATTTCTGTGGAGTCTTTTTCTGATGTTTGAAGGCACTAAAAGGTCCTCTACCCCACCCCACCCCACCCCGTGAGCTCCTCTGAATGGCCTCTCTCAGGGATTTGACCTTGAAGGTGGTATTCCTGGTGGTGGTTGTGATTGCCAGGTGGCTGTCAAAGCTACAGACCTTGTCCTATAGGGAGCCTTTTTGGTTATCTCTATAGCACCTATCTCTGAGGACCATACTGTTCTTTCTCCTGTAGGTGTTGTCTGTCTTTCATCTTGGTCTGTGATTCTGCCCTCCTCCAAAGAGAGACCTTCAGACAGACCCCTCTCTGTATCTGTTTGATGTGAAGTATCTGGAATTTACTAATTCCTTCCGTTGATCGGACTATCTCTGTGTCCTATTCAGTGGCCTGAAGAAAGCACAGGTTGCAGCCAAGTCCTCAATTGCCTGCTGGATTAAGGAGGCTATTAGTTCAGCCGATCTTCTGTTTGGGAAGCACATGCCAGAGGGAGTTGCAGCTCACTCCGCTAGGACATAAGCTGCCTCCTGTGCACAGTCTCCTTGGTGTTTGCGGAGGACATCCGTAAGGTGGCTGCTACCTGTGGGGTTTTTTAAAATGCAATTTTAGAATTTACTCAAGAATAATCACTCGCTACAGAAAAGAACATGGAAACAAGGAAAGGAGACAACTCTGTTCTCCAATCCTAAATACTAGAGCTCCGTTCCCCCTCTTCTGGATGCGAGAATTGCTGACTGAATTGGAGGGGTCTGCACCTCCAGGCTAAGTGATATCTGCATCTCGCAGAGGCGCGGCAAGCCGCCTTCTGCTCCCGACGCCCCCGAGGATCCTGATAGCCCTGGAGCATTGACCACTCCAGCGGGCCTCACGAACGCATCAAGAAGACCTCTAGAAACCAGCTTTTTGCTTTCCTCTTACGTGGCATTGTAAGAAAAAATAAGGAAATAAAGCAGCAATCCTCCAGTGGCATCTAGTGCGTGTCGGCCATCTTGCCTCTCTGGGTCCCCTAGGGATCCACTTTTAATTTCGACATTTGTTCGTTAGATGTTTCCAGAGTTGGATGTATGACACCTTTTCTACAACCTTAGCAGTAAATGGAATATTTGATATAGAATGATAGTTTACTGGATCAGAAGGATCTAGAGCAGTGGTTCCCAAACTTGAGGTCGGTGCCCGAAATGGGGTCACATCAGTGGATGAGGTCACAGAAACATGGCATTTTCCCCTTCTCTCTGGACTTTCACTGCAACTTATGTTAAGTAATGGCAGTCATGTCAACACATGCCCTTTGAGCCAGTAAACATCCCACCCCAACCATCCCTGGGAGGCTTCCCGTTAGCCTGGAAACCCATGCTGAGTTCTGGGGTCTATAAGCACATACTGGACACAGACACAAGGGATCCTGTGCTGGCTATTGCTATGTCTGCTTTTCTACTTTAGATGAGTGGAGAGAGGGGAAGGATGCTGAACACCTGCTATTTTGATTTCGCTATCATCTGGGGTCACACAAATTTTCAGTTGTTAACATGGGGTCATACAGGATAAAAGCTTTTGAAAAACACTGATTTAGAGTAATGTTTTTCAAAATTGGACATATTACTACTACTACTGATCATTTGTATAGCACTACAAGGTGTATGCAGAGCAGTACAGACACATGTAAAAGATGGTCCCTGCTCATCAGAGCTTACGATCTAGTTAAGACAGACAACACAATAGCTGAGGACAAGAATACATCTAGGGGTATGGTAAGGAAACACATAGGAGACTAAGCAAATCAGGATCCAAAAGCAGCCTCGAAGAGATGTTTTCAGCCTGGATTTGAAAAGGGCCAGAGATGAAGACTGACGTTCAGACTCAAGTAGTTCATTTATGGCTTCTTTCCAGCTGGAGGGCATGTTTTGAGGTCAGAGTTGAATAGATATAAACTTAATGCAGGATTTTTATAGGATCACAAGCAGAAGTAGCTGTGGACATTGAACTGAAAATCTTAGAGTGAAGGAAGAAACCTCAGTAAAATTGTCCAACTTACTGTTCTGCTAAGAGAACACACTGAGTCACCATCAATGCCTTGTGGCACGTTACAAATGATTAGTAGTAGTAGTAATTGGAGTTCACTCTTTCTATCTGCAGGCAAAGAAGACATAGAATTTGCAAGAGAATGTTGTGGCAAAGCTTGAGGGTAAAGCTAATTTGATTTGTAATACTGTAATTTCTGTTGTTAAAAAGTTAGCTAGTATTTTTTTGGTGGGGCTAGTATTTAAGGATATAGATGGCTGAGAGGATGGATTTGTAAGCTGGGCCAGAACATGAAATTGTTACAAGTCTTTATTAAACTTGAATAAATCTCTTTGCTAGTTTCACACTGTGTAGGCAGTCTGCCTGTCTTTCTTTACAAATTGCTGTGGTATCAGAAGTTTTTTTTTCCTTTTGCCAATTTCACTTACCTCTCTGCCTGTTTTTGAGTTGACAGTGTCCTTGATACAATAAGAATAACTGAATCTTTGTCTGAATATAGGGTTATAAAGGGGCTACATGATCCAGAGCTTTATACAAAGCTGTATTCCAGATAGAAGATGATTCTTACAGCAAAATGGAGCTCTTGGTCAAATGACAGTGATTGAAATCAAGCAAATTGATGTCAGTTCCTTTTAGTTCATGACCCAAACAATCCCATACACAATAAACTGCTCCCACAATTTTTTGTTGGACTATATATCAAGGTGGCTATAAAAAGCTACCTCCATTCGTCGATTTTATTCTTAATTTAAGTGATCATGTATAAATTTTATTTATTTATTTAACAGGACTTATATACCGCTTTTTCCTAAAATCAAAGCGGTTCACAATAAAGTTCAAAATCTTACAATAAATAGGGAAGAAGAAAACAGGGATTAAATTAAATAAACTTATTTACAAAACGAAGTATATGAACATAAAAGGAAATAAATGCTCTAGTTAAAATCTGCCATGCAATTGCCAACACGACTGTTGCGTTTCGAACCGAATAGAAACTAGGCTGTGCTTCAGGGCACCATAGGTAGTACTGAATAAGGTGATTTTCCTTCTCAACCATAAAGGCACTCTTCCAGAATTATGGGAGAATGACATCCAGATTCATACTAGAGCTCTCTGGCTTTGAAAAAAGATGGCCATGGTATATTTTTATTACACCATAATTCCGCCCCATCACATATACAAAATACAAAATTTTGACAACTACTTTCAAACTCATCCACAACTTAGCACCATCCTTCCTCTATACCCTAGTCAGATTACAACCTCCTACCAGAAACAGACGAACCATCAACTCCAACATCCTCCACACTCCAACCGATATAAGATCTACCAAAGTCAACACCAGCAACAGGGCTTTTTCTTATGTAGCACCAACACTATGGAACCAACTCCCACCAGACCTACGAGCTAGCAGTGACCTACTAGACTTTAGAAAAAAGCTCAAAACGCACATATTCCAAAATCATTTCAACCTGAACTAATCTCACATTGCAACAACCCCCATCCACAGTGACACAGAAAAACCTATCATGTATAAATGTATATATGTAAATAACTTCCCCCATAGATAAGAAGTGTTAACTCTGTGTGACCTGCTTCTCTACCAATCTGTATGTAAACAAAAATTGTACCTGCCCTGATTCGGCAGTTTCTCAATGTAATCCTACCCGCTTCTGATCGCTGGAAGGAGCGGGATACAAATGCTTGCTAAATAAATAAATAAATATCTTAAAGGGGCCTTGCACTAGACCAAGGTATGCCAATCTGTTTGCTGATTCAATCTTTTAGGTCTGTGGTTCCCATCCTAGTCCTTGGGTACCCCCATGCCAGTCAGGTTTTCAGGGTATCCACAATGAATGTGCATATGAGAGATCTATATGCACTGCTTCCACTGTTTGCATATCTATCTCATGCATATTCATTGTGGATACCCTAAAAACCTGACTGGCCTGAGGGTACCCGAGGACTGTGTTGGGAACCACTGCTTTAGGTTGAACTGCTTCCTAAAATATAGTTGTGCCTTACGGTTCCCTCCCCCGCCATGATAATGGCACCATTTCCAATATTCCCCATGTCAAATGTTCAAAAGAATGGCCTATTTGCAAGCAATACGTTCTAACCTTTTACTGTTCAAATGTTATATTGTTACTTGTAAATAGTTCCACCTGTTCTATGTAAAACGACTAGGTATGCGCCTTCACATACCTTATAACTTACTGTTCCTTGTAAACCGCACTTGATACTTGGGAAAGAGCGGTATAGAAATAATTGTTAAATAAATAAATAATGTTCCACAAATAGGAGCAGTCTTTGTAGCCATATTAATACGGGACTTGTGCTCTTAGTTTGTACTGTAGTCAATCTAGTTTGTCCAACATAAATTTTCTGACAAGGACAAAGTAATACATAAACTACATAAGTAGATTGACAAGTTGTGGATCTATGATATAATACAGATTTATTTGTTTCAGGGTTAACCCAAGCGCCCCTTCAATCGATATATAATCCGACAAAAAATTGTCGGAGCAGTTTATTGCATATGGAATTGTTTGGGTCATGAAGTGGAAGTTGATTATCCTCTACTGATTTATTGTGCATATAGTCCCTTTTAGTTTGCATATATACGTATTAATGCAGTTGTTCTCTGGGGTAGAAGTTTGAAGCTCAATTCCGTGGAGGAGAAGGTAAAGACGAGCCCAAGATGTGTTTGTGGTCCTACTGTTTTGCACAAAATTCCCAATGAGATAATCAGATCAATCATGCGTCTTCCTCACATGAGTAGGTAATTGAATGTGGTGTTCATATCCTGGTATGTCCATAGAGGATGCAGGCACTGTCTAACAAGAGTAGGACATAGTGGATATTAAATATTCCTAAGATACAAATGTTTGGGAACAGTGAAGGTATGTTTAAAATATATGCTATTGAAACATGACTGCAGAAAAAGACAAAATGGCCTAACTAGTCTGCCCTTTCGTATCAACTACAGTAGTCCCATTTTTACCTTTAGAGATCCTCTGTGTTTGCTTTTTTGAATTCAGATACTGTCCTCGTGTTCACCGCCTCCATTGGACAACTATTCCATGCATCTTCCACTCTTTCCGTAAAGAAATATTTCCTCATATTACTCCCAAGTCTATCTCCTTTCACTCTCATCCTATGTCCCCTCGTCGCAGAGCTTGTCTTCAATTGAAAGAGACCCACCTGTGCATTTATGCCATAGAGGTATTTAAATGTCTCTATCATATCGCCCCTATCCTGCCTTTCCTTTACTAAGTTCTTTAAGTCTGTTCTCATATGCTACATAATGAAGACCACTAACCATTTTAGTAGCCATCCTCTGTACCAACTTCAGCCTGCTTATATCCTTTTGAAGGTGTGGTCTCCAGAATTGAACACAATACTCCAAATGAGGTTGCACCAGAGACTTATTCAGGGGCATTATCACCTCCTTTTTTTCTGCTAGCCATTCCTCTCCCTATACACCCAAGCATCCTTCTGGCTTTTGCAGTTGCCTTTTCTACTTGTTTAGCTCCTTTAAGATTGTCAGACACAATTATGCCCAGGTCCTGCTCTTTTGTGGACAGAAAAACCTTACCTGCTACACTGTACCACTCCTTTGAATTTTTGCAGCCCAGATGCATGACCCTGCATTTTTTGCATGAAATTTCAGCTGCTAAATTCTAGACCATTCTTCAAGCTTAGCTAGATCACTCCTCATATTATCTACACCTTCCTGGATATCTACTCTATTGCAGATTTTGGTATCATCCGCAAACAAGCAAACCTGATCAAACAGCCCTTCCGCACTATCACTAACAAAGATGTTAAAAAGAATCTGACCAATGACAGATCCCTGCGGCACACTACTGGTAACCTTCTCCTCAGAGTGAGCTCCATTTAACTGTACTCTTTGTCGCCTCCCACTCAACGAATTTCTAGCCCAATCAGTAACTTTAGGGTCCATCCCTACATCTCTAGGGTGCTTAGTTTGTTTATAAGTCGCCTGTGCGGAATGGTGTTAGCGGCTTTACTGAAATATAAATACACCACATCTAGGGCTCTCCCTTGATCCAACTTCCTGGTCATCCAGTCAAAGAAATCAATCAGATTTGTCTGACAAGACCTGCCCCTGGTGAATCCATGCTGCCTCGGATCCTGCAATCCATTGGACTCCAGACACCTCACTATTCTCTCTTTTAGTAGCTTTTCCAATAATTTACTAACAAGAGGTTAGACTAACTGGCCTTAATGTCATCCTTAAGTCCGCTTGTGTAAAGGGACCACATGTGCCTTTCTCCAGTCCTCTGGCACCACTCCTAACTCAAAAGTGGCATTGAAAAGGTCAGACAGTGGAGCCTTTAGAACGTCCCCAAATTCCCTCAGTATTCTTGGATGTATCCCATCCGGACCCATGGCTTTGTCTACTTTTTATTTTAGCTAGTTACACACAAACACAGTTTTCTGAAAATCGTTTGCAATCCCCTTCACTTCTGTTCCTATTTGTGGATGTTTTCTGAGGTCCTGCCTCCTGGCCCCTTCATCTGTGAACACAGAACAGATTGATGATAAAGCAGAATTGCTTAACAAATGTTTCTGCATATCCCCCCCCCTGCACCCTTGAGTCTGACAATACCACTTTTGCCCTTCTTCCTCTCACTGACATATCTGAAAAATGTCTTATCCCTGCATTTTATTGCATTGGCTATTTCTTCTTCTTTTTGTACTTTTGCTTTCCTGACTACTTTGCTAGCTTCTCTAAATTTTTCCAAATAAAGATGCCTGTCTTCTCTCTCTGTGATATCTTGTATTTCATGAAAGCTATAACCATATCCACTCCATATTTTTAAAAGTTGGACAATTTGAAGCTACAGGGTAAACTATTTAAGACTAATAAAAGAAAATATTTTTTCCCTCAATGTGTAATCAAACTGGAATTTGTTACCGGAGGATGTAGTAAAGGCTGTTAGTGTAGCTGGGTTTAAAAAAGGTTTGGACAAGTTCCTGGAGGAAAGGTCCATAAACCATTATTAAGAAGGGACCCAGGATATCAATGCTTGACCAGTACAAGCATTGTGGAACCTGTGTCTTTTGTGGAAACTGCTAGGTACGTATGACCTAGATTGGCCACTGTTGGAAACAGGATACTGGGCTTGATGGACCTTGGTCTTACCCAGTATGGCATATCTTATGTTCTTATGTTCTAATAAGAGTAAGCTTTTAAGTTGTAGTTGTGAAACATGGATGTGTTTCTGTAGATCAGTATCTAATTCAGTACCAAAAAATGTGTGTGTTATTTTGAGATGCTGCAGTACAAGCAAATGTGATACATCTATAGTGGATTAATTAGAGGCTGACGTATGAGCAAATGTCATTTTTTTCATATAATCCCTTACTATTCTTTTTCTGGCAGCATTTTATCAAACATTACTTTCCAAGGAGGACATAATATGATCTGGCACACTAATAGATCATGGTGTCTCTGACGTAGCCGATGGAAATAATTTCTACAGCTCTTTGGGAAAACACAGAAGGGACTTCTCGCACAGCTGCTGTCATGCAGTCTGCTATAGTCTCTTTCCATCTGTGGAAGTATTGGATGTATTTTCATAGTACTAACATTAATTTGTTTTCCCAGCAAAATTTTGGCTTCTAGGTAAGGGTTGTACATGATGGTGATAAGAAATAGATCCTTTCTCAGATTTCCACTCAAACTGCTTCAACGCCTTCTACCTCTTTCTGATTCGAAAACAAACTGTTAAGGATGCCTTGGTTTTTTTTTCCCCATTTATTTATGAATTTACAAAATTAGAAGTCAAACAAACAAATGTGATACAAAACAAAAACAAACAATAAGAAATAAATAACCTAAAATATTGTTAACATATGGAGTCGCACCAGCCTAACAAAATATTAAGAAACGGTCATACTAAGGACACAAAACGAATAAGAGGAATCATATGCTCCCTATTTTTTCAGTGCTGCAAATTACCATACAGAGCTTTTGTCTGCCACATCTTCGGCTGAAGCCTGCCTTTGTTTAAAAATCTCATTGACTAGGTTAATAAATACATATTCAAAGCCCTCATGCTCGCTCATGTTTAAAAATTTGCTCCCAGAGAAGGAACCTGGAACCATAAGTTTGGACATTTTTAAGGTCCAACCCTTTCCCAATTCAATGGGAAAATAACCAAGAAGGTGGAACCTGATAGTCACTTCAGATCAAGAATCCTGCAAGAAATCAGTAAGTTCAAAGCTTATCAGTTGATATCCCTGTTCTGGCAGGTGCACCCCCATCTGCCATATCCCTTGGCTAAGAAGGCAAAAAAACTTTTGTAATAGGTGGCAAGGAGTCTGAAGGCACCTTTAAAACTTTTCTAAAAACAAGTTTTTTTTGTTTTTTTTAATATATCTTAAGTAGTAACTACTGGAGACCTTGGAAAATGAAAGCAAAGATTGCATGACCAAGTTTTTTATTTTCAAGAATTCCTATTTTCCTATGAATAATAATTTTGTCTTTGACAAACTGTGCATGGAACAATTTAACCCTTCTGTCCAGATGGTCTATCCTAGATAAATAATTGCGTATTCAAGATGGAATATCCATTTGTTGTACTTTTCCCATAGTTGATAATATAGAGTCTGCTTTAGCAGAGTGTGTGTGTCTCTCTCTAGCTATAGCTGACAGTACAAACTCCAGGAAGTCTGTAGTGTCAGTTACATCTTTGGCCCCTACCAGCTCCTCTGGGGTTTTCATCAGTTGGGTTAGTATCACGTTTAGATCCCATTGCATTGTTAGTGGCTTGACTAGAGACTTCATTTGAAGCAATGCTCCACATGAATCATACAACAGAGGAGATCATGGACGAATAGACCAAAAGTATCTCATGGCAATAAAAGAGAATTGTATAACTGAAAGAGAGGTTTGTTCTTCTTTAATCCTTAGCTGGTGTTGGGGAGCAGGTCTTCCTATCAACCAATACACTGCTGTAGGTGCCGCTGGATTCCATGTGGTGTTCACAATACGCTTCCAACCTTGGCAATTGGTGGCGATATTTCTGGCCTTGTTGATGGTCAGTTGCTGGTTCCTTAGGTCTTCCTCGATGTGTTTGAGCCAGGTTTTCTTTGGTGCTGCTTGTTGAACCCTCCAGTGGACAGGTTGCTCTCACCAGAGGAGTTTGTATGGCAGCTGGCTGTGAACGTGGCCAAACCATCGCAGTCTGCGTTTTTGGATTTGTTCTTCGACTGAAGGCTGATGGTCGCACCTTGTCCGAATCGTCTCGTTTCAATGTCGATCACAAAAAGAGACACCCAAAATGTGTCTCGGACATCACGTTTGAAAGACCTCGAGCTTGTTCATGTCAGGTTTGAGTAGAGTCCATGTTTCCGATTGTACAGGAGAACTGGCAAGATCAGTGTTTGGAGGAGGCAAATTTTGGTCTTGGTGGAGATAATGGCCTTCTTTCAGAGGCACCATTTGACCGAGGCGAACACTACTGTTGTCTGGCCAATCCTGCTGTGGACATCGGTGTTAGATGCCACCTTCTGCACCAGTGATCCCAGGTATTTGAATTCTGGGACCTGCTCAATTTGGATTCCATTGAGGTGAACATTGACCTGTGATTAATCCATGGTCATAACTTTGGTCTTGTCCGCATTGATTCTTAAGCCATAAGATTGGGTGATGTGGGCGATGTGATAAAAGATGTCCGTGGCCTCTGCATCCTTGTCAGCAAATATGGCACTGTCTGTGAACATCAAGTCTGTCAGGACGTTGTTCATGTCATACTGGACCCCCACATCTGTCCTTGAATGTTTTCCCCATAATGACTTTGATCACAATATTGAAAAGGAGGGGTAAGGCGACATCTCCCTGGCGGACTCCAGTTTCGATAGGAAATTCCTTGGATAGTTCATTTCGGATCCGCACACTGCTGGTTGAGCCATTGTATGATGCATAGAGAAGTTGGATGATCTTCAGTGGCACGTGCTCATTCTCCAGTGCTCTCCATAGGCTGGGCCAGTGAACACAGTTGAATGCGGATTTGAAGTCAATGAAGACAGTGATGGCTTGCTTTCCACACCTGATCCTATCCTCTGCCAGTTGACAAATGGTGAATATTTCATTGGTGCAGCCCCAATGTGGCCTAAATCCTGTTTACTTTTCTCGGCTGTTCATGATGTTTCTGCGGCTTTGATTTTATGATCTTCATGAACACCCTGCCAACTATTGAAAGGAGGCTGATGCTGTGGTAGTTCTTGCATTCCCGGCTATCGCCTTTCTTCAGGATTGGCATGATGATGGCTTTCTTCCATGCGCCAGATGAGTGTTAGGAGAATGTGAAGCCATTGCAGCGGGTTGTCTCCCCCAGCTTTGATCGTTTCAGAAGTGACTTGGTTCACTCTGGGCGCCTTTCTGTTCTTCAGTGATCTTATCGCACTTGTCACTTCATCGACTGTTGGCTCACCATCGAGGAATGGATTCTCCGGCAGGTCAATGGGTAGTGGCTCTGGTGGTAGTCCCTGGGGCGGATCATGGTTGTATAGCTGTTGGAAGAATTCTTTCCACCGTTGCAGGCATTCACTAGTGGAGCTCACAAAGGTGCCATCCGCTTTCTTGATGATGTCATTGGTCAACTAGGTTTTACCACTCGGTCTCCAGAGGGTCTGATACAGAGTTTGATACTTGTGCCTAGATGCTGCTTCTTCCAGGTTGGCTGTGACACCATTCTAGTAGGCTTCTTTTTCCACCTTCATCTTCTGTCCGACCTCTTTGTTCAGTCACCAGTACTACTTAAAGTTGACGTTTGATTTGTTTCTGTTTATCCACCAGAACCAGGCACTCATCCGAAATCCATGGCTGTGCCCATTGTCAGATGGGTGATCACAGAGGGGCGGCGCATTCCAGAATGGATTGCGATATCTGCTTTTCTTCTGCTTCAACATCATCCGATAGTTCGAGTGCTACAAATTTGTTGGATAGGGCAATTTGGAATTCTTGTCTGAGTGCCAGATCCCTCAGACATGCCCAGTTCAGTTTGGCTGGTGGAGGTGCCTTGTGCTTTGCCCGTTGTAATTGTAGCTGTACCTTGGCATGGATGGGGGTAGTGGTCGGATTCACAATCGGTGCCCCTTCATTGCACGGACATCTTTGAGTGAAGATTGGAATCTGGAGCTGATCAGGATGTAGCCCAGGATAGCCAAATCTTTGCCAGATGGGTTGTGCCATGTAAGCTGGTGTTTGCGAGGGTGCTGAAAGTGACTGTTTCCCACTACTAGGTTGTTCTGCTTCCCTTGTTTAACGCTGATGTTTTGCACACAACTGAATTTGCATGTTTGCTTGCAGCATCGCTACAAAAAAAGTCATTGTTAAACTCACGTTGGGAAACCGTGTGCTAGAGCTTTTGCGCTGGGTGTCTGGATCAGCCCCATAAAGTACAAAGACTATGGGACACACCATGAAGTTGCTTTAATAGCACATTTAAAGCAAATCTGAGGAAAACATGTTTTACTCGATTCATAATTAAGCTCTGGTATTCATTGCCAGAGGATGTGGTTAAAGCAGTTTCTTCCTGTCTCTTTTTGTTTTTATAACTGGTCTACCTCATGTCCACTGTTCCCTCTAAGCTGTGCGTGTGTGCACACCTCGCCGAGCGAGCGCACATACTTCACAACAGAGCGCACAAAAATTATGGCTCTGATTCTGATAGAACAACAACAACACAGACATCTTAAAATTTAAGTTATGATTGTAATTACTAGAAATTTCCCGCTTCATTTAGTAATCATCTAATTTTCATTTAATTTGATTAAAATCAATGTGGTGTACATACTGTATTCTGACGTGTAGTCAAATTTTAAAGTATATAACTCCGAGTGTCGTTATGTGGCGCACAAAAATTTAACCTTCCTTCAAAAGCTGCACACAGCTGATATTTTATGTGCACACAGCCTACAGAAAATTAGAGGGAACATTGCTCATGTCTCTCCCTGTCCCTGAGATATCCCTTGGCCTCTTCTTTCTCATGTAAATAGCTAAAATTCCCCATGCACAAAACTCCCAAAAGAACCAAATAAATTATTCAGACAAAAGCAAAACTACTTAAATTCTGCATAATGAAAAAAAATTAGTATGAAAAATAATGTGAATTCTTTGAATGTCATTTAATTGCCACAGAATTTTTTAATGCTCTGAGCTGCCACAGGAAAGTGAGAGCACTGCTTATCAGCTACTCTATCCCTTGAGAGTATTTCAAACTCTGAAATTGAAGATGGTATTCTCAAGATGCAAGATATGTGGGGTGGTGGTGATTATTGCTGGCGGCAACTTTGTACCGAGTATAGGACTATAATTTGGTGCACATGTACAGTTCCTGTGACAGCTCTGTACCTTTCTTTTCAAATTGGAAACCTCTGATAGGAGGGGCTAAAGCTGCTGTGGGAACTATGTGCTTATGTCGGGTCATGAACCCTTATTTGGTGCAGTGTTGCTGCTGACTCATCAGCACATATTACACTTCTGTCAAGGGTGGGGGTTGTGGAGGAAGGCAGAAGTGATGTTGAAGGTAGTGGCCATTTGAGGGGTGGAGGAGAAGACTAATTAATGAGTTTGAGGTTAGAAGGGTTGGGCGTGCAAATTTGGTTTGTATATAGCTTTTGAGGGTTCGTCTAACTTGCATGGCAGTAACTTGCTATGTAAATTTGTCAGCTGGTGAAGTAAAGCTCTGTAGAGTTGGCTATGTGAATGGAGCATAATGTAGTGGTTTGGGATTTTGAGAAGAGGGACGGTATGGTGAATTTTTTCCCTCTCTGACTAAATGCTACTTTTATAATCTTGCATATATTTTGGCTAACGCATTTTTGTAGAATATATTTTAAGTGGTATCTAGTTTTATAATATGCTAATTTAGAACCTTCCTTATTGTTTTTCCAGCTATACACAAGTGGTAAAAGCCTTTAGAAGCTACACACGGCTTAAGACTTCAGCACTATAAATTTAAAGAAATGTCTGTGGCGCATTCTCCTTCTAGTACAAGTAAGTATGTGCTTGCCAGAGCTCTTCCACATAAAAAAAACATTCTTATATATTTTTGTTAAATTAGTTTGCTATTGCTTTGCTGATTTAATTTTGAACTATTGTAATTATATCAAATTGGCATATTTATTCCATACAGTAATGTTCCTATTCATAGGATGTAAAAGTTTAACTATGATACTGTTCAATACTTTCAATCATTTACTCACAATTTTGTATTGTAGTAGTGACTACAGGATCAGATAGAAGCATTGTGCCATTTCCATAAAAAGGTTAGAAAAAAATCTTTCATGTTCTTTTTCTGTTTAGCTATCATGTCTTTGTTTAAATATTAATTGATGTTCTTATCTCTAACTCTGTGTTCCGTGCAAGTTAATGTTTTACTGCCTTAGACTTACTCTTACTAAATAGAATTTGATAGCATGTTTCAATTTCTAACATCCTTAATTGGAATAACAACTCAAATGTTTTCCAGTGTTTGTTTCCTTAGTTATGAGCATCTTCTAGGTATGTTGTGATCAGTTTTTCTGTAAGATATGTTTGTTTCAGGTTGAATTTAAGTTTGCATTTAACTTTTAGGACCTTCTCTTTCACTGTAAGGTGCTTTGTTTATAAGCTTTTTATTCTATGCAGATACATATGCAGAATGGGGGAAATAAATGACCATAATTTGTGCGCTAGTATGCCTGTGGATTGTGTCTGAAAGGTGTGACCCAAATCAAAATTAAACTTGAGATAAATAGTGATGATAGTAAAAATAGCTATTGGTACAGTGTGATATCTTACTATTATGATTTAGCTCATGACCTTTTGGTAAGTAGCTCAAGATGAGTTACAATCAGGTACGGTTGATATTGCCAAGTCCTCAGAGGGCTTACAATCTAAATATGTACCTTAGACAATGGAGGATGATTTGACTTGCCCAAGGTCACAAGCAATATCCGTGGGATTTGAACCCTGGCTTACCTAGTTCTCAGTCTGCTGCTCCAACCAGTAGACTACTCCTCCAACTATGATATATACTTGTGTAATAATAAGACAGTAAATGATGATCAATATACATACAACTGTAACAATGGCATAATTACAGTAAATTAAGCATTTAGAAACCATCATAATGATGCCACACATGGTTAATACAGCAACCAGCATAACCTACAGAATTTCATTTAATAGTAGCTAAATGTCTTATAGTATATTTTTACCTCTGATGTAAGACAGGCAATTACACTGTAGGTTTTTTGTCAAATAAATTACACAACCAGAGAACTGTAGCAGTAAAAGATTGCAGGTTGAGATGGAAGGCAGCTTCAAAGAAACCTTCATTTTGAGAATGGAGTCTGGTAGAACCATACTTTTTTAATCAGGTGGTTAAATATTGAATGCTTTGAAAGTTGGCGTAAGTAACTTGATATGGGTGTTGGTAGGCAGCCAGGGTAAACTTGGCACTGTAGGTGACACATGATTTCTAAAACTACATCCAGCCAGCAACCAAGAAGTAGAATTTTCAGCCACCTGCAATCTTTTAATACATATGTGTGGGTGTATCCGAGGCAGGATTAACCCTTGGGTGGGCCTAGGCAAATGAGCACATTGCTGCTCCCCCTCCCCCCTCTCTCTCCATCTCTCCTCAAGTGGAGATGAAGACTGTGTCTGAATTCAAGAAAGTATGGAACAAGCAAAAAGGATCTCTAAGGAAGAGGAAGGGATTGCAGAGCTTACTGGTTGATATGGAGGTATAAATTGGATGGATCTTATTGTCTTTAAGTGCTGTTATTTTCTATATTTTTGTGTTTTAATATAAATACATTTCCATATTGTCCTGCTAGACCAGTCCAGACGAGGGGGTTGTGTTCCCCTACCAGCAGATATGGAGAAAGAGAAATATTCCAGAGGCTTTTATGACAGCTGTGTGCCATTAACAGCCTGTGCTCTTTGGGGCATAAAGCACAGTTACTTACCTGTAACAGGTGATCTCTGGGAACGCAGGAATAAGTCTTCACATATGGGTACGTCGGTACCGACGGAGCCTGCATGGAATGCTTCCCAGCATCCAATCAGAAAGCTTTTGGGAGCATCCCTCGCGCCTGCGCACTGTCTTCCCGCCTTTTCCACTGCCTCTCCTCAGTTGAGTTTCATAGCTGAGATAAAAAGAGAGAAAGAGGAAAGGAAGATAGATAGATAGATACAACTCCTAGGGGAGGTGGGTGGGTTGTGAAGACTTATTCCTGCTGTTCCCAGAGATCACCTGTTACAGGTAAGTAACTGTGCTATCTCCAGGAACAAGCAGGAATGAGTCTTCACATATGGGGACTCCCTAGCTATAGATGCCAGGGGAAGATCCCATAAAAAGCGTGTCCCTGTATAAGGACTGCAGTTTCCACACATGGATCTCCGGCATCTCATGAGGGATGGTGGGTAGGAGTTGAAAGGAGAGGAGCTGTAAGAAAACAGCAAAGCTAAGGACTACAGGAGAGGAGTCCTTGGAATGTGTGATAAGTACCATTAAAATTATTTAATGAACAATCACAAAATGGATCTTACCTACTGGATTGTAGGAAGTAGAGAGCGTGATGGAGTCTACTGGAGATTCAGTAGAGGATCCTCAAGGTGACCTCACAGCAGTGAGGGTGAAGGTCCAAATCTGGAATTGGCAGGTGACCCAGGTGTCAACTGGGGTAGTATAAGAATGGCAGGTCTTCGGTGGAAAGCTTTATGGAAAAAAGCTGAAAACTCTTTTAGCTACATAGTCATTAACATTGAGGAGCAAAAGAGGAAGACTGACCGATTTGGACAAGTAGCCCAGTCCTGGAGGGAAGAAGGGGTATGGAAAAAAGCCCGTATTCCCAAGAAGGACAGATGTGTGAAGGGCTGAAACCTCAGAACTACTAAAGATCTACACTGTCTTTCCTAGCTGGTGAGAGATAGGAAAGATATTGAAGCATGATGTTTCAGGGATAGCGAGACCTAGAGTAAAGTGGAGCTGTTAGTACCACAGTAGTGGTTGTGTGCATAACAGCCCCTACATACCGAGGGACAGTATGAAGATATGCAAACTCACTGTCTGGAACCTCTAGAAAGGTAAAAACCTTTATAGCAGAGACAGGTAGGAAGATAGTATGTATTACATATCTACCTATAAAAAGCATCTCGACAGATATATATATAATAGGGGCATAACCCATGCACACACAGCTTACAGACATATGTATGTATAGAAATATATAGAGATAGACATACATGAATATGTAAGTATGAAGATACATGTCTGCAACTAAGCCCCATAAGAACATTCACATGAGAGATGTGAAGGAGAAAGATTCATCTAATAACAAGAAGGTGGAACCTACTTGAAAGATATATAGAGAATCTATTTCTCCGGGCTAAGAGGGTGCAGGAATGCTATCCAGTGAAATAACCAGGATGGTTGTGTGAAAAAAGAGAGGATAATATCAGTCTGTAGAGAGCAAGTCGTGAGTTCTGTAGAACTCTGACATGGTAAATGGACAGAAAAACGCATAGAGGGAGATACCAGAATGACCCACCGGAGGGACACAGGGGTATCATGCGTTACTAGTAGAATATGTGCTGTCCATGGGGAGTAGGATAGCATGAGGCCAAGCTGTATGGAAAAAAGAGCATATTCCTGCAGGATTGGGAAACTCCTTGGACATTCATGCAGAAAAGCTTATATCCTGTATTATAACAGGAGAGAAGAGGGTGTGGAGAACCGTCACAGTCATGGAAAATGACAGATAAGCCTTTTCTACTATATAGAATAGCCATCAGAGACAAAGTTCAATGCTCTCTAGCAAGGGCCTATAGTAGAAAGCTTCTCTGAAGATTGCAGAGAGCATTATGCAAGAGAATTAGGAGATAAAACTGACTGTAGGTCAGCTGTGTTGCCAAATCCAAGGAAATGGAGATGGCCAGAAAGAAGATAATGTAAGAAGCCTGAAGTGAGTAGGATTATCCAAGATAGATGAGGACTATCTTGGAACCACTACTAAGGCTAGACAGACTGGAAACTTGTGGGAAAGTACCAGTAGATCAATCACTGGAACTCCTGCATGAACAGCAACTGAAGGAGACAGCAGAGGGGATCTTCCTGTGAATACAGAGAGAACAAAGGGAGAGGAAATAGTCCTGTCCCTGTCTGATAAGCTGTCCAGAGAATTTATTCAAGAAAAAACTCTACACAGGAATGAAAGGTGTACAGTATGGTACTACTCATTCAGGAGAAAACCTGGATGAGAGGGTAGAAAAACAGGAACTGAAGGGTGACTTACCATATGGTGAGTCAGTTGAAGAAAAAAATGTTCATGTTGGGACAGAACTATCATGGGATAGTAGTTAACTTCTCTTCTTGGTAGGAAGAAGAGGAGAAATCTGTAACCCATAGACAAGAATATCCTGACAGCTCAGAACATCCTGAAGAAAGGAAGCCATGTGTAGAGCTTTAAAGAAAAAAACAGTGAACAAACGTCTGCTAAGAAGAGGTTAACTGTAGGTTGCAACCTTCAGGAACCTATGGTTGCTGGGTATGCTCAGACTGGTTAGAGTTTGGATTCTTCAGACCAGGACGAGGTGTCCTCTGCTTGGGTACCTCTGGATGATGGGCAGGAGATGAGTGAAACCTTCTTTTCTTAGGGAAAGAAGGTTTAGTAGGACATTTCCTACCTCCTGGGGAAGAAGGCTTAGGATGGTCCCCAGAACCAGGAAAGTCAGTGGAGCAATGAGCAACCTGACGTAAAGCCTCCTTATTGAAGAGATTTTCTCCAGTACAAGGAGAATTACCCAGTGTGTGTTGTGCCCATCTGTTCAAGTCTGAAGCCTGGAGCCAGGCTCTACGACGTGCTCCTATGGCAATAGCAGAGGATCTGGTAACAGCCAAAAGAGTCTAGAGAAGCACGAGAAAGAAACCAAGAGAGATTCTGGCTATGACTAAGAAGTAAGGAATAGTCTGCAGCCTTAGGCTCTGATAGAAAAGGAGTCAAAAGAGAGAATTTCTTTGTGACCTCCTGGAGAGATAGACTCATATAAAAAATATAAGAGATAATCCTTGATGCCAGCATAGATGTTTGGAAGGTTTGAAGTCCAAAGGCATCAAGTGTTTTTTAGATGCACGACCTGGCGGATAAGAAGAATGCTTCTTCTTTTTACCTTCCTCATTGCTGATTCCACTACAATGGAATGATGGGGAAGTTGAGTTTTTTGAAACCCTGGAGAGGGGGGCACCTGATACAGAACATCAGTTGCTGTAGAAGGTGAGGGAACCCTTAAAGGTGTTTCCCATATTCTCAGAAGGAGATCCTGCAAAGAATGATGTAAAGGAAGCATTATATTTTCCTTTTCTGCAGGAGAACCTCGAGTAGGATCACAGCCAGGGATAGGAATAGCAAGAAATGTTGCCATGTCAAGGAGAAATTTTCTGAAAAGAGGGATCTCCAATGGGAACTATCCCTGGGTAGGCTGAGGTTGAAGGGGCAGTCTGAGCACCAGAGGATGTATTGGTCTGGTGCAGAAAAAGAACCCCACTAGATGGATAGTGGTACTGGCAGTCAGGATTTGAGGCAGTCAGTACTGCATCGTCCATGCCAGGTATCGATTCCAAACTAGACATAGAAAGGATCGATGGTGCCGATGTAACTGCAGGAACCGACATCGATACCGATACCGGTAGCCGAGTCGGAATCGGAGACGGTAACGCCATCGAAGCAGTCATCGGAGGCTGCTCAAGCGGTACCGAAGCAACCAGAAACGTTTGGTGAATATCCTCAGTACTGCGTATACGGAAACGATAAGGATCGGTTCCGAGACGCGTCGGTACCCAGTCATCTAGACTAGATATCGATTCCAGACTCGGCATCGAAGGAAGCGAGTCCATTGATGCATGTCTAGAGGGTACCGACGTCGGTGGTGGTATCGGCGATGTTGTCGATACAGGAAAGTGATCTGGGTCGTATCGATCGGTCCCGAAGGTACCGAGGATGCCAGATGACGATCTCTGGTGAAGAGTGGATCACTCAACACCGATGCCGGTGCCGGGGTATCGGTACCGCTCGAAGCGGATGCCACCCCCGAGCATGGCTCAGGTATGTTCTGTGAGGGGTGAGCCCCAGGAACAACCTAAAACCCCTGAAATGCTTTGGAGCCCGGAGACTCCTGCTGGGGTTTTAATGCCAATGGGGTCTTGAGGGCAAGGCCGGAGCCGTCATCATGCTTGGCATGAGACCCTACCACTCAAGGATTGGCTAGTCTTAACAGACTGTTTGTGGGTTACCTGATCCTGTAGAGAAGAAAAGGCCGGTGCCCTCACTCCGGGAGGGAAAACGGTATCGAGGGAAACTCGAAAGAGGGAAGTTCTTCTCACAGTTTTGCAGCCTGATTGTTCAGGGGAAAAAGGGTCAGGACTCAAACAGGTTAGACACCAGGCATTGGAGTCTAAAAAGAAAACTGTGCTTCCACAGTGAAGACACTTAGGAGAAGAAGGCTCCATGATGGAGAGGCCTTGCAGGCCCAAAAAATTAAGACAATTTCCCTGAGTTTAAGAAAAAGAAAAGAAAAACCCACCGGTGGCGGCAGGAAAAACAGCCGCGACCACAAGAAAACAAGAATAAAGAATTTAAAGAAAAAGTTTCTGCGGTGACAGGAGGACGTCCTGCCGGCTCCGCGGAAAAACGAAAACTGAGGAGAGGCAGTGGAAAAGGCGGGAAGGCAGCGCGCAGGCGCGAGGGATGCTCCCAAAAGCTTTCTGATTGGATGCTGGGGAGCATTCCCGTGCAGGCTCCGTCGGTACCGACGTACCCATATGTGAAGACTCATTCCTGCTTGTTCCTGGAGATTGCAGTATTTCTCTGTCTTCAACAGATGATGGATGCAGGAACATAAGATATGCCATAGTGGGTCAAACAAAAAGGATCCATCAAGCCCAGTGTCCTGTTTCCAACAGCGGCCAATCAAGGTCATAAGTACCTGTCAGATTCCCAAAAAGGTATACCGATTCCATGTTGCTTATCCTGGGTTAAGCAGTGGATTTCCCTGGTCCTCTTTAATAATGGTTTATGGACTTTTCCTCCAGGAGCTTGTCAAACCTTTTAAAAACCCAGCTATACTAACAGCCTTTACTACATCCTCTGGTAACAAATTCCAGAGTTTGATTACGCATGAAGTGAAAAAATATTTTCCTCAATTAGTCTTAAACAATACTACACTGTAGCTTCATTGAGGGTCTCCTGGTCTTTCTACTTTTTGAAGGAGTAAACAACTGATCTGCATTTACCTATTCCACTCCATCCATTGTTTTAGAGACCTCTGTCATATCTCCCCTCAGTTATCTCTTTTTCCAAGTTGAAGAGCTCTAACCTTTTAAGCTTTTCCTTGTAGGGGTATCCTCCTGCCCCTTTACCATTTTGTTGTTTCTCTGCATGTTTTCTAATTCTGCTTTACCCTTTTTAAGATACGGCGACCAGAATTGCACACGATATTCAAGGTGCAGTTGCACATGGAACGATACAGAGGCATCATAATATCCTTGTTTTTATTCTCCATGCATTTCCTTATGCTTCCTAGCATTCTATTTGCTTTCTTAGCCGCTGCTGTACACTGGGAAGAGAGTTCCAACGTATTATCCATCATGATGCTTAAATCCTTTTCCTGGGTGGTGCTTCCTAATATAGAATTGTGCATCATGTAGCCATAGATTAGGTGGTTCTTCCCTAAGGGGCCAGTGCAGAGAGCTGGCACTGAAGTCGCACGCTAACTGTGTACGCCTCTATGCAGCACACCGATAGCGTGCAACTTCAGTGCTGGCATGCAGAAAGAGGCACCCTTGCAAATTAGCCATGTATTAAACTCTGTGCTAATGTCGGCATTAAATTGGGAGAACAAGCCAAACGCATGCGCACAGAAGTCTGTGCAAGTTTGCCATGCTCTCCCAGAGAAACAGGGTCTTCTGAGAGGACATTTGACACTTCCTCTCAGATCTAGGCATTGAGGAAAGCTCCCAGTGCCATCAAGATACTGTCTGGGGCACGTGCAAGATGTTTAAGCGTCTCAGACCAGGTGTAGAGATATTGGTGCTTCGGCTGGTCGTATAATCCTCTGTGTTTCTCTGCATCGGATGCAGACAATATTAGCATGCCATTTTGATACGCATAGCTCATTTGCCTATAATTTAAATACGCTTCGCGTTACTGTGTGCACATACTTTTTCTTTGCAGTTTACGCTTGCGTCAATCTCTTTTCTGCATTTGATGTGTCAGAACTTGTGCTTATAAGTTATCTGCGTGAGGAGGGTACATTAATCCTTCTGCGTTGGCCCGTGAGTGCATTACTTTGCACTTGTCCACATTAAATTTCATCTGCCATTTGGATGCCCAGTCTCCCAATTTATCAAGGACTTCTTGCAACTTTTTACAATCCTCTTATGTTTTAACAACTTTGAATAATTTTGTGTCATCTTCAAATTTGATCACTTCACTCATTGTTCCCATCTCCAAGTCATGTTAAAAAGCAGTTGGCCTAGCTCAGATCCCAAGGGTACTCCACTATTCACCTTTCTCCTTTGAGAAAATTGGCCATTTAGTCCGGTTCTCTGTTTTCTTTTAACCAGATCCTGATCCATGTTAGAACACTGTCTCCTATTCAATGATTTTAAAATTTCGCCAAGAGTCTCTCATGGGGGACCTTGTCAAAAGCTTTCTGAAAATCCAGATACACTATATCAACCAGATCACCTTTATCTACCTGTTTATTTACACCTTCAAAAAATATTAGAGATTAGTGAGACAGGAATTTCCTTGGCTAAATACACGTTGGCTTTCTCCCATTAAACCATGACTATCTACATACATACTATATGATGACAGATAAAGATCAGTATGGTCCATCTAGTCTGCCCAGTAAGGTGACCAGAATGGTTGTAACTGCAGCTCTGTATATGTTCAGTAATTTTATTCTTTATAATTGTTTTTACCATTATGCCATGAAAGGAATGGAAAATAAAACAAAGGATATTATAATGCCTCTATATCGTTCCATGGTGTGACCGCACCTTGAATATTGTGTGCAGTTCTGGTCGCCGTATCTTAAAAAGGATACAGCGTTATTAGAAAAGGTTCAGAGACAAGCCACCAAAATGATAAAGGGGACGGAAGGATACCCCTATGAAGAAAGGCTAAAAAGGTTAGGGCTCTTTAACCTGGAAAACAGACGGCTGAGGGGAGATATGATAGAAGTCTATAAATTAATGAACAGAGTGGAACGGGTAAACGTAGATCGATTGTTTACGTTATCAGAATATAGAAAGACTAGGGGACATGCAATGAAGCTACAGGGTAAACTAAGACTAGTAAAAGAAAATATTTTTTCACTCAACGTGTAATCAAACTCTGGAATTTGTTAACAGATGATGTAGTAAAGGCTGTTAGTGTAGCTGGGTTTAAAAAAGGTTTGGACAAGTTCCTGGAGGAAAGGTCCATAAACCATTATTAAGAAGGGACCCAGGATATCAATGCTTGACCCAATACAAGCATTGTGGTACCTGTTTCTTTTGGGGAAACTGCTAGGTACGTATGACCTAGATTGGCCACTGTTGGAAACAGGATACTGGGCTTGATGGACCTTGGTCTGACCCAGTATGGCATATCTTATGTTCTGACATCAGGCTCACTGGTCTATAGTTTCCTTAATCACCCCTCAAACCTTTTTTAAAAATTGGTGCTTTCTCAGTTTTGCCATGCATGGCTCTCATTTTCAGTTTGCCAGCTTCCCTTTGATCTCTGTAGTACCCCAAGAGCATTCTCAAAAGTCATAGTGATGCAGCAGCTGCTGAGCTGAGGTGCCAAGAGATCTGTATGCACCCATATCTGGACATTCTGCTTATCTGGACCAGGTTGCAATCAGAAGTGTCTCTGGTTTCAACCCATATGGTGTGCAGTTCCTGGAGAGTCTTGCCCTGATGATCGATCGAAGGAAGAGCCACTTGGAGCCTTCCCAATTGCTGGAATACCTAAGAGCATATTTCGACATTCAGACAAGGTCTTCTTTCCCAAGGAAAGGATGAAGCGTTGTTGGCTCAAATGGCAGCCTTCTGATATCAGCAGGCTCCCAGGGTTTGGGATTATCTTCAGCTTCTCAGCTTGATGACAGCGGCAATAAAGATGATGCCTTGGACATAAACTCATATGAAGTCACCGTGGATATCCTTACTGTCTCGTTGATCTCTAAGTTCTCAGGAATTCGAGACCAGGCTTCCCCCTCCAACTGGAGGTGGTGTCCAGCCCATGGTGGTGGTGGCAACAGCAACTGAAGAGGTGTATGCCACTGAACAATCACTTTTGTGGCTTCTATTGTTGACGGATGCCAGCCTGTTCGGTTCTTGATAGGCTCCTTAGCCAAACAGCTCAGGGCTGTTGGAGCAGCTGCAGATCGGCATAGGCCAATCGTAGGGCTCTTTTGCACTTCTGGACCACAGTCAAAGGCAGAGTGGTCCAGGTGTATTCAGAGAATGCCATAGCAGTGGAGGACAGCAACCTTGGGCCGAAAGAACTGGGGTTTCTAGTCCCACAGGTACTCCTTGTGGTCTTGGGCAAGCCACTTAACCCTCCATAGCCCATGTTCCCTTTAAAATAGTTATCTCCAAGTTATAATACCCTGTTCAATGTAATTTCAGTTTGTTCAATGTAAACCGCACTGATGCAGAATAGCGCGATATATAAGAGAATGTAAATAAAATAAATAAATTAGACATTTGTTGGCTGACATGACCATCACTTTCCACTTTGGTCAGACACCACTGCTTGGATGTCCACGCTTGGACAGACACAGCCTTTGGCTTGGAGTTCTTAAAAGTTGCTATGTGTTTTTCTTGCCCAGTGGGGTCATAGCTTTGGTACTTCTGACTTGTCTGGACTGGTCCAGCAGGACGCTGTGGAAGGCGACCCTTACCAGATAATTCCTTGTATTCTGATAGCATTTCAGGTCTTTCTAGTATCTGGAAACAGAGCCTACCAAAGGGTCTTGTGTTTTTTAAATGAAGGAGATTTGCGTTCAAAGGGAACATTTTCTAGATCTTTTTTCTTGTTCGACACACATGCTGATAACTTCAGTACCTTCTGTGTCTTTATGGGACAAATCTTAAAACCAGTTCAAGATTCACTTCTGTACAATAAGCATATATCAACTGATAAAAGAAAATTTCCATCAACAAACAGGATTGAGTTAGGCACACAAATAAGTGAAGTGCTTGTACATTGCTGGGATGGGGCTACTCTCCCAGGGCTCGAAACTTAGTGAAATGTTCTGAGCATGTGCTGCCCTGCCCACGTGCAGAGGTCTCCTCAGCTGCTCAGTTTTGTTCTCTTCTGCTCATCCAGATGCTAAACAAAGCTCTCCCAATAAATTTGTTTACAGATTAATCGAGTTTCTCCTCTGTTTTTCATTGTATTTTTTCTTTTCTCTTTTTTTTGCGGGGGGGGGGGGGAGGGTTGGGCATGTCACCAAAGTCCAGGTTCACACTCTACCTAAAATGTGGCTGAAAGCTCCAGAACGTTGACTTACATTCTAAGTGTTGTCACAAGCACAACGCCCGAAGCCACTTGCCTCTAGTGGTCGAGGGGCGTGGTGGTTGAGGGCTCCTTCTATCAGCTCTTAGCAGCCTATTTCTTCATGTTGGCTTCTGGGAAGTGTAGTACTGCTAAAATATGTTGGTGCTTTAAATAGAAGGTTTGTAGTTGTGGTAACCGAGGGTAAGGCTTGTAACAGAAAGTTTATTTCCATAACACAAAACACAGCAGGTTCAAGGTATCATTTACTGGATTATAACTGTAGGATTTGCTTAAGGTACAGCAAATACTGGCAAACAAACCAAAAGAACTCAGAAATGGATTTTTAAAGTCCTCTTACTTGCAGAAGCAATTGCCTTTAGAAACTAGGCTGCCACTTTCCTTTTTAGTCCTTGTTAATCAGAGCATAAAGAAAAATTCAAGCTTAATTCTTCTACAGCAGTTTGGATTCTGCCAGCCTCAAAAACCCTCTCTAGGCTGCATTTCTACATGAAACCAAACTTAGAGCAAAACAAACATTCCAAGCTGCTATCAAAACTCTTAGCGGGCTTTTCATATAGGAGAGGAGCAAGCAAAAACTCTTATAGCAGCTAACTTGGCTTTTCTTGCCATTGCACAGTTCAAACACAGGTGACAAACCAGCATGAATCAGAGCTTCCTGATTCAGGCTTACGTTGCAGTAAATTTCCCTTTTTTAAAACATACAGGAATTTACCTCCACACTGCTTGTGCCATATGGTTCACTTCCAAGGAGAATTACTTCTTTCAGGGCTAGCTTTCCTCAAGACCTCCTGTCTAGAGCTTGGCAGAGAGAGCAATCCATAAAGCAATCTTCTTCCCCCATTTCTGACACTGGTTCTCCCAACTGCATGGGTTCTGACTCACTGACCTGGTCAGACTGCTCAGCTGACAACCTCTCTGGTGGTCTGAAAGCTCCTCCACTTCCTGGCCCCCATCTCTGTTGCCAACCTGTTGCAGGGAATTCAGCTCTCTCAGCTCTGGGTAGCTCAGCTCTTCTCCAAGAATCAGCTCCTTCTCTCAGCCTCTGTCTTAGCTGCTCTCCCGGCTGCTCTCCTTCTCGTCTCTCCCTCTCTGCATAATCTAACCCAGGCTTATACCTCCAGGGTTCAAACCCCACCTCTTTCTTTCCCAGGTGTTGGTAATCCCCCTGCCTCCTGATAATCAGTGCACTTGTTAAAGTAAGGGCTTTGGTCCTCATGCTTGCAATCCCTCTTAATTTATCAGTCATTGGCTGAAACCTGTTCCAGCTGGGGTTTTTCTGTCTTTGAAACCTGGCTGTGGCTTTTTCTCCCTGCACTCCTAGAAGGGGACCCTTAACTAGGGTGAATTCGTTATGCTTCTCACCTCCCCCACTCTCAGGATAGCTGACCTTGCCACAGTGTTTATCAGCTTCGGCATAGATCACAACCAGAGTGCATGCAAGCATTCTGCTTGTATGTCTGTCTCCTCGGGCCCACAGGGATTGTTTTAGTTACCTTGGCAACCACTGTGAATTTGAGAAAATACTTCTTTGGCTGTAGGAGGGTTTCTTGGTGGGCACTTTCTCCTCATGGGTTAGTTTTGTGCAAGACAAGGTATTTGGAGTAGACTTAATGTAGTACTTGCATCATACCAAAGAAAGCCATCTCCTGGAGTTCATAAGGTGCCACAGGTATAGTCAATTGTGTAAAGTGTGCTTGGAAATTCCTTTTAATTAAGCTTGTGCCCAACATGATGGGGAATATCTTTGTATCTTTCTGTTATATTGTCTTTGTCTAACTGCATTTCCTGCTACTTGAGGTTAATCTCTGTCTCTACACAATTCACAGAACAATCTCTTGGTACTGACACCTTGATTTATGTATTCCACTCTGGTGTTTTCTCCTTTACTACTATGTCTGGTTTCCTTGCATCCAGCTTTTTATCAGTTGGAATGGGAGTGTCTCATGTGATAACCTCTTCTGTAATTCTCTTAAAGTTGTGATCCCAGTACTTTTCTGGTATCACGTTATAGTTATAGTTTTTACAGAGTTTCTGATATGACTTGCCACCATATTGTACCTTTCTGTGTAGATATTTTTCTGCCGTCAGAGCATCTCAGCCAATTGTAAGATTAACTTTTCCAGCTTTTTCTTACAGTACCTACATACCAGTTTTTCCTATGCATGCCGTGAGCGATCTTGTTCATAATCCACTGGGCAGCTATCAGTCTCACATAATTCAATACCAGTTCACCTCTCCTTAAGCATTCATGTTTGGTTTTGATTGATAAATGATTCCTGAACTAACACATAGTTCACACTTATTTATGCATTTGCCACTTGTTTCTTGTTTGCTGATCTAATTCTTTGAAGAGTCTTTTTTTTCTCGTTTTTGCAAATTCTATTACTTCCCTGTATGTACTGGTGAATTCACACCAATCCCTTCAGCTCGTTGGAATGCTTGTCCAAGTTTGGTAATGAAGACAGATTTTAGACTTTTATATTTGAACACTATTTGGGTATTTGGATCTACTGATGCTGTTAAGTAGGCCTAGAGGTCTATGATACTAGCTTCATATGTATATTCTATTTCTGTGAGGCAGAAACCTCCTACATTTCAAGAAATGTACAATCTTGGCAATCACTAGTTCTTATAGATTACTTTGAAAGCATGTAGGCATTTTCTTGTCAATAAATCTAGTTTTAAAAAGTCTTTCAGAGGCCGGTCTACAATTCTGAAGCTATATGGGAACCTTTCAGTGACAATTTTAATCTCATGTGATATTGTTTACTAATCTTTATTCTCATTTATTTTTGCTTGATTGTTGCTCCTTCCTCTACTCCTAGGTATCTATATTTGCCATTCTATTCAAGTTCATTGATTTTCAGTCTTCAGTCATGGAGATGCCTTCAGTTTTCCTCAATTTTCCCCTACGGAAAGTTGCTTTAGCACATCTGTCAAGGCCAAAAGTCATCTTGATGTCATCTGAGAAACTTTTCACTATACGGAGTTGTTCTGCTAATCGCTGGCCACTGGAACTATAGAGCTTCAAGTAATCTACAAATAGTAGGTATGATGTTACCTCTGGGTTGTTACTATCTTTAGGATTAGGACTAAACCTGTATCCTAAAGATTTAATGAAAGTATGAAAGTACTTGGGGGAGGGGGGGTTACGTACTATACAAAACAAAAGTGGTGATGAGAAGCTTCCCTGACACATTTCATCGGCTCTTGATGTTGGGAATGGCAAACTATTCATCTTCATACATCAGATAGCATGTGGTCTGAGACATTTTCTTGGCGAACTTGATGTACTATAAATCTAGGGTTTATTTTGTATATTTCAAGGCAGTTTTTTATGATTTTATTCATTTTTGACAGATACAGTGCTCCTTACTTTCTGCAGCACTATTTAACGTTTGCCTCCGCTTTGTAAGCTTATGCAGGAAATGGGTATTTCAAGATTTATCCAGATGACTTGTTATTGTTTATGCCTTCTTTGGTTGATAACGACACAGTCAATGAATAGTCTCAGAATTTTCCACAATTTCCACGTGGCTGTTGGAGAATGGCCTATCTATTAATTTTAAGAAATCTGAAGCAATGATAACTCATAATACTGCTGCAGATTTGCCTTCTATATTCAAGCTAGATGGGCATTAAAATTGTTACTGAAACTAGATATTTAGGGATATGGCTTGATACTAAATTCCAGTATAATTTTAAAATGTCATTCCTGATCGTCCCTCCAGTCTAGTCCCGGAATCTCTGGGATTGTCAACCTTATCCAGCAGCTTTGGAGACTGAGAAACTTCACTCCTGTGATGTCACCGGTATATAAGGGCTGGTACCGCCGCCTCACACCAGTTTCAGTCTCCAAAGCAGCTGGAGGGGTGGTGAGCCCAGAGCTTTCGGGGCTCACTTGAACAATTAAGGAAAGGTTCTAGTTTAGATTTTTTTTTTTTTTTTTTTTTTTTTAATCAGGGAGTTTTCAGAACAAACAAGAGTGTGGGAAAGCAAATGCTATATACCTGCAGCTTTAGGTATTGCTTTCCGTTTGCCCTGAGATCCTCTGGCCCATCCATTCCTTGTTAATTCCTCCGGGGGACAGTCGGGGGCCAGATTGGGCAGTTCTGTGCCTTTGGGGCAGAGGATCGGCAGCCGGTTACCGTCCCGGTGGAGCAGGGACAGGAGCTGGTTCACTTCAGAGAGCAGCGCGTGCAGAAGCTTTGCCTGCTGGCGCTGGGAGCTCTCCGGTGCAGCCGCAGCTGAATTTTCTAAAGGTACCGGGTGCTGATAAGGGGATAAGGGCTGCGGCAGAAGTGAGAAAAGGGTGCAAAGCACACTCAGGCGATCCGTCAGAGGATCAGGAGGTAAGCAGCAGTTCTCGGCGGGAAATGGCTTCATTTTAGCTAGCAAGCCAAACCGCGTGTGTGTAGAGCGGGAAGATCACAGTTTTTCAGTTTTGAACTTTGGCGCATTGTATCTCCGGCTAGGAGCCTCGTTTTTTGGTACTTCAGGGTTTAGCAGGGGAGATGTGTCTGCAGCAGCTGAAGTTTAAAAAAAAAAAAAAAATTATTTTTGTGGACTTTGGCTGCGGACTGGTTTTCAGGGACCTATGCCTTCCAAACAGCTCTGTCTCTTGTGTGGGGCTAAGAGGAGCTCCGTGTCTCAAGACGGTGTGTGTAAGGGGGTGTGCCCCTGAATTGGAGGCCAGGGACTTAGTTCCTCCTTCTGAAACAGAGCGGCAGGAGGATTTGGGGGAGGTTATTGAATCAGCTGGCCCATCCCTACCTGCTCTAGGCCCGGAGCTTGGTACTCCAACGTTGCAGACCGCTCAGCAGCCCTTAGCGGGCAATTTAGCGTCGATTTTTTTCACCAGATTTCATGGCACTACTCCAAAAGACTTTGGCTGCCTCTCAAGGGGCCCCTGTAGCGGGTACCTCGGGAGGTGAGCTAGGGCAGAAGAGGCCGGGGTCGCCTTTGTCGGCGGCAGCGTCTGGAAGTGCCAAGAAGGCCAGGTTAGATACAGAAATTCTAGAGCTGTCTGTCGTGTCGGAAGACAGGGACATAGACAGGGACATGGAGGATTTAGAAGAAGGTGAGATTAGGGAACAGGAAGATCAGGCGCGTGTAGTTAGAGTGTTTCGTAGAGAGGAGCTCCCGGCACTCATTGCAGAGTCTCTCAGAGCTCTTAATATGCCTGACGCGGGGCCGGTGGAGGATTCGACCCTGGAGGATCCGCTGCTGCAGGCCTTTTGCAAAACTCAAGAGGGCTTTCCCTGTGCATAGGGTGTTTAAGGAAATGATTCATGAGGAATGGGTATGCCGGAGGCCACCCTTAAAGGCTCTAGGGTTATGGCAAGGCTGTATCCTCTGTTGGATCAGGACCGCCGAGGGTTGATGCGGCCGTGTCGGCAGTGACCAAGAAAACTACCATCCCGGTGGAGGGTGCTGCAGCACTTAAAGATGCGCAGGACCGCAAATTAGAGACATTACTGAAGCAGATTTTTGAAGCGAATGCTCTGTCCTTGCAGGCATCTATTTGTGGGGCCTGGGTAGTGAGGGCCTGCTTGCGGTGGGCGCAGCAGGTGCAGAGTGAACACTTGGAGGCAGTGTCCGAGGAGGCATCCCGGTTGTAATCCGGGGCGGCGTATCTCGCTGACATTCATTATAATTTGATCCGGGGTTTAGCCAAAAGTATGGCTTCGGCCGTGGCAGGACGTAGGTGTCTTTGGCTGCGTAATTGGGCAGCGGATGGTTCATCCAAGGCGAGGTTGAGTAGGCTTCCCTTCTGGGGGAAGCTACTCTTTGGAGAGGATTTGGAAAAGTTGGTGAAGGATCTAGGTAAGTCTAAGGGCGGCAGGTTACCAGAGGATAAACAGAAGCAGAGCCGCGCCGTCCCTGGAGATAGGGGACAGCAGCGGGACTTTCGCAGATTCAATTCCCCGCGGGGAGGTCAAGTTCAGCGGGGGCGCTTTCCTGGTAGATCCCAGGGGTTTCGAGGAGCAAACAGAGGTTTTGTGGCTGCGTCCTCGTCCTCTACCTTCAAAAAGTCACAATGAAGTCAGGCGGGCCCAGGCAGAGTTGGTTCCTGTGGGAGGTCGGCTGTGGGATTTTTACCCTGCCTGGGTCCGACTCACGTCCGATCAGTGGGTGCTGGAGGTGATTCAGGAAGGCTATGCGCTAGAGCTGCAGCGGCCGGTGTCCGAATCTTTCGTTCGCTCCCCATGCAAGGCTCCGGCAAAGCGCAAGGCAGTGCAGGAAAGGGTACAAAGGCTGCTCGACCTCAAGGCAATTGTTCCGGTTCCTGCCGAACAGTTAGGATGCGGTCGATACTCCATTTATTTCATGGTTCCGAAGAAAGAAGGGACTTGGAGGCCCATCCTAGATTTAAAAAGGGTGAATCGCTATCTGCGCGTGTCTCATTTTCGGATGGAGACCCTCAGGTCAGTCATAGTGGCGGTAAGAAAAGGCGAGTTTCTGACGTCCCTGGACCTATCGGAGGCATATCTTCATATTCCGATACGAGGGGAGCATCAGAAATTTCTACGGTTTGCGGTGCCGATGGGGCATTTCCAGTTTCAGGCGCTCCCATTTGATCTAGCAACGGCGCCACGAATTTTCACCAAGGTGATGGTGGTAGTGGTGGCGGCGGCTTTGTGGAAAGACGGCATCTTGGTTCACCCATATCTGGACGATTGGTTGATCAGAGCAAAGTCCAGGGAGGAAAGTGTTTCGGCGACAGCCAAGGTAATAGCTCTGTTGCAGAGTCTCGGTTGGGTAGTCAACACAGCAAAGAGCAAGTTGGAACCGTCTCAGACCCTGGAGTATCTTGGAGCGCGTTTCGATACGAGCGTGGGTCGAGTGTTTCTGCCTCAGCAGCGTGCGCTGGGTCTCAGGCAGTTAGTGCGTCGTTTTCTCAGCCAGGAGTGTCCCACAGCCTGGGAGTACCTGCAAGTGTTAGGGCTATGGCAGCAACCCTAGAGGTGGTTCCGTGGGCGCGGGCCCACATGAGACCGTTACAACGGGCTCTGTTGAGGAGGTGGTCGCATCAAGAGGCTGTGCTGTCCCAGAGGTTGTCTTGTCCGCCACAGACGCGACTAGCGCTTCGTTGGTGGCTAAGGCCCGAGAGTCTGGCGACAGGGATGTCGTTGGAGGCTCCGACGTGGGTCTCTCTAACAACGGATGCCAGTCTGTACGGCTGGGGAGCCCATTGTCAAGGTCATCTGGTACAAGGTCAGTGGTCTGACGAGGAGAAGTCGTGGTCGATCAACAGATTGGAGTTGAGGGCCGTGGCACTGGCTCTCCAAGAGTTGCGCGACAACAGTGGCCTACATAAATTGACAAGGTGGCACCAGCAGCATAGCGCTGGAGGCCGAGGCGGAGGATTTGTTCGAGTGGGCCAAGAGGAACCTGGTGGCCTTGTCAGCAGCGCATGTCGCAGGGGTGGACAATGTGGAGGCCGATTTTCTGAGTCGCGTAAAGGTAGACCCAGGGGAGTGGGTCTTGCACCCAGACGTCTTTGCAATGTTGGTGCGGTGTTGGGGCATGCCGGTGAAGGATCTGATGGCGACGTTTCGGTCCGCAAGAGTCGATTGGTTCTTCAGCCGCCGGAAGGAGAGGATGTCGGAAGGGTTGGATGCTCTCATTCAGAAGTGGCCGGAGGAGCAACTGCTATATGTTTTCCCGCCGTGGGTGTTGATCGGACGGGTTCTGCAGTGCATAGAACGACACAAGGGGCAAGTGCTTCTAATTGCTCCGAATTGGCCGAGAAGGCCGTGGTACGTGGACCTAGTCAGGCTCTTGGTGGGGAGGCCCTGGAAGCTTCCCATTCGCAAGGATCTTCTAACCCAGGGACCGCTATTCATGCCACAGGTGGATCGATTCTCGCTTACGGCCTGGCTCTTGAGCGGGCGTGGTTGAGGGCCAGAGGTTATTCGGCGGCAGTGATGGCTACTTTGCTGGAAGCGAGGCAGAGATCTACTTCCTTGGCATACGTTAGAATATGGCGTGTTTTTGAGGCTTGGTGTGCGGAGAGGGACTGCGTTCCTCTAAGAGCGTCGATTCCTCAGATTTTGTCGTTCTTGCAGGATGGATTTCAAAAGGGCCTAGCGGCAGCTTCTCTCAAAGTACAATTGGCGGCCTTGTCCTGTTATAGGGGGAAGGTGAACGGTGGCTCGTTGGGGGGTCATGCGGATATTAAATGGTTTTTGAAGGCAGTGACTCTTCTGCAACCTCCGCGTAAGCCCATGGTCCCGGCTTGGGATCTGCCTTTGGTATTGGAGGCGTTAGGTAAAGCTCCTTTTGAACCCTTAGCGGAGGCTTCGTTGAAGGATCTTACGTTGAAGGTTGTGTTTTTGGTGGCTATCGCCTCGGCTAGACGAGTCTCTGAGTTACAAGCGCTGTCGTGCAGGGAGCCCTTTGTCTTTCTACGAGTCTAAAGTGGTGTTAAGACCCGTCCCGTCGTTCTTGCCTAAGGTGGTGTCCACTTTTCATGTGAACCAAGTGCTGTCGTTGCCTGTGTTTCGCGACAAGGGTAGAAATCAGGCGGCAGCCTGGCCTCATCGCTTGGATATTCGCCGGGCATTAAAGTATGTGGCTAGAACAGCGGCTTTTCGTAAATCGGATAGGCTTTTTGTGGTGTTTGCAGGGGCCAGAAAAGGAGAGGCAGCTTCTAAAGGTTCGATTGCTCGGTGGGTGAAGGAGACCATTGCGTCGGCATATATGTTACAGTGTCGCATGGTGCCGGAAGGTCTGCGGGCTCATTCCACTAGAGCGCAGGCGACGTCTTGGGTGGAATGTCGATTGGTGCCAGCGGTGGAGATTTGTAGGGCGGCGACTTGGTCGTCCCTGCATACTTTTGTAAGACATTACCGTCTGGACATGCAGGCGGACAGGGACACCTGTCTTGGATCGGCGGTGCTTCAGGCCGGTCTCGCAGGGCCCTCCCATTCATAAGAATTACTGCTCTGGTACATCTCCAGAGATTCCGGGACTAGACTGGAGGGATGATCAGGAAGATTAAATTAGACTTACCTGCTAATTGTAGTTCCTGGAGTAATTCCAGTCTAGTCCCGTGTCCCGCCCAGTATCGTGGAGGAGCGGTGGCCTGAAGCAGGAGCTCTGTTACTGGTAAGCAACATTTTTAGTTCTCTTGGGGTCCTGTTTTCTGCTACGGCAGATTGACACCTAGAAGGGGGCAGTAATCAGTTTTTCCAGGTTTTCAGAGTGATGGATAGGGGATCTCAAGGCAGGCAGGTCTTGTACCTCGTGGGGTCGACAGGCAGTTACAGTGCAGGGAAGCAGTTCGTTTGATTCTGCAATGTCATTACTTACTTGTTGCTCCGGTGAGTTCTGCTTTGTTAATAGGTAAACTGGTGTGAGGAGGCGGTACCAGCCTTATATACCGGTGACATCACAGGAGTGAAGTTTCTCAGTCTCCAAAGCTGCTGGATAAGGTTGACAACCCCAGAGATTCCGGGACTAGACTGGAGTTACTCCAGGAACTACAATTAGCAGGTAAGTCTAATTTAATCATACTTCCACATACTGAGCTAACTGATACTGAAATATCAAGGAGAAAACTACCTCGATGGCTAATCTTTGTTCTACGTTTTTGCAAAAGATTTATTTTCTGATATTTTCACTGAACCTGAAAAACTTCTTATTAGTATTTAGCTTGTGCCTTTCCAGAAGGAGATCAAGATGAGTTACATTCAGCTCTGAAGAGTGACCCCTGGGGTGAATTGTGGGACAGATGGCCCCATGCCGTGTGTCCCAGTATGCACTCTAGGGGGAGGGTCACTCATCTATATAAGGAATTTTTGCCTTATATGGTCACCTTAGATTTTTTTTTTTTTTTTTGGACAATCCAGGCCATACGAGCAGGTGCCAGACTTAATGCAAGCACCTGTGTGCATGTGTCCGGCTTGCTCCCCGTGTTTGACTTTTTGCACACAGCTGATTTGCATGGTATTTGCTTATAGCATCGCTGTACAAAAAGCCATCATTAAACTTGTATTAGGAAACCCTGCGCTAGAACCTTAGCTGGCACAGGGTTTCTGCATCAGCCTCTGTTACTTTGAATCAGCATTTGTATGCTGTAGCTGCTGAAATTGTTTTTTTCCATAGAAATGCTTTGGGGAGGGGGCTTCATTTCTCTTCCCTCACTCCCTCCCTTCCCACCACCCCAACCACCATGCAGAAGCTTCCACTTCTATAGCACGAGAAGTTATGCTAACTTGCCTAATCCTTTCATGTGAGTACAGCTGTCTTCCACTATTCCTGCTTCCAATCCTTCCTATTAACTAGATCTTATCCACAGTTTCTCCAGAGACAAGCAGAGGGATGCAGGCACACTTGATTGGTGATGCCTGAGACAGCACTAGTGTACCGGGCTCTCTTTTGGACTTCTCTGAGCATGCATCCAGGTTCCTGCTCTGTCTTTTCTGACTGCAGCTTCAGTCAGCCGCAGCTCTCCTCCATCGGGTTTTCTCATCTTCAGTCTCACATTACACTGTCCTTTGTGTTTTCTCTCCTCCTCCTTCTCTATTCAGCAGTGGCAAGCACTGCCGGCAACGACTTCAACGGAGAAAGATGAAAAAAAAAAAAAATCCCTCAAAGACAAGAATCGGTGAGCATGAATTTTGGTCAGCTGCACTGCTCACCGCACTGCGCTGCCTCTCTCTATCCTCACCGGAGCTCTAAAAAACAAAAAAAGAACTTAAAACTTTATTTAAACTGAACTCAGCAAAACAAAAGTAAGTGCTTAATTGAGCCTTAAGCTACTGCACGGCCCAGTGCTCTCAAACAGTTCATCAGTTTAAAAGGTGTTTTCCCACCTCTCAACACTGGTGAATTCTCATATGGGTGACTCACGAACCATTGCTCGCCCCAGTCCCATCGGGCCCAGACAAGGCACACTCAGGGACAGAAGGGGCTGCTGCGAGGCCGGAGGCAGACTTCCTCCCGGCACGCCATAACTCAGCCCAGAGCCTCTGAATCCAGGCCTGTGGTTCTACACCTTCCCCCCCTCCCTCCCCGATCCTGCAACCACCAGGGCCTCCTCCATGGGCTGACCCCCCCCCCCCCCCCCACTACGATGGGAACAAGCACAAATCCAAATCCAAGTATATACAAAACAACTCATTATGGGGCTCTGCCAGTCCGCAGGACCCACACCCCAAAAGAGAAGGGTAGTGGAGCACCCGCATGTCATAGAGGGAGCATTAGCCAATCCGGGCAGACTTCAGACTCCTACCATGCCTGTACTCTCCCTGACGGCTCCAGCAGTACAAGATAATTCTAATGTCTCCCTCCTAATGTCACTCTGATGCTTTGTACAAGACAGCGGAGCCCTGTTCGGAGTCTCTGCTGCCGAGGTTCCACCATATCTCTCTCCACAACCAGGGTAGATCTGCTGCCTACCACATATCCCTCTCCACAACCAGGGTAGATCTGCTGCCTACCACAAACCTCCCGCCTTGACTCGCTAGCAAGCCCCAGAACCTCTGGAAGACAGTGTTTATTCCATGGAGGCTTTGCCCTACCCCCAGCACTGGGGATCGGACCCACCCATCAGTGAGGGCCACGACAAGCCCCATCACCAGACCTGCTGATTCCAGAAGAACCACCTGAGGACTTGACTTCTACCAAAAATTTCTCCAAAAGGTCTCCAGTGCCCCTCGTGTTGAGTGATTCCCAGACTCCTACCAATTAAAAAAGATTTCCAGTTCATACTACACGCTTGAAGAAATACTGGTTATTCTGGTTCCCCAAGTCTGCTTTTCTCTGATCAGAGAAGAGCAGTGCTTTTTACAGTGCTCTGCTAGAGAAGTGGATATTGCCTCCTGTGACACTTTGCTGTGAGTTCTAGCTGTTTATTTAATTATTTATTGTTTGTCTTAGTGGTGTGCTAGTTCAGCCTTCTCAGTTATAACTTACCTTGCCTCTCTCAACTCACTGGGCTTTGTGTGGTACCCCCCTCCCCCCTGCTGAGGGTTCAGGACAGGGTACCTTGTAACTGCCCTCTTTAATAGGACTTATCTCCCTCCCTCCCTCCCCGGCACCCACCCACCCACCCCTGGGGTAATTGTAGTTTTATAGGTACTTGCACATCTTAGAGGAAAGGGGCTGCTCTCAGGTGCAGCTCGTTATCCAAATCAGTCATACACAGAGGACCTGAGATTAATTACTTAAGCTTCAGGTACACAAGGTGTATTAGGGGTATTAGATACACTTTTATTGGAATAAGCATCTACACCAATCCTTATTATATACAGAATTTAAAAGACCTAAACACAAGCTTTAAACTAAGATGCAGACAGAAGTCCAGCAACGAGATGGGGGTTCTCCGGTCTTCTGCATTGAGTGTCACATGTATGATTTTCTCCCAGTTGGTGAGAGGTCTTACGTATGCACTAAGTGCAAAGAACTCTTTGCTCTCAGGGAACGAATCCGTAATCTAGAGCAGTGGTCCCCAACCCAGTCCTATGGGGCCCACCGGCCAGTCAGGTTTTCGGGATATCCCTAATGACTATGCATGAGATATATATGCAATAGAGATATCCTGCCAACCTGACTGGTTTGTGGCCCTCCAGGGCTGGATTTGGAGACCCTTGCCTTACACCTCTGTCATTTAAGATTGTGAGTGGGCAAGGTACAGATGTCCTAGACATCGAAAGGGTATATAGAATGTGTCACATTCCTCTTCGATTCTCACCACCACCAAAAAGTTGTCTAATAGACAATTTTTTGGTGGTGGTGAGAAGTGAGGAGGACTGTGACAAATTCTATCTAACCCTTTTGATGTCTTGGACATCTGCACCTTGCCCACTCACAATCTTAAATGACGGAGGTGTAAGGCAGGGGTCTCCAAATCCAGCCCTGGAGGGCCACAAACCAGTCAGGTTGGCTGGATATCTCTAATGCATATATATCTCATGCATAGTCATTAGGGATATCCCGAAAACCTGACTGGCTGGTGGGCCCCATAGGACTGGGTTGGGGACCACTGCTCTAGAGGCTAGAGTAGCAGACCTGGAAGACATAAAGACAGAGAAGTACATGGACGAGACCTACAGGGATATAGTCCTGAAGTCCCACCTCCAGTCTGGCAGCATCCCTGTTGCCATGGAGGAGAGAGGTCACGTGACAGGAGAGCATCACCCTGGTGTGGCAGGAAGTGATCCTGTAACTAGGACCTGTCCTCCAGGTGATGTAAAACCCTCTCGCACCGAGGACGTTTCTCCAGGGCCATGTCCCCATGAGGGGAGGGTCAGGACAGCTGTTATAGTTGGTGATTCAATCATTAGGAATGTAGATAGCTGGGTGGCTGGTGCACGTGAGGATCGCCTGGTAACATGCCTGCCTGGTGCGAAGGTAGCGGACCTCACGCACCACCTAGATAGGATCATAGATAGTGCTGGGGAGGAGTCTGCTGTCTTGGTACATGTTGGTACCAATGACATAGGAAAATGTGGTAGGGAAGTTCTGGAGGCTAAATTTAAGCTTTTAGGTAGGAAGTTGAAATCCAGAACTTCCAGGATAGCGTTCTCCGAAATGCTTCCTGTTCCACGTGCAGGACCCAAAAGACAGGCAGAGCTCCGGAGTCTCAATGCGTGGATGAGACAATGGTGCAAGGATGAGGGTTTTGGATTTGTTAGGAACTGGGGAACATTCTGGGGAAAGGGGGGGCTTCACCTTAATCAGGATGGGACCAGACTGCTGGCATTAACCTTTAAAAAAGAGATAGAGAAGCTTTTAAACTAGAAAATAGGGGAAAGCCGACAGTCACCCAGGAGTGCATGGTTCGGACGAAGCTATCCTTGAAGGATACTACCAAAAGCAGTGAGGTTCCAAAAGGGAGTATAGTAGCCCAAATGCCCTTGAGTAAGGAGCAGACAGAGCATAAAGATTCCAAATTACCCCTGCCTACCAATAGCCAGATTAATATGAATAAAATACAGTCTCTAAAATGCTTGTACGCCAATGCTAGAAGTCTAAACAATAAGATGGGAGAGTTAGAATATATAGCACTAAATGAGAGGTTAGATATGATTGCACTCTCAGAGACATGGTGGAAAGAGGATAACCAGTGGGACACTGTGATACCTGGATACAAACTATATCGTAATGATAGAGCTGATCAAATTGGTGGAGGGGTTGCGCTCTGTTAGAGAGGGCATTGAGTCAGAAAGGATTAAAGTTTTGCAGGGAACAAAATTTTCTGTAGAATCTCTATGGATTGAAATTCCATTTATGAAGGGGAAGGTGATGGCAGTGGGAGTATACTATCGACCACCTGGCCAGAATGAACAAATGGATGATGAAATGCTCAAAGAAATCAAGGAAACTAACAAAAGTCACAACAGAGTAGTAATAATGGGTGATTTCAATTACCCTGGTATCGACTGGGTCAGTGTCACAGCAGGACAAGCTAAAGAGATAAAGTTTCTAGATGGAATAAATGACTGCTTCTTGGAGCAGCTGGTTCATGAACCGACCAGAGGGGAAGCCATACTGGACCTAGTCCTTAGTGGAACGCCAGATCTGGTGCAAGAAATAAGGGTGTTGGGACCACTTGGCAATAGTGATCATAGTATGATCATGTTTGATTTAATTAGTGGAGGACAGATAGTAAAGGCATCCACAGTATTACCTTTTAACTTTCAAAAGGGAGACTATGATAGAATGAGGAATATAGTTAGGAAAAAACTAAAAGGAGCGGTTCCAAAGGTTAAAGACTTACAGCAAGCTTGGGTGTTGTTTAAAAATACTATCCTCGAAGCCCAGACCAGCTGTATTCCACGCATTAAGAAAAGTGGAAGAAAGTCCAAAAAACTGCCAGCATGGTTTAAAGGTGAGGTCAGAGAGGCTGTTGCTGCCAAAAAAGCAACCTTCAGGAAATGGAAAAAAGAGCCAAATGATGAAAACTGGAAACAGCACAAGCACTGGCAAGTTAAATGCAAAGCATTGATAAGGCAGGCAAAGCGGGAATTTGAGAAGAAACTTGCTATGGAAGCAAAAACACGAAATAAAGACTTTTTCAAGTACATTCGTAGCAAAAGGCCTGTGAGAGAGTCAATTGGACCATTAGATGATAGAGGGGTAAAAGGGGCAGTAAGAGGAAACAAGGCTATAGCAGAGAGACTGAATGAATTCTTTGCTTCGGTCTTTACTGAGGAAGATGTAGGGATGTTACCCAAGACTGAAGTGGTATTTAAAGGTGATACTGCAGAGGAATTGAGAGAAATATCGCTACACCGGGAAGATATATTACAACTATTTGATAAACTGAATAGTAGCAAATCACCTGGACCGGATGGTATACATCCCAGAGTGTTGAAAGAACTGAAATATGAGATTGCAGACCTGCTATTGGTAATCTGTGAACTTTCATTAAAATCATCTGTAATACCTGAAGATTGGAGGGTCGCCAACGTAACACCAATTTTTAAAAAGGGTTCCAGGGGTGACCCAGGAAATTACAGACCGGTGAGCCTGACGTCAGTACCAGGGAAAATGGTAGAAACCATCATAAAGAACAAAATTACACAGCATGTAGATAGTCATGGCCTAATGGGAGACAGCCAACATGGCTTTAGACAAGGAAGATCTTGTCTTACTAATCTGATATGTTTTTTTTGAAGGTGTGCATAAACAGGTAGACAAAGGTGAGTTGGTTGATATTGTGTATCTGGACTTTCAGAAAGCTTTTGACAAAGTCCCCCATCAGAGACTTTTGGCGAAGCTAAAAAGTCATGGGATAGGAGGCAGTGTACTATTGTGGATCGGGAACTGGTTAAAAGATAGAAAGCAGAGGGTAGGGCTAAATGGCCAATATTCCCAATGGAAAAAGGTGAATAGTGGAGTACCCCAGGGATCTGTACTGGGTCCGCTGCTTTTTGACATATTCATAAATGACCTGGAAAAGGGAATAGTGAGGTTATCAAATTTGCAGATGACACAAAACTGTTTAAAGTTGTTAAAACCCAAGAGGATTGTGGAAAACTGCAGGAGGATCTGGATAAATTGGAAGACTGGACATCCAAATGGCAGATGAAATTTAATGTGAACAAGTGCAAAGTTATGCACCTAGGAAAGAACAACCCACACTATAGTTACACGATGCAAGGCTCCACATTAGAAACCACCACCCAGGAAAAAGATTTAGGAGTCATTGTGGATAACATGTTAAAACCCTCGGCCCAGTGTGCAGCGGCGGCCAAGAAAGCAAATAGAATGCTAGGTATCATAAGGAAAGGGATGGAGAACAAAACAAAGGATATTATAATGCCTCTGTATCGCTCCATGGTACGACCGCACCTTGAATATTGTGTGCAATTCTGGTCACCGTATCTTAAAAAGGACATAGCGTTATTAGAAAAAGTACAGAGAAGAGCCACCAAATTGGTGAAGGGGATGGAAGGCTACTCCTATGAAGAGAGGCTAAGAAGGTTAGGGCTCTTTAGCCTGGAGAAGAGACGGCTGAGGGGAGATATGATAGGTCTATAAATTAATGAATGGAGTGGAACGGATAAACGTGGATCAATTGTTTACGCTATCAGAGTATAGAAAGACTAGGGGACATGTAATGAAGCTACAGGGTAAACTATTTAAGACAAATAAGAGAAAATATTTTTTCACTCAACGTGTAATCAAACTCTGGAATCTGTTACCGGAGGATGTAGTAAGGGCTGTTAGTATAGCTGGGTTTAAAAAAGGTTTGGACAAGTTCCTGGAGGAAAGGTCCATAAACCACTATTAAAAAGGGACCCAGGATATCAATGCTTGACCCAGTACAAGCATTGTGGAACCTGTGTCTTTTGGGGATATTGCTAGGTACGTATAACCTAGATTGGCCACTGTTGGAAACAGGATACTGGGCTTGATGGACCTCGGTCTGACCCAGTATGGCATGTCTTATGTTCTTAAGTCTTGCAAGATCTCCAAGCCTCCATTTGGAAAACACCAGCCTTAGTGCACCCCACTTCCAGATGTCTGGACCTAAAGTATAAGGTACTGCCGTCCCCTGGCTTCCAACACATCTCCCCCTGCATCAGTCTATTGTCTCAGAGACAGTCCTTAAAAAAAAAAAAAAAAAATGCAAAAAGAAAGTCTGTTACCCAGACCTCTCCTGGAAAAGACCAGCAGACTCTGGACTCTGTGGGCCAGAAGTCCTTCCAAAGCGGTATTCTCACTATGAGAATCTTGGCTCATCAACTCCAGATCTTCCATTACCATCACAATGACCTCCTGCAACTGGTGGATGCCACTACTCTTTTCAGGAGATGATGAATATCAACTCCAAGAAAATCTCCAGGAATCCCTATATCATATCATCCATGCTGCCTAAGACTGTGGCCCGATCAACAGCGACCGCCATCTTTACATGGCATAGCTTAGAGTCTCAAGTCTTCACAGAGATCTTCATGGTTACCTGGCTGATTGCTCCTGCCAGGATGACAGCCTCTTTGGGCCCAAAGTCCAAGATGTGTCCAAGGTGAAGGACCACTCTACCACGGTCAGTGAGTTGGCAGCCCAACCACCCGAGACCTCTCAACAGTCCCGTCGTCCACAATACTCTCAGTACAGATGGGCATATCACTACCAATACTTTCAGCAATTCTACCCACATTGGCATTTCCAGCTGTACCTGAGGGTGCCGGCTCAACAACTACCTAATGCCGGCTCTGGTTGGTGTCCTCGGCAGCGCAAATGGAAGCAACCTACAGCCACTCCGGCACTGCCTGCCAAAACGGCCCCTAGTTTTGGCTATCTACCAATGAGGGGCCGCATCCAACATTTCAAGGAAGCATGGTAGTCCATCATGATAGACAGATGGGTTCTCAACATCACTGAGGCCGGCTGCAAAATCAACTTTGCCACCCCATCCTCCCACTCTGCAACATTCCTGCACATCATCTGACCTGACCTGATCAGCTATCTTCTCAACAGCAATGCCATCGAAGCAGTACCAGCACAAGAACACGATTAGGGCTTCTGCTCCCACTTTTTCTTTATTCCCAAGAAAGTCAGGTCCATCCTCGACCTCAGGGGACTGAACTTCCACATAAAGCGGGAGAAGTTCAAAATGAATTAATTAACCATGATTCTCCCATTGCACCAGCTGGACGACTGGCTCGCCTCCGTGGACTTAAAGGATGCTTACACACACATCCCCATTCACCCTCACCACTGGAAATGCCTTTGTATTGGTAGTGGTAGGCAATGAAGCAAAAGCAAAGTACTGCCTTTCAGCTTGTCCTCGGCTCCTCGAGTCTTCACAAAATGCCTAGCAGTGGCATCCACACACAGTGCAGGGGTCATTGTGTTTACCATTATCTGAACGATTAGCTTATATCGAGCCCAACAACGGACCAAGCCCTGGCCTTGGTCTGTCACATGGCCCATTTGCTGCAGATGTTGTGCTGCTTTGTAAATGCCCAAAAGTCAGAATGGGAACCCCATCAAGTACTTACATTCATTGGGGCTTGATTAGAAACCAGAGACAGCCAAGCCTATTTGCCAGATGACAGAACAACTGTCCTATGGCAACTCAGTGCCAAGACATCCCAACTCTGGATCACCTCAGCTCATACATTACTGCACCTCCAGGGACACATTGCAGCATCTGTCCATGTCATTCCGCTAGCCCGCCTCTACATGTGGGCTCTGCAGTGGCACCTCAAATTGAACTGGAGCCAGCATTCTCAATCCCTTCACAAGAGTATTTCCCTGCAGGGCCCCAACCAACACAACCTGCGACAGTCTCTCGGGTGGTGAACGGCACACTCCAACCTCGCAGGTGGCCAGCCGTTCTGGCACCACCGCATCAATTCACTCTAACCACCGATGCCTTGCATCTTGGCTGGGATACACATCTCCAGCCCACAACACAGGGACACTGGTCCCTGTTAGAAGCTCTAAGATATGCCATACTGGGTCAGACCAAGGTCCATCAAGCCCAGTATTCTGTTTCCAACAGTGGCCAATCTAGGTCATATGTACCTAGCAGATTCCCCAAGAGACACAAGTTCCACAATGCTTGTACTGGGTCAAGCATTGATATCTTCGGTCACTTCTTAATAATGGTTTATGGACCTTTTCCTCCAGGAACTTGTCCAAACCTTTTTTAAACCCAGCTACACTAACAGCCTTTACTACATCCTCTGGTAACAAATTCCAGAGTTTGATTACACGTTGAGTGAAAAAATATTTTCTTTTATTAGTCTTAAATAGTTTACCCTGTAGCTTCATTGCATGTCCCCTAGTCTTTTTATATTCTGATAAGGTAAACAATCGATCTACGCTTTATATCAGTCTACTCAAATTGTGTGCAGTCCTCCACACACTTAATGACTTCAAAGCCTGGGCCCGCAACAAAATGTTGTTGGTGCAGACAGACAACCAGGTCACCATGTTCTACATCAACAAGCAAGGGGAGTCGGGCTCCTTCCACCTCTACTGTGAGGCCATCCACCTTGGGTTCTTCGCTCAGTCCATTGGAGCCTCCCTGCGGGCCATCTACCTGCTGGGTTCCCAGAACCAACTGGCAGACTCCCTCAGCTGCTGCCTTGATCCATACGAGTGATCTGTCAACCTCTGTACACTCTCGCATCCTCAGAGGTCGGGAACGCAAGAAGTGGACCTCTTTGTGACGGACAAAAATGCCAAGTGTCTGCTTTCTGCTACATCAATCTCGGTTCCCAGCGATGGGCTGCGGACGCTGCCTTCATTTCATGAGAAAGCTGTCTACTGTATGTGTTTCCATCTTTCCCTATATCCCGTGACCAACTCAAGACCCGCACAAACCATGCCTCATAATTTTCATCATGCTGCGGTGGTCCGGTCAAGTGTGGTACCCTCATCCCCTGGCCATAACACAGGTCCCCTGCTATTCGAGACTCACCTGTTTCTCCTCAACAACATGGGGGTTGACTACTTCATCCCAAATTCCAGTCACTCGCTCTGGCTGCATGGCGCATACACAGCCATTAGCTCCGGATGATGTCCAAGCCATCATTAAGGCGCTCGTTTTTCCTGCTGGGCCAGGACGCAGGGATTCTATCCCATCTCTTGCCCATTGGACCATCTGCTAACCTACTTACTGCATCTTTCCAACTCAGGTGGTACCGGACCGAGGAGGTCTGTAAACCTATCTGCCATTGTGGCTTCTCACTAACACTGGGACGACAAACCTGTTTCACTGCATCCCCTAGTAGGTTGTTTTATAAAAGGTCTGATGAACACTAAACCCCCGCTTATGTTGCCCCCTCCAGTGTGAGATTTTAATATCGCCTTATTCAAGCTCATGATGCCACCCTTTGAACCGCTTCGAGCAGCTTCTTTGAAGCATCTCTCCTGGAAAACCACCTTCCTGGTGGCCATGACTTCTGCCAGATGGGTCAGTGAACTCCAAGCACTGGTTCACTACCCTCCCCACACATAATTTCTACAAGACAAAGTACTCCTACAAACTCATCTAAAGTTCTTGCTTAAGATCATCTCAATTTTTCACCTCAGTCAGTCATGCTTCTTATCTTCTTCCCGGCAGCACTGGCAAACTCACCTGAACATTCACTGCATTCCTTGGATTGTCGTCGAGCTCTGCTGAACAACCTGCATGCAACCCAACACTTCTGTAAAGCTGCACAGCTGTTCATAACCTTCAATCCCAGCAATCCTGGACAACCTGCCTCCAAACAGACAATTTTTTTCCTGGATTTTGGATTGCATCACCTGCCACGAACTGGCAGGCCTACCACCAAACAAGGTCGGTGCCCACTGTCTGAGAGACACTGCGACAACAATTGCAAGTTTGGCCTCAGTTCCTCTGCAGGAGATCTGCAAAGCACCCACTTAGTCTTCCCTACACACCTTTGCTAAGCATTACAGTTTGGATAGAGCCTCACCCGAGATGTCGCATTGGGCCAGGCTGTCTTCTGCAATCTTTTTGCCTAACCTCCATCCATCCTCCAATGTCAACCCGGGCCGCAACGAATCACCTGGTGGGGTGGCCCTCAGCTCTGGCCTCATCAATCAAGTGTGCCTGCATCCCGTTGCTTGCTCTTGAGAAAGCGTAGTTGTTTACCTGTAACAGGAGTTCTCCGTAGACAGCAGGGGTATGCAGCCACACTCATCCTCCAGAAACTACTCAAGAAGTCACCATGGTTGTAAAACGGATGGTTTCATATCCTACTTCAATGTACGCTTGGCCCTTGCAGTGCTGCACTTCATTATACATAACCTGCTCTGGGTCTGACAGAGCGAGAACTTGGACGGGAAGTTGGACTCATGCTCAGAACAACATACCACTGCTGTCTATGGATAACCCCTGTTACAGGTCAGCAACTTCGCTTTCTGCTGCTAGTTACACTAGAAGCAGGTAGAACAGGCTCACACTCATAGTGGGGAGGATTGGAGATCTGTAGAGAGGTTTCAAACTCTGGATCATGGTGCACCAGGGCCAGAGTTGGCTACCTCTAAGCTAGACAGTTGTTATCCTAGCCTGAGTCCTGAGCACATCTGACAGGGCCCACCTGATAAACTTTGGACCCTAGATATGTATCTAGTTTGCCGGTGTCTCAATTTGGCCCTGCTATGACAACTGATAAGAGCATAAGGTATGCCATACTGGGTCAGACCAAGGTCCATCAAGCCCAGTATCCTGTTTCCAACAGTGGCGAATCTAGGTCATAAGTACCTAGCAGTTTCCCCAAAAGACACAGGTTCCACAGTGCTTCTATTGGGTCAAGCAGTGATATCCTGGGTCCCTTTTAATAATGGTTTATGGACCTTTCCTCCAGGAACTTGTCCAAACTTTTTTTAAACCCAGCTACACTAACAGCTTTTGCTGCATCCTCCGGTAACAAATTCCAGAGTTTGATTACACGTTGAGTGAAAAAATATTTTCTCTTATTAGTCTTAAATAGTTTACCCTGTAGCTTCATTGCATGTCCTCTAGTCTTTCTATATTCTGATGACCTAAACAATCGATCTACGTTTGCCCATTCTACTCCATTCATTAATTTATAGACCTCTATCATATCTCCCCTCAGCAGTCTCTTTTCCATGTTGAAGAGGCCTAACCTTTTCAGCCTTTCCTCATAAGGGGTATTCTTCCATCCCCTTTTATCATTTTAGTGGCTGTTCTCTGTACCTTTTTAATTCAGTTATATCCTTGTTATGATATGGCAACCAGAATTGCACATAATATTCAAGGTGCGGTCGCACAATGGAACGATACAGAGGCATTATAATATCCTTGGTTTCATTCTCCATTCCTTTCATTATGATTACTAGCATTCTATTTGCTTTCTTTTCCGCCGCTGCACCCTGGAGGAGGATTTCAATGAATTATCCACTATGACGCCTAAATCTTTTTTCTGGGTGGTGGTTCCTAATGCGGCACCCTGCATTGTGTAACCATAGTTTGGGTTTTTCTTTCCTAGATGCATAACTTTGCACTTGTCCACATTAAATTTCAGCTGCCATTTGAACATCATCTTCCAATTTATCAAGATCCTCTTGCAATTTTCCACAATCCTCTTAGGTTTTAACAACTTTAAATAGTTTTGTCTTATCTGAAAATTTGATTACCTTACTCGTTATTCCCATTTCCATGTCATTTATGAATATGTTAAAAAAACAGCGGACCCAGCACAGATCCCTGGGGTACTCCACTATTCACCTTTCTCCATTGGGAAAATAACCCATTTAGCCCTACCGTCTGCTTTCTATCTTTTAACCAGTTCCTGATCCACAATAGTACACTGCCTCTTATTCCTTGACTTTTTAATTTTGCCAAGAATCTCCCATGAGGGACCTTGTCAAAGGCTTTCTGAAAATCCAGATACACTGTATCAAATGACTAACCTTTGTTTACCTGTTCATTCACACCTTCAAAAAAATATAGCACCATTAGTAAGACAAGATCTTCCTTGTCTAAAGCCATGTTGGCTGTCTCCCATTAAGCCATGATTATCTACATGTTCAGTCATTTTGTTCTTTGTTATGGTTTCTACCATTTTGCCCAATAGTGACGTTGGGCTTACCGGTCTGTAGTTTCCCGTATCACCCCTGAACCCTTTTTAAAAATTGACATTACATTGGCCATCCTCCAATCTTCAGCTACTACAGATGATTTTAATGATAGTTCACAGATTACTAATAGTAGGTCTGCATTCTCATATTTCATTTCTTTCAACACTCTTGGATGTATACCATCTGGTTCAGGTGATTTGCTGTTCTTCATTTTATCAAATAGTTATAATACATTTTCCTGTGTATCGATATTTATTTCAATTCTTCTGCGGTATCACCTTTAAATAACATTTCAGTCATCCCTACATCTTCCTCAGTAAAGACTGAAACTAAGAATTCATTCAGTCTCTCCACTATGGCCTTGTCCCCTCTTAGTGCCCCTTTTACTCCTTTATCATCTAATGGTCCAACTGACTCACAGATTTTTTTGCTACAAATGTACTTTAAAACGTCTTTATTATGCATTTGTACTTCCACAGCAAGCTTCTTCTCAAATTCTGTCTTTGCCTGCCTTATCAATGCCTGGCATCTAACTTGCCAGTGCTTATGATGTTTCCAGTTTTTGTTATTTGGCTCCTTTTTCCATTTCCTGAAAGATGCATTTTTGGCAACGGCTTCTCTGACCTTACCTTTAAACCATGCTGGCAGTTTTTTTTGATGACTTCCACTTTTCTTAAAGTGTGGAATACAGCTGGTGTGGGCTTTCAAGATAGTATTTTTAAACACCACCCATGATTGATGTAAATTTTTAACCTTTGTAAATGCTCCTTTTAGTTTTTTCTTAACTATTTTCCTCTTTATCAGTCTCCCTTTTGAAAGTTAAAAGGTAGTATTGTGGATTTTCTTGCCATCCTTCATTCATTTATTAAATCAAATGCAATCATGCTATGATTACTGTTGCCAAGTGGCCCCAACACCCTTATCTCTTGCACCAGATCTTGTGTTCCATTAAGGACTAGGTCCAAAATGGCTTCCCCTCTTGTCTGCTCATGAACCAGCTGATCCAAGAAGCAGTCATTTATTTCATCTAGAAACTTTATCTCCCTAGCATGTCCTGCCATGACACTGGCCCAATCGATACCAGGGTAATTGAAATCACCCATTATTACTGTGCTGTAACTTTTGTTAGAAAGTTGGCTGCTACACAGTGCCCTTTGCTGTGCTTATAAGGTAAAGGCTTACCAATTTCCTGGATGATTCACACAGCCCTTGGTTTGATAGAAGGGGCCTTTGATATTGCTCCTTTGATCTGTCACTTGCTTTTAACACTTATTTAAGGAAACTTCACAGATCTTTTGCTTCCTAATTGGAAGGGCTCTTTGTAAAGGTCACTAGAAACAAGTTTTTTTTCTTTCTACACAGAGACTCTTCTACTTGTATGCTAAGCTATTTGATTTAAGTAAAAAAGCTCTCTAGAAACAAATTTTTCAGTATTTACTCTATTTTACTTTCTAGGTTAAGCTAAACTCTGATTTGATTTAAATGAACAGTTCTCTAGAAACAAATTTATTTCAAAGTCTATTTACTCTTTTTTTTTTTATGTTCTGCTAAGCTATACTCTGCTTTGACTTAAATACAAAGCTTACTGGTGGTACTAAGACCTGACTAACTTAGCAAAAACACTGAGTTCTAAAATACACAGATTTATCAGCTTTAACCCCAAGAAGTCCCTTTTACCCCAAAATTTAGTTTATTCCAGAGATTATACTCACAAGTGTAGATCTACGTCCAGTTGTAGCAATCCCATTTGCTAATCCTTCATGGGGAGGGAATTATTTGTAATCTCTGTATGCATATCTGTGATGTGGGAGGTATATGATGTGTGTCTGTGCGTGCGCACGTGTGTGTATGCATGCATGTGAATCTGTTGTGTGGGGCTATGGGGTGTGGAATTAGTTTGAGGGGTAATTGTGATAAGTTGGTCGTTCTGGAGGCAGGGAGCAGTTGAAGTTGTTGCAGGGTGCTTATTTTGGGGCTTGGGGGTGGTAGGCAGTTGTAGGAGGGATAGCTTTGGGCCAAATTTCTTATTTTAACTCCCTAAACCTTCCTCTCCCCGTAGTCCTTTCTCTACCTCTGTTAATAACACTCTTCTACTTGTTTTTTCAGCCCGTAACCTTGGTGTCATCTTTGACTCCTCCCTCTCCTTCTCACATATCCAACAGATAGCTAAAACCCATCATTTCTTTTTCTGTAACATTAACAAAATTCATCCCTTCCTCTCTGAACACACTGCTAAAACACTTGTCCACTCTCTAATTACTTCCTGTCTCAACTATTGCAACCTCCTCCTTGCTGGTTTCCCTCTGAGTCATCTCTTTCCCCTTCAATCTATTCAGAACTCTGCTGCGCGACTAGTCTTTCGCCAGCCTCGATATACTGATATAATCCCTCAGGTCACTTCATTGGCTTCCCTTCTGTTTCCGTACCCAATTCAACTCCTTTTGACCTTTAGATGCATTCATTTTTCTGCTCCTCACTACCTTTCCTCTCTTCTCTCCCCCATACCCCTCCTTGTGAACTCCGCTCTTCTACTAGCTTGCTCCTGCCTTTGCCCTTTTCTTCCACTGCTAACTTTAGACTTCGGTCCTTTCACCTTGCTACTCCTTATGCCTGGAACAAACTTCCTGGCTCTGTAAGTAGACTTCATCTCTGCCCCTTTTCAAACCTATGCTTACCGTTCCCTATTCTATCCTTATTCCTATCTTTTGTCTTATCTGTGTTGATTAGATTGTAAGCTCTGACGAGTAGGGAGTGTGTCTGTGTTTGTACAGCGCTGCTTATGCTATATAGCGCTTTATAAATGTTTAATAGTAGTAGTAGTAGTAGGTTGGTGGCATATTGTGGAGTGCTGGGTCAGTTACAAGTGGGTAGTTTTGGAGGGTAAGGCCAATTGTGGGGAGCAGCTTGGGGGGGGAGAGTAGAGAAAAGGGGAGAAGCAGTTTGAAAGGAATTTCCTAACTGCTGTGTTTAACTGTGTTTAAGTTTCTATGCTGCAGAAGTTAGAACTGCTTTTCTCATAGAAATGCATTAGGCTATTTTAGTGAGGGGGGGCTTGTTTCACTTGGAAACTCCCAGTATTGAATTCTATGTATCTTTTTTTTTTTTTTAAACTTAATAATTTTTATTATCATTCAACTCAACAGATACAAACCATCCATCATCCTAGTCCCCCAATCAACAACCTAATGATGGCACCCTTTACCCCCTCAATTCCTCTGCCCCCAAACTCCCCTCCATCCCACCTCCCGTCACATCCCCATACATCATTATCAACCACAGCCTCTTTCCCCACTGAACCCCCATTTACAGTAGTAATACCAATAGGATACATCAACAGCAACTGGCAACAATATCCACAATATCAACACTCTACACAGCTAACTCCACACCCCTATCAACCATAGGCCATACCCAGTACCTCCAGGTGGCCTGCGTCCCCCCTTACCCTCCTCTCCACCATCATTCATTCAGACCCAGGACCATCTCCCACCACCCCTGGGATGGGCTCGTCCCCTGACCACCCCCCTTCCCTACTTCCTCCCTTTACCTCCACTGCTTCTGCATCCATACGTGCCACCCCCTCTCTCTCCAGCTCTCATACTCTTGCCATATCTCCACATGCTTGGCTTGCTTATTTCGCCCACAGGTGCCCACTTTACTAACCTCCCAAATGAACTCTAACTTCCCAATGATTTCCCTCATCGTTGGTATGTCCTTATTTTTCCATTTTTGTAAGATTGCCAATCTAGCCGCCAGCACACAGTATCTTTGAAAAATAGCTAACCCCCCAACTCCCTTCCTCATCCCCCTCAGTCAGCATCAGCTGGGCAGGGGTAAGTTTTATCTGTATCCCTGTAACCGCTCTATAATAACCCTCTAACTCCCGCCACAGGGGCTGCACTTTTGGGCACCTCCAAACTATATGTAAAAGATCTCCCCACTCCCCACACTCCCGCCAACATCTACCCTCTCTCTCCGGATAGATGCGGTGCAGCTTAGTCCAGAGCATCCTGAGCCTAAATTTAAGACAATTCTCCACCAGGGCCGTTCCCCAGGCGAGCCTCTTCTCTCCCTCATAAATTCCCTTCCACCTCCCAGGAGCCCCCCAATTCCCCCTCCCACTGTTCCTGCCACCTGGTCTTACCCTCCAGCCGAGCATTCAGCAGCTGGTATAGTTTAGACCCCAGACCCTTCACTGAGTCTTGCTGGTCCATCAATTCCTCAAAGTCCGTTAGCCTGCCTTGTAGGTCCCTCCTAACCCCTTGCCCTTGCAGGTAGTACCACAGCTGCATATAAGCATAATATTCATTATCACTCAGTCCGTACTCCCTTTGTAGAGCTGAATAGGGCCTTAACTTCCCGGTCGCATCTAACACCTACCCTACCCTTTCCAGCCCCCTCACTGCCCACTTTTTGAAGGTCCCTCCCCATCTCCCCGGAGTAAAGCTACCCATGTTCTGCAGGTACGTCACCCGTGACATACTTTTCCCTTGCAGTAAGTATCCTTTCCATTTACCCCAAACTTGCAATGTTAATCTCCGTTGCGGATTCAGGTTCTGCCTTCCCAGCCCTTTCACCTTTCCTCCTCACACCACCGCCTCCAAACTTCCCCCCCTTCCTTCTCCATATGAACCCATTGCGGGGTTTCCCCCCTCTCTCTCCACACAAACAGGGCCCTGAGCTGTGCTGCCTCATAATACTTAACCAAATTAGGTACTCCCAACCCCCTTCCTCCTGTGGTCTAAACATTGTGAGCCTGCCCACTCTCGGCCGCTTTTTCTCCCAAATAAACCTCATTATCAGGTCCTGCAGCCCCTTAAGACATTTCCTTGAAACCTTACAAGGCAAAGCCATAAAGACGAACAAGATCCGTGGTAACACGTTCATCTTTATGGTAGCTATTCTCCCCATCCAAGACAGGTGAAGTCCCTTCCATCTGTCTAAATCTCTCCTTATCGCAGCTATCAGGGGTTTATAGTTCCAGTCCTGCACCTGGCCTATTGAATTGCCCAACTGTATCCCCAGATATCGAAAACTTCCCCGCACCCATTTAAATGGGAACGTTTCCCTCAACCTCTCCTCTAACCCCTTTGCCAGGTTAAAGCCCAGTATTTCTGTCTTGTCTAAGTTCAACTTATATCCCGACACCTCATTGTAGTGCCCTACCGCCCTTAGCAAGTTTTGGAGGCTGACAAAAGGGTACCCCAAAGTATAAATAACATCAGCAAAGAGTGCTACCTTACTTAACTGCCCCTGCACCTCAATCCCTCGGATATCCACCTGCCCTCTGATGTAATCCGCCAGCGGTTCTATAACCAAGGCAAACAGCAAGGGTGACAAGGGGCACCCCTGCCTTGTTCCTCTCCCCAACCTAAAGCTCTGAGTATCCCCCATTTACCCTTATCTGTGCCCTGGGACAAGCATATAATGCTCGTACCCACTTTAAAAATTGCTCTCCCACCCCTACTCTGTCCAACACCTGCAACATAAATCTCCATTCTACCCTGTCCAAGGCCTTTTCGGCATCCACCGTCAAAAAGACCGCCTCCCCCCCCCATTTCTTGCAAGGACCACATAACGTTCAGCAACTTCCGGATATTATCTCCTCCCTGTCTCTCTTTAATGAACCCCGTCTGATCCTTATGCACTAACTTCTGCATTACTCTCTGCAACCTAGCCGCCATGATCTTGGCCAACACCTTAGCATCCAAATTAATGAGCGAGATGGGCCTATAGGCTCCGCAGACAGTGTGATCCTTCCCCTCCTTTGGTATAATCGTTATACCTGCTTCCTCCATGGATCGGGGAAGTCCCTCCCCCCCGCAACACCCCATTGAAAACCTCCAACGATCCCCCTATCTCGTCTTGCATAACTTTTATAGAAGTTTGCTGTATAGCCATCTAACCCCAGTGCTTTCCCTTCTTTGAAGGATTTCACTGCTCCCTTCACCTCCTCATAGGTCACCGGTCTCCCCAACTCCTCCGCTTCGCCCTCTGTGAGTTTACTCAGATTACACTTCTCCAAAAACTCCTCGCCCTTCTTCCCGTCCCCTTTCACCTCACTACTGTACAGCTTTTCATAGTAAGCTACAAAGGCCTTCCTAATTTCCTCTGCCTTATACACCATTTCCCCTTTTTGGTTGCGCACAGCTCCGATCGGGGACCTCTGTTGCTGCGCTTTCAACCGGCAAGCTAACTTCCTCCCCCCTCTATTCCCACCTACATACCACCCCTGTTTCAATTTTGCCAAGGAGTGCGCTGTCTTCGCCGCCCGTAACTGACCCAGCTCTCCTTTCACCTTTAAACAGCTCCTGCAGCACCCGTGGTCAGCCCCTTCCTGATGTTTCCTTTCCAACCTCTCCACCCTCATCAGCAGTCCTCCTTCCACCGCTCTCTTTTTTTTCTTTTCCTGAGCCGCCATACTGATCAGATACCCCCTCACCACTGCTTTTAGCCCATCCCACACTATTCCCGTGGCCACCTCCCCATTCCAGTTGCACTCCAGATAGTCCCTAATCACCTCTTTGACTCTTGCCACATAGCACTTCTCATTCAGCAGTGATTCATTCAATCTCCAAAATCTCACCCCCTTATCTCTCTCCCCCAGATCAAATGCAATATGCACCGGGGCATGATCAGACCATGTGATATTTCCTATTTCCACTTCTTTTGCCTTGGACCCCCAACTCCCACTCACCCACAGCATATCCAGCCTGCTGTACATGTCATGTGCTGTGGAATAAAAGGTGTAGGTCTTTTCCCCTGGGTGCCTCACTCTCCACATATCCACCATGCCCAATCTCTCCTTTAACTTTAACAAACTTCCCTCCTCCACTATTGTCCAAACTTGGGTTCATCGTAATATTAAAATCACCCCCCATAATCACCGGTGTTGCCCCCATCCCTCCAGTTCTATCATGAGCCTTTCATAAAAAGCTTCTCTCTTTGTATTAGGCCCATAAATGGTAACTTCCCACACCTCCTCTCCTGTTAGTTTTATTTTAACAGCCACCCATCTTCCTTGGCGATCCCTCCGTTCCTCCACCACCGCATCTTTACATTTTTTCCCCTATCAAAATTCCCACACCCCCCTTCCTTGGTTGCTCCCTTTGACCAGCCAATAGGACTCTCGGGTAATTCCTGGTCCTTATCAGCCCTTCTTGGCCAACTTTCAGATGGGTCTCCTCTATGCATACCAGGTCCGCCCCCAACCTTATACCCTCCCGTTCCAGCAAGCGCCTCTTGCGCCATGTCTGCAGTCCTTTGGTGTTTACTGTTGCCATGATCAACTTCTCCCTCTCCCTGCCCCTATTGCCTTTCAGGCCTATGAATCCTTTCCCTTTCTCCCTCCCCCCTCCCCTCCTTCCCTACCTCCTCCTCCCCCCTCCCCTGCCTTCCACCCTCCCTCCCCTTCTCCCCTGCCTCGTCTCTAACCAGGCTGACCCAGAGTAGTGAGTCACCCGCTCTCCCCGACCCTCCCCCCCCAATCCCTCACCCAGTCCCTTCCAATTCCTCCCCCTCCCTTCCCTGTCACCCCTTTCCAGCCCCCCTCCTCTCCCCAAGCACTCCTCTCCCCCCTCCCCTTGCCCCTTTCTTCCCCCATACCCTCCCCACACCCCATTGCATTAACTGTACAGGTACTCCACCCCCCCCTTTGTCCTGTCAAGTGCGGCTGTAGTAGCCGCCCAGCTTCCATTCAAGTTCACTGTTCCTCGTCTCTTCACTCCTCTCCGCTGCGGCCTCCGGTGATCCCCGTCATCTTCTCTGGGTTGCTTTCGTTGTAATCCTCCTGACTTGGGTTTCCGTGCTCTGTCCTGCATCCCTTCCATCCACTCTGCTCGGGCTGCTGCTGCTGGTCCTTCCATGCCCGCCTCTTTTAGGGCAGCCCACGCTGCCTCCACCGTTTGTATTCTCCAAGTTCTGTCCCCCTTTGAGAAGGCCAGTCCAAAGGGATAAAGCCATCAGTATCTTACTTCCTCCTTCCTGAGGGTTTTAGTAATGGGGGTCAATTCCCTCCTCCGCTGCAAAGTTCCCAAGGAGAGGTCCGCAAATATGGCCACTGAATAGCCCTGCCATTTGAAGTTGCTCAGCCCTCTCATCTTAGCCGCTATCTTCTCCTTGACTTTATAGTCCTTGAGACAAATAATTATGTCTCTGGGCTGATTATTGTGCACTGGGCCCAGTGCTCTATGGGCTCTGTCCAGCTGTATATTGTCCCTCAGTTCCTCCTCACCTCCCTGCCTCAGGGCCTCTAGGCATACTGCCTCCGCTACCTTCGCACAGTCTCTGAACTCAGCCTCCTCCGGAACCCCTTTAATTCTCAAATTATTCCTCCGGGAGCGATTCTCCAGGTCTTCCAGCTTCAATGTGATCTTCTCCTTCCACCTCTCCTCTGCTTGCTGCTGGTCAATCCACTCCTGCTGCTGCTGCTCGAGCAACTCCAGGCGAGTTTCATGGTCTTCCAGCCTGGCTGCTACTTCTCCCACTTCCTCCTTCAGCGTGTTTGAGGCCCTCAAGCGCCGTTTTGGAAACTTGTACCTCTGCCTTGACCTCAGCGAACCACTGCTTCAGCTCCTCTCTGGTCACCGATCCCCAGCCACTGGGCTCCAAATCAGCCTCTACTCTCTCCAGGCCCTTCACAGTCAGCTCAGCTTGTTCCCGCCGCGTGGCCTCCGCACCAGCCATCTTGCCTTCCCCCGCCGACGATGCTGCCCCTGCAAAGGCAAATTCTCGCAGGTCCTCAGTTTTTTTTTTTTTTTTTCAGGTCGCCATTCTCCCCACTATCTCCATTGTCCACCCTCCGCTTCTCCTGCAATTGGGGACTTTAAAATCTCCTCTATCACTGGGGTCGGGTCGGAGCTCGCCGCTCACACGGCCATTCAAGCAGGTGACGTCACTTCCTCCCCTGAATTCTATGTATCTTTTCACCATTTTTTACTCCATGCCAAGTTTCATCCCATTCTCCAGGACCAAGCAGGAAGTCAGTCCTCACATATGGGTGTCATCGAAGCCGATGAAGCCCCAGCGGAGCATTTCCCCAGCTTTCTAAGAAAGCCTTTGGGAATGCAGGCACGCATGCGCGGTTCCCTTCCCGCCTAAAGGTGCCATCTTACCTCAGTCTCTTTTTTTCCGTGAAGCCCACCGGGCATGTGTCCAGTTTTTCCCAGTTAAAATTAGATTTTCAGCGATTTTTTTTTTTTTTTGCTCTTTTTCTACCGGTTCGACGCCGGTTCCCCTCCCGCTGGGTTCGGTACACCGGTATCGAGCCCGATTTTTCTTTTTCGGTTTTTGCCCTTCGTGGCTGGCGTTCGCGCCCTTTTTTCTCTTTTTCCCTGGAAGGCCGGTCCTTTGACCTCGCGGGGAATCTTTTTTTCCCCGATGGCTTCCAGTGGTTTTAAGAAGTGTGATCGGTGTAAGAAACTAATGTCTCTCACCGACACACACGACTGCTGCCTTCGGTGCCTCGGCCCCGACCACGATCCTAAGTCGTGCGGGGCTTGTGGGAAAATGTCTTCCAAGGCACTTCGAAGTCGCCAGCAGCAAAAGGAAAGGTTTTTCTCGGACTCGGCCTCCAGCCTGCCCCGGACCTTGTCTGAGGCCTCGACATCTCGGGATTCCGATCCCGAGCACCGTTGAAGCTCCTCGGACAGGGGGTCCCCCGACCGGGAACGCAAGAGGAAGAAACGGCTCGTGAGGGTGTCGTCGGAAGAGGTCCCTGGCTCCTCGAGGGTCAGGTCTAAGACCCCCCCGACCGTCGCCCCGGGCCGGTGGAACCGGAGAAACCTGCCAAAGTTCCTCGTGTGGAGCCGGAGTCTGCTGGACACGTAAGCCCCGTACTCCTCATGGACTCTCCTCCCAGGGAGCCGATGTCGGGCCCAGTGCCGCCAGGGCCCGAGTCGGTGGCTGCTGCATCTCCCGAGCTGAGTCTCAGGATGACAGCCTTGGCGAGCAGAATGTCTGCCTTCATGGAGCAGCAGCGGGCACTGATGGCCAGCCTGTCTGGCGCATCTGCCCCGACCACCGGGACATTGACGTCTAAGATGACACCGGAGACCGAGCCGATACTAGAGTCCATCGTGGCTCGGAGTCGACCTCGGTCGCGGTCTCCCTCGACTGCGGTCTCCCTCGACCTCCCGTTCGGGACCGAGGGCGTCGACGCCGGTGCTACCGGCGTCGGGGCGGGTGCTCCAGGGCCCCGCGGGGTCGGACCCCGACTCTTCCTCGGACGAGTCGGCTTGGGAGACGGAGGACGAGGAGTCTCCTGATACCTTTAAGACTCGGTGCGTCCCTTCAGACTCACTGCAGTCTGAGCCCCGGAGTAGGTCCCCTCCGGAGGACACCCGGTTCTTGGAGTTCATCCGGGATATGGCCACTGCCTTGGCTGTCCCGGCGGATCCCAAGGAAGAGCCTCGAGCTGAAGAGCTCGAGGCGCTGCAGTATGACTCTCCTCCGAAGGAGGCCTTTACTGTCCCGGTTCCTCTGATGCTGGAACGGCTCCTCTTCCGTATGTGGGAGGCACCGGCCTCGAAGCCGGTTCTTAGCAAGCGAGTCGATTCCATCTATCGACTTCGAAAGAGTCCTAGTTTTCAGAAAGCGCAGCTACCACACCATTCCATGGTTGTGGAATTGGCCATGCATCGTCTGAAAAGTCAGAAGATGCACTCCGCGGTGCCTCCTGGCAGGGAGGCCCGAAACCTCGATGGCGTCGGTAGAAAGTGTTTTCAGGGCTCGATGCTTGCTTGCCGTGTCCAGTCTTACCAGCTGTACATGGGCATGTACTTTCGGGATCTGGCCAAGGAGTTGGCCGGATTCTCTGCTGGTCTCTCCGGGGAACCCTTGCAGAGATTTAAGTCCTTGTCCTCGGGGATTCGGGACTGCTCGAAGTTCATGTCCCGTGCTGCCTACGATGGCTTCGAGGCTTCGGCCCGAGTTGCGGCAGCCGGCATTGCGGCTTGACGCCAGGCATGGCTGCAGTCATCGGACCTCAAGCCATGGGTTCAGGCCAAGTTGTTCGATGTCCCTTGCCGAGGTGAAAACCTTTTTGGCAAGCCCATGACCGAGAAGGCCGCTCAGCTCGAGACCGAGCACCAGGACAAGGCTGTCGAGGAAGACCTCTGCCCCTTCTCATAAAAAGAAGGGCTCGGGTAAAAAGCCCTTTTACCGGAGGAAGGGCACTGCCTACAAACAGTACCCTCAATATCAGGCTGCCCAAGCTGCCCCCCAGAGTCAGCAAGCCAAGGGCCAGGGTAATGGGCCCCGTAGGCAGAGGACCCCCAAGCCTCAGGCCCCTGCTACCAATCAGCAGGGTGGGGGTTTTTGACTCCTTGAGCATAGCCTCTCCTCCACTGCTCCCCCAACCCTGCACAGGAGGTCGTCTCGCCCTCTTTGCCCACCAGTGGCCCCTTATCACCAGGGACAGTTGGGTACTAGAGATAGTCCACAAGGGCTATGCCCTCCATTTTCACCAACTGCCACCCCCCCTACTTTTCCAGGGGAGCCTCCAAGGCCTCCCCTGCATACAGACCTTCTCTGTCAGGAGCTTCAGAGTCTGTTGTTGGACAAGCCGGTGGAGCCTGTGCCTCCCCACTTGCAAGGTCACGGGTTCTACTCCAGGTATTTCCTGGTGCCCAAAAGGACTGGTGGCCTTTGTCCCATTTTGGACCTCTGGAACCTCAACAAGTTCCTAGTGAAGGAAAAGTTCAAAATGCTTACTCTTGGAACCCTTCTGCCTTACCTACGGCAGGGAGATTGGCTATGCTCCTTAGATCTAAAGGATGCGTACACTCACATCCTCATTCATCCAGACCACAGAAAGTACCTGAGGTTCATTGTGGGAGGAAACCCTTATCAGTACAGAGTACTGCCTTTCGGCCTCACCTCCGCCCCCAGAGTTTTCACAAAGTGCCTAGCAGTGGTGGCGGCCTACCTGAGAAATCAGGGCATCTTTGTCTTCCCCTATCTGGACGACTGGCTCATCAGGGGTCAGACAAGCCAAGAGGCCAATCAGGCCACCCTCAGGACCATTGCTCTTCTACAACGTCTGGGGTTTGTCATAAACTTCGCAAAGTCCACTTTGCTCCCTTCCCAGAACTTGGAGTTCATAGGGGCAAGGTTGGACTCTCTCCTGGCAAAGGCATTCTTGCTAGAAGAGAGCCCAAAGGTTGATGACCTTGGCAAGTCAATTTCTCAGCAGGTCCCTGGTCTCCGCCAGGCTCTGCCTGAGACTTCTGGGCCACATGGCTTCAACAGTACATGTGACCCCCAATGCCAGGCTCCATATGAGGCCTGCACAGTGGTGCCTTCGGACTCAGTGGTCCCAGGCCACAGGCGGCCTCAAAGACAAGATAAGGGTGTCCAGACCATTCCTGCACTCCCTCAACTGGTGGCTGCACCCACCCAATCTACTGAATGGGGTGCCTTTTCAGATCTCAGGTTATACAGTAGTGCTGACAACAGATGCCTCCCTGCTAGGCTGGGGAGCTCATTGTCTGGGCAAGTGCACCCAGGGTCTCTGGTCTCCCTGGGAAGCTGCCCAGCAGATCAATCTCCTCGAACGCAGAGCTATTCGATTAGCACTCAAAGCTTTCACACCTGCCCTGGCTCACCAGTCTGTTCTGATACAGACAGACAACCAGGTTGCCATGTTTTATGTGAACAAACAGGGCGGAACTGGGTCAGGATCCTGTGTCGAGAGGCTCAAGACCTTTGTTCTTTTGCCCTCAAGCACAACATGCTTCTCAAGGTGGTGTACCTTCCAGGACAGGACAACTATCTGGCAGACAGATTGAGCAGAATACTGCGGCCCCACGAGTGGCAGCTGCATCCTTCAGTGGTTCAGAAGATCTTCCTGAAATGGGGCCTTCGCTTGATGGATCTTTTTGCCAGCCCAATAAACAAACAATTGCCAAATTTCTGCTCCAGGCAGCCGCATCCTCTGAGAATAGCAGTAGATGCTTTTCTGATTCCCTGGTCTCAAGGCCTCCTGTATGCGTTTCCTCCCACGCCCTTGGTGGCCCGAACTCTCTTCAAGATTCTTCAGGACAAGGCCTCGGTCCTGCTGGTTGCTCCCAGATGGCTGAGACAACCTTGGTTTCCACTTCTACTTCAACTGGCGGTGGATCCCCCGCTGCCTCTGGGCTTCCAACCCGACCTTCTCTCACAGGAACAGGGTTCCCTTCTGCACCCCAATCTCAAGTCTCTCAATTTGATGGCCTGGAGGCTGCAAGTGTAGTCTTGGCTCCCTGGGGCCTTCCTCAGGAAGTTGAGGAGGTTGTCCTAGCCTCTAGGAAACAGTCCACTAGGAAAACCTATGCTCTCAAATGGAAAAGGTTTTCTGTGTGGTGTCAGCTACGTACAGAGGATCCTTTCTCCTGTACTGTGCCAGTAGTCCTTCAGTACTTACTGCACTTGTCAAATCAGGGTCTTAAATCCAATTCTGTTCGGGTCCACCTCTCAGCTCTAGCAGCTCACCACTCATTGGTGGAAGGGCAGTCTCTCTCTGGTCACCCCTTGGTGTCCCGCTTTCTCAGGGGCTTGCTCTTGCTCAAACCTCCCATCCGTCGTCCTGCCCCTGAGTGGGAGCTGAATGTGGTCTCGCAGCAGCTGACTCGCCCACCTTTTTGAGCCGATGGCTACTTGTCCACTACGCTTCCTCTCCTGGAAGACACTCTTCTTAATAGCCCTTACCTCGGCTAGGCGAGTGAGTGAGCTTCAAGCCCTGGTCTGTGACAGACCTTACACCAGGATTTACAGGAACAGGGTAGTCCTCAGGACTAATCCAGAGTTCCTCCCTAAGGTTGTCTCCTCTTTCCACCTCAATCAGGAGGTGGTTCTTCCAACATTCTTCCCTAGGCCTCATGCTAGCTAGGCTGAAGCAGTTCTGCATACCCTGGACTGTAGGAGGGCCTTATCCTTCTACCTTGACCGTACGCAAGGGCATAGAAGGGCTACTCAGCTCTTCGTATCTTTTGACCCCAATAAGTTGGGGTTAACTGTGTCCAAGCGTACCTTGTCCATCTGGGTTGCTGACTGTATCACCTGGGCTTACAAGGCGGCTGACCTTCCTTTGCAGGGCAGGGTCACGGCCCATCGTGTCAGGGCAATGGCTCCCTCAGTGGCTCATCTCCGCTCTGTGCCCTTGGTAGACATCTGCAGGGCTGCAACTTGGTCTTCAAGCCAGACTTTTGCAGCCCATTACTGCCTGGAGAGGGAGTCCCGTAGGGACAGTGCTTTTGGCCAGGCAGTACTCCGGAATCTCTTTGAGGTTTGGGCAACTCCTGCCCTCCTGTCCTCTGTTGGGCTACCGGTGGGGGTTGTGTCCTTGAAAAGCCTTTCTTTGCAGCTGGAACTAGAGGGAGTCCTCTTTCAGCCTGGGTTCCTCGGTAGCCCTGAGCTAGGGAGTCACCCATATGTGAGGACTGACTTCCTGCTTGGTCCTGGAGAAAGAGTAGTTACTCACCTGTAACAGGTGTTCTCCAGGAGCAGCAGGAATCAGTCCTCACAACTCTCCCTCCTCTCCTTGGAGTTGCAGTTGTACATAGTTTATATTTTTCATTTTTTGTGTGCTGTTCTTAGCTATGTCATTTGACTGAGGTAAGATGGCACCTTTAGGCGGGAAGGGAACAGCGCATGCGTGCCTGCATTCCCAAAGGCTTTCTTAGAAAGCTGGGGAAATGCTCCGCTTGGGCTTCATTGGCGTCGATGACACCCATATGTGAGGACTGATTCCTGCTGCTCCTGGAGAACACCTGTTACAGGCGAGTAACTACTCTTTCTGTTACATTTTCTGAGACTTATTTTGCCCTCAGACAGACATTCTCAATCTCTTTTGTAAAATTCTTTCCATCTTCAGGCCTGCAAAACATGTAAATGTCGCTTTGTGGTATCTTAGTGCCACTGAATATCTGCAGGTGCCACTACTACATGCTCCGATGCTAACCGTTTAGCAATCCGGGGCATTCCGGGTTGGCATCCATTGCTAACAAGGCAGCGGCAATATTTAACTGCTGCTCAATTAGCGATATGTAGTGACAGTAAGGCGCAAGAAACCCTGGCCTAACTTTCGCTGCATAAGCTAACTGGGCAGTGGCTGAATATTGCCACTGCCTAGTTAGCTTTGCAGCAAACTGGGCAGCCTGGATATTTCATGCCAGAGCCCAGATATCGCCCTGGTATTGAATATCGGATTTTAAGTTCAGCGCCGGCAGCTAGTCACTTTCGCAGCGCTAGTTGCTGGCGCAATATCTGGCGCAAAATTTCTTCTTTTTAAGAAAGGTGTGATTTGCATAATGTTATAAGATAATTGGAGTGTTGAGAATGCCATAAATATAGAAATCTTAGTTTACCTTATTTTCCATACATGCTTAATGTTTCTGGATTGAACATATTAAGTTATTTAAGAGATGTGCTGGAAGTTCCAGAGGCCACACTGCCACTGCCCCTGATTAGTTCAAGCCTTTTTTCTTTCCAGTTTTGAAAATAACTGAGCTGATAAGATTTTAGAACATTTTTCTCAAGTCTTAAGACTTTATTCTTTGTTCAATGGATAGGACTACATTGTTGGTCTCCCTGGTAATTGAATCTGGTAAAAAGTAGCTTTTGTGTATTTTTCTAAATTTAGTGTAAAGTTCTAAGTATGTGCAGCCCTTCTGGCACACAGCTTTCTTCTCAGTTGCTCTGTTTTTTCCACTCTGCTGAAGGGTCTTCACCTCTGTGTTGTCAGATGTTTGATTTCTTTCTTAATTTTTATTTTTTTTGTCATATCACCAAAGTCAGTCAGGTTTCAGACTGTGTCGACAATGTGGCAGGATAATCCAGAATTTTGGCACTCATTGTAAGGGCCTAATCTGCTTAGACTCTAATCACAATCAAACTGAATTCAAATATTGTACTTGCATGGTTCCATAAGCCTGAACAGGACTGCATCAGCCATCGTGCAACCACTATGATACTGAGAAGAGAGTGCTTCTGGTACAGGAAGAAGAAAAGAGGTGGTCCTCTGTGCCTTGGTCAGCTGAGTCTGCACATCTGAATGATACTGCTTTTGGCAGACTTTCCATCTTCCACCCTGTGTAGTTTCAGAAGTCCAGCCACAACCATAGCTCCTTGCAGGTTCTGAGGCCTAAAGCACACCCACCTTCTGAATGCTCATAGTAACATAGTTTCTCCAGGACCAAGCAGGAAGTCAGTCTTCACATATGGGTGACGTCGGCGCCGACGGAGCCCCCGTGCGGAGCATTTCCCCAGCTTTCAAAGAAAGCCTTTGCGAATGCAGCACACTTGCGCGGTCCCCTTCCCATCCAAGGGTGCTATCTTGCTCAGGCTTTCTCTTTCCGTGGAGCCTGATGGTCGTGAGTTCGTGTCACCCGAGAAAAATTGATTTTTTTTCTGTGATTTTCATGTTATCTTATCCGGTTCGATGCCGGTTCCCCTTCCCGCCTGGGCTCGGTACACCGGTATCGAGTCCGGAGTTGTAATTTTCGGTTTTTGTCCTTCGTGACTAGCGTTCGCGCTCTTTTTGTGTTTTCACTGGCAGTTTGTTCTTTTGACCTCGCAGGGGCCCTTTTTCCCCCGATGGCTGCCAGCGGGTTCAAAAAGTGTGATCAGTGTAAGAAACTTATGTCTCTCACTGACACACATGACTGCTGCCTCCAATGCCTCGGGCCCGACCATGACCCGCTGCCCTGTGACCCGTGTGGCAAAATGTCATCAAAGGCGCTTCGGAGCTGTCAGCATCAACGTGAGAGAATTTTCTCTGACTCCATGTCCGGCTGGGCTCAGACTTCGTCAGAGGCTTCGACATCTCGGGAGTCTGACCCCGAACGCCTTTGGGGTTCCTCTGAAAGGGAGTCTCCCGGGAGCACCGAAGGAAGAAAAAGCTTGCGAGGGTGGCATCGGTGGAGGCTCCTGGATCCTCAAGGGCCAGGTCGCATAGCCTTGACCTCCGCCCCGGGCTTTGAGAGTTGGAGAGGCCTTCCAAGCTACCTCGTGTGGAGCCGGAGTCCCCGAGTCACGTAAGTGCGATTGTCCTTGTAGACTCTCCTCCAGGTGAGCCGACGTCGGGCCTGATGCCATCGGGGCCCGAGTCGGGGGCTGCTGAGTCTCCTGAGCTTGGACTCAGGTTGACGGCCTTAGAGAGCAGCTTGGCTGCCTTCATGGAGCAGCAGCGGGTGCTGATCGCCGGTCTGACCAGTGCATCTGCCCCGACCACCGGGACCTCGACGTCTAAGTTGACCCAGGAGACCGAGCCGATCCTCGAGTCGATGAAGTCTCGAATCAGTCCTCGGTCAAGGTCCCCCTCGACCTCCTGTGCGGGGCCGAGGTCGTCGATGCCAATACCCTCAGCATTCGGGGCAGGTGGCACCGAGGCCCACACGGCCGGAGCTGCTCGATTCCTCCTCGGAGGAGTCTGAGTGGGAGACGGACGACGAGGAGTCCCCGGACACCTTCCGGACCCTGTGCGTCCCTTTGGACTCACCAGAGTCCGAGCCTCGGAGAAGGTCCCCGCCCGGAGGATACCCGGTTTTTGGACTTCGTGAGGGACATGGCCAAGGTCTTGGCCTTCCCTGCGGACGCCGAGGAGGAGCCTCGAGCCGAGGAGCTCGATGCCCTCCAGTATGACTTTCCTCCGAAGGAAGCCTTTACTGTACCGGTTCCTCTGATGCTGGAATGGCTGCTCTTCCATATGTGGGAGGCACCGGCCTCGACGCTTGTTCTTAGCAAATGGGTCGATTCCCTTTATCGAGTCCATAAGAGCCCTGAGTTCCAAAAGGCGCAGCTACCGCACCACTCCATGGTTGTGGAATCGGCCATGCTACGTCTGAAGAGTCAGAAGATGCACTCCTCGGTGCCCCCCAGCCGGGAGGCCCGGAACCTGGATGCCCTCGGTAGAAAGTGCTTCCAGGGCTCTATGCTGTCTTGCCGTTTCCAGACCTACCAGCTGTACATGGGCATGTACCTACGAGACCTGGCAAAGGAGATTGCCGGGTTCTCAGCTGGCCTCTCCGAGGAACCTTTGCAGAGGTTCAAGGCTTTGTTAACAGGGATTCGAGAGTGCTCGAAGTTTATCCCTCGAGCAGTCTATGATGGCTTTGAGGCTTCGGCCCGGGTAGCCGCGGCCAGTATCGGTGCATGCCGTCAGGCCTGGCTACAGTCATCAGACCTGGAGCAATGGGTGCAGGACAAGTTGGTCAATGTCCCTTGCCGAGGTAAAAATCTCTTTGGTTAAGCCCATGACTGAAAAGGCTGCGGAAATCGAGACTGAGACTCTCACCAGGACAAGGCTGTCCAGGAAGACTTCTGCCCCTTCTCAGAAAAAGAAGGGCTCGGGGAAGAAGCCCTTTTTCCTGAGGAAGGGTGCTGCCCACAAATCCTACCCTCAATATCAGGCCTCTCCAGCTCCCCAACAGGGCCAGCAGGCCAAGGGGCAGGGGCGTGGGCCCCGTAGGCAGAAGACCCCCAAGCCGCCAGCTCCGGCTCCTGCACAGCAGGGAGCAGGGTTTTAACTCCCACAGCATAGCCGCTTCTCCACAGCTAGCTCCACTCAGCACGGGAGGTCGGCTGACTCTGTACGCCTACAGGTGGCCAGCCATAACAGTGGGATACCTGGGTCCTCAGCATAGTCAAGAAGGGCTACATGCTCCACTTCAACCAGATACCCCCCTCCTACTTTCCAGGCGAGCCTCCAAGACTCCCTCTGCACAGAAACCTCCTCCTTCAGTAGCTGGCAAGTCTTCTAAAGGAACAGGCAGTGGAACCGGTGCCTCACCACCTGGAAGGGTGAGGCTTCTACTCCAGGTACTTTCTGGTACCAAAAAAGACAGGAGGCCTCTGGCCTATCCTAGACTTGCGAAACCTAAACAAGTTTCTGGAGAGAGAAAAGTTCAAGATGCTTACCCTTGGGATACTGCTGCCCTATCTCCAGCAGGGAGATTGGCTATGCGCCTTAGACCTAAAGGATGCTTATACCCACATTCTCATCCATCCAGACCACAGACAATATCTCAGATTTGTGGTGGGAGGAAACCATTTTCAGTACAGAGTACTTCCCTTTGGCCTAACTTCTGCCGCCAGGGTTTTCACCAAATGCCTGGTGGTGGTGGCGGCCTATCTCAGAAATCAGGGAATCTTTGTCTTCCCATACCTGGACGACTGGCTTATCAGGGGTCAGTCTCTCCAGGAGGCCAGAGAAGCCACTCTTCGCACTATCTCTCTTCTTCAGCATCTGGGCTTTGTCATCAACTACGCAAAGTCCACTTTGCTCCCCTCACAGAACCTAGAGTTTATAAGGACAAGATTAGACACCCTGCAGGCAAGAGCTTACTTGCCCGAGGACAGGGCCCACAGGCTGATGTGCTTGGCCAGCCAGTTCCAAGGCAATTCTCAGGTCTCCGCCAGACACTTCCTGTGGCTCCTGGGTCACATGGCATCCACGGTACATGTGACCCCGAATGCCCGTCTGCACATGCGGGCGGCTCAGTGGTGCCTCAGAGCTCAGTGGGTGCAAGCCACAGGCGACCTCCAAGACAGAGTAAAGGTATCCAAACCGCTCTTGGACTCCTTACAGCGGTGGCTACGTCTCCCAAACCTCCTCAGGGGGGGTACCCTTTCAGGCCCCAGCACACACGAGAGTGGTGACTCCGATGCTTCCTTAAAGGGCTGGGGTGCACATTGCCAGGGCAGGTGCACTCAAGGCCTCTGGTCGTCTCGGGAGGCCACACAGCAGATCAATCTTTTGGAGCTGCGAGCAATCCACTTGGCTCTACAGACTTTTTTGCATGCCCTCTCTCACCAGTCTGTCTTAGTTCAGACAGACAATCAGGTAGCAATGTTCTATGTGAACAAGCAAGGGGGTACAGGATCCAGACTCCTGTGTCAGGAGGCACAGGTCCTTTGCTCCTTTACAGTCAAACAAGGCATGTTTCTCAAAGCAGTTTATCTACCTGGTCAGGAGAACTTCTTGGCAGAAGTAAGCAGGATTCTCCAGCCTCACGAATGGCAGTTGAATCCACTAGTGGTCCAGCAGATCTTTCTACAATGGGGGCTTCCATCCATCGATCTTTGCAAGTCCACTGAACCATCAGCTGCCCAGGTTTTGCTCCAGACAGCCGCATCCCCTGAGAATGGCAGTAGATGCGTTTCTGATCTCTTGGTCCTGTATGCATTTCCTCCCACACCACTGGTGGCCCGAACACTATTCAAGATTCTATGGGACAAAGCCATGGTCATTCTGGTAGCCCCCAGCTGGCCGAGGCACCCGTGGTTTCTATTTCTTCTGCAGTTGGCAGTGGAAACTCCATTCCCTCTGGGGTTGCAACCCGATCTTCTGTCGCAGAATCAGGGTTCCCTTCTGCACCCCAATCTCGGATCCCTCAATCTGATGGCCTGGCTGCTGAAAGGATAGTGCTAGCTCCCTTACTTCTTCCTAGGGAAGATGAGGAGGTGGCCTTGGCCTCAAGGAGACAATCCACCAGAAAGTCCTATGCACTCAAGTGGTGCAGGTTCTCAGTTTGGTGTGCTCAGCGCAGTGAAGATCCTTCTCCTGCCTTGTGCCAGTAGTGCTACAATACCTACTTCACCTGTCAGACCTAGGCCTTAAGTCCAGCTCTGTTCGGGTCCACCTCGGTGCTCTTTCGGCACACCACTCACCGATGGAGGGACAGGCTCTGTCGGTTCACCCCTTGGTGTCCCGCTTTCTCAGAGGCCTGCTTTTGCTCAAGCCTCCGATTCTTCCACCTGCCACTGAGTGGGATTTGAACGTGGTCTTGCAACAACTTACTCGCCCATCGTTTGAGCCGATGGCTACTTGCCATTTACGCTTCCTTTCTTGGACGGCGCTATTCCTGGTAGCTCTTACCTCAGCCAGACGTGTGAGTGAACTACAAGCTCTGGTTTCTGGTAGACCGTACACACGGTTCTATAGGAACAGGGTGGTCCTTCAGACTTATCCGAAGTTCCTTCCAAAAGTTGTCTCCTCTTTCCACCTCAACCAGGAATTGGTTCTTCCGACATTCTTTCCCAGGCCGCATACCAGCCGGGCTGAGACAGTCTTGCATACTCTGAACTGTAAGAGGGCGTTGTCCTTTTACATTGAACGTACACGGGAGCATCGAAGGGCTACTCAGCTCTTCGTCTCCTTTGACCCTAATAAATTGGGGTTACCTGTCTCCAAGCGTACGTTGTCCACTTGGGTAGCAGATTGTATCGCCTGGGCGTACAAGGCAGCCGACCTTCCCTTGCAGGGTCGAGTCACGGCCCACCGTGTCAGGGCGAAAGCCGCGTCAGTCGCTCATCTCCGCTCTGTTCCGTTGGCAGACATCTGCTGGGCCGCTACTTGATCTTCAAGCTAGACTTTTGCAGCCCACTACTGCCTCGAGAGAGAGTCCCGAAGGGACAGTGCTTTCGAACAGGCGATATTCCGTAATCTCTGAGGTTTAAGCAACTCCTACCCTCCGGCCCTTGTGTTGGGCTACCGTACAGGGGCGTTCTCAGAAGATATTCTTATCACAGATGCTGAGGCTCTTGAGAGGGAGCCATTTTTTCAGCTTTGGGTTCCCGGTAGCCTAGAGCTGGGGAGTCCCATATGTGAGGACGGACTTCCTGCTTGGTCCTGGAGAAAGAGTAGTTACTCACCTGTAACAGGTGTTCTCCAGGAGCAGCAGGAATCAGTCCTCACGACCCTCCCTCCTCCCCTGGAGTTGCAGTCATATACTTTATTTTGATTTTTGCTGTCTTTTAGCTATGTCATCAGACTGAGCAAGATGGCACCCTTGGGCAGGAAGGGGACCGCGCAGGCGTACTGCATTCCCAAAGGCTTTCTTTGAAAGCTGGGGAAATGCTCCGCACGGGGGCTCCGTCGGCGCCGATGTCACCCATATGTGAGGACTGATTCCTGCTGCTCCTGGAGAACACCTGTTACAGGTGAGTAACTACTCTAAATGACGGCAGATAGAGACCAGTATGTTCCAGCAAGGCGGCAAGAGTAGGTGCACTTGCCGCTCCAGGCAGGTCACCCCTCCCCGTGCCTTTGTTTAGGGGTATATCCACTGCTTCATGTAGGTCACCCCTATTTGTTGAGATATAAGAGATAGATAAGTTTATTTTTATTTTATCCTGTTGCTGTAAAGGGTTCCACTGTGTCTATCCCATGCCATTTTGAATTTTGTCACAGTATTTATCTCCACCAATTCCATTGGGAGGGTATTCCAAGCATCCACCACCATTTGAGTGACGAAGTATTTCCTGACATTACCTTTCAATTTACCCCCTTGCAGCTTCATGTTATACCCTCTACCCTTTTACAGCTTCCCTGTTTTTGGAAGAGGTTTATTTGTTCATTAATACTCTTTAAGTATTTAAAGGTCTGAATCATATCTCCCCTGTCCCTCCTCTCTTCTAGAGTGTACATATTTAGGTCTTCAAGTCTCTTTTCATAAGTCTTCTGACACAGGCTCTAAATTATTTTGGTCACCTTACTCTGTACCTTTTCTAGTCTTTTTATATCCTTTGCGAGATAAGGTTCCAAAACTGAACACAATATTCCTTGTAAGGCCTCACCAGTGACTTGTACAGTGGCATTAGTACCTCTTCCTTTCTACTGGTAATTCCTCTCTGTATGCAACCCAGCATCCTTCTGGCTTTTGCCACCACCTTGTCACACTGTTTCACCACCTTGAGATCCTCAGAAATAATTACGCCGCGGTCCTTCTCCTGGTCCATGCACACCAACCTCTCGCCCCCTATCACGTTCAATTCCCTTGGATTTCTGCTTCCTAAGTGTATGACATTGCACTTCTTCATATTAAATCTTAGCTGCCAAGCATTAGACCATTCTTCCAGCTTTAGTAGATCTTTCCTCATGTTCTCCACTCTCTCAGGGGAGTCCACTCTGTTGCAAATTTTTGTCATCTGCAAAAAGACTGACTTTTCCTTTCAGGCCTTCAGCAATATCTCTCACAAATATATTGAACAGTACTGGTCCCAGGACCAAACCCTGGAACACACCGCTAATCACCTTCCTTTCATCCGAGTGAGTTCCCGTTTTCCATTACCTTCTGTCATCTGTTAGTCAACCAATTTCTGATCCAGTTCACCTTGGGACCCATCCCCAAGCTGAGTTTATTGGTAAGCCTCCTATGAGGAAAAGTATCAAAGGCTTTGTTGAAATCCAGGTAGATGACATGCATCGCATGCCCTTGATCTAGTTCTCTGGTCACCCAGTCAAAGAACTCAATCAGATTTGTTTGGCAAGATTGTCCTTTGGTAAAACTATGTTGCTTCGGATTAGGCAGCCGTATGTTTCGAGAGAGTCCACTATTTGCTCTTTCAGGAGCACTTCCATTATTTTTCCTGCCACAGAGATAAGTCTTACCAGCCTGTAGTTGTCACTTCTTCCCTGTTACCAGTTTTGTGATGAGGTACCACATCAGCCCTTCTCCAGTCCTGTGGAACTTCTCCTGTTTCCAAGGATCAGTTAAAAACATCCTTTAAAGGCCCTGCAAGAACCTCTCTGAGCTCTTTCAGTATCCTGGGATGTATTCCATCCGGTCCCATGGCCTTGTCCACATTCAGTTTTGCAAGCTGTTCTAACACATCAACTTCTGTGAATGATGTGGTATCTACTTCTTTCCCATTTTTATATTTGGGAATCACAGGTGGTCCTTCTGCTCTGTTTTTACTAAAGAAAATCCTGGAGAAGTATTTGTATAGCTTTCACTTTTTCAATGTCACTTTCCACGAGTCCTTTCCCAGCACTTTTGGTACCTGCAATTCCACCTCTGATTTTCCTCCTCTCCCGAATATAACTGAAGAAAGTTTTGTTGCCACACTTCACATCTTTAGCCATCTTTTCTTCTGCCTTTGATTTTGCTTTCCTTATTTCTTTTTTTGACTCATTTAGTTTGATCCTGTATTCTTTTCTGTTTTCCTCTGTTTGCGAACTTCAGAATTTTGTGAAAGCTGTGTTTTTTGCCTTTATTAGAGCAGCCACTTCTTTTGAGAACCAAATAGGTTTTCTTTTCCTCTTGTTTTTATTTACTCCCCTTGCATAAGTATCTGTTGCCCCTTTTATTGCCTCATTTAGTTTAGCCCATTGCAATTCCACTTCCTTATCCCCCTCCCACCCTTCCAACTCCTCCTTCAGGTACTTGGCCATTTTACTGAATTCAGTGTTTGAAGTCTAGGACTTTGAGCTTGCTGTGATTGGACTGCACCTTGACTTTTATCTCAAACCACACCGTATGATGATCGCTGCTGCTCACATGGGCAACCACCTGGACATTTGGCACTCTGTTGGTGAGCACTAAATCCAGCATTGTGCTTTTCCTGGTCAGTTCCATCACCATTTGTCTAAGTAATGCATCTTGGAAGGCATCCACAATTTTTTTTTTTTTTTTTTTTTTTACTTCTTTCCAGATTTGCAGAAGGAATACTTCAGTCCACATCAGATAGATTAAAGTCACCCAATATAATCCCTTCCAAGTGCATGAGAATCGTAGACACATGTGCTGAAAATCCTCAATGACTATCTCTCAAACACAAACCTGCACAGTTATCTCCAGCTGTAGGTGCTGTGTGAAAGCATCGGTGCCAAGATCCTGACTCAGCACAGTCTTTAGAGCACAAGTAAATCGCAGACTGGTTACAGTAGACAGACTTGCAGAAGATCTTTTCTGCACTGATAGCACAGTTCCAGTCCAGGATTTTTCTACCTTTCTGGTCTTCAGACCTCCTCTGAGATAGTCGACCCCAATTCTAGTAACAATTGCAGATGACTCCTGTTTCTGTTTTGCTACCCCTTCCAATACAACTTGTTCCTGTGAAAGTTATTTAATGATTTTTAACAGATATTGAAAAGACCTGCCAAATGTTTGGTATGAACACTGCCATCTCAATCCACTGATGTAATTCTGGCGCAGAAACGTTTACACTTTCCAAGACCCTATAGTCTCTCTATCGTGTACTTCAGATTCAAAGCTTGAGGCTTTGCATTCATTGCTGCTTTCCTCCTCTGGCTCCAGCATCTTACAAAGTAGGCTGCAGAAATTAAATCTGGATGTCATCCCTCCTGAATCTTCTCTGGAGGTGGAGGAATATTTCAATGGGAATGTCATCTGGTCCATCTCCACCTCCATCAAGGAGTGAATTTAATGAGGATATTTTCTTACCTGAGATTCATTCAGCACATGGCAAAAGAGGTACCTTTCCCATTTCAACAAAAAGTAGTGCCATGGGCAGATGTCTTTGGATGCTTGAAGTTTATAGAGGTTCCAAAGGCCCTGTTGGAGTACCAGTTCATGGACTTCAAGACCAGCAATTTTGTATGCGGCAAACTGCTTACCATACAACCTATCTTCAAGAAGCCTGATATCAAATATAAGGTCCAGCTGGCACCTGGTTTCAATAAATTCCAGCTCTTGCACCACCCCTTGTCACGCCCATAGCCCCTTACATATGTATGGAGGGGCGTGCTTGTTATATAGGATTCAGAACTTTGGCAATGTTCCAGACTGACTATCTTGCAAAGGATTATGGTAATGGTAGTCCAGTCATCCGGTGCTTGCCTTTGAGATAAATGAAGACTATGGTAGTTGGCTCGAGTGTTAAGGCAATGACAGAATTTATTTGAGGTAAATCAAAATGCACACAAATTCACTTGGTAACACCTTAGGATGTCTTCTCCAGGATTTATATTCACCATAACAATACAACTGAAAGCTTATGCAAGTAACTTGTAAAGTCCATTAAACAACGGAAAGTCTTTCTCTCGGCCACAGCTGACAAACCTGCTCAGCAATGCTATGTATAGCAAATCAAAAGTAAAAGCTTCTTCACAAAACAGCTTTTCTTTTCCACATTCAAAGAACTTTTTATATCCCATGTGTGCACAGCCCAAGCTGTGCTCTGCCTTGATGTCAGCTGGGTAACCAGCTTCAGTCAACAGCTTTTCACATTCTCTGCACAAGTATTTCACTTCTCCCAAAACCTTCTCTCTTTCCACACAAGCTTTCTGGTGTGCCAGTTACTAGAACATTTCCTTTTCTATTTGATCCACTTTCAGGATTTCTTTGTGCTAGCAACTTTGCATAAAGAACAGTCCATGAAAGAATCATCTTCCTCTGGAATTATATCTTGTTCTTCTATCTGCATGGGTTCTATATCAGGGTCTGGCTCAAAGGGTTTTACAGACTGACCTCCATTAGGACAGGAACTGTTTCTAAGCACTTTGGACGTTTGTCTAACCTAGAGCAATGCAAAGTTCATACCTGAGTTAAAGCTGGCATTAGGCTGTCCTCTTAGATACTCTGGCCAGTATGCATTTGAACTTTTATAACCTGTCCTCTAGTCTGTATTTCTGGACCTCAGGGCATCTGCTCCATACTTCTTCCACAAGGTATTCGTGTTCCTTCTCCCTTCAGCTGCTTCTGTCCTCTTACTGGCTGCTTTAGGGTTCCTAGCTGAAGTTCTCCAAACCCCTGGATTTCTCAAATCCCTTGAAGCTGGCTTCTCACAGGAATCTCTCCAAGAACACGAATCTCTCTGAGCTCCTCTCTCCTTCTCCCTCTTCTCCCCTCTTTCTGAATATTCTGCTCTAGTTTTAAAGGTCCCAGTTTCCAGCCCCTCCCTTTCACTCCTCAGTTGTTGGTGGTCAAACTCCCTCCTGGCAGCTGAGTAATTAGGAGTGACGTAAGGGTTTCTCAATCTGGGCTTATACGCCTCATTTCCACTGGGGGCTTTCTGCAGGCCATTGCAGCCTGGAATAACCTGTCTTTTAGGAAAACATGCAGTTTTATTCCTCTGACCTGACAAAACAGGTCCCTTGATTAGGGTAAATTCCTTTCCTTTGTCACTATTCTCTGGGCTCTGATAAGCTTCCTTATCACACCCTTCAGGGCTGTGGCAGCCATGAAGAAAGTAAAAAAAAAATATATAGGGAGTTCTCCCAGTACTTCTCTTGGTAAATGTCCATGTCTCTTGGAAGGAAGTGTTCTAGAGATGATGCTATCTTACCTGCATTGTAGTTCATCAACATTACATGGTGCATACAGTCTTTCAGAAGGTACATCTTTCTCATTCAGCTTCTCACCACAAATAGAGACTCTGTCTCTATTCTGGTAGAGGTGATAAGTATGGAACTCATATGAACAGTGTGTGACATATTCAACACTTCCTTAAGAATTTCAGCTTCAGCCATTGTCATCAGGCATCTATCTTGGTTTCATGCTTCCATCCTACATGAGGGTGTTCACAGCAGGCTGGGTAGATGCTTCATGCACTTGGAGGTTTATTTTTTGGAGGAAAAAGTGAAAAAGAGAGGGATTATCATTCAGAACTACTGCTCTACTATACAGTATCTGTTTGCTGTTATGCCAATGACTATTTCTTCCTCCAGATGTACAAGTTTATTTCAGTACTGCTAAAGTTACTACTTCAGAATAACCTTCTTGCTGTTCCAGCGGCAACCTCTATAGGTGCAGCATCTTTATTGTCGGGACTACAGAGGCATCGCATACATTGGTATCATTTTCTTTGACATTGATACAATTTTAAGCCTACTTCCCATTAGGGGAGTAAGAACGTCAAATGTGATAATACAAACTTGTCATGCGATTCAATGAACTATCAACTAGCACGCTAACAGTGGCTAGCTATAGGGCCCCCCCCCCCATATTTCTTCTCCCTCTATCTCCCAACTCCTTCTCTGTCCTGCTCTCCCCCTGTCTTATCACACCTTCTTTTCTCTCAGGGGGTTTCATAGTCCCTTCATGAATTTATCCCACAGGTCCTGGTATTTAGGGAGGTCTTGGACCTTCATGTCATGTGTTCCCACTCCGCCAGTTCTCACATGTAGTTTAGCTATTGTGATCCCTCTGGTGCCACTAGTGCAAGCCACTGATTTAATATTGTTTTCTTGGCCTCCATTAGAGCTGCTCTTGTGAAACGTTTCTCCTCCACGCCCACCCCTCTCTTCCTCAATAGTGTACCATCTCCTAGCAGGAAAGCAGCATATGTCCATTCCACGTGTTCTCCTATCACCCTGTGTATATGTGTCAGCACCGTTTGCCAGTAAAGGTGCAAAATCCTACATTCTATAAATGTGTGTATGATGGATCCGCTATGGGCTTGACACCCCAGGCATTTGGGGCTATCCCATATTTTCAGCCTTGCCTCCCTCTCTTTAGTGATATATGCAGGGTGTAGTATTTTATATTTTGGAGTGGAGGAGTGGCCTAGTGGTTGGGGCAAGGTACTTCAGGCCGGAAGGTCGGGGGTTCAAATCCCACTAGAGGACAGTAACCTTGGGCCAGAAGTACTGGGGTTTCTAGTCCCACAGGTGCTCCTTGTGGTCTTGGGCAAGCCACTTAACCCTCTATAGCCCATGTTCCCTGTAAAATAGTTATCTCCAAGTTATAATGCCCTGTTCAATGTAATTTCAGTTTGTTCAATGTAAACCACACTGATGCAGAATAGCGCGGTATATAAGAGAATGTAAATAAATAAAATATTGTACCTCTTGTAGGGTTGTTCTTTGCTTATCTGTGAATTCACCACTGAAGCACCCCTGGAGGGTGGCATGATCCACCTGCTCCCCTAATTCCTTCGTCCAGAACTTGGTAAGTGTTTCTTCCCAGTCCACCTGTCGCTGCTCCCTTCCCAGCCGATACCAGCACGAGAGGTGGTTCTGCTTTCCTGTGGTGTTCAAAAAAACACTTGTCGACCTCATTGAAACCCACCCTTTCCTCCCCCCTCCCATCTCCCTGTGTATTGGCGAACCTGTAAGTATGTCATAAGATGTTTGTTCGGTAGCCCTCATTTGTCCTTAAGCTGCTCAAACCCCTGGCCCCCCTAACTCCAGCAGCTTGCCCATGTATTTGCATCCCTTTAAGGCACATTGATCGAACGCTGATCTTCCATCCCCTGGAGCAAACTCTGGGTTCCCCACCAACCCATCATAAGGTGACCTCCTCTTTCCTTCCCCCACTCTCGTTCGCCACCAAACCAAGGCTTCCCTTGGGGGGGGGGGGGTTGGAGGGAGAACCATCTGTCACCTTTCTCCCTTCTATGCCATTCTTTACCAGTCTGCATCAAACTAAGCTGAAGCCCCTATAAGCTCTTATCAAAGAAGCCTGTGGGGATATAGCACTCCCCTCCACTGTGTAGCTTATACACCCATCTCATAAGTGCTGCTACATTATATAGGCATATGTTGGGTTGGCCCACCTCCCCCCTTTGTTTTTTGACCACCCCTAGTTTGGCATAGCTGATCCTTGCCCCTTTCCCCTTCCACAGAAATGCACGAAGCATGCCTTTGCTCGCTCTTCCTGCCCCTTGACCCAGAAGGGTATCTGGAGCGGATACAGGATGCGGGGTAACGCTACCGTTTTTACCAGTGCTACCCTCCCAGAGAGCGATAGGGGGAGCTCCCACCTGCGCTCGCATAGGTCTTTCATTCCCGTTACTTTGTTATGGATATTTCTTTCATACACTTTTTGGGGTTCAGTGCAGAAGTATAAGCCCAGGTATTTGAGGTATTTACCCACCCACGTCAGCAGGAAGTTCCCTTGTCCTTAGCATGGATAGTCCCGTGAGGCAGCCATGACCTCCGATTTCCCCCAATTTATCTTAAGGCCTGAGAAAACTCCAAAAGTTTTTATTGTGGCCATAACCCTTTCTGTTTTTTCACTGGCCTGGCTGAGGAAAAGAAGCATATCATCCGCGAATAGGTTGATCTTGTATGTCACGTAAAGAATGGTCTGTTCTTGAACGTTGAATCACTTCACAAAATAACACTATTACGTTCAGTGAAACATAGAGGGAATTATTCCCATAAATTAATACTCTTTCTTTTCCTTATTCAACAGTGTAGCAATTTTCTCAATGTCTACCGGGAGGTCTCAGACTTACAGTGGCACCGATTTTAAAGACTTAAACGTCTGTATAGAAATTTTTGTGCCCGATCGCATCAATGACCTCCACGATAGCAAACTAAAGCACATAAGCTTAGCAATCGTGATTTGACACTCTTAGTTCTCCATATTAATATGGCTCAAGAATATATTGTTTAACTCATGTAATTCACCATATTAATATATAGTCCATTAACGCTAATACTTATGGCTGTCAATCTTAATGACACTATTGAATGATCCCAATGCTTTCCCCCAGCGCCTTCGTAGCGTTTCTCCTAGTAGGGTTCCTCAGGGGATCAATTTTAAATCCTGCATTCAAACAAAATAAAACATAGAATCATTCCCAACATACAACTTTCCTCTTCTTCTTCTAAAACCTTAAACAGCTAACAAGACCAAAACCCTTAAATACTCACAGAAATGCTGCCTGCGTCTAAGACAGAATATCTCCTCTGTTTTCTAACAAATACTTTTCAGCTCTCAAAAGCAAAAAGACGCTGCGCATGCGGTCTATTACTTCCAGATTCATTTTTAAAGGCGTAACATAGTGTGACGTGATAGACTCCTCCCCTTTGTCAGAGTTCTAATCTCTAAAACCTCTCCTTAAGGAACTAGCCACCTCACGAAAGTGAAGTTGCCCCGCTATATATTTAAACCGCAACATGACCTCCAATAACTCCATTAACTACTCTCTATAACTTCTGACCATCTGAATGCGTCAAGAGATAATCCAAAAAAGATTAAAATCATATACATGCCGCCCAATCTATCATCGCATTCAATCCATTGGGTTTAACGGTATTTAATTTATAAATCCACCTTTGTTCTCTCTGAATTAGAACTTGATCGGGAGTTCTATCCCCACTACCACGTTCAACCTTATCTATGCAGAAACATACCAATTGCTCGAAACAGTGCCCTTTATTTAGACAGTGTTGAACTAGTGGGGCTGCCAGTGTTCTGTACCTTAGCTTGCTCCTATGCTCTCTCATACGCACCCGAAAGGTGCGAAGCGTCTTACCTATATATAGGAGACCGCATGGGCATTGCACTGCGTATACTACCCCCATGGAATCACAGGTCGTAGAAAATGATAACGTATTATCTACTTGATGATGTGTAAACGTCGTTATTTCCAAGGTAATTTCACAGATGTCACAGGACCCACAGCGTCTTTGCCCTTTCTCCCCCGTTTCTCCCTCTAATCTAAAGGAATTTAGAAAAAAATTAAAAACTCACTTATTCATATTACACTACAATACACCCTCAGAACAGAATACTCAAATAGATACAGGCTAACATTTATACATTATTATTACATACTCTATTTTCAAAATAAATATCACTAATACACTATTAACCATACCACACTCTCATTCACATGATGATTATAGATTTAAACTAACAATGTATATATGTTCTAATATGTTATACCTTTAATGTTACAACATTCCTTGTAAATTATAATTATCTGTTCTATGTAAACTGACTTGGTATATTACATACCAATTAACCTACTGTTCCATGTAAACCGCACTTGATACTAGGGAAAGAGCGGTATATAAATAACTGTTAAATAAATAAATAAATAAAATAAATCTAGGTAAAACTGCGGGGCTCAAATGTTCCTTCAAGTTACGATGCCTTTGCCAGACGCACCTTATTTTCTTCCCCGCTAAGCCCGGTACTGTTGTCAATACATTTTTATGTTTTTGCCAACTACGTTGAATACCTTGGCTTAATGGAGAAAACTTTGTTATTAAATGAACACTGTCATTATCATTGCTCTTCCTATTATTTGACAAAGCAAGAAGTAAACTTATATTGTTATAAAGAGCTCTACGGTATGCTTGTTTAACTACCTTACATGGATATATCCTCTCAATAAAATTTTTTATCAATTGTCGTGATTGTAATTTGAACTCTTTATCACTCGAACAGTTCCTTTGAAAACGGATGAAATGTGAGAATGGAAGACCTTCTTTTAATGGTCTGGGATGCGCACTGCAATAATGAAGGAGCGTGTTTCTATCGGTGGGTTTCTTGAATACAGATGTCACCCATTGCCCCCTCCCCCTGGTGATGTTAACATTGAGGTAAGTCATCGTATCTTTATGGTAAGCAAATGTAAATTTAATATTGCTGTCTAACTGATTGATCCATTGAAAAAATGAAAGTAACTCTCCTTCGGACCCCTGCCAAAGCAGGAAGACATTGTTTATGTATCTCTTCCACGTTATGGTGTTAGAGACATATGGGGAGCTGCCTAACCAACGATCTTCGAAGCCTGCCATATAAAAATTGGCTTTTAAGGGAGCCCATATAAAAGATCTGACGACATCAGCACTGCTAAATAAACTGATCTCCAAAAAAGAATTTAACTATTTGAATGTCACATCTCCTACAGTGGCTAAGTTTTATCTTGTGCCAAAGATACACAAGAGTTTAGTTCAACCCCCTGGTAGACCTATTGTATCTACCAGGGGCAGCATGCTTGAGCCGCTATCCACTTATGTGAATTCGTTTCTGCGGCCATTGCTACCTAAGATACCTGCATATCTGAGAGATACTACTAGTTTTTTGTGTATCTTGAGGGATCTCGACAGCTGGGCAGACAATATAGATGTCATTCTTGTCACGATGGATATAGTTCGCTCTATACTAATATCCCTCAAAGGGCGGCTTTAGGAGTAGTGAGAACTACATTACTAACCAGAGGGGATCTCTCAGAGAATATGATAGTATTTTTAATGGAGCTAGCACATCTAGCTATATACAACAACTATTTTTCTTTTGAGGGAGAACTCTTTAAGCAGATATCAGGAGTGGCTATGGGAGCGTCATGTGCTCCCTCTATAGCCAATTTTTATATGGCAGGCTTCGAAGATCGTTGGTTAGGCAGCTCCCCATATGTCTCTAACACCATAACGTGGAAGAGATACATAGACGATGTCTTCCTGCTTTGGCAGGGGTCCGAAGGAGAGTTACTTTCATTTTTTCAATGGATCAATCAGTTAGACAGCAATATTAAATTTGCATTTGCTTACCATAAAGATACGATGACTTACCTCGATGTTAACATCACCAGGGGGAGGGGGCAATGGGTGACATCTGTATTCAAGAAACCCACTGATAGAAACACGCTCCTTCATTATCGCAGTGCGCATCCCAGACCATTAAAAGAGGGTCTTCCATTCTCACAGTTCCTCCGTTTTCAAAGGAACTGTTTGAGTGATAAAGAATTCAAATTACAATCACGACAATTGATAAAAAATTTTATTGAGAGGGGATATCCATGTAAGGTAATTAAACAAGCATACCGTAGAGCTCTTTCTCCAGGACCAAGCAGGAAGTCAGTCCTCACATATGGGTGACGTCGGCGCCGACGGAGCCCTCGCGGAGCAATTTTCCCCAGCTTTCACAGAAAGCCTTTGGGAATTGCAGCGCGCATGCGCGGTCGCCTTCCCGCCCAAGGGTGCCATCTTAGCCAGTCTTCTTTTTTCCGCGGAGCCCTACAGACGTACCCGTCGTGTCCCCGCTAAAAAAGTTGATTTTCGTGAGTTTTACTCGTTTTTCAATTCGGTTCGACGCCGGTCGTTTTCCTACCGGACTCGCGACGCCGTTGCGAGTCCTTCCCTTATTTTTCGGTTTTTCTGATTTTAGTCAGTTTCATTTTCGTTTTTTCCCTGGCAGCCCGGTCCTTTGACCTTGCAGGGGCCCTTTTTCCCCCGATGGCTGCCAGTGGTTTCAAGCGGTGTGGTCAGTGTGACAGAAATATGTCACTCACTGACACACACGATAATTGCCTCCGCTGCCTGGGCCCGGATCATGAAGAAATGATCTGTGGAGCCTGTGGCAAAATGTCCTCCAAAGCGTTGAGGAGTCGGCGGCATCAGTGGGATAGGATCTTCGCTGACCCCAGCCGTACCCGGACCTCGTCGGAAGCCTCGGCATCCAGAGGCTCCAGCTCTGAACATCGCCGAAGCTCCTCCGACAGGGGTTCTCCCTCCGGAGACCATCGACGGAAGACAAAACCCGCGAGGGCGGCATCGGTGGACGCTCCTGGCTCCGCGAGGGCCAGGTCGCATAGCCCCGACGGCCGTCCCGGGGGTTTGGAGAAGGAGCACCTCCCGAAGCGACCTCGCCTGGAGTCGGAGTTGCCTGCTCGGGTAAGTCCTGTGGTCCTTCTGGACTCGCCTCCGAGAGGTCCGACGTCGGGCCCGACGCCGTCGGGGCCCGAGTCGGGGACTGCTGGGTCACCTGAGGTCGGACTCAGGTTGAAGGCCTTGGAGAGCAGACTATCTGCTTTCATGGACCAGCAGCGGGCACTGATCGCTAGCCTCGCTGGCGCCGCTGCCCCGACCGCCGGGACGTCGACGTCTAAGTCGACCCCGGAGACCGAGCCGATCCTCGAGTCCATGCGAACTCGAGTCGATCCTCGGTCGAGGTCACCCTCGGCCTCCCGTTCGGGACCGAGGTCGTCGCCGCCGACTCCCTTGGCGTCGGGGCGGCCGACGCCTCCGCCTGCCCGAGCCGACCCCACTGATTCCTCCTCGGAGTCGGTCTGGGAGTCTGAAGAGGAGGAGTCACCTGATTCCTTTCGGACTCGGTGTGTCCCCTCGGACTCACCTGAGTCCGAACCTCAGAAACAGTCCCCTCCGGAGGATGCCCGGTTCTCGGACTTCGTCAGGGATATGGCCAAGGCTTTGGCCTTCCCGGCGGATCCCGAGGAGGAGCCTCGAGCCGAAGAGCTCGACGCCCTTCAGTACGACTCTCACGCCCGGGAGCACTTTACTGTACCGGTGCCTCCCATGCTGGAACGACTACTCTTCCGCATGTGGGAGAGTCCGGCCTCGTCGCCGGTATTGAGCAAGCGGGTCGATTCCATCTATCGAGTCCGCAAGAGTCCTGGCTTACAAAAAGCACAGCTACCACACCATTCCATGGTAGTGGAATCGGCCATGCATCGGCTGAAGAGCCAGAAAATGCACTTCTCGGTGCCCCCTGGCAGGGAGGCCCGTAACCTGGATGGCCTTGGTAAGAAGTGTTTCCAGGGCTCTATGCTGGCTTGTCGTGTCCAGACCTACCAGCTATACATGGGCATGTATCTCCGAGACCTGGCTAAAGAGCTAGCCGGATTCTCTGCTGGACTGTCCGAGGAACCTTTGCGGAGGTTCCTAGCCTTAACATCTGGTATTCGGGAATGCTCCAAATTCATGTCCCGAGCAGCCTATGATGGCTTTGAAGCATCGGCTCGTGTGGCCGCAGCCGGCATCGGTGCCCGCCGACAGGCTTGGCTTCAGTCGTCTGACCTTGAGCCTTGGGTGCAGGACAAGTTGGTCGATGTCCCCTGCAGAGGTGAAAACCTCTTTGGCAAGCCCATGGCTGAAAAGGCTGCACAAATCGAGACGGAGACTCTCACCAGGACCAGGCTTTCCAGGAAGACCTCCTCCCCTTCCCAGAAAAAGAAGGGCTCGGGAAAAAAGTCCTTTTACCCGAGAAAGGCGGCTGCCTACAAACACTACCCCCAATATCAGGCCCCTCCAGCTCCCCCACAGGGTCAGCAGGCCAAGGGACGGGGTAACGGGTCCCGTAGGCAGCAAGCCCCCAAGCCTGCACCACCAGCCCCTGCTCAGCAGGGTGGGGGTTTTTGACTTCCTCAGCATAGCCTCTCCCCCTCAGCTGGTCCCTCCCAGCACCGGAGGCCGGCTGGTTCACTTCGCCCACAGGTGGTCCAACATCACTTCAGATGCATGGGTGCTTCAAGTCGTGCGAGAAGGATATCTTCTCCACTTCCATCAGGTCCCTCCCTCTTATTTTCCGGGAGAACCTCCGCGACTCCCTCTGCACAGGGACTTACTCCTTCAGGAGTTAGCAAGTCTTCTTCAGGACCAGGCTGTGGAACCGGTGCCCCACCACCTGAGAGGTCAAGGCTTTTATTCCAGGTATTTCCTAATACCAAAAAGGACAGGAGGCCTAAGACCCATCCTGGACTTGCGCAACCTCAACAAGTTCCTTGTGCGGGAAAAGTTCAAGATGCTTACCCTTGGAATCCTTCTGCCCTACCTCCAGCAGGGAGATTGGCTATGCTCCTTGGATCTAAAGGATGCCTACACGCACATCCTCATCCACCCAAGCCACCGCCAATACCTAAGGTTTGTGGTGGCCGGAAATCACTACCAGTACAGAGTACTGCCCTTTGGCCTATCCTCCGCACCGCGAGTCTTCACAAAATGTCTCGCGGTGGTGGCGGCCTATCTCAGGCTTCATGGCCTCTATGTTTTTCCGTACCTCGACGACTGGCTCATAAGAGCGTCGTCCCCTCCGGCAGTCACCAATGCCACACACCGCACGGTGACTCTTCTGCAGTACTTGGGCTTTGTCATAAACTTCGCAAAGTCCACTTTGCTCCCCTCACAGGATCTCGAGTTCATCGGCGCAAGACTGCACACTCCTCAGGCTCGAGCTTTCCTGCCTCTCGACAGGGCTCAACGGCTCATGGACCTAGCCGGCCGTTTTCGCAGCCAGTCCCTGGTCTCCGCCAGGCGCTTCCTGAGATTGCTCGGCCACATGGCTTCCACCATCCACGTGACCCCCAATGCTCGCCTGAATATGCGGCCGGCTCAATGGTGCCTTCGCAAACAGTGGCAACAAGCCACCGGCGGCCTAGCCGACTTAGTGCGCCTCTCCAGTCCGCTGACCTCTTCCCTACAGTGGTGGCTTCATCGGCCGAACCTAGTGCTCGGAATGCCTTTTCAGTCGCCTCAGCCGACTCAAGTGCTGACGACCGATGCTTCCCTCCTGGGCTGGGGAGCTCACTGCCAGGGGGCATGTACTCAAGGTCTCTGGACCGCGTGGGAATCTGCTCAACAGATCAACTTCCTGGAGCTCAGAGCTATTCGTCTGGCGCTCAAGGCTTTCTCCCACCTGACTTCTCACCAGTCCGTCCTTGTCCAGACGGACAATCAAGTTGCCATGTTCTACGTGAACAAACAGGGCGGCACGGGCTCCTTCCTTCTCTGCCGAGAAGCTCAAAAGCTCTGCTCTTGGGCCATCAGTCACGGCATTCTTCTCAAAGCAGTTTATCTCCCAGGCCAGGAGAATTGCCTGGCGGACAAACTCAGCAGGATACTCCAGCCGCACGAGTGGCGTCTGGATCCCTTGGTAGTCCAGAAACTCTTTCTGAAGTGGGGCCTCCCCACGTTGGATCTCTTTGCCAGTCCTCTCAACCGGCAACTTCCTCGCTTCTGCTCGCTTCAGCCACATCCCCTTCGGGTAGCGGCAGATGCATTTCTGCTCTCATGGTCGGAAAACCTTCTCTATGCTTTTCCTCCCATCCCGCTAGTCTCCCGAACTCTGTTCAAGGTTCTCCGGGACAAAGCGTCCATGATCCTGGTGGCTCCTCGCTGGCCCAGACAGCCGTGGTTTCCACTCCTGTTGCAATTAGCGGTAGAGGATCCGTTCCCTCTGGGGTTTCAACCGGATCTCCTAACACAGGATCAGGGGTCTCTGCTACACCCCAACCTCAGATCTCTCAATCTAATGGCCTGGCGGCTGAAAGGGTAGTCCTTGCTCCCCTTCTCCTGCCGGCAGAGGTGGAAGAGGTCGTCCTAGCTTCTCGGCGACCTTCTACCCGCAAATGCTACGCCCTTAAATGGCATCGCTTTTCCGTTTGGTGTGTACAGCAGTCTCAGGATCCCTTCTCCTGCTCGGTGTCGGTGATCTTGCAGTACCTGCTCTACCTCTCTAATCTGGGACTTAAGTCCAACTCCATCAAGGTCCACCTCAGTGCTCTTTCAGCACACCATGTGCCGGTGGACGGCAGACCTCTTTCCAGCGACCCTCTTGTAGCACGGTTTCTTCTCCGAGGTCTCCTTCTACTAAAACCACCTCTGCGCCCGCCAGCACCTGACTGGGATCTGAATGTGGTTTTACAGCGGATCACCTGTCCGCCTTTTGAACCGATGGCTACCTGTTCTCTGCGTTTTCTTTCGTGGAAAACCTTATTCCTGATAGCCCTCACTTCCGCTAGACGCGTAAGTGAATTGCAGGCCCTCGTGTCTGATCCTCCCTTCACTCGGTTCTACAAAAATAGGGTAGTCCTACGGACTCACCCAAAATTTCTTCCAAAAGTTGTCTCCCCTTTTCACATCAATCAGGAGGTGGTACTTCCAACCTTCTTTCCCAGGCCTCACTCCAGCCGAGCTGAACGAGTCCTGCATACCCTGGACTGTAGAAGGGCATTGAACTTCTACCTTGACCGTACGCGGGAGCACCGTAAAGCTGCTCAGCTTTTTGTGTCTTTTGACCCCAATAAATTGGGGCTCCCGGTCTCCAAGCGTACTCTGTCCATCTGGGTTGCTGACTGTATCGCTTGGGCTTATGGGGCAGCCGGACTCTCCTTAGAAAGTCGAGTCACGGCTCATTGTGTTCGGGCGAAGGCTACGTCAGTGGCTTACCTCCGCTCTGTTCCGCTGGCAGACATCTGCCGGGCCGCTACTTGGTCTTCGAGCCAGACTTTTGCGGTCCATTACTGTCTCGAGAGGGAGTCCCGCAGGGACAGTGCTTTCGGACAGGCAGTCCTCTGAAATCTCTTCGAGGTTTGAGCAACTCCTACCCTCCATCCCGGATGGGGGCTACCGGTGGGTACTAATTCAGCGAAGATTCCATCCTTCTGTACTGCCGAGCTCGAGGGAGCTCATTTTTGTGCTTAGGGTCTCCGGTAGCCTTAAGCTTGGGAGTCCCATATGTGAGGACTGACTTCCTGCTTGGTCCTGGAGAAAGCGTAGTTACTCACCTGTAACAGGTGTTCTCCAGGAGCAGCAGGAATCAGTCCTCACAACCCTCCCTCCTCCCCGTGGAGTTGCAATCATCTGCTTAAGTTTTTTTGCAAATTTTTATGCTGTCTTTTAGCTATGTCATCAGACTGGCTAAGATGGCACCCTTGGGCGGGAAGGCGACCGCGCATGCGCGCTGCAATTCCCAAAGGCTTTCTGTGAAAGCTGGGGAAAATTGCTCCGCGAGGGCTCCGTCGGCGCCGACGTCACCCATATGTGAGGACTGATTCCTGCTGCTCCTGGAGAACACCTGTTACAGGTGAGTAACTACGCTTTATAACAATAGAAGTTTACTTCTTGCTTTGTCAAATAATAGGAAGAGCGATGATAATGACAGTGTTCATTTAATAACAGTTTTCCCCATTAAGCCAAGGTATTCAACGTAGTTGGCAAAAACATAAAAATGTATTGACAACAGGGGATCCAAGATGGCTGACACGCGTTGATAGGTGTCGGCCGTGTCTCCTTTTTTTCTTCATAAATTTTGCTTATTTGCATTCAAGATGCCTAGAAAACGGAAGGCAAAGCATTGGGAGGTTCCCAAGGCTACGACAACGACGCCGACTACGGGGCCAATCGATGTGTTCGTGCGGCCCGTGGGAGCTGGTGTGTATCAGGGACAGAGCTTGCTGAGGGCGATGGAGGCGGAAGGAGGCCTCTCACGCCCTTCTGAGCTACAGGTCACCTTAAGTCCTGATACCCGAGTTCCGCCAGAACAGCCTACAGCGCCAGACGGGGGAACAGCAGAGGCCGTGTCTCTGATTACTGAGAGGCTCGTTGCCATACCGCCGACGCTAGTGGGAACGGAGGCGGAGGTGTTGGTTCCCTCTGCCGAGTTAGCTGGCGTGGAGAAGTTGTCAGCTGCTACAGGAGTGACCCCGACGGATATGGACAGAGTGGCTGGATTGGATATTTGCTTTAAAACGTCAGTACAATCCGCTCTTCAGCGCCCAGATGTGGTTACGTTGGAATCCTTATGGGATGGCCTTAGGGCGTTAGAAACCTCTTTTACATCTCAGTTTGCTGCTATGTATGAGGTTTTTCCTTCTTTGGCTCGTTTAGTCATGCAGCAGAAGCAAGAGTTGGCAGATATATCATCCAAGGTTGCCCAGTTGGAGGTAAAAATGGAGGACGCAGTTACAATTCCAGGTACTGTTATTAAGGATTTGTCCACAGTCCATGGGAAGATAGAGATGTTAGAAAATTCGGTCCGCAAGAGGAACCTGCGCTTACTGAACTTTCCCTGTCTTCCGGTTAAGTCGCCGAAAGAGTTGTTTCATACATATGCTACCTCTATTTTGAAAATACCCTTGGAATCAATCCCTCCTTTGGCTAGGGTTTTTTACTTGCCAACGGCTAAGCGCAAGACCCATGGAGTTTCTTCTCCTGCTCATTCACCTCCAATGGACTCACTGGATCTGACTGGGTTCTTGGAAACTACTGATCCTGCTTATGTTCCTAGAGCAACTTTGCTGCTGACGGTTGCTTTTGACTCAGACCGGGACTTTTTGTTGAAATTATACTTTAAAGTTCGAAATGAGTCATTTATGGGGGGTGTAGTTAGGATGTTTCCTGACGTCTCAAAAGCCACACAGAAACGTCGACAGCAGTTTTTGTTGCTTAGACCTCAGGTTTTACAGCTGGGAGGTCTTTTCTTTCTTAGATACCCATGTCGATGTTTAGTCAAATATCAGGGTGTTAGCTATACTTTTTTTGAACCTTCCCATCTAACCCAGTTCATAGTAGGTCAGAGTGCTCTCCTGGTTTAGTATATTCGGGATTTATTTAATACAGCTCCTTCTCGTGTTATATTTCCTAAATTTATTTCCTTTGATTTGTGTCTTCCCCTCAAATTTGTGGGCTAGTGAATAGTTACTTTACTAATTTTGAAGGCTAAGGGTTTTCCTTATGCTGTATTGATAGTAGTGTTTTCTTTTGAATATTCTTTACTGTAACAGGATGTATCTTGCGAGTTATTTTGAAATTATATAAATAAAAAATTTAAAAAAAAAAAATGTATTGACAACAGTACCGGGCTTAGCGGGGAAGAAAATAAGGTGCGTCTGGCAAAGGCACCGTAACTTGAAGGAACATTTGAGCCCCGCAATTTTACCTAGATTAGAGGGAGAAACGGGGGAGAAAGGGCATAGACGCTGTGGGTCCTGTGACATCTGTGAAATTACCTTGGAAATAACGACGTTTGCACATCGTCAAGTAGATAATACGTTATCATTTTCTATGACCTGTGATTCCAAGGGGTTAGTATACGCAGCGCAATGCCCATGCGGTCTCCTATATATAGGTAAGACGCTTCGCACCTTTCGGGTGCGTATGAGAGAGCATAGGAGCAAGCTAAGGTGCAGAACATTGGCAGCCCCACTAGTTCAACACTAGTCTAAATGAAGGGCACTGTTTCGAGCAATTGGTATGTTTCTGCATAGATAAGGTTGAACGTGGTAGAGGGGATAGAACTCACGATCAAGTTCTAATTCAGAGAGAACAAAGGTGGATTTATAAATTAAATACCGTTAAACCCAATGGATTGAATGCGATGATAGATTGGGCGGCATGTATATGATTTTAATCTTTTTTGGACTATCTCTTGACACATTCAGATGGTCAGAAGTTATAGAGAGTAGTTAATGGAGTTATTGGAGGTCATGTTGCGGTTGAAATATATAGCGGGGCAACTTCACTTTCGTGAGGTGGCTAGTCCCTTAAGGAGAGGTTTTAGAGATAGACTCCTCACCTTTGTCAGAGTTCTAATCACGTCACACTATGTTATGCCTTTAAAAATGAATCTGGAAATAATAGACCGCATGCGCGGCGTCTTTTTGCTTTTGAGAGCTGAAAAGTATTTGTTAGAAAACAGAGGAGATATTCTGTCTTAGACGCAGGCAGCATTTCTGTGAGTATTTAAGGGTTTTGGTCTTGTTAGCTGTTTAAGGTTTTAGAAGAAGAAGAGGAAAGTTGTATGTTGGGAATGATTCTATGTTTTATTTTGTTTGAATGCAGGATTTAAAATTGATCCCCTGAGGAACCCTACTAGGAGAAACGCTACGAAGGCGTTGGGGGAAAGCGTTGGGATCTTTCGATAGTGTCATTAAGATTGACAGCCATAAGTATTAGCGTTAATGGACTATACAGTCAAACCTCGGTTTTCATTTGCCCCGGTTTTCATACGCTTCGGTTTTCAACGTCTTTTCTGACTGAGATTTTGTCCCGGTTTTCATGCATTGCTTCGGTTTTCAACGTCTTTTGACTGAGATTTTGTCCCGGTAGCAGGGAAGAAAAGCTGTCAACGTAAGCAGGAGATGTTGCATGAATGTGGGAGGCAGTTCTTTCTCTTGCAGGGTACGTCTGAAGCTATATCATTAAGATTTTCTGCCATTCTGAAGCATTGAGCAGATAATGTAAAGGTATTTTAATGGACTGAATTCAATGTGATTCCGAAGAGAGCTGGGCACAGCAGCTTGTCAGGGGTGGCTAAGGCCAGATGTTAACATACTGTACTTACTGTACAGTACTGTACTTAGCTTGCTTTCAGTGATGTTAAATGTTCATTTATCCATTTCATTAGTCATTTATATTTATTTCTCATTGTTTTCTGTATGTAAAAATATAGTTATTCTCTATAAAATGTATTTTTTGTGAATATTTTTGGGTGTCTGGAACGGATTAATTGGATTTACATTATTTCTTATGGGAAATATTGCTTCAGTTTTCATACGTTTCGGTTTTAGTCAGACTTTTTCGAACGGATTAATCATGAAAACCGAGGTTTGACTGTATATTAATATGGTGCATTACATGAGTTAAACAATAATTATTATTTTCTTGAGCCATATTAATATGGAGAACTAAGAGGGTCAAATCACGATAGCAAACTAAAGCACATAAGTTTAGCAATCGTGGAGGTCATTGATGCGATCGGGCACAAAAATTTCTATACAGACGTTTAAGTCTATGAAATCGGTGCCACTGTAAGTCTGAGACCTCCCGGTAGACATTGAGAAAATTGCTACACTGTTGAATAAGGAAAAGAAAGAGTATTGATTTATGGGAATAATTCTCTCTATATTTCACTGAACGTAATAGTGTTATTTTGTGAAGTGATCTTGTATGTCTCCTTCCCTCTCAATACTCTCTCACTCTGTCGAATTTTAGCAGCTAAAAGCTCTAGCATGAGCAAGAATAGCATAGGTGACAGAGGGCATCCTTGTCACTTACCTTTACAAATCAAGAAGGACTTGGAGTCCACCATTCACCAGAATCTTTGCCATGGATGCATGATATAAAGTTTGGATCCATTCCAAGAAAGCACCCTGAATACCGAACCGCTCCACTACCTAAAACACAAACTCCCAGGACACATTTTCGAAGACCTTTTTAGCATCTAGGCTAATGATGATGTCGGCGCCAGTTTTTTAGAAAGAATGGGTGGATCCCCCCCCCTCTAAGATTTTATAGAATTCTGGGCCTAGTCCATCTGTGCCGGGCGCCTTTGCTAGCTGCAGCTTCTCAATAGATTGCTGTACCTCTGCTTGTGTAAAGGGGGCGTTTAGGGCCTCCAATTCACTTTCTCCCAGCCTAGGGAGGTTCAAATCGCGGAAGAACTCCTCCCGTTTCTGGTCATCGTGGGGTCTTGTGTCATATAGAATTGGTGGAATTGGCGTCTTGTCATTATGTCTTCGTCCGTTATGTCCCTCCCCCTTGATCCCTAATAGTGTTGATTACACTTTTCTTTTTTTTGGGGCTCAACAGATGTGCCAGTAGGTGCCCCCCCCTTTGTTCCCCTAGTGGTAGAGCTGATATTTATAGAGATTAATATCCCTTTCTGCCTGCTGGGTCAGTAGGGAGTCCAAGGCTCGCTGGGTGGCCTGCATCTGAGCCCTGTCCTCTTCTAACATGGTATGAATATGCTGCTGCTTGTATACATGGAGTTGCCAAGACAGGCGTAGGACCTCCTTGTCCACCCTGCGTCTCATATGGATAGTGTATTCTATTACTCCCCTCATGGTGGCCTTTGAGGACACCCATAAAGTGCATGAGTCCATGTAGGCATTCTCTTTTTCCTTCCAGTAACTTTTCCAGGTTTCCTGTGGATGTTGGTGGAAGGCCTGGTCTTTATATAGGGTGGGGTTCATTTTACATCCCCCTTCCGTTCTCCCTCCACCCAGGGGTCCTAAGTTCAGTTCTATCCATCTCAATGCGTGGTCTGAGATTCCTATGTCTCCTGTGGTTGCCTTTACCTGTCCTGGGAACAGCCCCTCTGATACCAGGATGTGGTCCTAGGCATGAGTAATTCTGCTGTGGGTTCGCATAGAACGTGAGGTCTGCCTCATGCAGATAGTGTTCTCCATGTGTCCACCAGGTTCATTTCGTCTAGTAGGAAATTTACCTTCCGCTTTGCCACCTGTGCTTGCCTGGGGCAGGGGGGGCTTACAGTCTGCGGAGGTGTCTCGTGGCAAATTGAAGTCCCCACTCACCACCCAGAGATAGTCCCCAAAAATTAACAACCGGGCCAGTAGTGCAGTGAAAAAACTGTGCTGGTATACATTCGGGGCATATACATTATAAAATGCAATCTTTTTCCCTTGTATCTCTCCCCCCCCCCCCCCAAAGGTGGTACCGTCCATCCGTGTCCACCACGCTTTTATGGCTGTAAAGGAAATTCTTTTATGTATCAGTATGGCCACCCCTCTTTGTCTTCCATTATAGGAGGAGGAACCCAGTTCTCCCATGCAGCCCCTCAATAGTTTCCGGTGTTCCCCCATGTTGAGGTGGGTCTCCTGCATGAATACTATGTCAGCCCTGCCTTTCCCAAAAAAAAGACATCAGTTTAGTACATTTAACCGGTGAATGGTTGTCGTCTACGTTTAACGTGCATATTTTTAGTCTACCCAATACCCCTCCGGTACCATACGTTGTCTTCCCAAAGATTATAGTGCAAAGCTTGGGTCTCCCGTGGCTCCCAGCAGGACAGGGTTTTCCCCCTCTCGCAGCCTCCCCTTTAGCCAGCCCGTTTTGGAGTATGCATGTCCTTGGCTACCCCCCCTTCCCTCCCACCTGTCCCCCCACCCCCTCTTCCACTACTCCCTCCCTCGCTTCTCCACCCCCTCACTTCAGCCAGCATGTTCCTTGCACACACTAGCCTTCTGCTAATTGTTACGTCCCCTCCGCAGCCCCTATCCTTTAGTGCAAACCTCTCCATACCCTCATTCATAGCCCATGCTAGTCTTCACTCACCAACCAACATTCTCTCCCCCATCTACTCCATGGCCAATTTCTGGAGGCAGCAGCTGTCCATCCAAGGTTCCGCCAAATAGCAGTTCCACCAGCTCTTTCATCCATATGCATTCATTCCCTCCACATCTCAGTGCTCTCATGAAGCAGGGGGGCTCCTTTTCTCATATTCTATCCCTCGCAGGAGCCAGCTCAGGTCCAACATTAACCCATTTTGCCAACCAGGCAATTAAAACAAAAGAAAAAGAGAGACCTCCTTATTGTTCATGGGGGACCTTTGCGCAGATCACGTACATGGTAGTCCGTCTATGAAGGCCTTCACAGTGTCCACAGTCTCCAGTTGTTGTGTGCGGTTGTCGTGCGGCACCCTCACTTGTGCAGGGAATTACAGGGTAAACCAGATCAATCTGCTAGCCAATTCTGAACAGTATGGGGCCATCACGCGTCGATGTTCCGTCATTTGTGCTTGAGTAATCTTTAAATAGCAAGATCTTACTGCCTTTATAGGTTATATCCCAGTTCCCTCTGTAGAGACCCATTACTTGGTGCTTTTCTGCAAAATTTAATACTCTGGCTGTGACCGGCCTGGGCCTTCCCATGCCTTCTCTTCTCAGTCCCAGCCTGTACACCTGCTCTGCCACCATTTTTCCTCCATCGAGTGTGAGCCCCACCTGTTGAGGGAGCCATTTTTCTAACACCTCCCAAAGTTCCACTTCTTTAAGGGCCTCTGGTAATCCAATGATTCAGATGTTGCATCTCCCTCTATTTTCTTGGTCATCTATTTTTTCCAAAAGGGCCTGCTGGCTGCTCTCCAGTGCCACTACCTGCGCCTCCAACTGAAGTGTGTGGTCTTCCTTTTAGTCCATTCTTCCTTCTGCGCTCAAACAGGTCAGCTATCCCTCCAAATGTCCCTTAGATGTCATCTATCGATGTTTGCAAGCTGGGTGAACTTTTCATCTAAAATCACTATTAAGTGTTTTGTGAGCTCTCGTATGGCCGCCTCTGGGAGTGCATAGATTGGTGCTTGTGCTTCTGCCACTATTTTACCCTCACTAACTGCATGTTTCTCCTTCGCTGGCCGCACCGCTGTTACCGGCATACCCAGAGGTTCTCGGCCATTTCAGTGGGCTCCATTTGCTGCTAATGGGGTGTTGGGGAAAGGCTGAAGGGGTCTGTTCCCACCAGCAGTGGTTTTTAATGCAGTTTGAATCAGTATTTTGGGCCGAGAGATGGAGCTCTCACTCAGGGCATCCGTTCAGGCAATCCTCATCACGTGACCCCCTCTGGGGTTGTCTTTTTGAATGCAGCCTCCTTGTGCAGCCAGTATCTCTTTGAAACATGCACCCTGTCCTACCTGTAGGAAATCGGGTTAAATTCTTCCTTCAGCAGTGGCAATAAACTTCCAAGGATCCCTCAGCCAAGTAAAGAAGGCTATCAAACGAGGAGAAATTCAAAATGACAATCTTCCGCTCATTCTACCATTACTTTAAAAAAAAAAAAAAGTTTGGCTGTGTATACTGGATCTCAAAGATACTTGCATGTATATCCTGATCCATCCTTGCAAAAAATATCTCCAGTTCTGGTTCATTCAGCCAGATCATTATCACTATATTGGTCTCTCATTCCCCCCTCAAATCTTTACAAAATACCTCATGATGGTAGCTGCTTGTCTACACAGGCAAGGTCACCTAGTTCTTCTCTATCTTGACTCTTGGCCCCCTGGACAGAAGAGAAGGGGAAGGCTGCAATCGTGGTCCCGATTCAGGCTGATTGCCTGCGGGGATCCCATTTTCCACAGGCAGAAACGAGAATGGCTGCAGTCGTAGAAAGATAACTTCTGTTTAACGCGGGAGATCCCTATGGACAGAACAGAAGGGAAAATCAGGATCGCAGCCTGCAGCAACGAAAAGGTTGAGGGGGAAGGAAGATGGGCAAAATGTAAAGGGACAATGGGCTTGTAAACAAAGGCAGATGGGAGGATTTAGGACGGGGGATGGGAGTGCAAGAGGGGTTGGTGAAGGGGAAGAAAGTCTGGAAGTGTAACAGAGTAAGGGAGCCAGCAGGAGGAGGGCTGGAGGGGTGAAATCTGAGTGCAAGGTGTTGCTAAAAAGTGCATTCCCCTCCTCCAAACATGCACGCATGCTCACTCACTCACTCACTCAACCTCTGCAAGGAAAACATGCACCCCAGCTTCGCACTACATACAGACACCTCATCTCCGAAATCACACACACCCCTCACCTCCCCACCGCACACAGACACGAGCACCCTACATCTGCAGCACACACACACACACACACACACACATGCACCCATCACCATATCCCATGCAGAGACAGGCACACCATAGTTGCACCACATAATATAGACACTTAACAACTGTTATAGCGTCGGATATTATCTATATTTATTTATTTATTTAGACTGATTTAGTATACCGCTTTTTCATTAAATCAAAGCGGTTTAGCACATCAAACAATCGATAACACAGGTACACTAAAAAATTTTTTTTTTAAACTCCCTCTAATGTTTCGATTGATTTTTACGTTTTTTGGTGCGCTGAATCCAAATCTGGTAACCAATTTGCTCCATCACGTACAGATTTTTTGCTACATTGGGTTAGCAGTTTGAGGTGAACGTTTCAGATTGAGTGCGATCGAGAGAAGTGTTTCTTGGATGAATTCTTTATACTAATTGTTTAGTAGTTATTCAAATAAGAATAAAGAAAATTGTAACAAGGCAACACATAAGAATAGAGTAATGTCAACAAAACACACTGTGATGGTAGCAAAATTGTCTGCACTTAAAACAGCCACATACATGTGCACAAACATTGAGCATATAAGAGCGAGGTTAGACACAAAGCAAAGAAATGTGCAAAAAATGTTGTACAGGTATGTATGTAAGAATAGAAAACGCAAACCGCACCATTGCAATACATGAAGACAAACACCCGATGGTGTGAAAATAAAATTCTAATAAATGAGATCCGACACTGTGGTAATAACTAGCAAATTTTTATTTCAAAGTTTAGTAAAAACACGATATTTGTCAACACAGTTTAGATTTTAAAGTCATTCTTGGGTCAATCAATCTCCTGGTGGGCCCGTTTCTTCTTCCCCCGAATGCTTCTCTTGGTGCGCTGCTTGGCGTATTTTTCATCTGGGGTTTCCCGCAGCAGCAACCAGCAGATATCAGCCATCATAGTGGTGTTCCATCTTCCTTGGTACCTTCTCTCTGCGTCCTTGATGTCCTGGTGAAACCTTTCACCTTGTTCTTCACTGTACGCCCCCAAGTTTTCGGGAAAGTAGTTCACATGGGAGTGCAAGAAATGGACTTTCAGGCTCATGTTACAGCCTTGTTCTTTGAAGGCATTGAGCATCCTGGCAACAATATCCTTATAGTTCTCATCCCGCCTGTTCCCCAAGAATTTGAGAACAACATCCTTGAAGGAATCCCAGGCTTCTTTTTCCTTCTCAGACATCGTTTCAGCGAATGCTCCATCTGAAATGAGTTTCCTTATATCAGGGCCAACAAACACTCCTTCCTTTAGCTTTGCTTCAGAAAGTCGGGGGAACTTTGAGCAAAGGTACCGAAAGCACTCACCATCTTTTGGAAGGGACTTGATGAATTGCTTAATGAGACCCAACTTAATGTGGAGAGGTGGTAATAGAATTTTATCACGAGGTACCAAGCTCTCATGAAGAACATTTTTCTCACCGGGTCTCAAATACTCCCGAATTGGCCAGTCTTTTTTCCCCCAGTGTAGGTCGCGGGCCCGGCTATCCCACAAGCAAAGGAAGCAGGGATATTTGGTGAAACCGGATTGCTGCCCTAATAGCATGGATAGAATTTTAAAGTCTCCACAAATCATCCACTTATGCTCATCATAACGAATCTTCTGAAGAATCAGGGCCAAATTCTCGTATTTTTCTTGGAGAATAACAGAGTGAGCAATAGGAACTGAAGCGAATGTGTTGCCATTATGAAGAAGAACACCTTTTATGCTGTCTTTTGACGAATCAATGAACAGCCGCCATTCAGCAGGATCATACTTGAGTTTAAACTTTTCCATCACTCCGTATATATCGTTGCAAAATACCAAATCTTCCTCTTTGCTGAAATACTTCAAAAATTGTGTCTCGCGGTTGCGGTACCAATAAAAAGTTGTTCCTGGTGACAATAGATTTTTCTGTTTAAGCCGAGAACCTAGCAGTTGGGCAGCATCTTTTGGGAGTCCTAAATCCCGGACTAAATCATTCAATTCAGCTTGAGAGAAAAGTTCAGGTTTCGGATCTGGTTCAGTTTCAAACTCGGAAGTACTGGACTCATCGGGAAAAGCCATCTGATGAGTCTCATCATGATCAGAACCGTCCACACAAATATGATCCAAAGATTTTGGTGGTTCAGGCACAGGTACTTCATTGCTATGAGGCATAGGCCTAATTGCTGAGGGAAGGTTGGGGTAACTTATTACATTCTTATTTTTTAAGTTGTATCCCTTCACAATGCAAGAGCAAAAATAGCAGTCACTGCTGTGGTCTCTTTGTTCACGCCACATCATAGGTATTCCGAAACGAAATGCTTGTTTTTTACCTTTCATCCATAAGCGTAGATCTTCCTCACATGTCTTGCACACTTTGTGAGGAGCCCACGGTTTGTCTTGATCGCCTAACTTCAAACCGAAATAGGCGAAATATACTTTTTTAATAAATGCAGAAATGTTCCTCTGCCGCTTTTTCACGGTATATTCCCCACAAATAAAACAAAAACTGTCCGGAGAGTTGACGCAACCTCTGGCTCTGTGAGCCATCACAAATACACAGCACTGCAAACTACAACTGTAGTGAACCACTTCAGAATAAAGCTGGATTACGACTGAGCAAACAAAAGGTAATAATGAACTTGCAAGAAACTGAAATTTGACAGGAACGTTCATGTCGCAACCACCGTGTTTGAGCGAGCGAGCGAACGAGGCGAGGCGAACAGGAAAGAACATGCGCTAGCGCGAGTACTGGATTTAGCCCCCCGCCTCCCAATTGTCCTGTTAATGTATAAAATGAATACAAAACACTCTAAAATATCATGAGGGAGTGTTTCTAGTTAACCATTACAACCTCTATTTTGGGCCAAGAAAATAAACTGCAGTCGGCTAAAAAGAAATTATGTGAACATTCCTTATATGGGTAAGAAATCTAATTTTGCAAGAAAACGTGATGTGATGGAACATTTTGGCTATTTTTCCTGGATTCAGCACCCCAAAATCTATAGGAATCAGTTGCAAAACTGGAGGCAGTTTTTTGGTAGTGTACCTGTGTAATTAGTGTGGTCTGTAGCATGCAGTGGGAGGTTTAAGAAGAGTGATGTGTGGTGCAGTGTGCTAGATTTATCGGTGAGCTATATACATAGTGAGCAATATACATATATGCAAGATGCCCCACGGTATAAGAACTCTGGCACTCGTCTCACAAGATTTGAGAACACAAGATCAGCGCGAGAGACAATGGGGAGGGGGATACGAGCGGGTTACAAGCTCCTAAGATTTTGGCCTGGCTCCTAAGTCCACACACAGTTTGTAAAGGCCTGCCATAGATGGCTGGATTTGTTAAGGCACAGTCCTTCCCGTGTCTCTAAAAGTTGCAGTAATTCTTTAGCTGTGGAACTAACTGATGTCCTGAGGAAAACTGCTAGGCATGGGAAAGAGCCTCACATTTGGGAGATCTGCTCTGTCCTGGCCATATTATCAGCTGATTAGAAAATATTACCCAAAACGTGCCCTCTATGATACCAGAACTTGTTGCTTAAACTGCTCGATACTTATTCCAAATAATTCTTGTAATTATATTTATTGTCAACCGGGTCTCAGTATTCCATGGAGCTAAGGCATAAGCTTTTGCGCCAAAAATTGCTCCTATTTTACATCAGTGACCCATTTTTCATATGTTTTTCTTGAAATATTCTTAAAAACTGGTGTTACCAGAATACCCGTACGTGAACAAAACAATTGCTTTCAAATGCTTAAAGTTTACAATTGCATAAAGTTTAGGCTTATCTTTTGTGTATATAGTCCCAACGCCAACATTCAGCGCTGTCACGTTTCACGAACTGTTGTTCGTTTCTTCAGGGGCTTAAGAGCCTTTTCTTTGTCTTTTACCACTCTGGAAAGATAAGGCAAATATATAACAGGTTGCTTTCAGAAAAATATCATACAGAAGATGTATTCACAAGCAAGCATGTAACTTACTAACTCATCAGCAGTAGCGATCCCACATCTTTTTACCGGATGTCAAAAAAACGCCGCGCATGCGGCTTATGAGAGCTGAAGAGACATTTAAATATCAAAGGCCATCAGGATGCATAAAGTGATATCAGTTGTTTCATTATGTGCACAAAGCCCAATCAATTTGAGCATTTAACCCTTTTGGAATCACTGTTTGCAGTTCAAAAATCCACCATTGTTCACGATATATGAGCATTTGATCTAACGTTCGTCCACCCGTAGCCCGAGTGACTCTCTCTATACAGAAACACCGGAGGTCTGTAAACACGTGTCGAAACGTTATACAGTGGGCTACAATAGGAGCTGTCATGTTTTTACAATGCAGTCTACTTCTATGCTCTATTAAGCGGGTCTTAAAGGATCGCAAAGTCTTCCCAATATACAACAGCTGGCATGGACATTGAATCGCGTAAACCACTTGTGTGGTTTGGCAATTAGTAGAATGATTAAGTCGGTAACATTTGCCCCCATGCTCAAAAGATTGGATGGTTTGATTGATATCACACAGCATACATTCGCCACAACAAGTGTGTCCCAATTCTGATCTTCCTGGAGTATGTGCAACTGAACTGGGTAAAACTGTAGGGCTGACCATTTCCTTAAGGTTTCTATTGCGAGTCCATACACAACGGATGGATTTATCTCGGAGTTCTGGGATGCTGTGAATCACATTCATATGTTTCTTGATGATCTTCTGGATGGCATTGCTATATGGAGAGTATTGAGTAACTAAATTAATAGACCTATCTTTCTCCTGCGGAGGTTTAGGTTGCAGAAGGTGCTCACGATGATTATAAAGAGCTCTGTGATAAGCTTTATTAATGATCTGGACAGGATAACCACGATGTATAAATTTTTGTTTTAACAATTGAGCTTGTATTTTAAAATCATGAATGTCAGAACAGTTCCTTCTATACCGAAGGAACTGTGACAGTGGAAGACTGTTCTTCAAATTCCGTGGATGTAGTCTGTCATAATGCAATAGAGCATTTCGGTCTGTAGGCTTGCAAAAAACATTGGTAATCCATCCAGTGTCCCCTTTTCGTATTTCCACATCTAAAAACGGGATCTGAGTTTGGCTCTGGTTACTCGTAAAACGAATGGAATTATCACGGATATTCAGCCAGCTAATAAACTCTTGCAATGATTGAATGGTTCCAATCCAGATGACAAAAATATCATCTATGTATCGACACCATAGACTGATTTGTCTGGACCAATCAGAATGTTGTAACCATTCAGCCTCAAACGCTCCCATGTAGATGTTAGCAATAGAGGGGGCACATGTGGCACAGTTTTCTGCTCTAGACAGGATGGTTATTCAAACCAAACCCCTCCCACTCTTTGCAATAGAGGAGGAAGAGAACTCTACACATCAAGTTACTTGGGAAACTTTGCTGAAATTACAAAAAAGAATTATCAGGTCAGAACTACACAGATTTTCTCTGAGTACATTCGAAGACAACAAATTCCTAGAGGACTTCGAGTGTATAAAGAACCGAAGATGTTTGGTTCGGATACTGATTTTCTAGACAAGTGGAATTGTATTCTAAACAAGTGCTCAAGGGATCTGATGATGTTGATAGTCGATACCAACAAGAGCAATTTAGATGTGTTGAAAAAAGAAGAGGAGACATTGATACAAAATTTAAAAAAAACCATTTCAGAAGAACAATATACGAAAGGCATAAAAGATCTTAACCTAAAAACATCACAAGTGTTTGAGGAGGTCAAGCTAGTTAAGACCAATAAGCTAAAACGGGATCACGGGGATTACACTAGTGGCTATGTATATCCCTGGATGAATCCCAAAAGACAAGAAAAAAAGAAAGTTTCGTTTGGAGGGAGTTCTGAGGGTGAGAATTCCTCCAGTTCAGAAAATGAGGTACGGCGACAGGATTTTCAAGGGTCCAAAGATGGCACAGTCAAGAAAAAAGATACAAAACCAGAAATGAAGAGATCGTCCAACAGACGTCGACAATATTGACCCCAAAATCAATTGTGATTGACATTTCAGGTCTTCCTGTACCAAACGAGTACATCCAATTATTAGAGAAGGGTCTCCCTTTTGTGCCCCAAGCCAGTTTTGACAGATTCCAATTTCGTATTCATTTAGAACACTTGATACGTAAGTTGCATCTTAAAATGTTTTTTGCATCTCAAGATGGGGATTGTTCTAATACACAGGATAGTTTTTTGGACCGTATAAAGTTACCTTTAAGATCAAATTGGTCTCCTCCTGAACCATTACCAGAAGCTCTATCATTATTTCGGACCATGATCTTACAAGATGTGGATGCTCTGACAAGAGAAACCAGGTAAATGGCATGCCCTTACACATATAGAACAAAACACTCTGAAAGATTTGCGGTCGCATGACGATTTGGTTATCCGTAGAGCGGATAAAGGAGGGGCGACAGTACTGATGGCGAAACAGAGCTATCTGCAAGAAGCATATAATCAGTTGACAGATATTAATATTATTGGTCAATCCGACGGAACAACTTTCAAAACAGATTAAACAAATAACATCAGAAGCTCTGAAAAACAAATGGATTTCACAAAAGGAATGGAAATATCTTAATCCTCCTAATCCAGAGTTAGCACGGTTCTACTTAGTTCCTAAAATCCATAAAAGGCTTCAGGACCCCCCGGGTAGACCGATTGTGTCAACCCGAGGGACACTGTTAGAACCTCTCTCAGTTTATCTCGACTCTTTTTTAAGACCGCTAATTTCACACATACCATCATATGTAAGAGACACAATGCACTTCCTGCAATTGTTGAATGCTCACACATCGGCAGTGGTAGAATCTGATCTCTGGTTGGTAACTCTGGATGTCAATGCTCTATACACAAATATCCCACAGGAAAGAGCACACATGGAGGTAATGGCAGTGTTAAATACCAGATACGATCTCACTGATGGGCACCTAACTTTTTTGGATCACATTGCTAAATTGGTATTATTTCATAATCATTTTCAATTTGAAAATAAGATATACCATCAAAAAACAGGAGTGGCGATGGGTGCCACATGTGCCCCCTCTATTGCTAACATCTACATGGGAGCGTTTGAGGCTGAATGGTTACAACATTCTGATTGGTCCAGACAAATCCGTCTATGGTGTCGATACATAGATGATATTTTTGTCATCTGGATTGGATCCATTCAATCATTGCAAGAGTTTATTAGCTGGCTGAATACCCGTGATAATTCCATTCGTTTTACGAGTAACCAGAGCCAAACTCAGATCCCGTTTTTAGATGTGGAAATACGAAAAGGGGACACTGGATGGATTACCAATGTTTTTTGCAAGCCTACAGACCGAAATGCTCTATTGCATTACGACAGTCTACATCCACGGAATTTGAAGAACAGTCTTCCACTGTCACAGTTCCTTCGGTATAGAAGGAACTGTTCTGACATTCATGATTTTAAAATACAAGCTCAATTGTTAAAACAAAAATTTATACATCGTGGTTATCCTGTCCAGATCATTAATAAAGCTTATCACAGAGCTCTTTATAATCATCGTGAGCACCTTCTGCAACCTAAACCTCCGCAGGAGAAAGATAGGTCTATTAATTTAGTTACTCAATACTCTCCATATAGCAATGCCATCCAGAAGATCATCAAGAAACATATGAATGTGATTCACAGCATCCCAGAACTCCGAGATAAATCTATCCGTTGTGTATGGACTCGCAATAGAAACCTTAAGGAAATGGTCAGCCCTACAGTTTTACCCAGTTCAGTTGCACATACTCCAGGAAGATCAGAATTGGGACACACTTGTTGTGGCGAATGTATGCTGTGTGATATCAATCAAACCATCCAATCTTTTGAGCATGGGGGCAAATGTTACCGACTTAATCATTCTACTAATTGCCAAACCACACAAGTGGTTTACGCGATTCAATGTCCATGCCAGCTGTTGTATATCGGGAAGACTTTGCGATCCTTTAAGACCCGCTTAATAGAGCATAGAAGTAGACTGCATTGTAAAAACATGACAGCTCCTATTGTAGCCCACTGTATAACGTTTCGACACGTGTTTACAGACCTACGGTGTTTCTGTATAGAGAGAGTCACTCGGGCTACGGGTGGACGAACGTTAGATCAAATGCTCATATACCGTGAACAATGGTGGATTTTTGAACTGCAAACAGTGATTCCAAAAGGGTTAAATGCTCAAATTGATTGGGCTTTGTGCACATAATGAAACAACTGATATCACTTTATGCATCCTGATGGCCTTTGATATTTAAATGTCTCTTCAGCTCTCATAAGCCGCATGCGCGGCATTTTTTTGACATCCGGTAGAAAGATGTGGGATCGCTACCGCTGATGAGTTAGTAAGTTACATGCTTGCTTGTGAATACATCTTCTGTATGATATTTTTCTGAAAGCAACCTGTTATATATTTGCCTTATCTTTCCAGAGTGGTAAAAGACATAAAGAAAAGGCTCTTAAGCCCCTGAAGAAACGAACAACAGTTCGTGAAACGTGACAGCGCTGAATGTTGGCGTTGGGACTATATACACAAAAGATAAGCCTAAACTTTATGCAATTGTAAACTTTAAGCATTTGAAAGCAATTGTTTTGTTCACGTACGGGTATTCTGGTAACACCAGTTTTTAAGAATATTTCAAGAAAAACATATGAAAAATGGGTCACTGATGTAAAATAGGAGCAATTTTTGGCGCAAAAGTTTATGCCTTAGCTCCATGGAATACTGAGACCCGGTTGACAATAAATATAATTACAAGAATTATTTGGAATAAGTATCGAGCAGTTTAAGCAACAAGTTCTGGTATCATAGAGGGCACGTTTTGGGTAATATTTTCTAATCAGCTGATTGTACTATTACTCATAAGATAATAGACCATACAAGATTGTCTGGCCATGTTATGACATTATCCACTTGTGTGCCTGATCAATCCTGCTCTCTGCAGAAAACATCTGTTACAGGTGAGCAGCTATACTTTTCATAAATGTAGGAATGTTTATTGCCTTCTAATTTAAGGATTTTTTCTTTTTTTTTCTATTCCTCCCCTCCTGAATGGGCTAGCATATCTCTAATTTAGGAACCACATGGGCCCTAAAATAGTATTTTTCTGTCCTATCTGTTATGTTTACATTTCCAGGCTTGGGAGAGTGCAAAATGGTGTGAGGTCAGAAAGATGTTCTCCTTTTTCTAAAGGAGAGAGCTAGAGGAAAAAGTATATATAGAGAGGACTTCGGATTCTAGGGGATCATCATCCTGAGGGGGGAACCTTGAGAGGTAGCCAGGTGGACTGTGCTGTCAAGGGTGCCTAGGCAAAGAGAAAAAGCCATTCCTTTCCAAAGTGTACTTTATAGGTGGAGTCGAGGGTGAGGATTCCAAGGTTCAGGGAATAGGAGCTAGGTCTTAAAACTTCTCAGCCAGAGATACTCATGATTTTCTTTTTAGAAGAAAGGAGATGGTAGTGATCTACAGTTTTCTGGACTAAAGGAGATGAAACCTTAGTGGTAACAGGTGGGAGGCCAAAGTTTTCTGATCAGGCAGTGTTCAAGGAGCAGGAGATGGGTTTTACGAATTGTGTGTTTTTTATTTTTCAGTTTCAGAGGTGGATTCTTGCTAAGGTCTTGCATTTTGGACTTTGCAAATTTAGTCGTTTTCACTTTTCTACTTTTCGGTCTGTTTTCTGCTTTTGATTTTTGCTCTTATAAATAAACTCTTCTAATCTGAAACAAAATATAGGCAGGAATATTCTTTGGAATGGAGAGTAAGTGTGCATGTTGCATAAAGCCTCCCAGCATCTGCTTATTCCATCCCAGAACCTGTTTCTAGATAATGCCAAAGCACCTAATTGTCACAGCCTCCAGAGGTAGTCCCCTGTCCTTAATCCTCCATACCCTCATGAGTGAATAAGGGGTTACAGTAGCTTATTTTGATTATGCCGTGACTGAAACCTTTTCTTTGTACATTTTGTATTTCTGAATTTTAATAAAGTACAAAAAGATTTTTCCCAATAATTTTCATTCATTAGAGTTCTTGGCTCTTTGGTTGGAGAAAATCTCTAGCAAATAAGTGTCGTATGTGAGACTTGGTAAGCTGTTTGTCTTCAGTGAAGGCAAAGTTGCTTTTGTGTAATGGGTCTATTCTGAAAACTGCAGTTCATCTGTTACTTGGTATTTTCCTCAACCCCTTGAGATGGTTTTTCTTACTCCACACTCTGTCAAAGCAATTATATAAATTTGAGAAGCACCATAGTAGCTCAGACCACCATGTATGGGCACTGAGAGGCCTTTAGGCCTGTTCCAGAAGCCTCTGGGACAATAATTCTACTTCAGGAATGGTCAGCATGAATGTCTGAACTGTTGTCTTCAGAGAACACCTGTTTAGAAGTAAGCAGCTTTTGGTCTGATGTATATTTCAAATTATGAATTGCTGAGATTGAGTGGAAAGAACCAGTGCAGGAAATATAGTGCAGCAAGTGCTATATTCAGCTTTCAGTTTGAAGCACTGGTATCAATTTACAGTGTTTAAGCATTAGTGCCTTTCGAATCTGCCTGCTGTAGGTGTTAAAACACCAGGTAACAGTAGATCTTTTAAGTGATTTTTTTTAAATTGTTGTACTAAATTGCAAACTGTTGCAAACTTTATAATTTGTTGACTTGTTCTGCACAGTATCTCGCTTAAACGTGAAATTCTGTGCCAATGTTAATACTTTATTAAAACAAAAACAATTCCTGAAAGGAAGTACTTGTGTGCTTATTCATTAGAGTGTTATTGTTAGAATCATTTCACTTGGGAAAAAAGTTCTAATATAAGAATTTTATTTGTTTTCTTTGTTATCTTGTTGGCTTATTATCCCTTTTTGGACAGCTTGCATATTCTTTCTCTGTTCTGGATGATTTATTAGATTTGTTACACTCAAACAACTATGAAATACCGGCAATAATAAAAAAATATTAAAACTTTGCAGAAAATAGAAGTTTCACATAGTGTGTGTTTTTCATACACTGGTCCAATATAGTATATTGTCCATCTTCAGAAAAGATAGGATTCAATTCCAAAATTCATTGACATAAACATACTGTATGATACTATTGAAACTGCAGTTTTCATTTAAAACACTTTATTATGATATAATATAGTTTGTCAACAGTCAACAGATGGCAGAATATGATACACGTGAAAACACTTCTGATGCAGTGCGTCGATATTGCACCATTGAAACACCTAGCACAGAATGCTTGACAACAATTAGTTTCCTATTCGTCTCTCTGGGCCAGTCCAGGACATTTGGGTAGTCAATCCCCTCCAGCAGCTGAGGATTGAATACTGAAACTTTGCTGACAGCTTATCCAGCTCCCCCTGGTGTCAGAGAGTCAGTCTTTCAGTCCTCAGCAGCTGAATAGGACGTCGGGTTGACCAGCTCCCCAGAGAGGCGGATAGGAAATATTTAATAGTTTAAAAAAAAATTAATTAAAGGCTATGATTAAAGATAAGGAAGAAGAAAGGTAATGATCTAATGGTGACTGTTTTTGCCCTAGCAGGACAGAGCAACGAGGAAATTTTGTTCTTCAATCATTTAAAAAACAACAACTAATTGCTGAGCAAAGGAGCTCCGGTTCTCCTGCCGACTAGACCGATCAGCATATAAGAGCAGAGCTTGCCTCTTTGGGAGAATTCATGGCACCGAGAACAGACCTGGGAGCCCCAGAGTCCTTGTCCCTGCCTCCGATTTCGGCAATGTCCAGCTGACCGCTAGCAGCGGCCCAGCGGATTGCTGATCTGTTAGCCTCGGTCGGGGGTTTCAGGTAAGGCTGATTGCACGGGGTGCTCTATAACTTATGCCGGCTTGGGAATCGCCGCCGAGGGATTGTTTCTTCTGCTTTTAGCGGGGATTGCTTTTTTTCGGCAGGAGCAACACGTGGTCGGGTTTCTCGGGGCCGTACCTTTTACCGGAGTCTGTTGGTGGCAATAGCGAGATTCAAAGCTTTCTTTTCTTTGCTTTTCTTTCTTTTTAAAACGTTACTAATTATGGAGGACAAAGTCTCGGGGGACGTTTTAGGCCAGTCGCAGATCTCCTCAGAGAGAGCGGGAACGGCGGCCATTTTAATTGAGCTGGCCGTTTCTCCCACGCTGCAGACAAAAGCAGCAAAGAAAAAATCTAAGTCACTCAAGCCGCCTCCGACTGAGGGGCCAGAGCAGCAGCCTTTGCCAACTCTTCAGGGGTCTTTGGGTTCCTTCCTTTCCCCGGATTTTATTTTGGCGCTGCATAATGCTTATTTATTAAAGAAATCTCAGTCCTCCCACGGTCCTTCTAGAGACAGCCTGTTTGAGTCCCAGCAGGAGGATTCTACAGTGACAGACCCTGGGGAAGGCAGCTCTTTGGTGGAGAAGGGTTTGCAGATGGGATTACAGGGGGCTGTAGATAATAGTTCCTTGTCCTAGTTGGCAGAGGAAGGTTTTGATGCCTGGCCAGGAGAGTTGGAGGAAGGAGAATTGGGACCGGGTGAAGATCCCAATGTCTTTAGAGTTTTTAGGAAGGAAGAGCTGGGAGCTTTGATTACACAGTCGCTTGCTGCACTAAATATAGTACTCCCAACAGTGCAGCAGGAGCCGCTTGAGGATCCCTTGTTACAGGGTTTTAAGTCAGATCAGCGATGTTTCCCGATACATAGGGTGATTAAGCAAATGATAGAGTCTGAATGGGAGTGCCCTGAAGCGACTTTAAGGGGTGGTCACGGGATCGTGTGTCTGTACCCCGTTCCCCAGGAGGAGAAAGACTTGTTGCGTATGCCTAAAGTGGATGCGATAGTTTTGGCAGTCACTAAGAAGACCACGATTCCAGTAGAGGGCGGTACAGTGCTTAAGGACTTTCAGGATCGTAAGTTAGAGGCGCTTCAGAAGCAAGCTTTTGATTCCAGTGTTCTGGCTCTGCAGGCTTCGGTTTGTGGGGCGTATGTGTCCCGAGCCTCTATCCGCTGGCTTCAGGGGGAACAGTGTCCAGATAAACTGGAGGATTCTTCAGCGGACGGAGCGAAGCTTGAGTCGTCTGCGGCTTATCTAGCCGATGCCTTCTATGATTTGGTGCGCATTTCAGCAAAGTCTATGGCTTCTGTAAGTGCCGCTAAGTGGTTTCTCTGGTTATGGAATTGGGCGGCAGATGCGTCTTCTAAGGCGTGCCTCAGTAAGCTTCCTTACAAGGGCAAGTTGCTTTTTGGGGAAGCCTTAGAAAAGATTGTTAAAGATTTGGGAGATTCCAAAGGGGGTCGTCTTCTCAAAGACCGACCGAGAGCAGCAAAGACGGGCTCCATGCAGAGAGGTCTCGGAAGGGACTTTCACAGATTCCAGGGATCTCGTTTTACTCCATATCAGCATGGCTGTTTTGTGGCCAGAGGGTAGTCCTTTTGAGGAGCCAGAGCGTTCAGTAGGGGCTATTTTAATGCCTAACAGAACACGGCTAAGAAGCCGCAATGAAGTGAGGCTGGTCCAGGCGGAGCTTCCTGTAGGGGGTCGGTTACAGGGGTTTCTCTCTGCCTGGGCCAATATAACTACGGACCAGTGGGTTCTGGAAATTATCAGGGACGGCTATGTGCTGGAGTTCGCTCAACCACTAACGTAAGCCTTTGTACTTTCTCTGTGTGGTCCGCAGGCAAAGAGGGATGCGATCAACGAGACACTGTTGCGTTCGCACCTTCAGTCGGTAGTGCCAGTACCTGCAGACCAGTACGGCTTAGGTCGATACTCGATTTATTTTGTGGTTCCCAAGAAGAAAGATTCTTTTCGGCCAATTCTGGATCTCAAACACGTGAATCGTTGTTTAAGGGTGCCGCATTTCCGGATGGAAACATTAAGGTCGGTTGGTAAGGCAGGGCGAAGTCCTTTCTTCTATAGATTTAACGGAAGCGTACTTGCACATTCCAATCAGGATAGAGCATCAAAAGTTCCTGCGTTTTGCAGATCCTATGGGTCATTTTCAGTTCCAAGCATTACCTTTCGGGCTGGCTACGGCGCCTCGAACCTTTACCAAGGTAATGGTCGTGGCGGCGGCAGCGCTATGAAAGGAAGGGATTCAGGTCCATCCCTACCTGGACGACTGATTAATCCGAGCGGCGTCTTGGGCAGAGTCAGTTGCGGTCATTGCTCGGGGGGTGGAGTTCCTCGAGCAGTTAGGTTGTGTCATCAACCACGCGAAGAGTCATTTGGAACTGGCAATGCAGTTGACTTATCTCGGGGACTTTCTTTGACACGGCAGTAGGTTCCATTTTCCTTCCACCGCAAAGAGTGGGCAAGATTTTGGCTCAGGTGTTGGCGTTCCTGCGCATAAAGGCTCCAACGGCCTGGAGATACTTACAGTTGTTAGGGTCGATGGCAGCAGCCTTAGATCTGGTTCCGTGGGCCCGGGCTCATATGAGGCTGCTTCAGCATGCATTACTGTCCCGATGGTTGCCGCAAGATCATCCTCTTTCTCGAAGGTTGTTATGTCCAGAAGAGGTGCGCATCAGTCTACAGTGGTGGTTGATTCCAGCACACCTTCAAGCGGGAGTTCCGTTAGATCTCCCAGATTGGGTCTTACTCACAACAGATGCAAGCCTCTCCGGCTGGGGAGCTCATTGTTTGTCGCAAATAGCACAGGGGACCTGGACGGAGGAAGAGAGCGTTTGGTCGATGAATCGGCTGAAACTGCGAGCGGTTCGTTTAGCGCTGATGGAGTTTGTTGGGTTGCTCAAAGGGAAGGCGGTTCGGGTGTTCTCAGACAATCGCGTGACGGTCTCTTACATCAACAGGCAGGGAGGCACCGGCAGTGCAGTTTTGCTAGAAGAAAGTCAGCAGTTGTTCCATTGGGCAGAAGTCCATCTCTTAGCTATTTCGGCGGCACATATGGCAGGCAAAGACAACATTCAAGCCGACTATCTCAGTCGACATCTCCTAGACCCCGGAGAATGGGAATTGAACTGGGCGGTCTTTCACAAGATCACGCTGCGTTGGGGTCAGCCAGTTATGGACCTCATGGCTACTCAGGCCAATGCCAAGGCAGCTCATTTTTACAGCAGGCGCAGGGAGCACATGTTGGAAGGTCTCGACGGCCTGGTGCAGCCTTGACCGTTGGGTCAACTGCTTTACGTGTTTCCTCCGTGGCCGCTTTTGGGGCGGGTCATTTAGAGGATAGCAAGATACAGTGATTTTCGTTGCTCCGGATTGTCCCAGACACCCGTGGTACGCAGAGCTGATGAGACTTCTCGTGGTTCCTTCATGGAGGCTGCCCGCCCAACTCAATCTGTTGAGCCAAGGGCCCCTGTTAATGCCTCAGGTGGATCGATTCTTGCTTATGGCTTGGCTCTTGAAAGAGAGTGATTGCGACGTAAAGGCTGCTCAAGAACAGTGATAGCTACTATGTTACAGTCCCAGAGACGGTCTACGTCATTAGCGTACATTAGGGTGTGGCGCGTTTTTGAAGCATGGTGTGACGAACGGCAAGTTAAGCCTTGGGGGGCGAGACTGCCAGACATACTAGGGTTCCTTCAAGGAGGGCTAGAAAAGGGGCTGGCCCTCAGCATACTGAAGATGCAGCTGGCGGCGCTGGCTTGCTATAGGGGAAGAGTGCAAGGAAGCCCGCTTTCCTCACATCCAGATGTGCTGCGCTTCCTGCGTGCCACAAAAAACATTAGGCCTCCGGTTAGACCAGTCGTTCCTCCTTGGAATTTGAATTTGGTTCTGCAAGCGTTGACGGAACCTCCGTTTGAATCTCGGTCGTCAGGAAATCTCCGAGAGTTGTCCTGGAAAACGGCTTTTTTGGTAGCATTGTGTTCCGCACAACGCATTTCAGATCTGCAAGCTCTCTCGTGCAGGGCGCCGTACATCCAATTTTCGGCGGAAAAGGTAGTTTTGCAGCCGGTGCCGTCCTTTCTACCTAAGGTGGTGTCCAGTTTTCACGTGAATCAAGCCGTCTCGCTTCCCACCTTTAGTGCGCAAGGGGGTGGAACGTTGAATCGCTCACTTAGGCGGCTGGATTTGGGACGCGTGCTGCATAGATACCTTAAGGAGACGGAGGCTTTTCAGCAGTTCGACAGGTTGTTTGGTCCTCTTTAGGGGGCCGGCTAAAGGAAAGCCGGCCATCAAAGCCTCTATCGCTTGTTGGGTGAAGCATGCGATACGAGCGGCGTATGAGTCAAAGGGCAAGTCGGCTCCGGTGGGGCTCAGAACTCATTTGACTAATGGTCAGGCAGCCTCGTGGGTGGAGTATGCGTTAGTACCGCCGCTAAATATCTGTCGGGCGGCGACGTGGTCTACGCTGCATACGTTTGCAAAGCACTATCGGTTGGATATTCAGGCAAGGGAGGATGCTAGAGTGGGTGCCTCTGCCATTATTGCGGGGCTCGCAGGTCCCTCCCAGATTTAGGTACTGCTTTGGTACTGCCCAAATGTCCTGGACTGGCCCGGAGAGACGAATAGGAAGAAGAAATTAGACCTTACCTGCTAATTGTCTTTCCTTGAGTGTTCTCCGGGCCAGTCCAGGACCCACCCATGATGTCTGCGAGGGATAAAGATGGCAGTGTCCTCGGCTGGTGCGAGATATAACTTACCGGGCTAGTAGCCGGAGCTGGGGACAGTGGACAACATATTGCAAGGGGATTTTGGGGGTTCCTCGAAAACATAGCAGGGACTCTTCCAAAAGAAAAAAAAAAAGGAGCTAAGAACAAGGAATAATTTTTCAGAGCATGCTACCTGTAGAACGGACTACGTTGTCCGGAAGTTAGAGTTCGTTTATTGTTTTCCTTTGTTCCAGTTGTAGTGTGAGTTCCGCTGCTTTGATACCGTAAGACTGACTCTCTGACACCAGGGGGAGCTGGATAAGCTGTCAGCAAAGTTTCAGTATTCAGTCCTCAGCTGCTGGAGGGGATTGACTACCCAAATGTCCTGGACTGGCCTGGAGAGAACGCAAGGAAAGACAATTAGCAGGTAAGGTCTAATTTCTTCTTTGACAACATATTAGCCCAGCGTATGAAAAACATACAAGGCCGATATACGCACCAATAACTCTGACACTAAGTAACTTACAGTTATCTAAACCTATTCTAAAGTCTACAAATACTTTTATTTGCAAAATAGTAGCTATTACAGCATTATAAGCTACTTGTGATCTTTTTATGTTGAGCCGCCAGTACCGTCAAAATCAGCAAACTTCGAATACCTATTAAACTAACTAGATCTCAGATAAAAAATCTGTATTTAACGCTTTTTGACATAACGGTAATAGCTAAACATAGTTCCATTGAATTTATAACCATTAATTAGTAAACAATTGAGTAGTAAGTATGGAAACCTTATGTATGTAAAACATATGCTGGTCCAAAACGTGTTAAATTGCTATAGTTTAAGGTCTACTTCTATATTACTATAAAGATGTTTTGAAACGTACAGTGCCTTGCAAAAGTCTTCATATAATGTTAGTCCACCTAGGGGAGGAGGAGGATGATGAAGCTTGACGAAAGGCAGGGTAGAGCAGGAATCAGAAGTAGAAAGGAATGTTCCTCTGAAGAAGTAGATGCAGCAGTAGACACAGGCCAGGCCTACTGAACTCTGCTGAACCTGCAAGAGTGTGTCTGGCTTGGGTTTCCTTAGATGCAGTCTTATAAGACATACCTCTTGATGGACTAGTGAGCTCCTCTGGTGGAGGGGAAGGTGGGAGAGAAGAAGCTTATCCTTCTGGCATCTCTAGCCCATCTTTCTGGAACCTGGGTTGGCAGATAAGTGGCCTCCATGACTTGGCCACAGATCTGCAGTGTGTGGGCTGTAAGGTCACAGGTTTGATTCCTGATTGAACTTTATAGAATATTCCCCCCTCCTGCTAGATTCTCCTGGAGCCTTAAGGACCTGGTTTCTCTGGGTGGTCATGATGGAATTGGACCAGCAGATTGTTATCATGAATGTTGGCCATTGGCTCTCAGCTCCGTTCCTCTGGTTCATAACCTTTCCAGTCTATAAGATAATGCAACTGAAGACTATGATGTTCTTAATAATATATTCTCGGTGGCCCTTCACTATGACTGGCTGTAGAGGTTATCAGTCAGGGAATAGGTTTCACTTGTAGGGCTTCAGCAGGGTCACAAAGAATATCGAATGGATGCAGAGATGTGCTGGGAGCTTCACAAAGATGCCCTTTGATGAAGGGTCTCATGAAGCTCTGCTCAAACTTTCCCTTAGGTCTGTTATTGCATAGCTGTCAGATGGAGACCCAGACTTTTATTTCCCCACTAAACTGAGGAGTTTCTCTATCTTTTTATCTGTATATTTTTTTCTGGGCTTCTTTTGTTGTTTTTAGCTCTTGTGCTTGGTAGTGTTGATCTGGCAGAGCTTTAGTCCAGTCTGCTGCCAACAGAACTCTGGAGTCTTGGACTTCTCCAGAATAGAAACAAAGGAAAAAAACATAATTGGTATAGAATGGCAAGGACTTAGTAGTTTATTCCAAATTATTTTAAGTAATTGGGTTCAATTGTTCTGGTGATAGTTATTGAAGCACTCAAAATACTGTTCCAAGGTCTGGTTCACCCATTCTGTTTGCCCTGTGTGAAATCTAACAAAATGTTAACTAGTGTAATGAAAAATTTTGGATTGCACGTATTTGGGGTGTAAACATTGCATAACACTATAGTAGTTCTATATAGAAACCCTGAAACAATAACATAGCACCCCTTAGGGTCTTTCACCTCCCTGTGCAGTGAAAAGGGAAATATACTTTTGTATTAAGAGAGCAACTTCTGCTTTCTTGTCCATAGCTGGGGCTTGAGCTTATATTGTTTAGCATCTGTCCAGTGGGTTTCTTGTAGCATTATAATTGCTGCTTCGATTACTCAGCATGCACATCACTTGTCTCTTAATGATGGAACCTATATCACATGCATTCCATAGATCATAGGTTCTTACCCAGGGTCTAACAGAGGAATCTGTCTCATGCATAGTTCCTGTCCACCACAGAATGTTCCCCCAGCCTAGGACACCCTGCCCACACACAATTAACAAGTCTCTTGCTCTGTACCAACTATAATACTTATACCCAGCCATATGCTGCCTGTTCACATCCCGGCGTATGCCAGTCAGTCATAAATATTGATTACCAATATGGTCCTGCCATACTGCAGCACATGGCCAGGCAAAACAAAAATTAAAGAAGCTTGAAAATTTAAAGAAGTTTGAAAAGAAGATGGATGAATAAATAAATAAATAAAACCTAACAAGGGGAGGAAGCAAAATTGAGGCAACTCAACTCATTATCTGTTATATTTTAATGCTTATGCTGGGACCCCCCTCCCCCCTTGTTGTGACTGTGAGTAAGCCTACTATCCAGCTCCACAGGAACAAGCAGGAAGTCAGCCCTCACATATGGGTGACATCTATGCTGACGGAGCATTTCCCCAGTTTTCACAGAAAGCCTTTGGTAATGCTACCACATGTGCGTGGTCTCCTTCCTACCCAAGGGTACCATCTTGCTCAGTCTCCTTTTTCCCATGGAGCCCAATAGATGGATGTCCTGTTCCCCTGGAAAAATCTTTTAAAAATTATCCTCAATTTTTTTTTTCCTCGGTTCGCATATCAGTTCCTCTTCCTGCCTCAAGCTGGCGCCGTCCCCAGCTTTTCCCTTCCTTTTTGATGAGGCTTGCCTCGACCAGCGTTTGCACCCTTTTTCATCTTCGACCCTGACCGGATGTCCCCCCACCATGTCTCCCAGTGGGTTCAAGAAGTGCGACCGCTGCGTTCAGACCATATCTGTCAGACACCCATGACTGCTGCTTGCACTTCCTTGGCCCAGTCCATGACAGTGACATCCTTCAACCTGTGCCAGGCCATGACTCCAAGAACCAACAGGAAACTGTCGGAGTTGCAGGAGAAGCTGTTCCCGTGCTCCGGCTCTGCACCGGCTTCCCCGACACTGAGCCCAAAGATGAGCACATCCCGTGAGGCCCGGGTGTATTGGGAGTCCCGCGACAGCGTCTTCTCTGTAAAGACGCTGGACCCTTCAAAGAGAAAAACCAAAATCTTCAAAGCCTGTCGAGGTTCCACAAGTGAAACCCGGTAAGGTCCTGCGGAGGGACTCTGGTGACTCCAAGCAGCGTCCCCTTAAGGCCTCTAAGAGGGAGTCCTTGGCTGGCAGCAACCATGTGAGGCTCCCTGAGGCCATGGTCCTCATCAAGGACGCACTCGCAAGAGTGCCAGCATCAGGCCCGGGATCCTCTGTGTCCACGCTGAAAGCTGCAGAGCCTCCTGGTATGGAGTCCAGGATGGTGGCCCTGGAGCAGAATGTCTCTGCTATCCCTGCCCTTGCAGCAGGTGATGATGGTCAGGTTCGCCTGCATCATCTGTCCTGAAAACCACCGGGCCCCTGACTGAGGGGGAGCCCCTGGGTGTTGAGCCAGGCCCCTGTGGGGTACCACAGATCCATTCTTTCTACTCTACTTTCTATTTTCAGGGAGGACACTAATGGAACTGAGTGTCCCTTAATAAGGGGTGCCATCGTCATAGATTGAAAGTGGTCAGTAATTCACCCTGCCAGAATCTTAGCAAGCCTTAAGTAAGTTCTGTTTAAGCCAGTCAGACATAGATGCAAGGCATGCATTCAATACTGTCAAATCCGGTTTAAGGTGTTTTGCCAAGAAGCAGCTACTGATGCCCAAAAATTGTATTAACAGTGTCTGTGGCCCGCACCATCAAGGTCCTACAACATCTGGAGTTCGTGATAAACCACCCCATATCCCACCTCGCTCCAATACAGGACCTGGAGTTCATAGGAGCTCGTCTGGACACTCTTCAGGCCAGGGCCTTCCTTCATCTGGACAGGGCGAATTGCCTCAGAGTCCTGGCGACTGAGGGTACAGTGCCATCATGCAGTGTTGGCGCAGTCCATGCTCTGCCTGCTAGGCCACATAGCATCCACAGTCCATCTGGTCCCCAATGCCCGCCTCCACATGCAGGCAACTCAGTGGTGCCTCCGCTCACAGTGGACTCAAGCCACATGCAGGCTCCGGAACAGGCTCTGTGTCCCGTCAGCTAGCAGAGTCACTCGATTGGTGGCACAGCACCTGCAGAAGAGCATGCTATTCCAGCACCTGAACCCCCAGAGGGTCCTCACCACGGTTGCCTCCCTGTTGGACTGGGGTGCCCACTGTGAGGAACTGCACATGCAGGGCCAACTGGTCTCTGGAAGAGAGCCAGAAGCAGATCAATCTGCTGGAGCTCAGGGCCATTTTTCTAGCGATCAAGGCCTTCCACCTCTGCCTGCGGAGCCAGTCAGTGCTAGTCCAAACAGACAACCAGGTTGCAATGTTCTATATGATCAAACAGGGGGGCACAGGGTCTCTGCGCCTCTGCCCGGAGGCAATAGCCCTCTGCCCATACGCTTCCAGCCAGGTAATGCTCCCAAGGGCAGTATTCCTTTCGGGCCAATTCAATGCAGTAGTGGACAGGCTAAGCAGAGTCTTCCAGCCGCACGAGTATCGCCTAGACACCAAAGTGGTGCAGCAGCTATTCAGACTATGGAGAACCCCAAGTCTGGATCTCTTTGCCAGCCCAGTCAATGCTCAGCTGCCCCGCTTCTGCTGTCCCCAACTGCACCCATCCTGGATAGTGGCGGACGCCTTCCTTATCCTGTGGTTGGGGCCTTCTATATGCCTTCCCTCCCATGCCACTAATCACCCGAACCCTCTTTCAGGTCCTGCGGGACAAAGCTTCCATGGTCCTGGTGGCCCAGAAAGCCTTGGTTTCCCCTGTTGCTCCACCTCGTGACAGAGCTCCTGGTCCCTTTGGGGAGTGCCCCAGGGCTGCTGACCCAGGAGGAGAGCTCACTTCTCCACCCCATCCTGGGATCCCTATCACCAACAGCATGGCTGCTGAACGGGTCGCCCTAACACCCTCCAACCTCCCCAGGGAGGTGGAAGAAGTCCTCCTGGCCTCTCGTAAGAACTCCATGAGATGAGCCTATGCCTCCAAGTGGTGCAGATTCTCAGTATGGTGTGTAGAGCGATGGGTGGTCCTGATCTTTTTCCAGGTGCAGTACTTGCTCCACTTTCCGCAGACCGAACTCAAGTCCAACTCCGTCAGGGTACACACCATCACTCCATAGAGAGCAAACCTCTTTCTGTGCTGCCCCTAATTAACTGATTCATGTGGGGCTTGCTGCTTTTTAAGCCTCCCATCCGCCCAACTCCAGCGGAATGGGATCTTAACGTGGTTCTGGCACAGCTTACCAAGCCGCCTTTTCAACCTTAGGTAATGCAAATGGCAGGTAACCAATCTTGGAAGGTCGTCTTTTTGGTGGTGCTCACCTCTGCCCACAGTCGGTGAGCTTCAAGCCTTGGTGGCCAAACCACCTTACACCAGGTTCTACAAGAACAGGGTCGTGCTTCGCACCCAACCAAAATTCTATCCAAAAGTGGTATCCGCCTTTCACCTCAACCAGGAGGTAGTGCTCCCTACCTTCTTTCCACACACCCATGCCGACAAGGCAGTGCCCATTCTCCATACTCTGGACTGCCAGAGGGACTGTCTTTTTACCTACAGTGTACCCAGGGCCACCAGAAAGCCTTGCAGTTTTTTGTTTCATATGACCCCAGTCATCTGGAGGAGGCTGTGTCCAAGCGGACCCTGTTCACCTGGGTGGTGGACTGCATCATCTTTGCCCACGATCAGGCTGGGCTCTCATTGGAGCACCAGGTCATGGCATACAGCGTCGGGGCTATGGTGACCTCAGTTGCCAGCTTACACTCTGTCCCTATGGCAGACATCTGCCAGGCCACCACCTGGTACGCAGTCCACACTTTTGCAGCTCACTACTGCCTGGAGGGGGAGTCCCAATGGGATAGTACCTTCAGCCAGGCCATACTCCCTAATCATTTCAGAGTTTAAGCAACTCCTACCCTCTGACCCTTCTTGTTCAGGCTACCTTAGATTCGCTTGAAGCTGCTCATGGCTGGGCCATGTTTTTCTACAGGTTCATGGTAGCCTGTAGCCAGGACTTCCCATATGTGAGGACTGACTTCCTGCTTGTTCCTGGAGAAAGCATAGTTACTCAGCTGTAACAGGTGTTCTCCAGGGACAGCAGCAATCAGTCCTCACAACCCTCCCTCCTCCTCTTGGAGTTGCTATATGATTTTTGTCATCTTCTTTTGTCGGCTCTAGCTATGTCATCTGACTGAGTAAGATGGCACCCTTGGGCGGGAAGGGGACCATGCATGTGTGGTGGCATCTCCCAAAGGCTTTCTTTGAAAGCTGGGGAGATGCTTCCGTGGCTAGTTACAGGTAAGTAACTATGCTTTTCCTATGACTCGAGTCGTTTGGGAGCTGCTGTCTCTTAGCGGACCCTGTCCACCTGGATCGCTGACTGCATTGCCTTCTCATATAACGGGCTGGTCTCTCACTGGAGTGCTGTGTTGCGGTGCACCATGTCTGCGCCATGGTGGCCTCTGTAATGAACTTGCGCTCCATTCCCTTGTCAGAAATCTGCCGGACCACCACCTGGTCCTCACTTTACACTTTTTCAGCTCACTACTGCCTGGAGAGGGAGTCCCATCGGGACAGTGCCTTCATTCAGGCAGTACTCCATCATTTGTTTGAGGTATGGGCAACTCCTGCCCTCTGACCCTTTGGTGTGTTCAAGCTACCAGAGCATTGGCTCCTCACTCGGCACCTGGGCCGCTCGAGAGTCTGTTATCTCTCAACTCATTGCTGCTGCTCACGGTTCCCCCTTTTTTCTGGTCACCCATGAGCTTTTCACAGGTTTTTTGGTAGCCTGTAGCTAGGAAGTCCCATATGTGAGGACCGACTTCCTGCTTGTCCCGGAGAAAGCATAGTTACTCACCTGTAACAGGTGTTCTCTAGGGACAGCAGGAATCGGTCCTCACGACCCTCCCTCCTCCCCGTGGAGTTGCTTTTCTTTTTGCCATCTTGAACTATGATATACTGATGCAAGATGGTACCCTTGGGCAGGAAAGGGACCACACATGCCTGGTACATCTCCCAAGGGCTTTCTTTGAAAGCTGGGGAGAGGTTACCACACGGTCTCCTCGGTGCAGACATCACCCATATGCAAGGACTGATTCCTGCTTTCTCCAGCGAACACCTTTTACAGGTGAGTAACTATGCTTACATTATGCCCATATCCGCCTCACCACCAGGCAAACTGGGCGATCACCTAGGGCGGCAACTTCTTTGGGGGGGGGAGGGGAGAGGGGTGCCAAGGAACAAGGCATTCAAAGCTAAAAAATAGATTTCTGACAGCCAGGATTTGGGGGGGGGGGGGGGGGAAATTATAAGGCATAAGCTTTGCCTAATGCACCAACATCCTGAGCCATGTCTGGGACTGGCCCTGATTATGTCCCCCAAAAACCCTCTTGCTCCCACCCTCCCCATCCCTTTCCTCCCCCCCATGTGTCTGGACCTCTTCTGCCACTCTAGGTGCACACACTGTTTACCTCATGTGCCTGCATACACACACCACACACCCCACACCCCCCCCCACACCCCCCCCCCCACACACCCCCCCCCACACACCCCCCCCCACACACCCCCCCCACACACCCCCCCACACACCCCCACACACCCCCACACACCCCCACACACCCCCACACACCTACACACACACCCCCACACACCTACATACCTCTATGTCTTAAAAAAAAACCCAACGACATCAAATCTCTACTGAATTGTTCAATCAATTATGTAATATCCATGTCAATGTTTTTTTCAACATGATCCACAGGGTCCAAAATGTTTGTATGCCAGAATTTATGGTTGGATCCACTTGCCAGGGCAGTTGCTGATTCTGCTCTGCATTAGTCCACAAAGCATAGAGCATCTCTCAATCACTGTTAACATCGGGATACCATGTTCCCTTTATGCATTAATGCCTCCATGCACATCAACTGGCCAGAGGATCCAAGTTGCAGCAATATGTATTGTTTTCTAATATAGATTTTTAACTGTTGGATATACATTCATTTTTGGGAATATTCTGACTGCCTACATTCCTTGTGTAGCCTTTAAATCAGATATCTGAGTGTGCCCTCAGTTCATGTAAGGCCTACTGGCCAGTGACACTTGTGATATAAAGCTACTTGGAATAGAAATACTTAGATGTGCAGGGACATGGTCTTTTACCTGAGCTTCCCATTTCCTTTGGTAGCAGAGATATCATTTTAAAGTTACAGGGACCTTTGCACAGTAGGCAGATACATAAAAGTAAGTGTTCAGTTTGACTGTTTCTGTTTCCATTGTTTGACTGTTTCTGTTTCCATTGTTCAATTGTCTGTTGCAAGCCTGCTCACAGGATGGAGCTAATAAAATTACCTTACAGCCTGTCCACAAGTACCTGATCAACTCTAGTCTTCACAGCTTCCAGAGACTCCACACAGCTAAGCTTTCAGCCTTTCTATTACCTGTTTTTATTTCCTAATATAGATTTTAACTGTTGGATATACATTCATTTTTGAGAATATTCTGATTCTCCAGGAACAAGCAGGAAGTCTGTCCTCACTTATGGGTGACATCTGCACCAACGGAGCCTGTGTGGAGCAATTCCCCAGCTTTCAAAGAAAGCCTTTGGGATTGCTGTCACGCATGCGTGGGTCCTCTTCCCGCCCAAGGGTGCCATCTTGCTCAGTCTCCCTTTTTCCGCGGAGCCCTTTGGACGCCTTTGGCCTACTATTTTTTTCCGGTTGCACTGGTTCTCTACCCGTCCTTCCCCTGTTCTCATTTCTTTTGAGCATAAGGGATGTTTTTCCTAACTTTTTTGCTGTTAGCAGGCTTAGCGCCCTTTTTTGTCCCAACCGCTGACCTCGTGGGGGCCCTTTTTGCCCCGATGGCCACCGGCTTCAAAAAATGTGATAGATGCTCCAAGAGCATGTCACTTACGGACACCCATGGCTGTTGTCTGTGGTGTCTCGGAGCCGACCATAATCCAGAGCTCTGTTTGCTTTGTAAGAAAATGTCCTCAAAAGCTCTGTTCAGCTGTAAGCAGAAGTCTGAGGATATTTTCCGTAAGGCTGCCTTGGAATCCCCGGTGGCGCCCTCGGTCGTCTCTCCACCGGTGGAATCCTCCACCCCAGCTCCGCGCTCAAGATGGTACTCCGACCAGGGGTCCCCTGACGTGGAGCGGCATAATAAGAAGGCCTTGAAGTCGCTTTTGGGGGCTCCCGACAAGCGAGAGCGCTCCCGCATTCGGTCGCTTAGCCCCCTTCAGCGTTCCCGAGAGTCGGACAAGGAGTGGCCTCACAAGGTACCCCATATAGACTCAGAGACCCTGGTGATGGCGCCAGGTCTCCTGAGGGCTGTCCCGGCGAGGACCCTCTCTTTCTCGAAGCTCATCCCGGTGACGGCATCGCAGGACCCCATGCCCGCGTGGGAGTCCCGTATGCTGGCGCTAGAACGTAGCATTTCTGCATTCATAGCTTCCCCAGCCAGCTCTCGTATCCAGCTTTGCTGGCCCGCACCTAGAAACCGAGGTTCCCTCATGAGGCACACCAAAATCCGCCATGGAAACCCTGAAAGCCATGGGCCTCGTGAGGGTCCTCTGTGTCGGTCTCGCTCGCCTTCCCATTCCTCGGGGGGGGAGATCCTCCAGGCCCTCCAGCTCCAAATGGGCCTTGGCTTCTGGATGAGGCGACCAGCCCGAATCGGGTTCCTCCTCCGATTTCTCGGACTGAGAGTCAGACAGGGATACCTTCCCAGAGACCCGTGCCCATCGGGACCTCCAGTTGGACCCGTCCCCACCTGCCTTTCAGAGGCGTTCGCCACCTGAGGACACCTCCTTCATGGTGTTTGTACAGTATATGGCACGGGCTCTCAACCTGGCTACTCAGGCTGAGGAGGAACCTTAAGCTGAAGAGCTCGATATCCTGCAGTACGAGTCTCTGCCTTGGGAATCTCTTACTATTCCAGTTCCCCCCCATTCTGTCCAGGCTGCTCTCCGCATATGGGAGACCCCTGCTTTGGTCCTCATCGTGAGCAAGCGCCTCGACACAATGTAAAAGCCAACTCCCCCACACCTCCATGGTGATGGGATCGGCTATGAGAAAGCAAAAGAGCCTGAAGTCACACTCTTTGGTCCCACTGGGCAGGAAGTCGAGAGCCCTCAACTCCCTAGCCCGCAAGGCCTATCAAGGGTCCATGCTCTCCTGAAGTATTTAGGCATACCATGGGCATGTTTCTGCGAGACCTAGTTAAGGAACTCGGGGGTTTCTCTGTGGGCCTAGTGGGCGACGCCCTCAGTAGGTTCCGGACCCTTCTGAAGTCCGTGGCAGAGTGCTTGAAATACCTTTCCCGCGCTGCCTATGACGGATTCGAGTCCTCTGCTCGAGTGATGGCCGCTGGCATTGGGGCCCAACGCCAGGCATGGCTCCAGTCTGGACTTGGAGCAATGGGTCCAGGAAAAGCTCCTGGACATACCCTGCCTTGGTGAGCAGCTCTTCGGTAAACCGATGGAGGATAAGGCCACCGAGATAGAAACAGAAACAGTTCATCACCTGAACCCGCCTCTCACGCAAGACGACCTCCTTCCCCCGAAAGAAACAGCAAACCAAGAAACCGTTCTTTCCACGGAAGGGTCTGCCCTACCGAGGCTACCCACCGTACCCACCCACCCCTGCGCCGGCCACCACGACACAAGGAAAGTCTGGGTCCCACGGTCATCGCAAGCCAAAAGGGCCCAAGGCCCAAACCCCGGCACCGCCGCAGCCCACCCAGGGGTTTTCACACCAGCAGCGTAGCCTTTCACCCTCCTGCGGCACTGCAGCCGGTGGGGGGTTGCCTGTCCTTTTTTGCCCCTCAGTGGGCGTCCATCACGTCGGACATTTGGGTCCTCCAAGTAGTCCGGGACGGCTACAGTCTCTGCCTGGACAGGCTTCTCCCTCCCTTATCCCCCAGTGGAGCCTTCTTGACTCCCCCGTGCACCAGGCCTTCCTACAGCAGGAGTTAGACAACCTCCTCGCTCAGCGAGCGGTCGAGAGGGTACCATCGCACTTCCAAGCTCAGGGCTTCTATTCCCGATACTTCCGAAGAAGTCGGGGGGCCTACGGCCCATCCTCGACCTTCGAAAACTAAATATGTGGAAAGCCACGTGGAGCAGCATGTGGAGGCCTTCCAGGGACTCACTACTGGCTGGGAGTCTGAGAAGCAGGAGCAGGAGTTTCTGGTGCGAGAGATGTTCAAGATGTTCTCACTTGGCATTCTGCTGTCCTTCCTCCAGCAGAGTGACTGGTTATGCTCCTTGGATCTCAGGGACGCAAAGTGCCTCTCCACAGCTGCTGCCTCCCTCAGAAGGCAGGGAGTACCGGTCTTCCCTTACCTCAATGACTGGCTTATCGCAGGGCCCTTGGCCGGAGAAGCCCGCCTGGCTGCATCACGCACATTCCTCCTCCTCGAGCGCGTGGCGTTCTTGATTAACTACCCCAAGTCCCATCTCAAACAAGCACAACCTTGGAGTTTATCGGCGCACGCCTCGATACCCAACGGGCAATCGCCTTTCTGCCGGCATACCGCACGGCTAGCCTCCGAGCCTTGGTGACCCAGGTCCAGAGCACCACTCAGGTCATGGCGCGGACTATGTTGTGCCTCCTAGGACACATGGCTTCCACTGTCCATGTGGTTCCACATGCCTGCATGCACATGCGAACGGCCCAGTGGTGTCCCAGCACTCAGTGGAGCCCAGCCTCCGGTCACCTCAGAGACTCCATTCGCCGCAGCCTTCACAGACTGGTGGCAGGACCCCCGCAATCTTCTCCGGGGCTGCCATTCCAGATCCTGCAGCACGAAATAGTGCTGACAATGGACGTCTCCCTGCTGGGTTGGGGAGTCCACTGCAGTGCACTGTGCACGCAGGGGCGATGGTCACCCAAAGAGTCTCAACAGCAAATAAATTTGCTTGAGCTTCGGGTGGTCCAGTGGGCCCTGAGGGCCTTCGAGGACCATCTCCAGGGGAAGTCGGTGCTCGTTCTGACCAACAATCAGGTGGCAATGTTCTGAATCAACAAGGAGGTGGGGCACAAGATCACGCCTCCTCTGCTGAGAAGCCGTCCTCCTTTGTTCCTTCGCCTTCCGCTGGGGGATGACCCTACGAGCGGTCTACCTCCTGGGTCATGAGAATGCCCTTGTGGATAAACTCAGCAGGATCCTCTGCCCTCACGAATGGAGGGTGGCCAACTTGCTGTTCCATCGGTGGGGGACCCCGACCCTGGACCTGTGCACCAGCCCGACCACACAGCTCCCCTGCTTCTGCAGCCCAGTCCTGCACCCGAACAGTGAGGCGCGGGATGCGTTCCTCTTGAGCTGGACCTCCGGGCTTCTCTATGCGTTCCCTTTCACTCCTCTCATTGCGAGGGCCCTCCACAAAGCTCAGCGGGAACAAGCATCGATGATACTCGTTGCTCCCTTGTGACCTCGACAACTGTGGTTCCCACTCCTGCTCCAGCTCGCATCTGAGCCTCCGGTTCCCCTGGGCTGTGCCCCAGGCCTGCTAACACAGGAGGGGGAGGGGAGGAGCAACACCCAAACCCCGCCGCATTGTCCCCCTCAGCCTGGCGGCTGAACGGGTCTCCCAAGCACCACTAGACCTCCTGGAGGAAGTCGAGGAAGGACTCGGCGATACAAGCTTATGCCTTCAATTGGTGGCGTTTCTTGGTCTGGTACTCCGAGCCCCAGATCGACCCTTTCTCATGTCCCACCCGGTGGGTCCTCCAGTACCTTCTCCATCTTTCGAAGGAGGGGTTGAAGTCGAACTCTGTCAGGGTACACCTGAGCGCCGTCTTGGCGAATCACCTCCCCGTAGAGGGCAACCCCCTCTCGGAGCAGCCCTTGGTATCCTGCTTTATGCGGGGCCTCTTACTGTCCAAGCCACCCATCCGGCCTCCTCCGGCGGAGTTGGACCTGAATGTAGTGCTCATGCAGCTTACGCATTCACCATTTGAGCTGATGGCGACGTGCTCATTTCGGCACCTGTCCTGGAAGGTGGTCTTCCTGGTGGCTTTGACTTCGGCCTACCGAATCAGTGAGCTCCAGGCTCTCATGGCTGATGCCCTTACACCAGGTTCTATAGGAACAGGGTGGTCCTCCGTACCCACCCCAAGTTCCTGCCGAAGGTTGTCTTGGATTTTCATCTCAATCAGGAGATAGTCTTACCGACCTTCTTCCCGAGACCCCACGCCGACCAGGCATTGGCAGTTTTACATACTCAACTGCAAGAGGGCTTTCGCCTTCTATCTGCAGTGCACCCAGTCTCATCACAAGTCTGGCCGGCTCTTCGTAACCTACGATCCCAGTCGCTTGGGGCAGGCAGTCACAAAACGGAGCCTCTCCATCTGGGTGGCAGACTGCATTGCCTTCGCTCACGTGAAGGCGGGCGCCCCACTGGATCGACGAGTCGCCACACACAGTGTCCGAGCCAAGGTGGCTTCGGTAGCTTCGCTGCGCTCGGTGTCCTTGGCAGACATCTGCCAGGCTGTGACCTGGGCTTCGGTGAACACTTTCGCCTCACACTACTGCCTGGAGAGGGAGTCCTGCCCAGGACAGCACCTTCGGCCAGGCTGTACTCCATAATCTGCATTGGTGGCACTGCACTGGAATGGTGCAAATCATATCTGTCTGGAAGGTGGCAGCACGTATGATCCGGAGTTTCAACATTGGAACCATTCCACCAGAGGCAGGGAGTTCTGCAAGGATCCTCCCTCTCAGCCCTGATGTTCAACATATACATGCAGCCCATCTGTAATATCATCCGATCTTTCAGTGTGGACTGCTTGATTTATACTGATGATCTGCTCTACATGCCGTTCTCCACAGAGCAATTGGACCTCTCCCCACTGACAGAATGTTTCACTGCAGTATCCGACTGGCTCCAGTCTCAAAACCTTCAAATTCAACACAAGAAAACGGAGGTTCTCTTTATTACGAGGAACCAAAATTTTACCCCACCGCCCAACTTAAAGGTTAAGGAAGCAGAGCTACAAACAAAATCCACAATACGATACCTTGGCGTCACATTAGACCAGCGCTTGGACATGAAGGTGCACATAGGCAACACGGTAAGAGCAATCTACTACAAGATCCGGATGCTCAGGCATTTACGCTCCCTGCTAGAACCAGAGGACTTCCGGACAATCTATCAGGCATTGATTATACCTCACTTTGACTATGCTAATGCTATCTTACAAGACCTCTCACAATCCACCCTGAACCCCCCCGCAGCTTGTGATGAATGCTGCAGCGAGAGTGCTGCATGGGGCCTCTAGGAGCGACCATGTGACGCCCATCCTGAAACACCTCCACTGGCTCCCTCTACAAGGCAGGCTCGCTTTCAAGACTTTATTGCTGACCTTCAAGGCCATCAATGGGCTCTCCTCCTCCTCACTAACAGAGCTCATCCACATCATTTCACCAAATAGATCCAGAAGATCTACTGCGATTAATATACTAATAATTCCGAAGGCATTAACAAAATGCACCATGGCAACAGCAAACAGGGCCAAGATGCTGGAACACACTACCACCTAATATCCGGGCAATCTCTAACTTAACCCAGTTTAGAAAGGCACTCAAACATCACCTCTTCCTCAAACACTACCCAGACAACAACGTGTCAAGACGCCCCCCAATGAATGTAGCTACACCAACATTCCCAGCTAGCTACACTAACATTCCCAGCAAGCTATCCATGACCATTGAACTCTGTGTAACATGTAATGTCGTGACGCCTGTATATATATATATCTATATCTATATATATCTATATATATATATATATCTATATATATATAGTTACCCCTATGTTATCCAAGTTTCGTGTCCCTGTTCTCTGTTAACACAGAACAGCTTGTTCTGATGATTTTGTTGCAGCTTGTTCTGATGATTTTGTTGCATGTAAACCGCACTGATGCCGAATAGTGCAGTATAAAAGAAAATGTAAATAAATAAATAAAAAATCTGTTTGGGGTATAAGCAACTCCTGCCCTCCGACCCTTCTCGACGGCTATCGAGAGTTTCGCCCCGGGGACCCGAGAACTCCGGGGACCCAAGGACTCTGATTCCTTCGGGCATCGCCTTCTGCTCACGGCCTCGCGGAGGCGTTTTTGGATTACCGGTTCGGTAGCCTGTAGCTGGGGAGTCCCATAAGTGAGGACTGACTTCCTGCTTGTTCCTGGAGAAAGCGTAGTTACTCACTTGTAACAGGTGTTCTCCAGGGACAGCAGGAATCAGTCCTCACTACCCTCCCACCTCCCCTGATGAAGTTGCTGGATTTTTATCCTTCCCTTGCCATCTGCTTGGTAGGGCTCGAACTAAGGAACCTGACTAAGCAAGATTGCACTCTTGGGCGGGAAGAGGACCATGCATGCGTGGCAGCAATCTCAAAGGCTTTCTTTGAAACCTGGGAATTGCTCCGTGCGGGCTTCGTCGGTGCTGATGTCACCCATAAGTGAGGACTGATTTCCTGCTGTCCCTGGAGAACGCCTATTGCAGGTGAGTAGCTATGCTGTGCCTACATTCCTTGTGTAGCCTTTAAATCAGATATCTGAGTGTGCCCTCAGTTCATGTAAGGCCTACTGGCCAGGGATACTTAGGTTCACGCCCACCTTACCCCTCACCCCACCCACCCCAGGGCTGCATTGCCTATATAGTCGTCAAATATGTTGACATCTATCCTTTTAATTAGGTGTTAAACCCACCTTTTCTTCTAGGACCGCTTAATCAGCATGTCATATATTCAGTGCAATAACTGTGGTGCTTTCATTCTGAGAAGAATCATTTGGAACCTAAGAGCTTGCCCTATATGCCTCAAGTTAGCTGCCCTATTTAAAGAATTGACTCTACTAAGGGAAGAACTAGTTGCAATTAAATGCACCTCTTCTAGGATACAAACCGAACTAAGTCCACCACTGCTCCCACAAAGAATCAAACATCCCAGGAACAAATGGATCACAGTGGGCTCTGGTAGGTTGCGACCTGTAACGCAGAGACACCCTAAACTTCAAGAGATATCTGTGCATAATGCCTTCTCTGCCTTGGTTAATGAGGATGCTCAATTCATGGAAAATGAAGGGCCCTTAAATGACACAGTCAATGCCCAACCTACTGATATAGTACCAAATATGAAGAAAAAATCACAAAATAGAAAGCTACTACTACTTGGAGATTCCATCATCAGAGGCACCAATTGGGAACACAGTTCAAAGGAGAGAAGATAATCAAATGCCTCCCAGGCTCTTCAGCCAGCAGGAATACAAACCAAATTGTTGATGTAGTTAGCGCAGAAAGTGAGCACTCCAAAATTGATGATGTCATCCACTTGGGTACAAATGATCTGGCTAGAACCAGTGCCTCTGCAGTTCAAAGGGACTTCCAGACTCTGGGAGAGAAACTCAAGCCCATTGTTAACACTGTAGCATTTTCAGAAGTTCTACCTGTTCTTGGTAAGGGGGCAGAAAGTCTGCATTGCATAAACAGCTTTAATATGTGGCTCCAGATCTGGTTCACACAAGAAGGATTCAGATTTATAGGCAACTGGGGGGAACAGATGGACTGACAAGAGACTATCCTGTGCTGATGGACTATCTGTTGCAGGCAAAAGAATCCTAAGTAAAAAAATGCAGTCAGTATGTGGGCAGGCATTTAAACTAGAGAAAGGGGGTGATGGATGGGGAAGGACAAGTTCAGGAGATCACTCCCGGCAAAAGCAGAACAACATCAGAAACAGCCACACTTTTAAACCATACATCAACGACAAGTGGGAAGAGGTGGGTAGAGCAAAAACAATGCAAAATACATGCAAGCCAGTTAAACACTGGAAAGCAATGAGCACAAATGCTCAAAGCTTAGCCAAGAAAGTTCCTGACCTTGAAGCCCTAATGGTGGAAATGGACTTGGACATTCTGGCCATTACAGAAACATGGTTTAATGAATTGCATGAATGGGATATAACCATAGCTGGCTCTAATCTGTTCAGAAGAGACAGAGAAAGTGCAAAAAGGAGGAGTAGCCTTATATGTCAAAAGCAATATTAAAGTTACTGAAATGCAGGGGACATGGGGAAAAGAACAGCAGCTCTGGTTTGTGTTGGAAAGTCTACAGATCTCTGACTCAAATCGAAGAAATAGATAACAAATTGATTATAGATATTGCAAAGATAGCCACAAAGGGGGAAGTGATCATATTGGGTGACTTTAATCTACCCGATGTGGATTGGAGTACTCCTTCTGCAAATCTGGAAAGTAAAATAAATTGTGGATGCTTTCCAAGATGCGTTACTTAGACAAATGGTGATGGAACCGACCAGGGAAATCTCAATGCTGGATTTAGTGCTCACCAATGGAGATAGCGTGTCGAATGTCCAGGTGGGTGCCCCTGTGAGCAGCAGTGATCATCAAACGGTGTGGTTTGAGATAAAAGCCAAGGTGCAGTCCAATCATAACAAGCTCAAAGTCCTAGACTTCAAAAACACTGACTTCAGTAAAATGGCCAAGTACCTGAAGGAGGAGTTGGCAGGGTTGGAGGGGATAAGGGAAGTGGAATTGAAATGGGCTAAACTGAAGGTGGCAGTAAAAGGGGCAACAGATAAATATGTAAGGAAAGTAAATAAAGAGGAGAAGGAAACCTATTTGGTTCTCCAAAGAAGTGGCTGCTCAAATAATGGCAAAAAACACAGCTTTCACAAAATGTAAAAGCTTGCAAATAGAGGAACACATCAAGGAATACAGGATCAAACTAAAAGAGACAAAAATAGAAATAAGGAAAGCAAAATCAAAGGCAGAGGAAAAGATGGCTAAAGATGTGAAGTGTGGCCACAAAACTTTCTTCAGGTATATTCGGGAGATGGGCTGATGGGGGGGGGGGGGGGGGCTATGACTGGAAATGAGCTGATTAGTGGAGGCTAGGGCTGGTAATGAGCTGATGGGGGGTAGGACTGGTATTTGGCTGATTAGGGGAGGCTAGCACTGGTAATGGGGTTGAGGGGGGATTAGCACTAGAAGTGAGCTGATTGGGGGGCTTTGACTGGGAATGGGCTGATTGTGGGGAGGGGAGGATAGAGCTGCTGGCCCTGGAAGAAAACTGGGGGCTAAGGCTACAAGTGGGCTGATACAAGGGGATGGGAGAATGGAACGGGAAGGGAGTGGATCTGAGAGGGGCTGCCATGGTATTTGTACTAGAAGGGACTGGTCAGTGGGGAAGGAGGGGGACTGGAAGGGAATGGACACCAGTGGCAGTCATGGGAATGCAAGTTGACATTGGAAGGTACTGGGAGTGAGGACTGGAAAGGGGCTGATACTGGGGAGGGTTACTGGGACTGGAAATAGGCTGATGGAAAGAAGTGAAGAAAACGAAAGAGATAAGAAATGGCAGATGGACCATAGACCACAGAAAGAGAGCTAAGAGAAGACAGGAAAGCAGAAGCCTCTGATCGGGACCAGCATGATCACAGAATAAATTGGTCAGACAACAAAGGTAGAAAAAATAATTGTATTTCATATTAGTGATTTGACTACAAAATCATTATAATTTTGAAATCAAATATTGTTACTTGTTAATTATTGTGGTTTAAATAAATATTTTATAAATAAAAACACATTGCAAAGGCCTATAATATATTAATAATTCAACAAATGATTACAGCGACATTGCGTTAATGGTAAAGGAAGAGAGGCGTATTTGATTTTATCATTGGGGGTCACCACAAGTTGACCAACGGTAAAAGGGGTCACGGTACAAAAAAGGTTGAGAACCACTGATCTAGTCTGTCCTTCAATATTAACCACTGCAACAGTCCCCCTTTTTCCTCTAGAGAGCCTCTGTGTTTGTCTCTTGCTTCTTTGAATTCAGATACTGTCCTCATCTCTACCACCTCTTCTGGGAGACTATTCCATAGATCCACCACTCTTTCCGTAAAGAAATTTTTCCGCATATCACTCCTGAATCTATCCCCTTTCACTCTCATCCCATGTCCCCTCATAGCAGAGCTTGCTTTCAATCGAAAGAGGTTCTCCTGTGCATTTATGCCACAGAGATATTTAAGCATCTCAATCATATCACCTCTATCCCGCCTTTCCTCTAAGGTGTACATATTAAGATACTTAAGTCTGTCCTCATATGCTTTTTAATGAAGACCACTAACCATTTTTGTAGCCACCCTCTTCACTGACTCCAGCCTGTTTATATCCTCCTCCTGCTCTGGGGCATGCCCTTCCAGAACCTGGCCCCCCAGACAGTCCTGACAACGGATACCTCCATCTCAGGTTGGGGGCCCATTGCGAAAAACTGCGCACCCACGGGGCCTAGTCCCCTGAGGAGAGTCTGCAGCAGATCAACGTGCTGGAGCTCCGAGCCATTTTCCTCACCCTGAAGGCATTTCGGCACCGGCTATTGCATCAGGTAGTGCTCGTGCAGACAGACAACCAAGTCACTATATTCTGCTTGAACAAATAGGGGGTTACCGACTCCTACAGCCTCTGCCAGGAGGTGGTGACCCTGTGCTCTTATGTGCTGAGCCCAGGACATTATCCTCAGAGCTGTCTATCTCCCAGGCCAAGACAATGCCTTGGTGGACTGACTAAACAGAGTCCTCCAACTGCATGAGTGGCGCCTGAACCCTGAGACAGCACAACAGCTGTTCCAGCTCTGGGGCACCCCAGACCTGGATCTCTTCTCTAGTCCAACCAACACTCGGCTCCCCTGGTTTTGCAGTCCTCAATCGCACCTGAGCTGGGTGGCTCTGGATGCCTTCCTCCTCTTGTGGGCAACAGGCCTACTATATGCCTTCCCTCCCATGCCGCTGATAGCATGGATCCTTCTCAAGGTCCAGCAGGACAGGGCCTCTCTGATCCTCAAGGCCCCGAGGTGGCCCAGACAGCCATTGTTCTCCCTGTTGCTCCATCTCTCAACGGAGTCCCCGGTCCCTCTTGGGAGGTCACCGGAGCTCCCAACACAGGAGGGAGGCTTGCTTCTCCTCCCCAATCTGGGGACCCTGTCCCTTACAGCTTGGCTGCTGAATGGGTCACCTTAGCTCTCCTCCATCTCCCCAAGAAGGTCAAAGACATCCTGTTGGCTTCTTGGAAGGACTCGACAAGAAGGGCGCATGCGTTCAAGTGGTGCAGGTTTTCAGTTTGGTGCTCAGAGAACCGCGTGAACCTGTTCTCCTGCCCGATACACTCGGTCCTGCAATACTTGCTCCATCTCTCGCAGTCGGGTCTAAAGTCTAACTTGGTCACGGTTCACCTGAATGCGATCTCGGCAAACCATCACCCCATCAAGGCAAACTCCTCTCGGGGCAACCCTTCATTTCTCGTTTCATGCAAGACCTGCTTCTCTCCAAGCCTCCTATCTGAGCCCCTGGCTACTTGCTCCTTGCAGCACTTATCCTGGAAGGTGGCCTTCCTGGAGGTGTTCACCTCCGCCTGTAGGGTCAGTGAACTCCAAGCCCTGATAGCTGAGGCGCCTTACACCAGGTTCTACAAGAACAGGGTGGTCCTCTGCACCCACTTCACGTTCCTTCCGAAGGTTGTCTCAGACTTCCATCTCAACCAGGAGGTGGTATTGACCACTTTCTTCCCGAAGCCTCACGCCGACCAGACACTGGCCGTTCTCCATACCTTGGACTGCAAGAGTGCCCTATCCTTCTACCTGCAGCAGACTCGGGGTCACCGCAAAGCTTGGCAGCTCTTCGTCTCCTACGATCCCAGCCAACAGGCGGTCACTGAGCGAACCTTGTTGATTTGGGTGGTGGACTGCATTGCCTTCGATCAGGCCCAAGCTGGGCTGCCATGGGATTGCCAGATTGCAGTGCACAATGTCAGAGCGATGGCGATGTCGGTCACGAGCCTCCGCTTGGTACCCTTGTTGGACATCTGCCGCGCTGCCACCTGGTCTTCCACTCATACCTTCATGACCCATTACTGCCTGGAGAGGGAGTCCCATCAGGACTCTGCCTTCGGCCAGGCGATACTCTGTAATCTGTTTGGAGTTTAAGCAACTCCTGCCCACCAGCCCTTCTTGTTCAGGCTACCGGAGTTGTGGTTCTCCATGGACTCGGAACAAACATGAGGGTCATCTGATCTGTTTTCAGATTCGCTTGTGGCTGCTCACGGCTCTGCCGTTCTTTTTCCTATAGGTCCTCGGTAACCTGTAGCTAGGGAGTCCCATATGTGAGGACTGACTTCCTGCTTGTTCCTGGAGAAAGCATAGTTACTCACCTGTAACAGGTGTTCTCCAGGGATAGCAGGAATCAGTTCTCACAACCCTCCTTCCTCCCCTTGGAGTTGCTGTCCATTTTTTGCCATCTTCTTGGTTGGGTTGTAGCTATGGCACCTGACTGAGTAAGATGGCACCCTTGGGTGGGAAGGTTACCATGCATGTGTGGTAGCATTCCCAAAGGCTTTCTTTGAAAGCTGGGAAAATGCTTCATGCTGGCTCCGTCGGTGCCAGCGTCACCCATATATGAGGACTGATTTATGCTGTCCCTGAAGAACACCTGTTACAGATGAGTGACTATGATTTTCCAACAGGCAGAAGTGAAGAAGGTCCCTTCTGTCTGCCCATGGGGATCTGACCTGCACAAGAAAAAGGTTGGGGGGGGGGGGGAGTGAGGTAGAAAAAAAAACAGCAAAAAAAAAATTAAAGGGACAGTGGAAGAAAGATGGAGGATGGGATGGGAGTGCTAGGGAGAGGGACAAGGGGAGAATCTGGAAGGGGAACAGATAGTGGGGGGCCACAGCAAGAGAGGGGTTGGAGGGGGGAGGGAAGAATGCAAGGTATTAGAGGTTAAAGGGATTTTATTTATTTATTTTCACATTTGTTTATACACCGCCCCTTCCAGACATCAGGAACGGTTTTCAATAAAACCAACATTAAACATTGTGGGGTTATATCAACCAGGCGTAAAAACAGTAGATGGGGGAAATTTATTTGCACATAACTGTGTATAAGTTGAACTATAAACAGCTTAGATAGTGATGGTAATGTTGAAGGGGGGTATTCCTAGAGTGGAGGGGGGGCTAGGGGGGAGGGAGTGATTTGTTTTAGTAAAGAGGGGGGGGGGGGTTAAGTTGGGTATATAGTGTCATCGCTATTTCGTTGCCAAAGTGTTCAGTAAATAGGACTGTCTTGATGTGCTTTCTAAATGTTTGGAGGTCTTTAATAGATATCAGTGTGTCAGGGAGGGCATTCCACAGAGTTGTGGCTATATAGGAGAATGCTCTATTGCTGGTATTTTGCTTAGTCTTATGGTAGTCTTGAGGGAATTTGATGATGTTCATGTAGCATCCTCTTTAGATTTTAGTTTCTGTTGATGAGAGTGTGGATAAGTACGAGGGGGAGATGTTTAGTACTTTAAAGGTGATCATCAGTATTTTGAACTTTATTCTGCTTGTAACGGAGAGCCAATGTAGCATGTGCAGAATGGGGGTGATATGTTCAGTTAGGGGGGCTTTACAGATGATCCTGGCTGCAACATTTTGAGCTATTTGAAGTTGATTCATAGTTCTTTTGGGCAGTCCTTGGCGTAGACTATTGCAGAAGTCAATGTAGGGTATGACTAGGGCTTGCACCACCGATCTGAAGTCATGGGGGTCAAATAATGGTCCGAGGGGCTGTAGTATTTGTAGCTTATAAAATATGCTTCTTGTGGTTAGTTTTACATGGAAAGTCATGCTGAGCGATTTGTCTAAAGTGACCCCCTAAGTATTTCACTTCCTTTCTAGTAGGTAAGTCTATTTCACCCATTGGAAGAGTCAGTGGTGGGGTGAAGTTTGGATTTTGTGTAGTGTAAAGGACTTTGGTTTTATTGACGTTGATCTGTAGGTTCATTGTGCTGAGCCAGGTTTGTGCTTCTTTAATGCAAGGGGGGGAGTGCATGTTGGTTGGGGTTGGTGAAGTCTATGGGGATGTAAAGCATGATATCAGCAGTGTAAATATGATATCCTACTTTGAATTTTCTGAAAATGTTGCATATATCTTGGAGATATAGGTTGAATAAAAGTGAGGACAAGGCGGAACCCTGTTCTTGCTTGAAGCTTGGGGAGGTTCCTGTACCTATTAATATTTCTTGTGTGAGGTTTTGTAGGTATGATTTAAATCAGTGGAGTGTGGTTCCTGCCTCTAGTCTTTTGATGAGTATGTTGTGGTTGACACTGTCAAATGCAGAAGCAGTGTCAAGGAATACTAGTATGAATGCTTGTTTTGAAATGTCCATTGCACGTATGAGTTTGTCTAAAAGGGTTAGTAGTAGTTTCTCCACACCGTGAAAGTGGCAGAAGCTATACTGCTGTTCATCTAGGGGAGCATTGAGGTCTATGTAGTCCTGTAACCGAGTTTGTACAAATTTTTCAATTAGCTTAGAGATAAATGGAATATTTGCTATAGGGCCTGTATGAACTGTGATTGAGCTTGTCTAAGGATTTGTTTTTTAGGATTGGGCGGATTATAGATTGAGTTTGGGTGGCATGTGTCCCTGTGCAAGTGATTGATTGGTTTATTATGGGAAGGAGATGTGGGGCTAATTTAGTTTTGTTTGCCTTGATCCAGCTGATGGGGCATGGGTCAAGTACGGATGTGGTGGTGTTGATTCTGGTAATAGCATTTAGAAGTTGCTTTTGATTAAGTGGAAGGAGTTCCAAATACTACGCTTTGTGTATGTTTCAATTGGGTGTGTGGCATCGTCAGTCGATGCTTTTTTAAAGTTTATTTGCGAAGTGGGTGGCGAGGATATGGGGTTCAGTGGTGAGATTGTATGTGCCATCATTGGGGGTTTGTGTTAGAGATTTAAGTACTTCAAATAACTCTCTCGGGCGATTGAGTGATTTAGAGAGTAGTTTGGTGTGATAGTCCTTTTTTTTTGTTGTTGATGATAGCTTCTTTGTATTTCTGAAGGGTTATCATGTAGGAAGTTCTGTTGTCAGGTGATTTAATTGTCCTCCATTTGTATTCTTTCTTTCTTAGTTCTTTTTTCAGAATTGTTACTACTTTGTTATACCAAATTTCAGTGGGTTTGTGCGTTGGCTTCAATTGCCACAAAAATACAAGAAAAACCATTTGATATTGTGGTGGTACAGGGTTTTTTTGAGGTGTTGATGTCAGTAGTAGAGTTATTTAGATGGGGGAGTATGTTATTAAGGAAGTTGTCTTTGTCAAAGTATGTGAATCTTTTTTATGGGTTGCTCCTTTAATTTGAGGGGGATTGTGTATTTCCATGAGTATGGTGAATTCTATAATATAGTGGTCTGACCATGAGACTTGGTTTGTTTTTGGGGGTATGAAAAGTGGGTGGCATGTAATCCAGTTTAGGGATGAAGATAAGGTCTAGAGTGTTGCCCTTAGAGTGAGTGGGCAAGGTTACTTGTTGAAATCCCTTGTCAGTCATGGAGTTTATGAATAGGGTGGATTGGGTGTAGGGTAGGGATGGCGGGTTAAAGTCTCCTAATAGGATGTGAGGTTTTCTTAGTGAGGTTGAGCATGTGTTTTCTAGGATGGCCGTGAGGTTGTCATGGTTGGGGGTGTGCGTTCTGTATGCTAGACAGATAGAAAACAAACACCTGTCTATCTTGATTATGTCCATGCCATTTATGTTGCTTCATATGCTGAGTGTGGGATTTAATTCTTGTTTGCATAGTATGAGCACTCCTCCTCCTCTTTTTGTGTGTCTGTGATAGCTAAATAGGAGGTAACCATTTGTTTAGCTGGTTCAGCAGTACAGTGTCAGTGTTTGAGATCCAGGTTTTTGTACTACATAGTAGATGAGAGCTTTCATCTTTAATCAAGTCAAGTATGACAGGAATCTTATTTCTGATGGATCTCATGTTTATAAGTATGCATTTTATTGGATTGGGGGATGTGAGTGGTTTTTGTGGGGGGTTAAATTTTTGTGTGTGTCTATGAGAGTCTGCGTTGGGCATTATTGTTTTTAGCATTGTGCATTTTGGTGTTTAAGTTTTTATGTAATTGGTAAGCGATGATGTGTTTGGAGCGGATAATGGGAACTCTAGTATTGCTGTGATATCTCTGTTTGGACTGAGAAGTGGAGGGTTGTGGATGAGGTTATGTTTAGAAGGAGAATGGTGCACAGTAGTAGTTTTGAGTTCCATGGTGGTGAGTCAGTGAGTGGTGCTGAGGGTTTAGTTTGTAGAAAATGTTTGGTGCCTCAGCATCAGATCTTTATGGGTATTTGTAGCAGTGAAGAGAGGAAACGTATTGGTGCTAGTAATAGAGGTTATTACAAAATAGTAGTGTTATATCAATACTAGTAATCCATAATCTCCAGGAACAAGCAGGAATGTAGTCCTCATATATGGGGTATCGTCGGTACCGACAGAGCCTGCGTGGGAATGCTCCCCAGCGTCCAATAGGAAAGCTTTTGGGAGCATCCCACAGCGCCTGCGTGCTGCCTTCCCGCCTTTCCCAACTGTCCCTCTCCAGTTCTTCGTTTTCCGCGGAGCCGACAGGTCGCACATCCTGTCACCACAGAAAATTCCCTTCTTATACTTCTTTTTTGTGGTCGCGTCTGCCTTCCCTCGAAGCTATACCGGTACCGCCGGTGGTTCTTTTCTTTTTTTCTAAAAAACCCCCAGAAAACAAAACAACTTTGTTTCTGGAGTCTTTCTCCAGTAATTTTTCTTCTCGGGTGCCACGTGCCATTTTGGGCACTAGGCCCAGTTTTTTCCTCAAAATGGAAAAATCCGCTTCGGGTTTTAAAAAGTATTCTATGAGTGGTGCCTCAAATGTTTAGGTCCTGACCACTCTATTTCAGAGTGTGTTGCCTGTGGGATGATGTCAAAAAGGGGCCGGCAAAACCGAGCTGCTAAGCTTAGCACCCTTTATCCCTCCGATGCAGCCTCTGTGGCATCGACGTCTTCCAGGGCTTCATCTTCCTCCCATGGATCTCAGGTAACTAAACATAAATCTAGCCGGTCCTCAAAGGGTGGATCTCCTTCTAGACATCGAGATGCCTCTGGCGTTGCCCTTGAGGGGCTTTCACCAGCAAAATTGCCCCGGCGGGAGGCTTTGGCTTCCAAAGCACTAACAGGGCTCCAGGATGTTCTCGAGGCTTCAACCTTGGCAGAACTACTGGTGCCATGCTCTGGGGTTCCGGCCGCTCTATCCGGCACCGATACCCAAGCATCGGCAGCGTCGATAGACCAGAGATTCTTGGCTATTGAACGCAGTCTGGCGGCTCTTCTCACGGCCTCGATGCCCCTGAAACCACTTCAGACAATTCAAACGGTACCGGCACCGACTGCATAGACATCAGCAGGTATTCTACCGGGACCGGGTCATGCTTCTCTATCCGGCATCGACAAGTCGGTACCGGACCACTCCGATGCCGACTTCAATCGGTAACGGTACCGTGCCTTGCACGATCACCCGGATCGGAGATGCTTCGAATCCTCAGATGAGTCTGAAGACTCTGAAAGCTCTGCCGATACCAGAGTACTTCTTCCTGAGGATTCCTCTTCTCCTCAGCATAGGATGTCTCCACCAGAGGATATGTCCTTTCAGGATTTTATCCGAGATGTGGCTCGAGGTCTTTCCATCACAGTGGCTCCTGAAAAAGAGCCTAGGGCAAAGGATTTAGAAATCCTACAATACCCTAAAGTTCCCAAGGAGGTAGCTACCTTACCTATTCATGAGATCTTGCATGATCTCATGATAAGGATGTGGGAAACACCTCTAACCACATCTCCCTCACTGTCGAAGACTCAACACCATGTATCGAGTTCCTCCTTGTCCTGGGTTTCAGAAGACTCAGCTACCACACCATTCCATGATGGTGGAATCAGCCATGAGACGGATAAAGAGTGCAAAAAGGCATGCATCTAATCCTCCAGGATGTGAGTGTAGAACTCTTGACGCCTTTGGACGTCGATCCTTCCAGGCTTCCATGCTTTCTGCTAGGATCAGTTCCTATATCTTATATATGGGAATGTTCCTTAAGGAAGTCACAGGAGACTTAGAGCTTATGAGCCCTCACCTTCCTGATGATAAAAGGCAAGATTATCTTGCTTTTTTAAAACGTGCTCAGGATGTTTCCAAGTTTGTGAATCGTGCAGCCTTTGAATGCATAAGCAGAACCTCTGCTATTGCCATAGGTACACGTAGAATTGCCTGGCTCCAGGCATCTGACTTGGAAATCTGGGTACAGGACGAACTGGGGAATATACCTTGCACAGGAGAGAATCTATTTGGCAAGAATTGGCAGGAAAAAGCTAATGAGGTAGATGCTGACAATATCACGTTGGATAGATTGTCCAAATCTACAGCTGATCCTGCGAGGAAAAGATCCTCTAAGAAACCATTCTTCAGCAAGAAGAAAAAGTTTCATCCCTCCTATACCCAGCAGGGACGTCGTTTAGGTCAGTCTGCCCAAAAGGGACAGCAGCCACAACCTAGGCAACAAAGGAAACCAAAAGCAGCTAAGCCTCAACCGGCTCAGCAGACTCAGCCTCCACAGGGGCTTTGACTCCTGTCTAGAGAACTTTGCCTTCCTGGCCTTAAACGGCCCAGAACTCTCCACCATCCCAGGAAGGTTATGTCATTTTACCCCAGATGGTGTTATTTAACAGCAGAAAATTGGACTCTGTCTATTGTACGAGAGGGGTACAAGCTTCTTCTCCAGGACAAAGCAGGAAGTCAGTCCTCGCTTATGGGTGACATTGATGTTGATGGAGCCCCCGTGCGGAGCAATTCCCTAGCTTTCTAAGAAAGCCTTTGGGAATACTGCTCGCATGCGCGGTCCCCTTCCTGCCTAAAGGTGCCATCTTGCTCAGTCTTTCTTTTTACGTGGAGCCCACCGGACGTCTGTCCATGTCACCTGGAAAAATTGACGTTTTTTTCTTGCGATTTCATCGTGTTTTTTTTTTCTCCGGTTCGACGCCGGTTCCCCTTCCCGCTGGGTTCGGTACACCGGTATCGAGCCCGTCTTCTGTTTTTCGTTTTTTGACCTTCGTGGCTGGCGTTCGCGACCTTTTTGTCTTTTCTCTGGAAGGCCGATCCTTTGACCTCGCGGGGACCCATTTTTTCCCGATGGCTTCCAGTGGTTTCAAAAAGTGTGATCGGTGCAAGAAACTGTCTCTCACCGACACACACGACTGCTGCCTTTGATGCCTCGGACCAGGTCATGATCCTAAGGTCTGTGTCCCGTGTGGCAAAATGTCCACTAAGACACTACGAAGCCGCCAGCATCAGAGAGAACAGATTTTTTCTGACTCCGCCTCTGGCCGGGCCTGGACCTCGTCCGAGGCCTCGACGTCTCGGGAGTCTGAACCCGAGCATTGCCGGGGTTCCTCGGACAGGGGTCCCCCAATCGGGAACGCAAGAAGAAGAAGCGGCTCGTGAGGGCGTCGTCGGAGGAGGTCCCTGGTTCCCCGACTGCCGTCCCGGGCCCTTGGAGCAGGAGAAGCCGTCCAAAATGCCCAGTGTGGAGCCGGAGCCCGCTGAACACGTAAGTCCTGTTGTCCTCGTGGACTCTCCTCCTAGGGAGCCGACGTCGGGCCCGGCGCCACCGGGGCCCGAGTCGGTGGCTGCTGAGTCTCTTGAGCTTGGACTCAGGCTTGACAGCCTTGGAGTGCAGATTGTCTGCCTTCATGGATCAGCAGCGGGTACTGATGGCCAGCCTCGCTGATGCATCTGCCCCGACCACCGGGACATCGACATCGACGTCTAAGTCGACCCCGGAGACCGAGCCGATACTCGAGACCATGAAGGTTCGAGGTCGCCCTCGGTCACGGTCTCCCTCGACCTCCCGCTTGGAACCGAGGGCGTCAACGCCGGTGCCTTCGGCGTCGGGGCAGGTGTCACCAAGGCCCACGTGGTCGGAGCCCCCCGACTCCTCTTCGGATGAGTCTGCGTGGGAGACGGAGGACGAGGAGTCCCCCGATACTTTTCAGACTCGGTGCGTCCCTTTCGACTCACCGCAGTCCAAGCCCCGGAGTAGGTCCCCTCCGGAGGACACCAGGTTCTCTGAGTTCGTCAGGGACATGGCCAAGGCTTTGGCGATTCCCGTGGACCCCGAGGAGGAGCCTCGAGCTGAGGAGCTCGAGGCCCTCCAGTATGACTCTCCTCCGAAGGAGTCCTTTACTGTGCCTGTTTCTCCGATGCTGGAACGGCTCCTCTTCTGGATGTGGGAGGCACCGGCCTCAGCGCCGGTTTTGAGCAAGCGGGTCGATTCCATTTATCGACTCCGAAAGAGTCCTGGTTTCCAGAAGGCGCAGCTGCCGCACCATGGAATGGTGGTGGAATCGGCCATGCATCGTCTCAAAAGCCAGAAGATGCATTCCGCGGTGCCTCCTGGCAGGGAGGCCCGGAACCTGGATGCTTTCGGCAGAAAGTGCTTCCAGGGCTCGATGCTTGCTTGCTGTGTCCAGTCTTACCAGCTGTACATGGGCATGTACCTACAGGACCTGGCGAAGGAACTTGCCAGGTTCTCTGCTGGCCTCTCCGGGGAACCCTTGCAGAGGTTCAAGTCCTTGTCCTTGGGAATCCAGGAATGCTCAAAATTCATGTCCCGAGTGGCCTATAATGGCTTTGAGGCTTCGGCCCGTGTAGCGGTGGCCGGTATCAGTGCCCGACACCAGGCATGGTTGCAGTCATTGGACCTCGAGCCCTGGGTGCAGGACAAGTTGGTCGATGTCCCTTGCTGAGGTGAAAACCTTTTTGGCAAGCCCATGGCCGAGAAGGCAGCTGAGCTCGAAACCGAGCTCCTGACTAGGACAAGGCTGTCCAGAAAAACTTCTGCCCCTTCTCAGAGGAAGAAGGGCTCAGGTAAGAAGTCCTTTTACCTGAGGAAGGCGACTGCCTTCAAACCTTTCCCTCAGTATCAGGCCTCCCCAGCTCCCCAGCCGGGTCAGCAGGCCAAGGGGCAGGGACATGGGCCCCGTAGGCAGAAGACCCCCAAGCCTCCGGCTCCTGCTCCCACTCAGCAGGGAGGGGGTTTTTGACTCCCACAGCATAGCCTTTCCACATCTGCTGTCCCATCTCTGCACAGGAGGTCGTCTAGTCCTGTTTGCCCACAGGTGGCCACCCATTACAGGAGATGCTTGGGTATTGAGCATTGTCCACAAGGGCTATATGCTCCATTTCCAGCAGTTGCCTCCGACCTACTTCCCCGGAGAGCCTCCAAGACCTCCTCTGCACACAGACCTCCTCCTTCAAGAACTTCAAGGTCTGCTTTTAGACCAGGCGGTGGAGCCGGTGCCTCCCCACCTGCTAGGTCACGGGTTCTACTCCAGGTACTTCCTTGTACCAAAGAGAACCGGGGACCTCAGGCCTATTCTAGACCTCAGGAATCTCAACAAGTTCTTGGAGAAAGAAAGGTTCAGGATGCTTACTCTTGGAACACTTTTGCCCTACCTCCAAAAGGGAGATTGGCTATGCTCCTTAGATCTAAAGGATGCGTACACTCACATCCTCATTCATCCAGACCACAGAAAGTACCTCAGGTTCATTGTGGGAGGAAACCATTACCAGTACAGAGTACTACCCTTTGGCCTGACTTCCGCCCCAAGGGTCTTTACGAAGTGTCTGGCGGTGATGGCGGCCTACTTAAGGAGCCAGGGTTTTTTTGTCTTCCCCTACCTGGACGACTGGCTCATCAGGGGTCAGACTTCCCAGGAGGCCTGGCAAGCCACCCTCAGCACCCAGCACCCAGGGTTTGTCATCACGTAGCAGGGTGCCTTATGTCCATTAATTATCAGTGCCAGTCACCATTGTACTGTTGCCAGTTATCTTCCATTAACCATTAACCACCAGCTATAAATCTCTTGCAAGCACCATGACTAAACCTGTAAGTGCTCTAGAACTCCAAATCAGCTAAAGCGTGTTGTGCTGCAAACATCCATAATTTTAGAATTCTTCATAGTTTTAAGCACCCCTGTCACTTCTGTAAGGCAGCATAACCCTTCATTGCCTATTGTGACCTAGACTACTGCACTAAGTATCCGCTACAAAGTATCTGTACAAATAGCTGTTACAAAACAGATATCACAAAGCAGATGTGTCTAAGTAGATGTTACACAGTATCTATTGCAAAGTACCTGTTTTGACTTCTGCTAAATTTACCATAGGAATCTGCTACATTGTATCCACCACTCAGCAATTGAATTGTGTACTCATTATAACTTAGGACTGCTGACTGACTTCTGTCCTTTATCTCCTCCTTTGTGCCTGCCGTCAGTTAACAGACCAAGAGTCCCGTTAATAATTTCCTGGTGGTCTGCCCTTAGCTACCCGTTCACAATTACATAGCGTCCTACCAAGATGGGTTCCCCCATTACCACCATAGTCGGATGTTATATCATCCTTTCAAGTTGGTTTTCCAGCTCTCTTGCCTTAACCCCATCCTCCAACCAGATCCCAATATTACAGAGCCATGGAAGGAGATGGACTGATGCATCCCGTAACAACAAAAATTGGGACACCCGCTCACACCACCCCCATCTGATACACATTGCACTTCAACACTCTATGAAATCCAAACAGGTTGAAAACCCCTACCTTCATAGCCTAAAATGTGCCCTCATCAATGCCCGTTCAATCCGGAAGAAGTGGCCAGTTGTCACTGACATAATTTCCCTCCACGACCTTGATATACTCATGGTCACAGAGACGTGGCTATCTGCCGAAGACAACGTCATACTCAACCAGCTCCTCCCCCTGAATTTCACAGTACATACAAGTTAATCCCTGTTATCCATGTTTTTATTCCCTGTTCTCTGTAAACTTAACATTTGTTTTATGTTTAAGTACAAAATTTGTTAAAATGTAAACCGCGCTGATATCAAAAGTGCGGTATATAAAAGCTGTTAAATAAATAAATAAATAAATAAATTAAATAAATAAATAAGACAAAAGAGGAGGAGGTGTGCTCATCCTTACCAGGACAGACCTCCATTTCCAGACGGTGGACTCCACCAGTACAAATCACTTGGAGACAGTCACCATTTCCAACAAACGCTGCTCAATCAACTTGCTTTACAGAGCACCCTCAGCTTCTCCGGATGATCTCGCTGCTATCATTGATCTCGCCTCCAACACTCATAACCCAAGCATCCCAAATTGGATCCTAGGCGACTTTAACCTGCCTACGCTACAAGATAATCAAGCGTCATCCTTCCTCGATGCCCTTGGAAATCTCTGCTTCAAGCAATTAATTAGGGAAACTACTCATATTAAGGGAAATATCCTGGACTTAGTATTCGCCCCTCAGATATCTCTTAACTCATCTCAGGATCCCATAACGTCCATAACGTCTGTTCCTTGGTCAGATCACAAACTGATCATCCTCCAGATTCCTTCGCACAAAGCCCATTGAAAGAGCAACAAGATCCCAGGCAACACCACAAGACCGCCCCCTCGATGTTTCAAGCTATACAACAGAGATCTTATCCTTGCAGAAACTCAACAACTCATCAATGAAACCACCCTGAACCTCGATGACCTAATCTCTCACTGGAACAATTGCCTCAGCGCAATCGCCCTATGCACACCAACCAACAAGCCCCCAGGGAAAAGAGCGAGTGCTCCATGGTACACAGCTGATCTTAGAGTATCTCTTACCCACTTACGGAAACTCGAGAAACGCTGGCGCCGATCTCATTCTTTAAGTGACCAGACAGCATACAACGGTCATCTGGCTGCGCACTGCAAGGCAATCACTGAAACAATGAAACAGTACTACTCGGATACCTTAAAGAGATCACTTAATAAACCACACGACCTTTTTGACCTGGTCAAGACTCTATCAAAGGAACCAACCTCTGGGCCTCAATTTGAGATACACCCACAAGATTTTGCAACCTACGTACAACCAAGATATGCCAGACCAACAAAACCTCTACTACAACCACCACCCCAGAGCAAGATTGCCCAACAGCCCTAACCGTATTCTCTACCCCTACCAGGAAAGGAATTGAAGACACTATTATGGCCGTTAACACCACCACATCCCAGTCCGATCCATGCCCAGCCTTCTGGATTAAGGAGCTCCGCAGTCACTTCAGCCCAGTACTATCCAAAATAATGAACCTCTCCTTCTCAACCGGCTCATTCCCTTCAGCCCTTAAGCATACCTCTATCAGACCTCTGCTAAAAAACTGCAAGCTCGATCCCCAAAAGGTAGAATCTTACAGACCTATATCCAGCATACCACTACTCACGAAGATCATTGAAAAAGAGGTTCAACGACAATTACAGGATCACATTGACGCTGCTGCACCGTTAGACCCCTGCCAACATGGTTTTAGGGAATTCCATGGAGTGGAAACTCTTCTTAACACTCTCTTCTGCAAGATAATCACCGGCATTGACAACATTCATCAAGGATTTGCTCTCATCTTTCTGGACATCACTGCAGCTTTTGATTCAATAAGTCACGAGCTTCTCTTAGGACGACTAATTGAGAGAGGCATTAATGGAAGAGCACTTGAATGGTGCAGATCTTACCTGTCCGGAAGATGGCAGCATGTTCGTTCTGGAGGGATAACTTCAGAACCCTTCCACCAAAGCCAGGGAGTCCCATAAGGATCCTCCCTTTCTGCCCTATTGTTCAACATCTACATGCAGCCAATTTGTAAGATCATCCGGTCCTTCAATGTTGATTGCATGTAATACGCTGATGATGTCCTGCTTTACATACCCTTCTCTACTGAATATTTGGACTTCTCCCCACTGACGAGCTGTTTCAATGCAATATCTGACTGGCTTCTCTCCCAAAACCTCCGAATACAACATAAGAAAACGGAAGTACTCTTCATTACGAGGAACCCTAACTTTACCCCACCACAATATCTTAAAGTAAAAGAAGCTGAGTTACAATCTAAACCTTCAATACGTTACCTGGCAGTCACTTTGGATCAACGCCTGGACATGAAGGCCCACATAGGAAACAGTCAGAGCAGTATACTACAAGATCCGCTCACTTAGGCATTTATGATCCTTGCTGGAACCAAATGATTTCAGGACAATCTACCAGGCGTTGATCATACCTCATTTTGACTATGCCAATGCCATCCTGCAAGGTCTCCCCCAATCCACCTTGAACCCGCTGCAACTCGCCATGAACGCGGCAGCAAGGGTCCTCCATGGAGCCTCCAGGAGTGACCACGTGACGCCTCTGCTGATACAGTTACATTGGCTACCCATCCAGGCTAGAATCGTTTTCAAGACCTTGTTGCTCACTTTTAAAGCTGTTAACAAGCTCTCCTCTGCAGCCTTAACTGCCCTCATCCATACCACTTCTCCAAATAGAGCAAGAAGATCCACAGCTATAAACTCTCTAAAAGTCCCGAAAGCACTAACAGATTGTACTACATCTACAGCCAATAGGGCCTTTAGTCTCAGTGCGCCAAGATGCTGGAATGCATTACCCCCAGATATCCGGGCTATTAAGAGCCTAACACAGTTTAGCAAAGCCCTCAAATTCCACCTTTCAACAAGTACCTCATAGAGCCCAACGACACCCCATAGAGTCCAACAATACAATTCGCTAAGCAAATATATGGTATCGCAACAACACGCCAAGACAGATACTCGAACCCTTAGTGGTGCATATGTTTCTATGAAACTCCTGTTCATATGACTCTATGTAGCAAGTTTTGTAAATAGTTTACCCCTGTTATCCAAGTTTTTTGCCCTGTTATCTGTAAACTCATACGTGTTAACTATACTGAGCATTTTTGTTCCATGTAAACTGCGCTGATGCTGAATAGTGCGGTATATAAGAGACTGTAAATAAATAAATAAATAATTATACATTTTATCTTCTGTAACCTGATGATGTAAATAGTTATATTCGCATGCCAAGTTGGCTATCCTGTTAAGTGTAATTCCCTGTTTTATCCAAGTTTGTAATCCTGTTTTATTGTAAAATCAGATACATGTTTGTTCTGAATTTTTTTGTTCGATGTAAACCGCGCTGATGTCAAATAGTGCGGTATATAAGAAATGTAAAATAAATAAATAAGTAAACTTTGCAAAGTCCACTTTGCTCCCCTCCCAGAACCTCGAGTTCATAGGGGCAAGGTTGGACTCCCTGCAAGCAAAGGCTTACTTGCCAAGAGACAGGGCTCAAAGACTCATAGACTTGGCAAGCCAGTTTCTGAGCAGGCCACAAGTCTCCGCCAGACTCTGTCTACAGCTTCTGGGCCACATGGCATCGACAGTGCATGTGACCCCCAATGCCCGCCTCCACATGAGACCTGCACAATGGTGTCTCCGAACTCAGTGGCAACAAGCTACTGGAAGCCTTGCAGACAAAGTGCGGGTGTCCAAACAATTCCTGGACTCCCTACATTGGTGGCTACAACCCCACAATTTGAGGGGGGCGCCTTTTCAGATGCCTGTTTCCACGGTGGTGCTGACCACCGATGCCTCCTTGCAGGGCTGGGGTGCACATTGCTTGGACAGGTGCACCCAGGGCCTGTGGTCTCCATGGGAGGCCACGCAGCAAATCAACCTCCTGGAACTCCGGGCTATTCGCTTAGCCCTCAAAACCTTCTCTCACATCTTGGCTCACCAGTCTGTTCTGGTGCAGATGGACAATCAAGTGGCCATGTTCTATGTGAACAAGCAGGGAGGCACGGGGTCCAGGCTCCTGTGTCGAGAGGCACAGGCCCTGTGCTCTTTTGCTCTCAAACACAACATGTTTCTCAAGGCTGTTTATCTCCCTGGTCAGGAAAACGTCCTGGTGGACAGGTTGAGCAGGATTCTGCAACCCCACGAGTGGCAACTGCACCCCTTGGTGGTTCAGAAACTTTTCCTGAGATGGGAACTTCCATGCATAGATCTCTTTGCCAGTCCTCTGAACCGGCAGCTGCCCAGGTTCTGTTCCAGGCAACCGCATCCCCTGAGGATAGCAGCGGATGCCTTCCTGATTTCTTGTTCCCAGGGCCTCCTGTATGCGTTTCCTCCCATGCCTCTGGTGGCCCGAACCATGTTCAAGATTCTAAGGGACAAGGCCTCGGTACTTCTGATAGCTCCCAGGTGGCCGAGGCAGCCCTGTTTTCCACTTCTGCTTCAGCTTCGCCGTGGACACACCACTACCTCTGGGGTTGCAACCCAATCTTCTCTCTCAGGATCAGGGTTCCCTTCTGCATCGCAATCTCAAATCTCTCAATTTGATGGCCTGGAGGCTGCAAGGATAGTGTTGGCTCCTTGGGGCCTACCCCGAGAAGTGGAGAAGGTGGTCTTGGCCTCTAGAAAGCAGTCTACCAGGAAAACCTATGCCCTGAAGTGGAGAAGGCTCTCCCTGTGGTGTCAGCAGCACAAGGAGGATCCTTTCGCCTGCACCGTGTCAGTGGTGCTTCAATATTTGCTGCACTTGTCCAATCAAGGCCTTAAGTCCAATTCGGTTTGGGTCCATCTCTCTGCTCTTGCAGCTCACCACTCACTGGTGGAGGGGACACTCTGTCTGTTCACCCTTTGGTGTCCAGGTTTCTCAGAGGCTTGCTTTTGCTCAAGCCTCCTCTCCGTCCACTGGCCCCTGAGTGGGAGTTGAATGTGGTCTTGCAGCAACTGACTCGCCCACCCTTTGAGCCGATGGCTACATGTCCTCTCTGCTTCCTTTCTTGGAAGGCTCTTTTCCTTGTGGCCCTGACCTCGGCCAGGAGGGTGAGTGAGCTTCAAGCCCTGGTCTGTGACAGGCCTTACACTCGCTTCTATAGGAACAGGGTAGTCCTTCGGACTCATCCTAGGTTTCTCCCTAAAGTTGTCTCCTCTTTCCATCTCAACCAGGAGGTGGTTCTTCCAACGTTCTTCCCTAGGCCCCATGCCAGCCGGGCTGAGACAGTCCTGCATACCCTGGACTGTAGGAGGGGCTTATCCTTCTACCTTGACCGTACGCAGGGGCATAGGAGGGCTACTCAGCTCTTCGTATCTTTTGACCCTAATAACTTGGGGTTACCTGTCGCCAAGCGTACCTTGTCCATCTGGGTAGCTGACTGTATCACCTGGGCTTACAGGGCAGCTGACCTTCCCTTGCAGGGTCGGGTCATGGCCCACCGTGTCAGGGCAATGGCTGCCTCAGTAGCTCATCTCCGCTCTGTACTGTTGGCGGACATCTGCAGGGCTGCAACTTGGTCCTCAAGCCAGACTTTTGCGGTCCATTACTGCCTAGAGCGAGAGTCCCGTAGGGACAGTGCTTTCGGTCAGGCAGTGCTCCGGAATCTCTTTGAGGTTTAGGCAACTCCTACCCTCCAGCCCTCTGGTTGGGCTACCGGTGGGGGTGTGTTTCAGTGAAATCCTTTCTCTGATGCTGTGGCTAGAGGGAGCTAATTTTCTTTTCAGCTCAGGGTCCCCGGTAGCCTGAAGCTGGGGAGTCCCATAAGTGAGGACTGACTTCCTGCTTGGTCCTGGAGAAAGAGTAGTTACTCACCTGTAATAGGTGTTCTCCAGGAGCAGCAGGAATCAGTCCTCACAATCCTCCCTCCTCCCCTGGGAGTTGCAGTTGTACATAGTTTATTTTTACATTTTTGTGTGGTGTCTTTTAGCTATGTCATTTGACTGAGCAAGATGGCACCTTTAGGCGGGAAGAGGACCGCGCATGCGTGCAGTATTCCCAAAGGCTTTCTTAGAAAGCTGGGGAATTGCTCCGTACGGGGGCTCCATCGACGTCGATGTCACCCATATGTGAGGACTGATTCCTGCTGCTCCTGGAGAACACCTGTTACAGGTGAGTAAGTACTCTATTTCTTCAGCAAGCCCCCTCCTACATTAGTAAGACAGTTCAATTTTCAGACCTCTCTCAACGACCGGTTAGGTCAAGAAGTCACTATGCTCCTTGCTCAAGGAGCAATAGAAGAGGTACCCATTCCCCAATGGGGTACAGGGTTTTACTCCCCCTATTTCCTTATTCCAAAGAAAACAGGAGGGCACAGACCCATTCTAGACCTCAGAGAATTGAACAAATTCCTGTTCAGAGAGAAATTCAAGATGATTTCTTTAGGAACTCTGCTGCCATACCTTCGGAGTCAGGATTGGCTTTGTTCTCTAGATCTCAAGGATACGTACATTCATGTTCTCATCCATCCAACTCACCGAATGTTCCTTCGATTCCTGTTTCAAGGAAGGCACTACCAATACAGGGTTCTTCCTTTTGGCCTGGCCTCTGCACCAAGGGTGTTCACAAAATGCATGGCTGTGATAGCAGCATTTCTCCGCACCCTGGGAATATTCGTCTTCCCCTACTTAGACGACTGGCTCATTCGAGCCCCTTCAGAGCCAGAGGCCAGGGTTGCTCTGTCTCGCACAATGCGCATCTTGTCATAAACTTCCCAAAGTCCAACCTTGCTCCCATTCAATCCCTAGAGTTTATAGGAGCTACTCTGGATACCAGACAGATAAGGGCCTTCCTTCCACAGGCCCGCTACCTTCGCATTGTACAGTTAGCTTCCCAAGCAGTGCTAAAACCTCACCTCACTGCTCGGGAAATGTTACAGTTGCTAGGCCATATGGCATCCACTGTGCATATGGTTCCTTATGCTCACCTCCATATGAGGGCAGCCCAGTGGACCTTATCCACTCAGTGGACTCAGGCGTCAGGTTGCCTGTCAGACAAAATAGCAAACTCAGATCGCCTTATTTTGTCCTTCCAATTGTGGCAGTCCCCCAAAAACCTTTTGGTGGGGTCTCTTCTTTTCAGCACCCCCCACCCCAAGCCACTCTAACAACAGATGCTTCACAGGTGGGTTGGGAAGCCCACCTGCACGGCCTCTCTACCCAGGGTACCTGGACTCCACAAGAGGCCTATCTTCATATCAACCTCCTGGAGCTCAGAGCAATCTTCCTTGCTCTTCGAGTATTACACACCCAACTCAGCTACAAGACAGTCCTAGTTCAAACGGACAATCAAGTAGCCATGTTCTATGTGAACAAGCAGGGTGGAACAGGCTCTCTGTCGCTGTGTAGCGAAGCTTTGCGACTATGGGCCCTCACCAGAGAGTATCAGATTCATCTCCTTGCGGTGTATCTTCCAGGCATTCATAACTCTTGGGCAGAGAGACTCAGTCGAGTTCTGCTTCCACAGGAATGGTCTCTCCATTTGGGGAACCCCGGACATAGACCTCTTTGCAAGTCTGCTGAATGCCAAACGTCCCTGGTTCTGTTCCAGAATTTTGGCTTGAGGTTGTCAGGCCAGGGATGCTTTCCTCCTTCATTGGGGTCAGGACTTCCTGTATGCCTTTCCACCCATTCCCCTAATTCCCAAAACTCTGTTCAAGCTTCAGAGAGGCAGAGGTCATATGATCCTCATAGCTCCACGTTGGCCACGGCAACCGTGGTACCCTCTGCTCCTACATCTCTCTCAAGCTTCGCCTCTGGAGTTAGGATCTGCTCCAGATCTTCTTTCTCAAGAGGACAGGATGCTGTGGCATCCCAATCCCCAGTCTCTGCATCTCAGGGCCTGGTTGCTGAAAGCCTAGAACTTCACGGTCTTAACCTTTCCCAACAGGTAAAGGATGTCCTTCATGCTTCCAGGAAACCTTCCACAAGACACTCTTATGCATTTAATTGTAAAAGGTTTACCATATGGTGCTCGCAGAAGGGTCTTAACCCTCTTGCGATACCTCTGGAATCATTCCTGGAGTACCTCCTTCATTTATCAAATACAGGGCTTAAGGACCAATTCAGTGAGAGTCCATTTGAGTGTTATTGCAGCTTCTTTCAAGCCTCTCAATGGACAACCTATTTCCTCTCATAGCGAGATTTTTGAAAGGCCTTCTTTTAACGAAGCCTCCCATTAAGCCATTTCCGGTGGCATGGGACTTGAATCTGGTAGTTGGGCAGCTCATAAAACCGCCCTTTGAACCATTAGCCACTACCTCTTTGAAATTCCTTTCCTCGAAGGTTATCTTTCTCATTGCAATCACATCAGCACGTCGCATCAGTGAATTGCAAGCATTGGTGGCTGATCCTCCTTATACAGGGTTCCATCATGATAAGGTAGTCCTTAGGACTCATCCACACTTTATGCCAAAGGTGGTTTCGCCCTTTCATTTGAACCAAACTGTTTACCTTCCTGTATTCTTTCCAAGGCCTCACGCCTCAAATGCAGAAAGGAACCTTCATACTTTGGACTGTAAAAGAGCCTTGGCCTTTTACTTGCAAAGGACACAGCAACATAGAAAATCCTCTCAACTCTGTTACTTTTGATCCTAGTCATTTGGGACTTCCAGTCTCCAAAAGGACACTGTCCAACTGGATTGCAGTGTATATCTTTTGCCTATGAGAGTAAGAACCTTCCTCTTGAAGGCCATGTCACAGCTCACAATGTGAGAGTCATTGCAGCCTCAATGGCTCATCTTCACTCTGTGTCTATCGATGACGTCTGTCGAGCAGCTACTTGGGTTTCGGTACATACCTTCACAGCTCATTACTGCTTAGACAAGGACTCCTGCCGGGATGCCTTGTTTGGTCAGGCTGTTCTTCAACACCTGTTCCAGACTTAATCAACTCCTACTCGCCATCCCTGGTAGGATGCCAGAGATCCATGGGGGGAAGTGGAGCCCTTTCACAAGGGCACATAACTTTCTGGGGCCATCTCCCTGGCATCCGCAGCTAGGGAGTCCCCATATGTGAAGACTACATTCCTGCGTGTTCCTGGAGATAGCATAGTTGCTCACTTGTAACAGGTGATCTCCAGGAACAGCAGGAATTTAGTCTTCACAACCTGCCCACCTCCCCTAGGAATTGTATCTCTCCATCTCTCTCTCTTTCTCTTTCCCTCTTCTCTTTTGTCTTAGCTATAAACTCAACTGGAGAGGGACAGTTGGGAAAGGCGGGAAGGCAGCACACAGGCGCTGTGGGATGCTCCCAAAAGCTTTCCTATTGGATGCTTGGGAGCGTTCCTGCGCAGGCTTCGTCGGTACCGACGATACCCCATATATGAAGACTAAATTCCTGCTGTTCCTGGAGATCACCTGTTACAAGTGAGTAACTATGCTTTAGTGCTGAATAACTTTGATTGGTTATAAGCAGTATTATATCAATATGTAGACATTAAAAATAAAAACAATGCTAGTGCTACATATTATTGATTCTCCAGGAACAAGCAGAAAATCAATCCTTACATATGGGTGATGTTGGCACCAACTGAGCCCTCACGGAAGCATCCCCCCAGCTTTCAAAGAAAGCCTTCGGGAGATGCCACCATGCATGTGTGGTCCCCTTCCTGCCCAAGGGTGCAGTCTTGCTCAGTCAGATGATATGCACTATATATACATCCACACATGTGCGTACATTCACACATAGTACCCCAGCTCTGCACTACATAAACACATATGACATCATTCATTAGTGAGGATATATCCTGCTGTCCTTGGAGAACATTTGCTAGAATGGATCAAAGACAGATTATTTTTTTCTTTTCATATCACGGAAGTGCCTAGTTAACAGTTCTTCAGAGAAACGGTGCTGTGCTCTATTATGGTTGCTGTACTGCAGAATGGTCTTTTGATGTGTTCAATTGATTTGTCATTATGTAAATGTGTTTGCTTTTTATTTTCAGCAGCAATGCAGCAGGTATTGGATAACCTTACGGATCTGCCTACATCAACAGGCGCTGAAGAAATAGACATTATTTTTCTCAGAGGAATTATGGAGAACCCTATTGTAAGATCTCTGGCTAAGGTACTTTGGTTTATCACTTGGTTACGTAGTTTATAGTGTGAGCTGGTAAGCATGCTGTATGAATTTATCTTCTTATGTAGGAAGTTTGAACAGGTGCCTATTTTAAAAAGGCAACATACAAACCTATATAACTTTTTTTATTAGATAGCTACCTGTAACAAGCCCCAGAAGTTCAGAAATCCACATGCACAGAATACACATGTGCATAGTAACTACAGCCCTGGGAATGCCTACGTGCAGATTGTATAAAAGTAGGTACACTCTTTTTGTGTGCCTACTTTCCTGATGTATTTGCTCCCTTACGCGTTTGTAAGAGTCCCTTTCTACATGAAAGAGAGGCTTTACATATGGAGAAAACTCTGTAGTGTTACCTCCAAGAGGCATAGACATAGTATGGGGGGGGAGATGCACCCCCAAATGTTGCAAGCAGTAATGGTGAACTTGTCCCCCTGCCCCTCATTTGCAGTATGACTTCCTTAACTCTTTTGGGGGGCAAAGTAAAAAGGCAAACTGCACTGCTGCCAAGAGGTGCACTATCTCTTGCGGTATTTCGTGCAGCATTGCTAATAGCGAACGTGGTGTGGTAGGAATAGACAATGAACATGTTGAGTGTTTTTCTTTTTGTAATTTTAGTTTTTGAGAAGGCAGTCGGATGATTGCTCACCCTGTATAGAAACATGACAACAGAAAAAGACCACATGGCCTTTCTAGTCTGCTCTTCCACATAAACTACAATAGTCCCCTTTTTACCTTTAGAGATCCTCTGTGTTTGTTCCATACTTTTTTTGAATTCAGATACTCTCCTCGTGTCCACCACCTCCACTGGGAGACTATTCCACGCGTCTACCACTCTATCCATAAAGAAATATCTCCAGGAACAAGCAGCAATGTAGACTTCACATATGGGTAATGTCTGTACCGACGGAGCCTGCGCTGTAACGCTCCCCAGCATCCAATAGGAAAGCTTTTGGGAGTACCCCACTGTGCCTGCATAGCTGCCTTCCCACCTTTCCATCTCTCCCTCCTCAGTTGAGTTTGTAGCGGAGATGAGAGAAAGAGAAGAAGAGGAAAAGTACAACTCCTAGAGGAGGAGAGTGGGCTGTGAAGACTAAATTCCTGCTGTTCCCGGAAATCACCTGTTACAGGTGAGTAACTGTTATCTCCAAGAACAAGCAGGAATGTAGTCTTCACATATGAGACTCCCTAGCTCAGAGATGCCAGAGAGATGACCTCAGAGTGAGCTGTGAATCACAGGCATAAGTAAGTAGGTCACATATCCTCCAAGGATGTCTGGTATTGAAACCCAGGACGGAGGGTAGGAGTTGATCTGAGTCTGAAAGAGATGATGGAGAACAGCTTGGCTAAACAAGGCATCCGGCGAGAGTCTTTGTCTAGGCAGTAGTGAGCAGCAAAGGTGTGGACAGAAGACCAGGTTGCTGCTTTGCATATCTCATCATTCGCTACAGAATGTAGATTGCCTTGGAGGTAGCCATGGCCTGAACATTATGTGCAGTGACATGACCCTTGAGAGAGAGTCCTGCACTTTCATAAGCAAAGGAGATGTAATCCGCGATCCATCTGGAGAGAGTTTGCTTATATACTGGCAATCCCAGGCGACTCGAGTCAAAGGCGATGAAAAGTTGGGAAGCTTTTCTATGCTCTTGAGTTCCCTGGAGATAAAAAGCCAAAGCACATTTGCAATCCAGAGTGTGAAGGGTTGCTTCTGCCCTAGAGGAATGAGGTCTAGGGAAAAAGACAGGGAGGTAAACTGACTGGTTTAAATGGAAGGGCGAGACCTTTGGCATAAAGTGGGGATGAGTCCTAAGGACTACCTTATCATGGTGGCCGTGGTTTCACTGCGCAATCCCGGGGTCTTGGACTGGGCTCTGGAAGGGATTTCCGAGGCAGAGTCTGACCTGAACATCCGGTCATGCTTCTCCTGCCTGCTTTGGGGGGTCAGCTTTTTGCATGACCCGCAGGTCTCTGGATCGTGGTCAGGACCGAGACAATAGAGACAGCAGTTGTGTGTTTCGGTGATAGAAAAATTATTGGAACACTGATCACAGTTTTTAAAGCCGTTGGCCATTGGGAGAAAAAGGGCCCTGGCGAGGTCAAAGACCCAAGGAACTGCCAGAGAGAAAAAGAGCACAAATCTCACTGAAAAGAAAAATTAATGGGCCAGAGGACATGGTGCCAATGCAAGCAAACTCAGGGGTGGGAAAGGGACTGACCGCAGCTGGAGGGAGAGAGAGAGAGTTACTCTGAGAAAAAAAATCAATTTTTTCAGGGGAATCAGATGCATGTCTGCTGGGCTCCATGGAAAAAAGGAGACTGAGCAAGATGGCACCCTTGGGCGGGAAGGGGACTATGCATGTGTGGTGATGTAGCAGCAAAGCGCAGACAAACCAATGATACCAGGAGTCTGTTCAGAAGGTCCAAATCATTTATTTGTGCACAAGTCTCAAGCAAGTCAATTTCAAAATGGCTGAGCAAAGTTTTCAAGCATTACAACAACTTTTATAGACTTCTGTTCCATTCTAGGTATAGAAAAACATTTCATTGGTCCCGGTAACCTCCCGTACCTCCCGTACCTCTTCCATTGGCCCCGGTACTGATAAGTTTATCCAATTATGTCCCTTCTGTGGGCATGACACCTGCATGCCCCCCTTCTAGTCCTAATTACAATGGCCAGTTCATCAACTTGTTACTTTCACACTCTCAAGGCCATAGAACCAATTTGTGCGTATAGAAGAGCAAGGTTCTGTAACTCATCTGTCAGCACTCCTCATTATTTCTTTGCAGATGTACTTTTTCTTATCAGTAACTTTTAAACATGTCTTTTCTGTATTTTTCCATCTCTCAGTTCTACAGTTCTGCCTACCTAAGCTAATTCAATACTTCTACTGAGTTCAATCTTACAATAGCAGCATATTGGGGGATGTGCAATCCTATATGCCTCTCCACAGGCCTCATTTACAGGTCAAGCTAGCCATGCTGGCCTGCTTATGTCAGACACCGTGGGTCACAGGCCTGCACCTGCCACATTCCCCCCTTTGATTAATCTCACCCTATTACTCAATAAGGTGTGAGAATTAAATCACTTTTAGAAGAATCACATCATGATTGAAGGATTTCTACTAGGACTAGCTTTGTATAAAGCCATTATTTTAGTTGCGGTCTTCCGCTCTACTGTATTATCAATAGCATTATGAATGGAACGCATACAACATGGAATTAAACATGGTAATAAGAAGATAACAGCAACAAGGATTAGTACTAAAACAATGAAAGTTTTAAATCCTCCCAGCCAAGAGAAAAGGTTAGCAAACCAGTTAGGAAATTTCAATGCGTGCCAAGTCTGTACTGGCACATAAGCATGTCTTTGCATATCTTTAGCAATTTCTTCAACTACTTGACCCTTATCATCTATTTTCAAACAGCAATTAGTTAAATTCAGCTTACCACATACTCCTCCTTCAGCTGCTAACAAATAATCAAGTGCTAAGTGCTTCTGGTATATAGCAGTGCGCATCTGAGTACTTTGTCTAGCTAAGAGCGTAAGGGCATGACTAGTTTCATTAGTTATTATTTCAACTACTGCTTGTAAGCAAATAATACGATTAATCATATAAATTGGGGTACGATAACCATACATACCATCATCATTCCAAGTGGCAGGTCCATAATACTCAATAATTCTTTCTGGTGGCCAATCATCACCTTGCCACTTCTCCCACTTGCCTATCTGTAAGGCTTCTCTTTTCTGTCTCAATGCTCTTTTGTGTCGGTGGGTAGTGTATACAGGGTATCCTAATTGTTCTCCATGTTCAGTGTTTAACAGGAAGAAAGAAGGTCTGATGGTTCCTAAGACACATGCTCCTCCCCAGTGTGGCGGGAGTTGTGCATATGCTCGGTTTCCACAGATCCAATATAGGCCAGGTGGGGCTTGCCAGGCTTGGACTTTGGCGAGGTTAGTCCATAGACCTGCAAGTTCAGGAAATCTAGCTAATGGGTTAGGAGGTTCAGGATGTCTAATTCCTGACCACCAAGCTGTCTTTTTGGTCGTGGCATTATAGTATTTCTGGCTAAGACAGACCAGCTGTCCTACCTTTTTGGGTGAACTGGGGTCCAGTTCTGGCATAGCAAAGACGTCCAACGATTGAGTGCGCTAACACCCATTCACTGGTAGTCTTGTGTAATTCAGTCTGGTTGTAAGTCATAGAATAATTTAATTCTTGGGCTTCCCATGGCCATTGATCTCCCATTTGGGTTCCACCACAGAAATAACAATCTGAGATCTTCAGACTAGATACTACTGCTCCGGCTAATTCTAGAAATAAATTCTGTGAAGGGTGAGGGATCTCAAACTTATTTACATGCATAGCTTCATAAAAGGTATTATGAATATGATATTTAGATGACTTGTGGGCTTGAGTATTCAATCTGATATACACAATGGTCCCTGGATCTATTGCTCCTCCAGCAATACGTAAACCAAACTTGTATCCTTGTTTCCATGCATGGGGATTATGTACACGCAAGTGTAAGGGGTTGCAAGCATCTTTCTGACATTTATCATTTGTGGTTGGCTTGGTTAGAGTAGCCATCCGTTTGTCTATTTTCTCATCAGTTATACCAGTGTTCCAGGTAGCATAAAAAACACATCCCCAATACGGGAAATAGTAGTCTGCCACTGTAGCAGTACTATAGCCTGATCCTGTTTTACCTGTACACTTCCACCAATTTGTGGCACCTTCTGGACACATATACTTATGGTCATTTCGATACGCTTTCTCCCATGTACCACAGGTGGACTGACTATCTCTATTAATGGCATTACATGCATCAAAATTCAAAACAGCAGGTTTAGTAATGTCCTTAAGTGGTGGTGTAGCAGCTAATATAGGTCCATCTGCATCCTTCCATCTTATTTCCAATGTGTAATAGGATGGATTCTGATGCGGATTATAGCATGCTTTGATTTTTGCCATGAGTGCAAACATTTAGTTCAGTGGTGTTATAAATACACCGAGTTATTGTTCCCTTGCAGGTATAGTAAGAATGGTAAAGCAAAGTCTGAGTTACTTTCAGTCCAGTTCTAGTAGAAGTAATGCAAGCAGTGCATGGAGGTAAAGCATAAGTCAGTTCAAAACCTCCAAAGAAGGCAACCAAGGCAAAGCAAAAACAAAGATACATGTTGATGTTGATTGGAGTTCTTCTGAATCCTCAGCTTGCTGATCTTGATCACACTCTCACTGGCGAGAAAATGGAGTACTGAAAGATGGATGGATTGAGCTGCCACCAGAAGAGGGCAGTCAACCTCCAGGACGAATAGTAATTCCTGAACTATTAGGACCATCCTTTGTCAAAGCTTTCCACGAAGCCACCCACTATGGGAAGAGTGCTATGGAAAAAGCACTCGGACCACATTTCTACATCCCTCTGATGACAACCATATCAGCCTCAGTAGCACGTCAATGTCTAACCTGTGCCAAAAATAATGCCAAGCAAGGCCTTATTACGGCACCCCGAGTTCAGTCAGGAGGTGTCACCCCCATGCACAACCTCCAAGTTGATTTTACCGAAATGCCAAAAGCCAATGGATACCATTATCTGCTAGTATTAGTTTGTACTTTCTCTGGGTGGGTAGAAGCATTCCCAACCAGAACTGAGAAAGCCCGAGAAGTTACCAAAGTCCTAATGAGAGAGATTGTCCCCAGATTTGGAATCTTCCATGCGGGCTCCATCACCCATTTGTGAGGACTGACTTCCTGCTTGTTCCTGGAGAATGAAGATGAGTAGAGATAGGAGCAACTTGCGCAAGTGGAGTTCAAATGAGAGGAAAGGCTGCGAGTAACTGCAAAATAAACACTTGTAGATGAAAAAAAAGTTTGAACTATATGTGGAAATGAATAAAGAACTAATATAGCTAAACAAAATGGAAGGGTCACAATTTGGTAACACCTACTCCAGCAGCCATAATCCCAGTTATGCTCCATTGCCCACATGCACCCCAGCAGCCTCAACTTCTCTCCATGTCCATGCACCCACTCCGGCAGCTTTCTTTTCATCCTCTCTATCTCCGCAGTTATGCACTGCCTTAACCATCATAGTCTCAGCATCACGCATGACCTACCAGTAGCAGCCCTAGTCTCTCACCCACTCATCCTAGCAATAGCTTCTCTCAAGATCTTTATCCTTCTTTCCTCCCCCCTCCAAAAGCTGCCTCCTTTGAAGACATGCTGCAAATCCTACTCGAAAGCACTGGAGACTTAGATCTTCTTTGCGGACTTCGTGGACTGTCAATGCTGCTACAATTGCTTCTCAGGGCAATGATGCCTTGCTCTACTGCTCAGACGTCATGAGAATATGATACGCCTCTCCTTAGCCAGTGCAGACCGATGATGCAGCTACTTCCTTCAGCTGGTGCCAGATGATGATATGGCTTTCCTTTCTGGTGCACTATGGAAAACCTACTGGAGCAGCTTCTTTCATACAGGTCCAGTGCTGCTGCCCAGCATATGAAGTCTAAGGCCAGAACTGATTTTCTAGTTGCCATGGCGATTTGAGGTTTGCTAAACCTTGGGTTAGAGTGATATTTGGTCCATCACTATCCACGTAGTATATGAAAATCTATGGCTAGCAGACTTATAGGTTCATTGGTGGCCGGTAAATGTATAAGCCCATTTTGAATATCAGCCTGATTGTTATTAAATAATGCATTATAAAATTACAAATGTCTTATTTATTTTAGGGGCATCTTTCATATTTGCATCGCTACAAAGTCCACGAGTACTTCCCTCCTATTGCCCCACAGACTCTGCAGTATTTTGCAAAGAAAAACTACTTACTTTGAAAACTGCTTAAGAAATGCATGCCCCCCCATGTATGTCCTCTTTGCACAGCTGCTTTATTGCTTTTTTTTCAACTAAAATGATGGCTGTAGTTTTGAAAATACAAAAAAACACATACATTGTTGTAATCCTTGTCTATTCCTACCACACCCATTGCTGATAAAAGTACATGTATTGCAGAACTACACACATGCATATGATAGAGACATTAAAATACCTCAGTGGCATAATTGCATAGGAGGGTCCCTTTCAATTGAAGGTAAGCTCTGCTATGAGGGGACATAGGATGAGAGTGAAAAGGGATAGACTCAGAAGTAATATGCAGAAATAGCGTATAACAGGTGATCTCCAGGAACAGCAGGAATTTAGTCTTCACATATGGGTAACGTCTGTATCGCACCCTTTTTTCTCCTCTAACCGCTGGCCTCATGGGTCTTTGACCTCGCAGGGGCCATTTTTGCCCCCATGGCCATGGCTTCAAAAAATGCGATAGATGCTCTAGGAACATGTCGCTTACGGACACCCACGACTGTCTGCGGTGCCTTGGAGCTGACCATGATCCGGAGCTCTGTTCACTTTGCAAGAAAATGTCCTCTAAGGCCCTGCTCAGCCGTAAGCAGAAGTCCGAAGACATTTTCCAAAAGGCTGCCTCGGAATCCCCAGTGGCACCCTTGGTCATCTCTCCCCCAGTGGGGTCCCCCTCCTGTGGCCCTGCGCTCTCGGCGGCACTCCGACCAAGGATCCCCTGAGGTGAAGCGGCGCAAAAAGAAGGCCTCGACGTCGCTGTCGGGGACTCCCGACAAGAGTGAGCGCTCCCGCGCTCTGTCGCTCAGCCCCCTTTGGCATTCCCAAGAGTCGGACAGGGAGCGGTCCCGCAAGGTACCCTGCACGGAAGAGGAGGCCTCCAGCGAAGGCACCTGGTCTCCTGAGGGCCGTCCCGGTGAGGTCCCCCTCTCCTCCTCAATGCCCGACCCAGTGATCCCGGGATCGGCGTCGCAGGGCCCCATGCCTGCGTGGGAGTCCCGCATGCTGACACTGGAATGCAGCATTTCTGCAGTCATTGCTTTCCAGCAGGCGTTCACAGTCAACTTTGCTGATTCTCGCCCAGAGACCATGGGTACCTCGTGTGGGGCACCAAAATCTGTCCAGGGAAACCCATGAGAGCCATGGGCCTCCTGAGGGTCCTCGGCGTTGGTCTCGCTCGCCCTCCCGTTCTTCGGAGGCGAGATCCTCCGGGGCCTCCAGCTCCAAGCGGGCACCGGCCACTGGACAGGGCGATCTGGCCAGCTCGGACTCCTCAACCGATTTCTCGGAGTGGGAGTCCGATGACATCTCCCTGGAAAGCCATATCCACCGGGATCTTCCGTCAGATCCCTCCCCGCCTGCGTTCCAGCGGCGCTTGCCACCCGAGGACACCACCTTCCTGGTGTTCGTTCGGGACATGGCATGGGCCCTTAACCTGGCCACTCAGGCCGAGGAAGATCCTCGTGCTGAAGAACTCGATATTCTTCAGTACGAATCCCCCGCCCAGGGAATCCCTCACTGTGCCGGTCCCTCCTATTCTATCTCGGCTGCTGCTCTGCATGTGGGAGCCCCCCGCCTCGGTCCCCATCGTGAGCATGCACCTTGACACGATGTACAAGGTACAACATGGGCCGTGTTTTGGGAAGACCCAACTCCACCACACCTCTATGGTAGTGGAGTCGGCCATGAGGAAGCAAAAGACCCCAAAATCGCACTTGTCAGTACCGCCCGGCCGAGAGTCGAGAGCCCTTGATGCCCTGGGCCGCAAGACCTACCAAGGCTCCCTGCTTATTTGTCGCATTCAAGCATACCAACTGTATATAGGTATGTTCTTGCGAAATCTAGCCAAGGAGCTCGGAGGGCTCTCTGCGGGCCTCGAGGGCGAGCCTCTCAACAGATTTGGCATCCTGCTGAAATCCGTGGCAGACTGCTCTAAATACCTCTCCCGAGCCACCTATGATGGGTTTGAGTCTTCGGTTTGGGTGGCGGCCGCGAGCATCGGGGCCCGCCGCCAGGCATGGCTCCAATCCTCTGATTTGGAGCAATGGGTGCAGGAGAAACTCCTGGACATGCCCTGCCTCGGCGAGCAGCTCTTCGGCAAGCCGATGAAGGATAAAGCCGCAGAGATAGAGACTGAGTTTGTCACCACAACCTGTCTCTCACGCAAAACCTCCACTCTGCCCTGAAAGAAACAACCGGCCAGGAAGCCCTTCTTTCCTCAGAAGGGCCTCCAGTACCGGGGCTATCCACCATACCTAGCTACCCCCATGCCCACCACTCCGGCACAGGGCAAGTCTGGCCAGGGGCATTGTAAGCTGAAAGGACAAACTCCGGCTCCTCCACAACCCGCTCAGGGGTTTTGACATCATTGGCATAGCCCCTCGCCCTCTGGCGATGCAGCAGCCAATGGGGGGACGCCTGTCCCATTTTGCCCCGTCATGGGCCTCTATCACCTTGGACACCTGGGTTCTCCAGGTCGTCTGCGACGGCTATCGCCTTTGCTTCAACAGGCTTCCACCTCCCTTCTCCCCGGCGGATCCTCCTCGACTCCCCGCGCACCAGTTTCTACTGCAGTGGGAATTACACTCTCTCCTTGCCCAATGGACAGTCAAGAAGGTCCCCCCCGTACCTGCGAGGTCAGGGCTTCTATTCCTGGTACTTCCTTGTCCTGAAAAAGATGGGGGGGGGGGTCTGCGGCCCATCCTCGACTTCCGCAAGTTAAACAAGTTCTTAGTGCGGGAGAAATTCAAGATGTTATCCCTTGGAGTTCTGCTGCCCTTCCTCCGGCATGGCGACTGGCTATGCTCCTTGGATCTAAAGGACGCTTACGCCCACATCTTAATCCACTCCCAGCACAGGCAGTATCTGTGCTTCAGGGTGCAGGGAGAGCACTTCCAGTACAGGGTGCTCCCCTTCGGCCTTGCGTCTGCCCCGCGAGTTTTTACAAAGTGCCTCGTCATGGTGGCTGCCCATCTATGGCGTCAGGGCGTGCCGATCTTCCCCTACCTTGACGACTGGCTCCTCGGTTGAGGAGGCCCAGCGAGCAATGTCGCGCACACCATCCTTCTGCTGGAGACCTTGGGGTTCTTGGTCAACTACCCAAAGTCTCACCTCGAGCCGATGCAGGCACTTGAGTTTATCGGGGCGCTTCGATACTCAACAGGCGACCACCTTCTTACCAGTGGATCGCGCCAACCTCCTCCGAGCTCTGGCGGGCCTCGTCCAAAACACCCCCCGGGTAACTGCTCGGACCAGGCTACTCCTCCTGGGCCACATGGGCCAGGCCTTTACCGTGCATGTGGTCCCCCACGCCTGCCTACACATGCAGACAGTTCAGTGGTGTCTCAGTGCCCAATGGAGCCAGTTCCTCGGTCACCTCAGGGACCCCGTCAGAATCCTTCCTGACCTCCGTTTGCCCTTGAGCTGGTGGCAAAAGCCCTGCAACCTCCTGCAGGGATTGCCCTTCCCGCAGCACGGTGCGGTGCTGACAACAGACGCTTCCCTGTTAGGGTGGGGCGCCCACTGCGAACCGCTATGCACTCAGGGGCAGTGGTCACCCGAGGAGTCTCAGCAGCAGATAAACTTGCTAGAACTCTGGGCGATCCGGTGGGCCCTGAGGGCCTTCGAGGACCACCTCAGAGGGAGGTCGGTTCTTGTGCAGACCAACAACTCTGTGACAATGTTCTACATCAACAAGGAGGGAGACACAGGATTGTGTTCCCTCTGCTGGGAAGTGGTCCTCATCTTCTCTTTCACTGTCCATTGGAAGATGTCCCTCAAGGCGGCCTACCTTCCAGGTCAGGAAAATGTCCTGGCGGGTAGACTCAGCAGAATTCTTCGCCCTCATGAATGGTGGGTGGATCCAGGAGTGGCTGTTTCTCTGCTGGGGGATGCCAGCGATAGACCTCTTCACCAGTCCCCAGAATGCGCAGCTTCCCCGCTTTTGTGGGCTGGTACCGCACCAGAGCAGGGAGAGCCCCGATGCATTCCTTCTGGACTGGTCATCCAGCCTGCTCTATGCATTCCCTTCCTTCTCTCTTATTGCGAGGACCCTTTTCAAGGTTCAGTGGGATCGGACATTGTTGATCCTCATAGCCCCCTCGTGGCCTCGGCAGCCTTGGTTCCTGCTCCGGCTGTCGATGGAGCCTCCTGTTCCCCTGGGCTCTGTCCTGGTTCTGCAAGCGGAGCTGAGAGCGCTTGATACAGGGGTTTTTCCCCCCGAAACGTGCACGTCGCGCGTGTTTTCAGATAAGTGTGGTTTTTCCATTATTACTGAATTTTCTGGTTTTTGAGATAATTTTAAACCTGTTGGGTTGAATAAAAGGGATATGTATTGTGATTGGGGTAAGGCTTGCAGTACCTTCCCTGCACGATTTATGTCCGACAAAAAAATGATAAAATACTATTGAGGGTTTTTACGGTATCACATTTTTAGAGGAATACAGCAAGAGGGGCAGGTGCAACATCCGAACCTAGCCTCCTTTATCTCACAGCCTGGTGGCTGAATGGGTTTCCCTAGCCTCTCTGGCTCTTCCGGTGGAGGTCGAGGAAGTAGTTCTCGCCTTGAGGAAGGGCTCCACTAGACCAGCCTACGCCTTCAAGTGCAGATGCTTCTCGGTCTGGTGCTCGGAGCTCCAGATCGACCCCTTCTCGTGCCCCATTCAATGGATCCTCCAGTACCTCCTCCATCTCTCAAAGGAAGGACTGAAGTCAAACTCTATCAGGGTACACTTGAGCGCCATTTTGGCGAATCACCTCCCCATTGAGGGAAAGCCCCTCTCGGAGCAGCCGTTAGTCTCCCGCTTCATGTGGGATCTTCTGCTTTCCAAGCCACCCATCCGCCTTCCCCCGGCCGAATGGGACCTGAATGTGGTGCTCATGCAGCTCACCCGTTCACCTTTTTAGCCAATGGCAACGTGCTCGCTTCGGCACCTGTCCTGGAAGGTGGCCTTCCTGATGGCACTGACCTCAGCCCGCCAAGTCCGTGAACTCCAGGCTCTCATGGCTGACGCCCCTTACACCAGGTTCTATCGAAACAGGGTGGTCCTCCATACCCACCCTAAATTCCTGCCCAAAGTCGTCTCGGACTTCCATCTTAACCAGGAGATAGTCCTGCCGACTTTCTTTCCGAGGCCCCACGCCGACCAGGTGTCAGCGGCTCTCCACACCCTCTACTGCAGACGGGCTCTCGCCTTTTACTTGCAGTGTACCCAGACTCATCGCAAGTCTGGCTGGCTCTTTGTGATCTACGATCCCAAAGGCTGGGGCAGGCAGTCACCAAGTGCACCCTCTGTTTGGGTGGCGGACTGCATCGCTTTTGCCCATGCGAAAGCAGGCGCCCCGCTAGATCGTCAAGTCATCGCACACGGGGTCCGGGCCAAAGCAGCCTCGGTGGCCTCGTTACGCTCCGTGCCCCTGATGGACATCTGCCGGGCAGTGACCTGGTCTTCCACAAATACCTTTGCTGCTCACTACTGCCTGGAGAGGGAGTCCCACCAGGACAGTATCTTTGTCCAGGCTGTCCTCCGTAATCTGTTCATTGTATAAGCAACTCCTGCCCTCCGACCCATCTTCATGCCTACCGTGGGCTTTGACCCGAGGACTCATGCTCCTTTGGGCTTTGACTTCTGCTCACGGCCTCGCAGAGGCATTTTTTGGTTACAGATTCGATAGCCTGTAGCTGGGGAGTCCCATAAGTGAGGACTGACTTCCTGCTTGTTCCTGGAGAAAGCGTAGTTACTCACCTGTAACAGGTGTTCTCCAGGGACAGCAGGAATCAGTCCTCACTACCCTCCCACTTCCCCTGATTAGTTGCTGGATTTTTGTCATTCCCTTGCCATCTGCTTGGTAGGGCTTGAGCTAAGGGATCTGACTGAGCAAGATGGCACCCTTGGGCGGGAAGAGGACCACGCATGCATGTCAGCAATCCCAAAGGCTTTCTTTGAAAGCTGGGAAATTGCTCTGTGTGGGCTCTGTTGATGCCGATGTCACCCATAAGTGAGGACTGATTCCTGCTGTCCCTGGAGAACACCTGTTACAGGTGAGTAACTACGCTTTTTCCAACCTCCATCCACTTCCCAGGTTCCACCCTCCATCATGGACTGGAGTGAACCTCAAATGCCTGAAAGTCACTACTCGGCAACCAGCTCTCCCCACACTCGTCACTGGGATACAAACTCCTCTATCTTAGAAGAGGTAGCTAACACACAGTCCTCTGATCACCCAGGGGAGGATGAGCCCCTGGAAGATTTCTCATACCTACAATATCTCCAGAAGGTCTCTAGAGCGTTGGCCCTTAGTGATTCTCAATCTCCTACCGACAAATATTTTCAATCTATCCTAAAGGCTTGTAGCACTCTTAAGGAAATCCTTGTACTACCAGTACCTCAAGTCTTGTAAGACCTCCTTATGTCTGTCTGTAAGATACCAACCTTAGTACATGCACAGCCTGATGTCTAGACTCTTAAGTATAAAGTACTCCCTGTCCTTGGATTCCAGCATCAACAACTACCCCATCAGTCAGTACTGTCTGAGGTGGTACTAAAGAAAGCAAAATCTTACAAATCTCATACTCCAACTCCACCCGGGAAAGAACAGCGTACCTTAGTTGCAGTTGGCAGAAAAACATTTCAGAGTGGGGTACTAGCCTTGAAAATTCTAGCCCATCAACTTCAGCTACTCTAGCATCATCATGACCTCCTTTCACAAATGCCCAATTCGGTGGTCATTCCAGTGTTGGAAACACATACTCTACAAGACAATCTACAGGAGTCTCTTTACCACATCATTCGAGCCATGTATGATGCTTTTGACTCAGTTGCCAGAGCTACAGCCATTTCTATTTTTGCCCGTCGCACAGCTTGGTTACGGGTCTCTGGTCTGCAAGAAGACCTCCATGACCATTTAGCAGACGTTCCCTGTCAAGAGACCTATTTGGCACCAAGGTACACAAGGCTGTCTCAGAGGTCAAGGATCATTCTTCTACTATACGGGAACTCTCGGCTCAACCACAAGATGGAGCCCAGCAGTCGCGCCACCTACAATATCCACAATACCACAGGGCATATCATTCTCAATATTTTAAGTAGTTTTACCCCATTGACGCTTCTAGCCTTATTCTCGGCCTCTGCCGCAACATTAGCCAGCATCTGCTGCAACGTCAGCCAGCATTTGCGTATCAACAACGCCCCAGGTAGAGGGATAGAAAATAACTGGCAGCCACCGCGGCTCAACCGCCCAAGGCGGCACCCAGATTTTGACTATCTACCAGTGGGAGGCCATCTCCAGCACTTTCAGGAGGCCTGGCAGTCCATCACCACAGATCGTTGAGTTGTAAGCACAATTTCATCTGATTACAAACTCAATTTCACAATTCTTCCTCCTCAAAGACTACCCCCACCCAGCAGTGTACCTCAATTGCATCTTCCTCTTCTGGCAGAAGAGAATGCAAATGTCCTCAACTGTACAATCAAGCCTGTGACACAATAGGAGCATGACCAGGGTTTCTACTCTTGCCTCTTCCTCATTCCAGAAAAGACGGGAGGACTCCCACTGATCCTTGACCTCTGAGAGCTCAACCTATAGATCAAAGAAAAGTTCAAGTTGACTTCTCTAGCCATTGTTCTGCCCCTTTTGCATCAGTTCGACTGGTTCGCCTCTCTGGACCTCAAGGACTCCTGCACCCATATTTCCATCCATTCTCGTCATTGGCAATACCTTCGTTTCCACTTCAAGACCGAACACTACCAGTAAAAGATTCTTCCCTTCGGTCTCTCTTCAACCCAAGGGTGTTTACAAAGTACCTGGCGGTGGCTGCAATTTACTTACACAGGCAAGGGCTCTGTGTTTATCCTTATCTCGACAATTGGCTCATCTCGGGACCCAACAAGGCCTCAGTCCAGATAACCTCCACACTGCTCCAACAGCTTGGCTTCATCATAAATTTCCAGAAGTCAGTGTGATCCTCGCCAAGTCCTGGACTTCATAGGGGCTTGCTTAGACACCACAGTAGCTCGTGCCTTCCTACCTTCCAACAGAGTAAATATCCTGCAGCAGCTTACCACGCAACTGCACCTCAAAGTTCCTCAGCTCAAACCATCCTGGGACTATTAGGTCACATGGCAGCATCTGTACATATGGTTCCCTTAGCACGTCTCTACATGTGTCCGCTACAGTGGCATCTCAAACTCAACTGGAATCAGCTCACTCACTCGCTTCCTCCGTCGTCTGGTGCAGCAAGGTGAAAGGAGCGAAGCCTAGAATTAGCAATAAAAGAGAAGGGCACAGATAGAAGCAGTTTCTCAAAAGAAGGAGTTCCCGAGGAGGGGTGTAGGAAGAGATAAAAGAAAGGTAGTGAGGAGCTGCAGAGTGAAGGCACTTATAGGTCAACAGGGTAAGTTTGAAATGGATGCAAAAATGGATAGGGAGCCAGTGAAGTGACTTGAGAAGAGGGGTAATATGGGCATGACGAGGCTGCCGGAAGATTAGCCACGCAGCAGAGTGTTGAATAGATTGAAGGGGAGAGAGATGATTCAAAGGGAGACCAGCAAGGAGTAGGTTACAATAGTCAAGACGGGAGGTGATTAAGGAGTGGATAAGTGTGTTCAGAAAGGAATGGGTGGATTTTATTGATGTTATAGAGAAAGAAACAGCAGATCTTAGCTATCAGATGGATATGTGAGGAGAAGGAGAGAGAGGAGTCAAAGACAAACCCAAGGTTGAAAATTGAGGAGACAGGGAGGAGTAGAGAGTTATCCACAGAGACTGAGAAAGGAGGAAGAGGAGAGGAGGTTTTAGGGGGAAAAAGAAGCTCAGTTTTGACCATGTTCAAATTCAAGCAGCGGTGAGACATCCAAGCAGCAATGTCAGAAAAGCAGGCAGCGTTCCAGGTCTGGATTGCTGGAGAGATTTCAGGTGTAGAGTAGATCTAGGAGTCATCAGCATAAAGATGAAGCTACAATGTAACCCATTTAAGAGTAATGAGAGAAAATATTTTTTTATTCAACGCGTAATGAAACTCTGGTAGTAAAAGCTATTAGTGTAGCTGGCTTTAAAAAAGATTTGGACAAGTTCCTGGAGGAAAGGTCTATAAACCATTATTAAAGAGGACCCAGGAAATCCACTGCCTACCCCGCGACAAGTATTGTAGAACATGTGTACCTTTTTGGGAACTGCCAGGGACTTATGACTTGTATTGGCCACTCTTGGAAACGGGATACTGGGCTTAATGGACCTTTGTCTGATCCAGAATGGCATTTCTTATGATCTTATCAGTAGCATGCCAGAGGAATTGGTCCTTGGTCCTGTTCTTTTTAACATTTTTATAATTGATAAGGCGGAAGGTCTGTTGGGAAAGATAATACCGCTTTGCTGCTGATATCAAAATCTGCAACAGGGTAGATGCCCTGGAAGGTGTGGATAACATGAGGCGGGATCAAGCAAAGCTTGAATAGGAAAGAATTTGGCAGCTAAGATTTATCATACATTTGCACTGCAAAACTCCAAGGGCATGGCATACTTCAGTGGACGAAAGAAGAGTGGGATCTGGGTGATTATATTGGATAAGCTTAAAGTGGCCAAATAGGTAGACAAGCTGATGGCAAAAGCCTGAAGCATGCTTGGGGGCATAGGGAGAAAAACAGCCAGCAGAAAAGAAGGAGGTGATGGTACCCTTGTATAGTGAGACTTAATTTGGCATACTGCATACAGTTCTAGAGACTGCACCTTCAAAAGGATATAAACAGGATGGAGTCTGTTTAGAGGGTGGCTACTAAAATGGTCTGTAGCCTTCATTATAAGATATAGGGGGATATACTTAAAGGTCTCAATATGTGTGCTTTGGAGAAAAGTTGGGAGAGGGGAGATATGATAGCCATTTAAATACCTGGTATAAATGCACAGGAGATGGCCCTTTTTCCAGTTGAAAGGAAGCTCGAGATCAAAGGGTCATAGGATGAAGGTGAAGGTGGATATAGACTCTCTAAAGAAATGTTTCTTTACAGATAGGATGGTGGATGTGTGGATATGAGAACTGTATCTGAATTCAAGAAAGCATTGGACAAGTACAGAGATTCTCTGAGGGTGAGGGAAGGGATTGTAGAACTTCATAGTTCTTTTGGATAGGCAAACTGGATAAGCCATGTAGTCTTTACTGTCATTTTCTATTTTTATATATAATCGTCATTAATAGTATCTCTTCAGAATAATTTCTACTTTGATAAGGATGATAATTTCTAGGAAGCAAATCACAAGGGTACATATAGTTTAGAGTGGAATAGATTTATGCTGTGGGGTAAAGGAACACTTCATCTATTTATCTGCAATTCACAGGAATATGCTGCAATATTTATTCAACCTATCATTTGGTCTATGCATTGGCTCAGTAAAGGTGCATGCCATCATGTTAATGGAAACTCTGTATTGCTTCATATGCCAGTGCCTAGGTTCATGAAGGGGGTTATGGTGCATACAACTCCAGTAAAACCCTCCAGTTTCATGGTATCTCAACATGGTTTTAGCCACAGTTTGATTTTATGAAATCAACAGGATTGAAATACTTATGGTTTGAGATTTGATATACCACTTTCCATTACGTCAAGGCGGTTTACAACAGACAAAGGAACTTCCAAAGAAAGAGAGGAATTGCATTAACTGATAGGCAAGGAAAGAGAAACAGGTTCAAGGAGAAATATAGTAGTTGGCAATAAGAACTCACTGCAATTGTGCCCACTGCTAGATCTGTAACCTGAAAGTTTTTTTTTTCTTTAATGGCATTAACTTAGTGGCATTAACTTCAGTCAGAATAATAAACAAGCTCCAGGCACTCGTCTCCTATTCATCATAACTGTAATTCTTCCAGAATAGAGTAGCCCTTCAAACACACTTCAAGTTTCTGTTGAAAGGCATTTGTTTTTCACTGTAGCCAATTTGTGTGTTCTGCATTTTTCCTAAAGCCTCTTTCTCCTAGAGATGAACAGGCCCTGCACATGCTGGAATTTAGGAGAGCTCTGGTTTGCTACATTATCAGTTGGCTTAACTTTTCATAATCTTTTATCCTAACTGGTTGCAAATGCAATATCTAACAGAACTCAGACTGGCTGGTGGAATGTATACAGTGATACAGCCTAGCAGGGTTATAGCTAACTGGCGTAAAAACACATTGGGTCGGCAATGTCGGTTTCCATATCTATTCCCTTTCAATTGAAGAATTATTTAGAGCTGTAACGTGTTTTGTTTATTCATACCTTTACTTTTCACTACTGTGTGATCAGTCTGTCTTGAAGAAATCTTATAATTGTGCAAGTAGTACCACGAGGACTCGAATTGTCAACTATATACTCCGATGGCTTGAACGCCGCTGGCGTTGCCAACGTGCTCCATCCAATCTCACCTCCTACTTCAAAAAAAACTCTGCACCTACTGTAACGAAACTCTAAAACAAAAAAAGGGAATATAATGAGAACATAATCCTACGATACATAAATAAACCGAGGGAACTATTCTCCATAACCAAAGCTCTTCTAAAAGATACACCTAATCAAGAATTGGGACAAAAAAATCTCCCCTCAAATCATAGCAAACCATCTCTGCACCAAATACACCTCTCCCTCTTCCGATACCAACGTCCATACACATACCCAAACCCCCAAATTAACCCCCACAACACCATGGAACCAGTTCGACCCACCATCCCTTAAAAACATAACAGATATCATTAAAAACCTTAACACCACTACCTCTGCCCTAGACCCATGCCCAGTCACATGGATAAAAAACACAAAAGAAACACTAAGCCCCTTCATTCAGTCTATGGTCACAGCCTCCCTTAAAACCGGTATTATGCCTGCCCCGCTGAAAAACAGCTCAGTTTGTCCCATCCTGAAAGGAAACAAGCTCAACCCCACATCACCAGCATCCTGTAGGCTAATCTCAAGTATCCCCCTATTAGCAAAAATAACTGAAAAATCTGTACAAAACCAACTTCAAAACTTCATTGACAATCACCCCCCCCCCCTTTGGTCCCTTCCAACATGGTTTCAAAAAGAATCATGGCGTGGAAACCTTGATCACTTCCCTCCTCGACTCAGTAATAACATACACCAAATCCGCCAACCAAGGATGTACCCTAATCTTCCTTGACATAGCTCCCCCACAGACAACTCCTTGACAGACTCTATGAAATAGGCCTCAGAGACACAACACTAAACTGGTTCTCTTCATACCTTGAAAACAGAACATAACAAGTATGAATTGGCAATAAAACCTCCTAACCATTCACCCTACCTCAAGGTGTCCCCCAAGGCTCCAGCCTCTCAGCACTTCTCTTTAACATCTTTCTCCAACCTATATGCAAAATATTCCAAGAATTCCACATACATTATCAACTTTATGCTGACGACATAATGTTCTTTGCCCCCTTTAACATATCTAAGCCAAACTTCACTAACATCAGCAACTGCTTCTCCAAAATAAGACAGTGGCTCCACCACCACAACCTCATAATTAATCAATCCAAATCCGAAGCCATCAAAATCTCCTCCAATTCTTCCTTTGTCACCCCGCCCTCCATTCTCCTTGGAGACCTCACAATCACAGTAAAGACACAAGTCAAATACCTTGGTCTAATAATAGACCAAAACCTTACCTTTCAGAAACAAATAAAAAGAACCACCATTCATTTACTCCAAGATACGAACTCTAAGGAACCTCCGTCCATTACTAAACCCAGACTCCTTTCGAACAGTCTGCCAGGCCCTTACATAGAAACATAGAAATATGACGACAGAAAAAGACCACATGGCCTATCTAGTCTGTCCTTCCATAACAACTACAACAGTCCCCTTTTTACCTTTAGAGATCCTCTGTGTTTGTCCCATGCTTTTTTGAATTCAGTTACTGTCCTCATCTCTACCACCTCCACTGGGAGACTATTCCACGGATCCACTACTCTTTCCGTAAAGAAATATTTACGCATATCACTCCTGAATCTATCTCCCTTCACCCTCATCCCATGTCCCCTCGTAGCAGAACTTGCTTTCAATTGAAAACGGCTCTCTCCCTGAACATTTATGCCACGGAGGTATTTAAACTTCTCAATCATATCACCTCTATCCCGCCTTTCCTCTAAGGTGTACATATTAAGGATCCTTCAGTCTGTCCTCAAATGCTTTATAATGAAGACCACTAATCATTTTAGTAGCCACCCTCTGCACCGACTCCATCCTGTTCACATCCTTTTGAAGGTGCGGTCTCCAGAATTGCACGCTATACTCCAAATGAGGTCGCTCCAAAGACTTATACAGAGGCATTATCACCTCCTCTTTTCTGCTAGCCATTCCTCTCCGTATGCACCCAAGCATCCTTCTAGCTTTTGCCGTCGCCTTTTCTACCTGTTTAGCTACTTTAAGATCATCAGACACAATCACGCCTTGGTCCCGCTGCTCTTTAGTGGACAAAAGTACTTCACCCCCTATACTATATTGCTCCCTTGGATTGCTGCAGCCCAAATGCATGACCTTACATTTTTTAACATTAAATCCCAGCTGCCAAATTCTAGACCATTCTTCAAGCTTAGCTAGATCCCCCCTCATGTTATCTACCCCTTCTTGGGTGTCTACTCTATTGCAGATTTTGGTATCATCCGCAAAGAGGCAAACCTTACCTGGACCCTTACAACCTGGACCCTTGACTACTGTAACCTTATATACCACAGTCTCCCAAAACACTCCCTCCACCCCCTCCAGATGGAGCAAAATACCCTGGCTCGTCTAATAATGCACTCACCACAACAAGCACACATCACCCCCATCCTAAAGGACCTTCACTGGTTCCCCATACAAGCTAGGATAAAATTAAAAATCATCACCTTAATTCATAAAGTTAAGAACATAAGATATGCCATACTGGGTCAGACCAAGGTCCATCAAGCCCAGTATTCTGTTTCCAACAGTGGCCAATCTAGGTCATATGTACCTAGCAGTTTCCCCAAGAGACACAAGTTCCACAATGCTTGTACTGGGTCAAGCATTGATATCTTCAGTCACTTCTTAATAATGGTTTATGGACCTTTCCTCCAGGAACTTGTCCAAACCTTTTTTAAACCCAGCTACACTAACAGCCTTTACTACATCCTCCGGTAACAAATTCCAGAGTTTGATTACATGTTGAGTGAAAAAATATTTTCTTTTATTAGTCTTAAATAGTTTACCCTGTAGCTTTATTGCATGTCCCCTAGTTTTTCTATATTCTGATAAGGTAAACAATCGATCTACGTTTACCCGTTCCACTCCGTTCATTAATTTATAGACTTCTATCATATCTACCCTCAGCCGTCTCTTTTCCAGGTTAAAGAGCCCTAACCTTTTTAGCCTTTCTTCATAGGAGTATCCTTCCATCCCCTTTACCATTTTGGTGGCTCTTCTCTGTACCTTTTCTAAAATCGCTATATCCTTTTTAAGATACGGCGACCCGAATTGCACACAATATTCAAGGTGCGGTCTCACCATGGAACGATATAGAGGCATTATAATATCTTTTGTTTTATTTTCCATTCCTTTCCTTATCATACCTAGCATTCTATTTGCTCTCTTGGCCGCCGCTGCACACTGGGCCGAGGGTTTTAACATGGTATCCACAATGATGCCTAAATCTTTTTCCTGGGTGGTGGTTCCTAATGTGGAACCTTGCATCGTGTAACCATAGTTTGGGTTGTTCTTCCCTAGGTGCATAACCTTGCACTTGTCCACATTAAATTTCATCTGCCATTTTGATGCCCAGTCTTCCAATTTATCAAGATCCTCTTGCAATTTTTCGCAATCCTCTTGGGTTTTAACAACTTTAAATAGTTTTGTGTCATCTGCAAATTTGATAACCTCACTCGTTATTCCACTTTCCAGGTCATTTATGAATATGTCAAAAAGCAGCGGACCCAGCACAGATCCCTGGTTTACACCACTATTCACCTTTCTCCATTGGGAAAATTGGCCATTTAGCCCTACCCTCTGCTTTCTATCTTTTAACCAGTTCCTGATCCACAATAGTACACTGCCTCCTATCCCATGACTCTTTAGTTTTGCCAAAAGTCTCTGATGAGGGATCTTGTCAAAGACTTTCTGAAAGTCCAGATACACAATATCTGATCAATACCTAATAATATCTGCTTTCATTTCATTTGTACATGTATATAGTTACCCTGTTCAATGCACTTGCACATGTATATAGTTTACCCCTGTTCTCCAAGTTACTTTTTCCTGTTCAATGTAATGACCTGACTTTTGTTTATTGTCGGATACTGTTTTGTTTAATGTAAACCGCGCTGATCGCAAATAGTGCGGTATATAAGAAATGCAAATAAATAAATAAAATATCAACCGACTCACCTTTGTCCATCTGTTTATTCACTCCTTCAAAAAAACATAACAGATTAGTAAGACAAGGTCTTCCTTGTCTAAAGCCATGTTGGCTGTCTCCCATTAGGTTGTGACTGTCTACATGCTGAGTAAGTTCTGCAGAATGAATCTGCCTCATGCTTACTCTTGCTCCTCTCAACACTAAACTCCTCCAGACCCTGTAGATCTAATACTGTAAACATTCTAAAAATCCCAGCACAAAAGAAAAAATGCGCCCAATCCACTTGCAACCGTGCCTTCTCTCTGTATGCGCCTCTATATGGAACGCCCTCACCCCTGGCTTCAGAGGCTGTAACGACCATTCAGAATTCTGTAAAATGCTCAAAACTTTCCTGTTTTCCAAATACTGCCCACTACTCCCTTAAACTCCAGAACCCCTCCAAACCCCTAATCAACCCCCATTAATCCAACAAACCCCCCTCCCCATCCCCCCCCAACTACATACCCCTTCTTCTAACCCTTCTGTTAATGTAAATAGTTCTGTTCAAATGTTAACTATTGTTAAAACTCTTATTGTTCCATGTAAAACAGTTATTGCCTCGCTGTGATTTTGTTCATTGTAAACCATTTTGGAGAAAAACGGTATATAAAAAAACATTAAATACATAAAATATGCCTGTCTGTACTGCCTTAAGTCTGAGAACTAAATGAAAATAGGAAACCCCTCAGCTTTGGTATTCCTTCCCCCCCCCCCTTTGTATGACAGATTCATCCTGCTTAGAGACAGAAAATAGTTGTTTACCAGCAGGATAAATCAGACACAACATACTCCCCCCTCCTTCCCTAGAAGTTGACTCTTCAATTCTGCAGTAGACTGAGGGCCTCATGAGGTAGCAGCTGTGTAGGAAGTCCTACATAGGTTCAGAGAAAACTTACAGATTTTTCTGAGATCCATTGTCTATGCCATCAGAGGATGTTACCACCTTGTATATCTGATTTATCCTGCTGTCTAAAGCAGGGCTCGACAAATCCCAGGGTGCCAGGTCGCCATGGTGACCAGAAATTTGCATCTGGTGCCTGGGATTTACTTGTCCCCCTCCACACTTAAAAAAAAGAAAAAAAAAAAAAGAGAGAGTGCGGGACAAGAGAAGGGCATGGCTGCAATTGTGGGGTCGATGCAAACTGCCCATGGAGATCCATTCTCCCGCGGAAAGACAGCTTGCATTGGCCCTGCGAATGCAGCCATCCTCTTCTCTTCTGCCAGCGGGGATCACATCTCCTGTGGGTAGAAGAGAAGAGGATGACTGTCATCGCGGCCCCGATGCAAGCTGTCTGCCCATGGGGATTCGATTTACTGTGGGCAGACAGCTTGCATTGAGGCTGCAATTGCTGCCATCCTCTTCTCTTCTGCCCTTGGGAGATCAGGTGGGGAAGGCTAGGATCGCGACCTGGAAGGCAGAATTAGAGAGTTGATGGGGGCAACAATTTAACAAAAAGAAAAAAAAGAGGTTAGATGGGAGGGGGAGTAAAACTGCAAAATCTTAAAGGGCCAGTAACAAAATAAAAACCCCAAAGGAAAGAGGATGGGTGAATATAAGGCAGGGGAATGGGAATGCTAGGGAGATGGGGAGAGAATCTGGAAGGGGAGCAGAGTAAGGAGAGGTTAGAAGGGGAAGGAAGCGTGCAAGATGTTATATGTTAAAAGGGATGAAATCTTAGGGACAAAAGGGCACAATGAGTATTTGCCGAAAGGTGCATTTCCCCTCCCCCTCCTCCTCCCCCGCCCCCCCCCCAGAACACACACACAAGCATCCCAACTCCACACTACATACACATGCACATATATATAGGCACCTCACCTCCATAGGCCTAGTTTGTGGGGAGCCAGGGGGGGGCAGTAGCCCCCCCCCCCGTTGCAGGCACTACTAATGATGATTTAGTACCCCTGCCCCCAATGTCAGTATGACTTCCTTACCCTCCCCCACCCCTGCAAATTAAGAAGTCAAACTACACCAGTGCTCACCTCCGAACTGCACTCTCACACATTCACACTCACACACAGACGCGGACGCCCCACCTCTGCATATCATATACATAGACTCCCCAGTTCTGTAGCACACACACAGATGCACTGAAGCTCTGCACCCCACCCACCTCAAGGCACCCACTGCCATATCCCACGCACAAACAGACACACCACTGTTGCATCACATGCACCACACACCCATATAGATACTTGTTATCTGAAGCTATAACTATTCTTATCTAAAGAGGATGTGTAGTTTAGGAACTCTGGTGCTGGTCTCATGAGACTTAAGAAGATGAGACCAGTGCAAGAGACAACTGAGGGTGGGGTGGGGGGCCATGAGGAGGTCACAAGCACTGGCTCCTAAGATTTGGCCTGGCTCCTAAATCCACACAATATTTTACAAGACCTCGTCTACAGAGATCCAGTATTACTGGTAAGTAGCTTTTTTTAATGTACGTTTGCAGAAATTAATTTCTCACAAATTGAAAATTGTGCCAATATTTTTGGCTATTTGTTGCATATTAAGTTTCTGTTTAATGTATTTACAGGCACATGAACGACTAGAAGATACTAAACTAGAGGCTGTAAGTGAAAACAATGTGGAGCTGGTGAATGAAATACTTGAAGACATTATCCCTTTAATAAACGCCAATGAAAATATTGCAGAACTGGTTGGCATACTTAAGGAGCCTCATTTTCAGGTAATATTTTCTGTTTGCAGCATACAAAGTGCAGATTTCATTTTTATTTTAATTTGGTTTGCAAAATAAAATCTTACATTCCATCTACAGTTTTAGGGGAAAAAAAGCATGCAGGGGAATTTTTACTCTGATTTGCTCGAATGCTCTAAACTTTATTTGGAAATCAGCTCATATGAGAGGGATGAAGAATGTATATTTTTAATCCAGTAGAATATAATAACTAAAAATAAAACAACTCGATTACCTAAACAGCAACTACAGCTGACTGTGAAGTTCTGATGGCAGAAAATTTCTATAGAGAAAGGCAGAATAAAGCACTACATCATCACTGTGCTTGAAAAGCTTTGGGATCATGACCCTAAGAATTACAGAGAATGAAGAGGTTATGATCACCTGGAATACTGTTAGGGAATAGAAGAACAGTTCACAATGTAGCCTATAGTGGTCTGTGTAAATTTATGTGCACGTAACTGTGATTGTAGGTAAATGAATATGTAAACTGGGCAGAGGTATATTCAAATGCCATTATCTCAGAGTTTTTATCTAACTGCCTCTTCTCCAGGACCAAGCAGGAAGTCAGTCCTCACTTATGGGTGACGTCGGCGCCGACGGAGCCCTCGCGGAGCAATTTTCCCCAGCTTTCAAAGAAAGCCTTTGGGAATTGCAGCGCGCATGCGCGGTCGTCTTCCCGCCCGAAGGTGCCATCTTAGCCAGTCTTCTTTTTTCCGCGGAGCCCTACAGACGTCCCCGTCTTGTCCCCGCGAAAAAGTTGATTTTCTTCTTTATTTTATCCTTGTTTTCTTTCGGTTCGACGCCGATCGTTTTCCCGCCCGGACTCGCGACGCTGGTCTCGAGTCCTCTTACTTTTTTCGGTTTTTCTGACTTAGTCAGCTTTCGTTTTCGTTTTCCCTGGCAGCCCGGTCCTTTGACCTCGCAGGGGCCCTTTTTCCCCCGATGGCTGCCAGTGGGTTTAAGCGGTGTGGTCGGTGTGACCGAAATATGTCACTAACCGACACACACGACTTTTGCCTCCGCTGCCTGGGCCCGGATCATGAAGAACTGATCTGTGGGCCCTGCAGCAAACTGTCCTCAAAGGCGTTGAGGAGTCGGCGGCATCAGCGTGAGAGAATCTTCGCTGACCCCAGCCGTACCCGGACCTCGTCGGAGGCCTCCGTGTCAAAAGGCTCCAGCTCGGACCGTCGCCGGAGCTCCTCCGACCGGGGTTCTCCCTCCGGGGACCATCGTCGGAAGGAAAAACCCGCGAGGGCGGCGTCGGTGGACGCTCCTGGTTCCGCGAGGGCCAGGTCGCATAGCCCCGACAGCCGCCCCGGGTCCTTGGAGAAGGAACACGTCCCGAAGCGACCTCGCCTGGAGTCGGAGATGCCTGCCCGGGTAAGTCCTGTGGTCCTTCTGGACTCGCCTCCGCGACAGCCGACGTCGGGCCCGACGCCGTCGGGGCCCGAGTCGGGGACTGCTGGGTCACCTGAGCTCGGACTCAGGTTGACGGCCTTGGAGAGCAGACTGTCTGCCTTCATGGACCAGCAGAGGGCACTGCTCGCTGGCTTCGCTGGCGTCGCTGCCCCGACCGCCGGGACGTCGACGTCCAAGTCGACCCCGGAGACCGAGCCGATCCTCGAGTCGATGAGAACTCGAGTCGATCCTCGGTCGAGGTCGCCCTCGGCCTCCCGTTCGGGACCGAGGTCGCCGACGCCGACTCCCTCGGCGTCGGGGCGGCTGGCGCCGCACCCTGCCCGGGCTGACCCCACCGAGTCCTCGTCGGAGTCGGTCTGGGAGTCTGAGGAGGAAGAGTCACCTGATTCTTTCCGGACTCGGTGTGTCCCATCGGACTCACCGGAGTCCGAGCCTCGGAAGCAGTCCCCCCCGGAGGATGCCCGGTTCTCGGACTTCGTTAGGGATATGGCCAAGGCTTTGGCCTTCCCTGCGGATCCCGAGGAGGAGCCTCGAGCCAAAGAGCTCGACGCCCTCCAGTATGACTCTCCCGCGAGGGAACACTTTACTGTGCCGGTTCCTCCTATGCTGGAACGACTACTCTTCCGCATGTGGGAGAGTCCGGCCTCCTCGCCGGTCCTGAGCAAGCGGGTCGATTCTATCTATCGAGTCCGCAAGAGCCCTGGCTTTCAAAAGGCACAGCTGCCACACCATTCCATGGTAGTGGAATCGGCCATGCATCGTCTTAAGAGCCAGAAGATGCACTCCTCGGTGCCTCCTGGCAGGGAGGCCCGTAACCTGGATGGCCTTGGCAAGAAGTGCTTCCAGGGCTCTATGCTCGCTTGTCGTGTCCAGACTTACCAGCTATACATGGGCATGTATCTCCGGGATCTGGCTAAAGAGCTAGCCGGATTCTCCGCTGGTCTCTCCGAGGAGCCCTTGCGGAGGTTCCTTGCCTTGTCCACTGGCATTCGGGAATGCTCAAAGTTCATGTCCCGAGCAGCCTATGATGGCTTTGAAGCCTCGGCTCGAGTGGCCGCAGCCGGCATCGGTGCCCGCCGACAGGCTTGGCTTCAGTCGTCAGACCTTGAGCCCTGGGTGCAGGACAAGTTGGTCGATGTCCCCTGCCGAGGCGAAAACCTCTTTGGCAAGCCCATGGCGGAAAAGGCTGCGCAAATTGAGACTGAGACTCTCACCCGGACCAGGCTTTCTAGGAAGACCTCCGCCCCTTCCCAGAAAAAGAAGGGCTCGGGGAAAAAGTCCTTTTACCCGAGGAAGGCGGCTGCCTACAAACAATACCCCCATTATCAGGCCCCTGCAGCTCCCCAACAGGGCCAGCAGGCCAAGGGACGGGGTAACGGGTCCCGTAGGCAGCAGGCCCCCAAGCCTGCACCACCAGCCCCTGCTCAGCAGGGTGGGGGTTTTTGACTCGCTCAGCATAGCCTCTCCCCCCCCGCTGGTCCCCCCCAGCACCGGAGGCCGGCTGGTTCACTTCGCCCACAGGTGGTCCAGCATCACCGCAGATGCCTGGGTGCTTCAGGTCGTGCGAGAAGGCTACCTTCTCCACTTCCATCAGGTCCCTCCCTCCTATTTTCCGGGGGAGCCTCCGCGCCCCCCTCTGCACAGGGAGTTGCTCCTTCAGGAGTTAGCAGGTCTTCTGCAGGATCAGGCGGTGGAACCGGTGCCACACCACCTGAGAGGTCAAGGCTTCTATTCAAGGTATTTTCTGATACCAAAGAGAACAGGGGGCCTCAGACCCATCCTGGACTTGCGCAACCTCAACAAGTTCCTTGTGCGGGAGAAGTTCAAAATGCTTACCCTTGGAATCCTTCTGCCCTACCTCCAGCAGGGAGATTGGCTATGCTCCTTGGATCTAAAGGATGCCTACACGCACATCCTCATCCACCCAAGCCACCGCCAATACCTAAGGTTTGTGGTGGCGGGAAATCATTACCAGTACAGAGTACTGCCCTTTGGCCTGTCCTCCGCACCGCGAGTCTTCACAAAATGTCTCGCGGTCGTGGCGGCCCATCTCCGGCTTCACGGCCTCTATGTCTTTCCGTACCTCGACGACTGGCTCATCAGAGCAGCGTCCGCTCAGGAGGTCACCAACGCCACGTGTCGCACGGTGGCTCTGCTGCAGCACTTGGGCTTTGTCATAAACTTCGCAAAGTCCACTTTGCTCCCCTCACAGGATCTCGAGTTCATCGGCGCAAGGCTGCACACTCCTCAGGCGCGAGCGTATCTACCGCTCGACAGGGCTCAGCGGCTCATGGACCTAGCCGACCGCTTTCGCAGCCAGCCCCTGGTCTCCGCCAGGCGCTTCCTGAGACTGCTCGGCCATATGGCTTCCACTGTCCATGTGACCCCCAATGCCCGCCTGAATATGCGGTCTGCTCAATGGTGTCTCCGCCGGCAGTGGCGACAGGCCACGGGCGGCCTCGCAGACCTAGTGCGCGTTTCCGAGCTGCTGATCTCGTCTCTCCGGTGGTGGCTCCGGCAGCCGAACCTGACATTCGGTATGCCCTTCCAGTCACCTCAGCCAACCCGGGTGCTGACCACCGATGCATCCCTCCTGGGCTGGGGAGCGCATTGCCAAGAGGCGCGTACTCAGGGCCTCTGGACCACGTGGGAGTCTGCTCAGCAGATCAACTTCCTGGAGCTCCGGGCGATCCGCCTAGCTCTCCGGGCCTTCTCCCACCTGACTTCCCAACAGTCCGTCCTTATCCAGACGGACAATCAAGTTGCCATGTTCTACGTGAACAAACAGGGGGGCACGGGCTCCTTTCTCCTCTGCCGGGAGGCTCAGAAGCTCTGCTCTTGGGCCGTCAGTCACGGCATTCTCCTCAAGGCAGTTTATCTCCCGGGCCGGGACAATTGCCTTGCGGACAAACTCAGCAGGGTCCTCCAGCCGCACGAGTGGCGCCTGGATCCCTTGGTAGTTCAGAAGCTCTTCCTCAAGTGGGGCCTCCCCACAATGGATCTCTTTGCCAGTCCTCGCAACCGGCAGCTTCCTCGCTTCTGCTCTCGTCTGCCACACCCCCTTCGGGGTGCGGCGGACGCCTTTCTGATCTCATGGTCGGGGAGCCTTCTGTATGCGTTCCCTCCCATCCCGCTAGTCTCTCGGACTCTTTTCAAGGTTCTCCGAGACAAAGCCTTCATGATCCTGGTGGCCCCTCGCTGGCCCAGGCAGCCGTGGTTTCCGCTTCTGCTGCAACTGGCGGTGGAGGATCCAATCCCTCTGGGGGTACAACCGGATCTCCTCACTCAGGATCAGGGGTCCCTCCTGCACCCCAACCTCAGGTCTCTCAACCTCATGGCCTGGCTGCTGAGAGGGTAGTCCTTGCTCCCCTTCTCCTGCCGGCGGAGGTGGAGGAGGTCGTTTTAGCTTCGCGACGGCCTTCTACCCGCAAATGCTACGCCCTTAAATGGCGTCGCTTTGCCGTCTGGTGTGCCCCACAGTCTCAGGATCCCTTCTCCTGCCCGGTGTCGGTGATCTTGCAGTACTTGCTACACCTCTCTAATCTGGGACTTAAGTCCAACTCCGTCAAAGTTCACCTCAGTGCTCTTTCGGCACATCATGTGCCGGTGGACGGTAGACCTCTCTCCAGCGACCCTCTCGTAGCGAGGTTTCTCCGAGGTCTCCTTCTACTTAAACCACCTCTGCGCCCGCCAGCGCCTGACTGGGACCTGAATGTGGTTTTGCAGCGGATCACCTGTCCGCCTTTTGAACCTATGGCTACCTGTTCTCTCCGTTTTCTATCTTGGAAAACACTGTTCTTGATAGCCCTCACTTCCGCTAGACGCGTAAGTGAATTGCAGGCCCTCGTGTCTGATCCCCCTTACACTCGGTTCTACAAAAATAGGGTAGTCCTACGGACTCACCCAAAATTTCTTCCAAAAGTGGTCTCCCCTTTTTACATCAATCAGGAGGTGGTACTTCCAACCTTCTTTCCCAGACCACACTCCAGCCGAGCTGAAACGGTCCTCCATACCCTGGACTGTAGAAGGGCTTTGAACTTCTACCTTGACCGTACGCGGGAGCACCGTAAAGCTGCTCAGCTTTTTGTGTCTTTTGACCCCAATAAATTGGGGCTCCCGGTCTCCAAGCGTACTCTGTCCATCTGGGTTGCGGACTGTATCTCTTGGGCTTATGGGGCAGCCGGACTCTCCTTAGAAAGTCGAGTCACGGCTCATTGCGTTCGGGCAAAAGCTACGTCAGTGGCTTACCTCCGCTCTGTTCCGCTGGCAGACATCTGCCGGGCCGCTACTTGGTCTTCGAGCCAGACTTTTGCGGTCCATTACTGTCTCGAGAGGGAGTCCCGCAGGGACAGTGCTTTCGGACAGGCAGTCCTCCGTAATCTCTTTGAGGTCTGAGCAACTCCTACCCTCCATCCCGGATGTGGGCTACCGGTGGGTGTTAATTCAGCGAAGATTCTTTCCTTCTGTGCTGCTGAGCTAGAGGGAGCTCATTTTTGTGCTTAGGGTCTCCGGTAGCCTTGAGCTTGGGAGTCCCATAAGTGAGGACTGACTTCCTGCTTGGTCCTGGAGAAAGCGTAGATCTCCAGGAACAAGCAGGAATTAGTCCTCACATATGGGTACGTCGGTACCGACGGAGCCCGTGCGGGAAAGCTCCCCAGCTTCTTAGAATAGAAGCTTTTGGGACCTCCCACTGCACATGCGCACTGCCTTCCCGCCTTCCTGAACAGCTCTCCTCAGTTTCTCTTTTCCGCGGAGCCAGCAGGTCGTGTTCCTGTCACCGCTGAAGAAATTGTTATTTTATTTGTTTCTTTAGACCGCGTACCTGCCTTCCCCATACCGATACCGGTATCGCCGGTCTTTTCTTTCTTTCTTTAAAAAATTATAATTCTTTTTTCTTATTTTTTAGCTTTTTGGTCACTTCAGAGAGGCCTCTCGGCCTACTCAATTTCTCCTCATGGAGAAGCCAGCCCCTGGATTTAAGAAGTGTACCAAATGTAATGCTGTTATTTCAGTCACAGACACCCATGAATGGTGTCTGAAATGTTTGGGGCCTGACCATTCCATACCGGACTGCCCATCTTGCTCCCACATGTCTAAACGTGGGCTGCAGAACCGGGCCAACAAATTCCATGTGCTGTTTGCTTCAGAGAATACAGCATCACAGTCATCCAGGTCTTCTTCTCCGGATGGATCTCAGGTAACCAAACCTTCTGTGGGCAAGTCCTCAAAGAGCAAATCTCCTTCAAAGCATCGAGAGGCTCTTAGCTTAGAACTTGAGGACTCTGCCCCAGCCAAACAACCCCGGCGGGAAGTCCAACTTCCAAAAACGCCAATTCAGGGGTCTCAGGTTGATATCGATGCTACGGCCTCGACAGATCACCTGTTAGCCTGCTCTGGGGTACCGGGTCACTCCGGTACCGACATCCAGGCAGCTATGGCGTCCATGGGCGATACTGTACAGTCCATGCAGCAGGCCGTCATGGCTTTCATTAAAGCTGCAACGCCATCGGTTCCGCTTTCAGCGGTTCCGGGCCCGATACCGGTATCGTCCGCCATGCCGGTATCGAGGCCGTCCACCTCTAAACGCAAGTCGGTACCGTATGGGCTTTCGCTCCATACCGGTTCCATACCCGATACGCCCGATATCGATACCGATCGGTACGCGTATCGTGCGTTAGAGGAAAGCACCGATTCCTCTGAGGATTTTCACTCCTCTGATGATTCTGCTGAGTTTTCACTCAACTTACCTGAGGAGCCCTCTTCTCCTAAAAGGAGAATGTCCCCTCCAGAGGATTTGTCCTTCCAGGACTTTGTTTTAGATATGGCTACAGCCCTTTCTATTACCACATCCTCTGAAAAGGAACCCAGATCCAAAAACTGGATATTTTGGGATACTCAAAGGCCCCTAAGGAGGCAGTTACCCTGCCTATCCATGAAATCCTTCAAGAACAACTGATGGATTTCTGGGAAAATCCTTTGACTTTGTCTCCTTATTCCCGTAGGTTGGACACCATGTATAGGGTCCCTCCTTCTCCTGGTTTCCAAAAGACTCAATTGCCCCACCACTCTATTGTGGTGAAGTCTGCAATGAAGAAGATTAGGAGTACCAAAAGGCACTCTTCCACCCCTCCAGGACGGGAATGTAAGACTTTGGACTCTTTTGGTAGGAAAATTTTCCAGGCTAGTATGCTTATAGCCAGGATTAATTCCTACAGTCTCTATATGGGCATGTTCCTGGAGGAACTTGCCAAAAAGGTGCGGCATTTTGCCCCCTTTATCCCTGAGGATAAAAAGCAGGGATTCCTTTCCCTAGTGAAACAACTCTTAGAGGTTTCTAAGTTCTCTAATAGGGCAGCATATGATTCCTTTGAGGGAGCCAGTAGGGCTTCGGGCATTGCTATTGCAGCCCGACGTCTTGCTTGGCTCCAGGCCTCTGATCTGGAACCTTGGGTTCTAGATGGCTTACGGAATCTGCCCTGTACAGGTGAGAACTTATTTGGGGAAGAGTGGCAAATCAAAGCCACCCAGATGGATGCTGAAAATGCCACCTTGGAAAGACTTTCAAAGTCCACTTCAATTCCTACTAAGAAAAAGTCTTTTAAAAGGCCTTACTATAAGAAGGCCAGAGTTGCTTCAAATACTGGCCAGCAGTCTTCTCAACCTCGCTATACTGCTAAGCGTCAGCAATCCAAACAAGCACGAGCTAAGCCTGCAGCAGCTACTGTAGCTCAGCAGGCTCCAACCCCTCAGGGGTTTTGACTTGCTCCTAGGGAACTTGCCACTTCTGGTTCTAACACAACCAGAACCTCTCACCATACCCGGAAGGTTGGTTCACTTTGCTCCCAGATGGGAACAAATCACAACAGAACAATGGACCCTCTCTATCATTCGAGAGGGTTACAAACTTCATTTCTCCAGCCTTCCTCCCCATCATATGGTGAGACCATTCAATTCTCCCCCATCTCTCCTAACCCTGTTGGGTCAAGAGGTTTCCTCTCTTCTTGCCCAAGGGGCCATAGAAGAGGTTCCTCTTCCTCAACAAGGGTCCGGTTTCTACTCCCCTTATTTTCTCATTCCAAAGAAGACAGGGGGATTCAGACCAATCCTAGATCTGAGAGAATTGAACAAATTTCTCTTCAAGGAGAAATTCAAAATGCTGTCTCTCGGCATTCTCCTTCCTTACCTCCAGGGTCAGGACTGGCTTTGTTCTCTAGACCTACAGGATGCGTATACACATATACTCATCCATCCATCCCACAGAAAGTATCTTCGCTTTCTGTTTCAGGGAAAACAGTTCCAATACAGAGTACTCCCCTTCGGTCTAGCCTCTGCTCCAAGAGTATTCACAAAATGCATGGCAGTCGTAGCCGCATTTCTAAGAGGCATGGGAATCTTTGTCTTCCCATATCTGGACGACTGGCTCATCCGAGCTCCAACTCAGTCACAGGCCCAGATTTCCCTGGACCACACAAGGAGCCTTTTGCAGTATCTGGGACTGGTAGTAAACCTTCCCAAGTCCCAACTCATCCCTACTCAATCTCTAGAATTCATAGGGGCCCAGTTGGACACCATCACTGCAAGGGCCTACCTTCCACATGTTCGAGGCCAGCGCCTCCTGAGTTTGGCCTCCCAAGCTCAGTCCAGCACTCACTTGACAGCCAGGGAAATGCTACGCCTACTGGGTCATATGGCCTCCACAGTGCATGTGGTGCCCTATGCTCGTCTTCATATGAGAGCAGCTCAATGGACCCTGGCCACTCAGTGGACTCAGGCGTCAGGAGCGCTCTCAGACCAAATACAAACCTCCGATCGTCTGTTTTGGTCCCTCCACTGGTGGACTTCCACCAAGAATCTGTTGTTGGGGGCTCCATTTCAACCATTGCTACCCCAAGCAACCCTCACAACAGATGCCTCCCAAACAGGGTGGGGAGCCCATCTGCAAACTCTCTCCACTCAGGGCACTTGGTCTCTACAGGAGACCACCCTTCATATCAATCTTCTGGAACTGCGAGCAATTTACCTTGCCCTCAAGGTCTTCCACTCCCTCCTAGCCAACCTCACTGTCCTAGTTCAGACGGACAATCAGGTGGCCATGTTTTACATAAACAAACAAGGAGGGACGGGCTCTCTGTCGCTTTGCAACGAAGCTCTAAGACTATGGGCCTTCGCCAGAGAGCATCAGATTCACCTGCTAGCAGTGTATCTCCCAGGAGTTCAAAACTCTCGGGCAGACAGGCTCAGTCGAGTTCTGCTGCCACACGAATGGTCCCTACATTTGGACCAAATAAACCGAATCTTTCAGGAATGGGGGACCCCGGACATAGACCTCTTTGCAAGTCCGTGGAATGCCAAACTTCCCCGGTTCTGTTCCAGAACTCCGTGTCAGGGAGCTCAGGCTACGGACGCCTTTCTCCTGAATTGGAGTCAGGCATTCCTATATGCCTTTCCACCCATTCCTTTGATTCCCAAGACTCTGTTCAAACTCCAGAGGGATCATGGAACTATGATCCTCATAGCTCCACGCTGGCCACGCCAAGTGTGGTTCCCTCTACTTCTACAGCTCTCCCAGGGATCCTACTTGGATCTGGGAGCTGCGCCAGACCTCCTGTCTCAGGAGGAGGGGACTTTGTGGCACCCAAACCCCAAATCCCTTCACCTCAGTGCTTGGTTACTGAAGGCTTAAGCCTTCAAGACTTTCATCTTTCCCAACCAGTGAAAGATATCCTTTCTGCCTCTAGGAAACCCTCTACCAGGCGTTCCTATGCTTTCAAATGGAAACGTTTTTCCATTTGGTGTGCTCAGCAGGGTCTTGACCCTCTGGCACTTCCTTTGAATTCTCTTCTTGATTATCTCCTGCATCTATCCAATGCAGGCCTCAAGACGAATTCGGTAAGAGTCCATTTAAGTGCTATTGCAGCATCCTTGCAACATATAAATGGACAACCTATCTCCTCTCATCCTCTTGTTGCAAGATTCATGAGAGGCCTGACTCTCACTAAACCTCCCATCAGACCACCCCCGGTCGCATGGGATTTGAATCTAGTGCTCGGTCAACTTATGAAGCCACCTTTTGAGCCAATGTTTTCCACCTCCTTGAAATTTCTTTCCTGGAAGGTCATCTTCCTCATTGCAGTCACTTCGGCTCGCCGCATCAGTGAGCTGCAGGCTTTAGTGGCTAATCCACCTTACACAAGATTTCATCATGATAAGGTGGTCCTTAGGACGAATCCCCACTTTATGCCTAAAGTGGTCTCGCCTTTTCATCTTAATCAAGAGGTATATCTACCTGTCTTTTTTCCAGCTCCTCATGCATCCAATGCAGAGAGGAACCTTCATACTCTGGATTGTAAAAGAGCTCTCGCTTTTTACCTTAATAGGACTCAGCCACATCGAAAGTCTTCTCAACTTTTTGTGGCCTTTGATCCTTCCCATTTGGGACTTCCAGTCTCCAAGCGTACACTTTCCAATTGGATTGCTCAGTGTATTTCTTTTGCTTACCAGAGCAAAAACATTTCTCTGGAAGGCCATGTCACTGCTCACAATGTGAGGGCCATGGCAACTTCTATGGCTCATCTGCACTCTGTTTCCATAGATCAGATCTGTCGAGCCGCTACCTGGGCCTCGGTTCATACCTTCACAGCCCATTACTGTTTGGACAAGGACTCCCGCCGGGATGCCTTGTTTGGCCAGGCTGTCCTCAAGCACCTGTTCCATTCCTAAACAACTCCTGCCCACCTTCCCAGAATGGATGCCTGAGATCCATACGAAGATGGCGAACCTTTACAGGGGATCCCATGCATCTAAGCTAGGGAGTCCCCATATGTGAGGACTTATTCCTGCTTGTTCCTGGAGATAGCACAGTTACTTACCTGTAACAGGTGATCTCTGGGAACAGCAGGAATTAGTCCTCACAACCCACCCACCTCCCCTAGGAGTTGTATCTTTTATCTATCTATCTTCCTGTCCTCTCTCTGTTGACTCAGCTATAAACTCGAAACTGAGGAGAGCTGTTCAGGAAGGCGGGAAGGCAGTGCGCATGTGCAGTGGGAGGTCCCAAAAGCTTCTATTCTAAGAAGCTGGGGAGCTTTCCCGCACGGGCTCCGTCGGTACCGACGTACCCATATGTGAGGACTAATTCCTGCTGTTCCCAGAGATCACCTGTTACAGGTAAGTAACTGTGCTTTACTCACCTGTAACAGGTGTTCTCCAGGAGCAGCAGGAATCAGTCCTCACTACCCTCCCTCCTCCCCTTGGAGTTGCAATCGTCTGCTTATGTTCTTTTTGCAAATTTTTATGCTGTCTTTTTAGCTATGTCATCTGACTGGCTAAGATGGCACCTTCGGGCGGGAAGACGACCGCGCATGCGCGCTGCAATTCCCAAAGGCTTTCTTTGAAAGCTGGGGAAAATTGCTCCGCGAGGGCTCCGTCGGCGCCGACGTCACCCATAAGTGAGGACTGATTCCTGCTGCTCCTGGAGAACACCTGTTACAGGTGAGTAACTACGCTAAATTGACAAAAAGCACTTCTTCCCTGGTTTGAGACCCCTCATATGAACTCTCTCTGAACTCATGGTCAGGTGAGAGGGAATGCACATGATTTTACTATCTCTTTTTATGGTCTGCACATTCTCCAGGAACAAGCAGGAATCAATCCTCACTTATGGGTGACGTCAGCACCGACAGAGTCTGCGCAGATCAATTCCCCAGCTTTCAAAGAAAGCCTTTGGGATTGCTGCCACGCATGCGTGGTCCTCTTCCTGCCGAAAGGTGCCATCTTGCTCAGTCTCCCTTTTTCCACGGAGCCCTTCGGATGCACATCTCATCCCTCAGAAAAAGTGTTTATTTTTTCGGCCTCTGGCCTGTGTTTTTCCAGTAGCACCAGTCCTCTCCCGTCCTTTCCCCTGCTCTCCCTTCCTTTCCCCTGCTCTCCGTTTACCCTTGAGTGAGGGGACGTCCTTTCACTAAAAAGTTTTTCTTTTGCGGTCTTCCCGCCCTTTTCTTCAACCGCTGGCCTTGCGGTCTTCAATCTAGCAGGGGCATTTTTTGCCCCAATGGCCACAGGTTTTAAGAAATGTGACAGATGCTCCAAAAATATGTCACTCACAGATACCCATGACTGCTGCCTTCGGTGTCTGGGGCCGACCATAACCCGGAGCTCTGCTGTCTTTGCAAAAAAATGTCCTCCAAGGCCCTGCTGAGTCGTAAGCAGAATTCTGAAGACTTTTTCCGTAAAGTGACCCCGGAATCCCCAGTGGCACCCTCTGTCGTCCCTCCACGTTCAAGGTGGCACTCCGATCAGGGGTCCCCTGAGGTGGAGAGGTGCAAGAAGAAGAAGACCTCGAAGTCGCTGTCAGGGGCGCCAGACAAGTGCGAGTGCTCCTGCATTCGGTCTCTCAGCCCTCCCCGGTGTTCCCAAGAATCGGACAAGGAGCAGCTTCGAAAGGTACCTCATATATACACGGAGGCCTCCGGCGATGGCACCCGGTCTTCTGAGGGTCGTCCTGGTGAGGACCCCCTCTCCTCGTCTACGCCTGACCCGGTAACCCTGGTGTCGGCGGCGCAGGGACCCACACCCATGTGGGAGTCCTGCATGCTGGCACTAGAAAGCAGCATTTCTGCCTTTTAGCTGCCCATCAGGAGCTCATGCCCAGCGTGGCTGGCTCGTGCCTCGTGACCTCTGTTCCCTCGAGAGGGGTATCTGAACCTGCCCTGGAAACCACCGAGAGCCGTGGGCCTCTTGAGGGTTCTAGGCATCAGTCTCACTCTCCTTCCCATTCCTCGGGAGTGAGATCCTCCAAGTCCTCTGGTTCCAAGTGGGCCTCAGCCTCCGGATAGGGCGACCAGCCCAAATCAGACTCCTTCTCGGACCTATTGGGCTGGGAGTCAGACGGGGACACCTCCCCGGAGATCTGTACCCACCGGGACCTCCCTTCACACCCGTCACCGCCCACCTCCTAGAGGTGTTAGCCGCTCGAGGACACATCCTTTCTGCTGTTCGTACGGGACATGGCGTGAGCCCTCAACTTTGCAATGCAGGCTGAGGAGGACCAGTGGGCTGAGGAGCTCGACATCTTACAGTACGAGTCCCCGCCTCGGGAGTCTCTTACTGTCCCGGTTCCTCCCATCCTGTCCAGGCTGCTCCTCCGCATGTGGGAGGCACCTGCTTTGGTTCCCATTGTGAGCAAACACCTCGATACCATGTATAGGGTCCATTGTAGCCCGGGTTTCCGAAAGACCCAACTTCTGCACACTCCATGATTGTGGAATAGGCGATGCAGAAACAAAAGAGCCTGAAGTTGCACTTTTCGGTCCCGCCAGGCTGGGAGTCTAGAGCCCATGATGCCCTTGGGTGTAAAGCCTATCAAGGGTCCATGCTCGCATGCCGTTACCAATTGTATATGGGCATGTTCCTGCGTGACCTCACCAAGGAGCTCGATGGTTTCTCTGCAAGTCTCGGAGGAGAGCCCCTCCTCAGGTTCCAAACCCTCCTGAGGTCCGTCGTGGACTGTTCGAAGTACCTCTCCCGCACCGCGTATGATGGATTTGAGTCCTCCGCCCGAGTGGCGGCTGCTGGCATCAGGGCCCGGCGCCAGGCGTGGCTCCAGTCCTCGGACCTGGAGCAGTGGGTCCAGGAGAAACTCCTAGACATCCCCTGCCTAGGCGAACAACTGTTCGGCAAGCCCATGGAGGACAAAGCTGCTGAAATAGAGACGAAGTTCATGACTCGGACCTGCCTCTCGCGTAAGACCTCTTCTCTCCCTCGGAAGAAGCAGCAAACTAAGAAACCGTTCTTCCAGAGGAAGGGGCTTCCCTACCGGGAATACCCACCCACCCCCGCTCCAGTCTCCGGCACACAGGGGAAGGGTGGAGCACAATGTTTTTGACGCCGACAGCATAGCCTCTCAGCCCCTGGCAGTACTTCCGCTGGTGGGGGGGGGGGGGGACATCTGTCCTTTTTTGCCTCCCAATGAGCATTGATCACGTCAGACACCTGGGTCCTCTGGGTGGTCTGGGATGGGTATCATCTTCCCCTGGACAGGCTTCCTCCTCGCTTCTCCTCAGCGGAGTCTTCTCAGCTCCCCTCACACCAGACTTGTTTGCAACTGGAGCTGACCAACCTCCTCGCCCAGCGGGTGGTTAAAGTACCACTGAAACTCCGAGGTCGTGGGTTCTACTCCCGTTCCTGATCGTGGAACCAGTCTAGTCCCTGACCTCTGGGTTGTCTATCTCATCCAGCAGCTTAGAGACTGAGAAAACTCCTCCTTTCTGTGATGTCACTGGTATATCCTCCCAGGATCTGCCTCCTGTCACCAGTTACCTCGGTCTCCAAGCAGCTGGATAGATGGGGAGCCCGGAGGGCAGGGCTCACTGGACAGACAATTGAGATTAGTTGTTAGTTTAGGGTGTTAGTCCAAAGAATTAATTTTAATTATCGGAGGGACAAGAGTTTTAAGGACCTGTGCCTTTGAATTTGACGGCAGGCCTTCTCTTTCGTCCTTTAACCCTTCCCCCCCCCCTCTCCTCCCGTCTCGCCCGTCGGTAGTACGGGGGAGCAAAGCCAGCATTAGGAAAGTGAATAGGACTGGCTCTGCAGCACCGATTATAGCAACAGATCAAAGGGGGAGGAACCCGGAACAGAGTCTTGCCAGCGCCACACAGAAGTTTGTTGCCTGTCAGTGCGCTTGGCTGGCTCTCCACACCTGCACGGAGCCTGGGAGGCTGGATTCAGCTGTGCGGAGCTTGCAGGCTTCCCCTGGTCATCGGACATTTTCCAGGGCTGGCAGACAGCGAAACACGCTGAAATCAAGTGGGTAGCTCACTCTGTCGCCGGCAAAGGTAAGGGGGATTGTTTGGAGCGGTGTTTGAGAGCGCGTTTTTGGCGTGAAGAGAGCACCAGGCCCAGCCGCGTGGCGCCGGCTCGGGCAGTCGCCGGTTCATCAGTTAGTCTTTCAGGGGGGCGGTTAGCTAATTGGGGGAGCCTCCTGGAGAGTTTTTTTTAGTTTATTTGCATCTTAGGTGCTCTTAGGTGGGTCCTATTACGGTGTAGTTTAGTTTTTGGGGGAAAAAAAAAACAGTACAGGGGCAGAGGGTTTCTGTGCTCAGTACCCTCAGTGCATAGCACGGCTGTTCACGACGTGAGGGTGGTACAGCCTAGGCATGCAGGCTAAGGACCAGCTGTTCTTGATCTGTCATGCCTTCTAAGCCGCTGTGTGTGGTGTGTGAAGCGAGAAAGGGCTCTGGCTCAGGTGTTTGTAAAGCCTGTGTGAAAGAGGCATCTTCTCCAGAGCATACCCAGGAAGAAGAGGAGGAGGGTCCGAGAGCCGAAGCGCAGGGCTCGGGCTCACAGGTATCTGAGATGGTCTGGGGGAGCCGGTGGCGGGGCTGTCCTCCGTTCCAGACACGCCCTCCTATCAGGGGGGATTGCCAAAAGAACTGGCGTCCATCTTTTCGCAGGACTTTGTGGCGCTGCTGCAGCAGACGGTATTTGGTAATGTTCAGCAGTCGAAAGGTTCCGCGGACACGAGCGGAGTAAAGAGGCTCGTGACGCACCTGCTGATCGAGGAACCCTCGCGCGGGGGAAAGAGGTCGTATGTCGAGGGGGATGTGAGAGCAATCGGTGACCTTGGAGGGGCTGGTTTCGAATGAAGAGAGCCACAGTATGGTCTTGGAAGATGAGCTCGAGGAAGGTGAGCTGTCAGAAAGAGAGGACCAAGCAAGGGTGGTGCAAGTCTTCAGGAGAGAGGAACTGCCGGCGCTCATTGTAGAGACGCTAAAGGTTTTAAATATGCCAGTCCTGGGGTCAGCTGAGGAGGAGTCATTAGAGGATCCATTGTTGCAGGTGTTCAGAAAGAATCAAAGAGCTTTCCCGATGCACAGGGTGTTTCAGGAGATGATTCAAGAGGAGTGGAACGTTCCGGAAGCTCCTCTGAAAGGAGCCAGAGTCATGGGCCGTGTCTGTCAGTTATTGAATCAGGATAAGGACGTTTTTAAGTCACCTAAGGTGGATGCGGCCGTCTCGGCAGTGACCAAAAAGACTACCATACCCGTGGAGGGTAGTGCGGCCCTCAAGGATACTCAGGATAGGAAGTTAGATGTTTTGTTGAGACAAGTGTTTGAAGTGAATGCGCTTTCGCTCCAGGCAGCTATTTGCAGGGCGTGGGTGGCTAGAGCCTGCCTTCGCTGGTCGCAGCGGGTGCAAGGTGAGCAGCTGAATGAATTGACTGCGGAGGTGTCCAGGTTAAAGTCGGGAGCAGCCTACCTGGCGGACATTCATTATGATCTTATGCGTGGATTGTCAAAGAGCATGGCGTCGGCAGTAGTAGCACGGCGGTACTTGTGGCTGCGCAGTTGGGCGGCGGATAGCTCCTCTAAGGCGCGATTAAGTAAACTTCCCTTTAAAGGGCGCCTGTTGTTTGGGGAAGATTTAGAGAAGCTGGTTAAGGATTTAGGGGAATCCAAAGGAGGTAAATTACTGGAGGACAAGCCTAGGTCAGGCTGAGCGACTCCTGCGGGCAAGGGGCAGCAGCGGGACTTTTGCCGGTTCTGGTTCCAAAGATTTAATTCAGGTCAAAGAGGACGGTCCTCCAATAGGACCCAGAGCTTCAGGGGGTTTCAAGGTGCAGGAAGGGGATTTGGGCCTTCCTCCTCTGCCCTCAATCCCAGAAAAGCCCATTGAGATGAGGGGGACTCAGACCCCTTGCTTCCCGTAGGGGGGCGGTTGCAGGAGTTTTATTCTGCCTGGGTCCGATTCACGTCAGATCAATGGGTACTAGAAGTCATACGAGAGGGTTACGTGCTGGAATTTTTGAGGCCAGTGCGAGATGCCTTCGTGCGGTCCCCCGGCAAATCGGCCGTCTAGTGCAAAGCCTTGCGGGGGACAGTATGAAGGTTGCTGGACCTCAAGGCGATAGTGCCGGTGCCGTCAGACCAATGCGGCTGCGGTCGATACTCCATTTACTTCATCATGCCGAAAAAGGACGGAGGTGTCTGGCCGATTCTAGATCTCAAGGAGGTGAATCGTTGCTTGCGGTTGTCGCGTTTCCGCATGGAAACGCTGCGTTCGGTGATAGTGGTGGTACGGAAAGGAGAATTCCTTACCTCTCTGGATTTGTCGGAAGCATATCTTCATATTCCTATAAGACCGGAACATCACAAATTTCTCAGATTCGCGGTCCCGTTTGGCCACTTTCAATTCCGAGCTTTGCCCTTCGGACTGGCGACTGCTCCGCGAACCTTCACCAAGGTCATGGTGGTGGTGGCGGCAGCCTTGCGCAAAGAAGGAATTCTAGGGCAGCCTTACCTAGACGATTGGTTAATCCTGGCAAAGTCAAAGGCCGAGAGCGAGATGGCTACGGCCCGAGTGGTTTCGTTGCTGGAAAGTCTCGGTTGGATAGTCAATATGTCAGATTCAGCTGGTTCCCTCACAGAGTCTGGAATACCTAGGAGCTCGATTCGACACCCGGGTCGGGAAGGTGTTCCTCACAACAGAGGGCGCAGAGCTTACGGAGGTTGATCAGAAGATTCTTACGTTACAAGACGCCCTCAGCGTGGCACTATCTCCAACTGTTGGGCACAATGGCGGCAGCTATAGAGACGGTGCCGTGGGCGAGAGTCCACATAAGGCCGTTACAAAGAGCATTGCTATGGCGATGGTCACATCAACATGATTTGCTGTCCCGGAGACTGCCTTGTCCGGTGGAGGCCCGGCAGTCCCTGCAATGGTGGTTGATTCCCGAATCTTAGGAGAGCGGGAAACCTTTGGAATCTCCTGCCTGGGTGTCTCTGACAGACGCCAGCCTTCTGGGCTGGGAGGCACATTGCCAAGGCAGGTTCGCGCAGGGGAAATGGACAGCTCAAGAGAAGACATGGGCCATCAACAGATTGGAACTAAGGGCAGTGACCCTGGCTCTACAGGAGTTTCGGACATTTCTCGGCGGCAGAGCAGTTCGGGTGTTTTCCGACAATGCGACTGCGGTGTCATATGTCAACAGGCAAGGGGGAACCAGCAGCATAGCCCTGGAGTCCGAGTCTGAAGCCCTGTGTGGATGGGCCGAAGCGAATCGCCTAGCGCTCTCGGCGGCACATGTAGCAGGGGTGGACAGTGTGGAGGCCGATTTTCTCAGTCACTTAAGAGTGGATCCGGGGGAATGGGTCCTACATCCCGAGGTGTTCGAGATGTTGGTTCACATGTGGGGCACGCCGGTCATGGATCTCATGGCGACCTTCTCCTCGGCAAAGGCCAGTCAATTCTTCAGCAGACGAAGAGAAAGGATGTCGGAGGGCTTAGATGTGCTCATTCAGGACTGGCCGGTGGGGCAGCTGTTATACGTTTTTCCACCGTGGGCCTTGATAGGAAGAGTGGTCCAACGGAACGAGCGTTGCAGAGGCCAAGTTATTCTGATAGCTCCAGATTGGCCTCGCCGCCCCTGGTACGGGGACCTGGTGAGATTGTTGGTAGCAAAGCCCTGGCGGCTTCCCCCGCGGGTGGATCTGTTGTCCCAGCGTCCGCTGTTCATGCCTCACGTGGATCGATTCTCGCTTACGGCTTGTCTCTTGAGAGGGCGCGGCTGAAGTCTAGGGGGTATTCAGCGACAGTCATTACTACTTTGTTGAAGGCCAGAAAGAGATCTACATCGTTAGCATATGTCCGGGTCTGGAGGATTTTCGAGGCTTGGTGCGTAGAGAAGACGTGTGTAGCATTAAAGTCCACCATCCCTCAGATCTTAGAGTTCCTGCAGGAGGGTTTCGAAAAAGGGCTAGCGGCCGCGTCATTGCAGGTCCAGGTAGCAGCATTATCATGTTATAGAGGCAAGTTAGGAGGTCAGACTCTCTGGAGTCAGTGGGATGTTAAACGCTTTTTAAGGGTGGTGTCTCTTCTGAGGCCGCCATGCAGACAGATTTTCCCTAAGTGGCGCCTGCCGTTCGTGCTAGACACTCTGGAGCGGGAGCTTTTCGTACCGTTGTCGTGGGCATCGCTCAAGGACCTCACGCTGAAGGTGGTGTTTCTGGTGGCCATCTGTTCGGCAAGGCGAGTCTCGGAGCTGCAAGTGCTATCCTGTAGGGAGCCCTATCTTTCATTTTTTGCGGCGAAGGTGGTCTTAAGGCCTGTGTCCGCTTTCTTAACCAAGGTGGTCTCAGCGTTCCATGTGAACCAGGAAATTTCCTTGCCAGTCTTCTCAGAGGACGCCGGTGGTTCGGCATTGAGAAGGCTGCATCTCTTGGATGTCCGGCGAGCGTTAAAGAAGTATCTGCGTCGGACGGCCAGTTTTCGCAAGTCTGACAGACTTTTTGTTCTTTTCGCAGGGCCAAGAAAGGGGGAAGCGACGTCTAAGGCGTCCATCGCAAGGTGGATTAAGGAGGGCATTGCGTCAGCCTATGTGTTGAAAGGTAGGTCGGTGCCGGAAGGGATTAGAGCTCATTCTGTGGTAGGCCATGGCCTATATAATAGCCTGTACATGTATGAGAGGCCTGCAAGCTAGGCCTGAGTCCCCACCCCCACTTAGAAGTAGTAGTGCTGAGAAAGAGTCAGCGAAGGTCTGAGGATCTGCCTTAAACCGCTCTAAACTGCTTTTGATAAGTTTGTGTTAATCCTTATTCAATGCTTTTATGCTGATGATAGATATGTTCCAGTGTTTTGCATTCTCACATTCTCTGAGCCTAGCAATGACCTTGTAGTAAGAATGTATTTATGTCTAGAAACTGAGCTTTAGTTAGAATAGCCTGAGAAGGGGGAACAGGGTGTTAGGCCCAGTGAGGGTCCCCGATTGGATAGATGCAGGGGGCGTTGGGACCAATAGAAAGTCTGCCTGTATCAAACTGTGAAACTTATATATAAGGAAGTTGTTCCTGTTCGCCATTGCTCAGTCCTTTTTGAAGCTTGACTTACTGAGCCTGTGCACAATAAATTGGCTTGGATCTTTGAACTGACTCCTGGTATTATTTATTGCATGCTTATCAGCTGCTACAATTCCACTAGGGCACAAGCCGCATCCTGGGCGGAGGTTCGGTTGGTGTCTCTGGTAGAAATTTGTAAGGCAGCGACCTGGTCGTCTTTGAGCTCTTTTGTGAAACACTACCGTCTGGATGTGCAAATGTCGGAGGAGACTCATTTTGGATTGGCAGTACTTCAGGCTGGTCTACCGGGTCCCTCTCGTGCTTAATGCTTTCACTGCTCTGGTTCAGACCCAGAGGTCCAGGACTAGACTGTTTCCACGATCAGGAAGGTGAAATTAGACGTACCTGCTAATTGTGGTTCCTGGAGTGGGACTAGTCTAGTCCCGTATCCCTCCCCAGTATTCTTATTTGGATCAGAAGCCTGAAGTGTCTATTGGGATTACAGGTAAGAGCTGTTTTCATTCTGGGGCTTCGGTGTTCACAGGGGGGGTTACATGCAGAATGGAACTTCTCTATTTTGGGGACACTTTCCTTTCTTTTCGGGTGAGAGAGTGGCCTGGCCAGATTTAAAGTCACGGTCCATAAGAGGGTTTGTTTTCCTCTGTGGAATCGTATGGGTTCAGTGTTTGGTTCATAGTTACTTTCTATAAGTGGGTTAATTCTTACTTGTTGCTCCGGTGAGTCTGCTTTGTCAATAGGATACTGGTGACAGGAGGCGGATCCCGGGAGGATATACCAGTGACATCACAAAAGAGTTTTCTTAGTCTCCAAGCTGCTGGATGAGATATGCAACCCAGAGGTCCGGGACTAGACTGGTCCCACTCCAGGAACCACAATTAGCAGGTACGTCTAATTTCACCTTACTTCCTCATTCTGAAGAAGACGGGGGGCCTGTGTCCCATCCTCGATCTCTGAACCTAAACAAATTTCTGGTGCGTGAGAAGTTCAAAATGTTATCGCTTGGCGTCCTGCTGCCCATCCTCAAGCAGGGCAATTGGCTATGCTCCTTAGACCTAAGGGACGCTTACACTCACATTCTAGTCCACCCCCAGCACAGGCAGTTCCTGTGCTTCAGGGTGCAGGGAGAGCATTACCAATACAGGGTGCTCCCCTTCGGGCTCGCGTCCGCTCCGTGGGTCTTCACAAAGTGTCTCTCAGCGGCCGCTGCCTTCCTCCGCCGACGGGGCATACTCGTCTTCCCATACTTAGACGACTGGCTCATCACGGGGACTTCGGCCGAGGAAGCCCGCCTGGCGGCGTTGCCCATGTTCATCCTCCTCCTTGAACGTCTTGGGTTCCTAGTCAACTACTTCAAGTCCCCCCTTGAACTGGTGCAGATCTTGGAGTTCATTGGCACACTCCTCGACATGGAACGGGTAACTGCCTTCCTACCGGCAGACCGCCCACGCGCCCTGGCAGCCAAGATCCAGAGCAGAGCTCGAGTCTCGACGCGGGCCATGCTGTACCTTCTGGGACACATGGCCTCCAACGTCCATGTTGTCCTCCACTCCTGAATGCACATGCGAATGACTCAGTGGTGCCTCAAGACGCAGTGGAGCCAGGCCTCCGCTCGCCTCAGGGACCCCTTCCGGGTATCCTGAAGTCTCCGCAACTCCTTGGATTGGTGGTGGGATCCCTGAAGCCTCCATCTGGGAATGCCCTTCCAGGTCCCGCAGCACGAGCTCATCCTGACGATGGATGCTTCCCTGCTGGGTTGGGGAGCCCACTGCGGCGATTTGTGCACACAGGGGCAGTGGTCGCCTGAGGAATCTTGGCAGCCGATCAACCTGCTCGAGCTTCGGGCAGTCCGGTGGGCCCTGAGGGCCGCCTGAGAGGGATGTCGGTTCTTGTGCAGACCGACAACAGGGTAGCCATGTTCTACATAAACAAGGAGGGGGCACAGGCTCCTGCCTCCTCTGCCAGGAGGCGATTCTCCTTTGTTCATTTGCCTTTCACTGGTGGATGTCCCTCCTTGCGGTCTATCTCCCGGGCCAAGAGAATGTCCTCACGGACAAACTAAGCAGGATCCTCCGCCCACACAAGTGGCGCCTGGATACGGAGGTTGCCAACCTCTTGTTCCATCGGTGGGGGACTCCTTCCATGGACCTGTTCGCCAGCCCAGTGAACGTGCAGCTTCCCTCGCTTCTGCGGGCCAGTTTCACACCCGAGCAGGTTGGCCCCAGATGCGTTCCTTTTGAACTGGACCTCCGGGCTTCTTTACGCTTTCCCTCCCACTCCTCTCATTGCGAGGACCCTCCACAGGGTTCAGCGGGAAGGTGCTTCAATGATTCTCGTAGCCCCCTTGTGGCCTCAACAGCCTTGGTTCCCGCTTCTGCTCCATCTCTTGTCAGAGCCTCCAGTCCCCCTGGGCTGCGCCCCGGACCTGCTAACGCAGGAAGAGGGACAGGTGCTTCATCTGAATCTGGCCTCGCTGTCCCTTACGGCCTAGTGGCTGAACGGGACTGCTTAGCCTGCTGCACCTCCCGGGGGCGATGCTTCTCGGTCTGGTGCTCCAAGCTCCAGATCGACCCGTTTTTTTGTTCTAGCAGGTGGGTCCTCCAGTACCTCCTCCACCTCTCGAAAGAGGGACTGAAGTGCAACTCAGTCAGGGTCCACCTGAGTGCCATCTCAGCACATCACTTCGCCATCGAGGGTAAACCCCTCTCGGGGCAGCCCCTGATCTCCTGCTTTATGCGGGGCCTCTTGCTTTCCAAGCCTCCCATCCGGCCGCCACCGGCGGAGTGAGACCTGAACATCATGCTGATGCAGCTTACGCGATCACCTTTCGAGCCAATGGCAACATGCTCGCTTTGGCACCTCTCTTGGAAGGTAGTCTTCCTGGTGGCTCTGACCTCGGCTCGGCGAGTCAGCGAACTCCTGGCCCTCATGGCTGAGGCTCCCCACACCAGGTTCTATGGGAACAAGGTGGTCCTCCGTACCCACCCCGAGTTCCTACCGAAGGTGGTCTCGGACTTTCATCTCAGTCAGGAGATAGTTTTGCTGACCTTCTTCCTGAGACCACATGCCGACCAGGCATCGGCGGTATTACATACTCTCAACTGCAGGAGGGCTCTTGCCTTCTACCTGCAGCGTACCCAGTTTCATCGCAAGTCTGACTGGTTCTTTGTCATCTACGATCCCAATCACCTGGGGCAGGCAGTCACTAAACGCACCATCTCCGTCTGGGTGGCAGGCTGCATAGTCTTCGCCCAAGCAAAAGCAGGTGCCCCGCTGGATCGACGGGTCACCGCACACGGCGTCCGGGCCAAGGTGGCTTCGGTGGCCTTGCTGCGCTCAGTGCCTCTAGCAGACATCTGCCAGGCTGCAACTTGGTCTTCAGCAAACACCTTCGCTTCGCACTACTGCCTGGAGAGGGAGTCCTGCCAGGACTGCGCCTTCTGCCAGGCTGTACTCCATAATCTGTTTGGGGTATAAGCAACTTCTGCCTTCCAACCCTTCTTCAACAGCTACCGAGAGTTTCGCCCCCAGGACCTATAAGGAAAAGGCAGCACTGTAAATATTGCAGTGGCCTTTGAACCCAGCCTTGGTTACGCATGCAGAAAACAGATGGACCTTCACCAAATACAAAATAAATTACTAAAAAGTGAAAACAGAAATATGTACACACAAGGGAAACTGAAACCCCTGTACTGTACAAAATAAAAGATGGTAAATGTTAAGACTGGCGTTAGAAGGAATTCAACCAGGACAATTTCTCTGGACACCAAAGATAGAGAGAGCCCCCAAATCAGTCTTATGCTGAAGAAGGAACAGCTTGCTAGGAGGGTTTAGGATCCCCTCAGAATTTTTGCCTGGGCTGAACACCAGCCATGTCTAACACCAGTCCTAGCAAAAGTACATTCCAAAAACCGACACATTCCATTTACTAAATAGAAAATACTTATTTTTTCTAGCTTTTGATGTCTGGTCATTTTATCTTTTTTAATTGTTTTGGTCCTGATCTATGGTGTCTGTTTTCCTCTGTCTTCTCTTACCTCTCCTTTCATGGTCTCATGTTCATTTGCCATATCTTCTCTCTCCTCCTGTCTTCACTTCCTCCCTTAGGTCAGTCTCCTCTAACACAGATTTCTTCTTTTCAGCTTTCCTCCAATTATTTTTTTGCTTCTCTATCCAAATTTCACTCCTCCTCCTTACCAACCACTTCTCAGTTTTACTTTCCATCTCTTTTTCTCACCCTCTTTCTCTCCTTCCCCAGCCTCTAAATAACTCTCCTCTATGTCGCTATCCCTATCCTTCCCATGTGCATCATCTCCCATCTGGTTCCTGTCGCTGTCCTCCTCTCCCCATATCCAGCATTTCCTCTGGATGGCCCTATTTTTCCCATGTCCAAAATCTCCCCTCTGTGTCCCTATATCCTCCCCATGTCCAGCATCTCTACTTGGTATACTGCTTACCAGTACCCCCATGCCCAGCATCTGTCCTTTCCAGAGCATCCTGCTAGACCAGTCCAGACAAGTGGGTTATCTCCCAAACCAGCAGAAAAAAACTAGAAGTGCTGTGACGACATCACTAGCATAATACCCAATACAGCTAGGGGCACTCTCCAGTATTCTGTCTCAGCAGATGGTGGATGCTTCCCAGTACAGCTAAGGATTGGTGCTGCTGCTGACTGTCTTGAAGGAAAGGAGGCAGTCCAACTGGATTATTGTCCCTAGAGAGTATAGGAGATATATCCTGTTTGGACTGATCGATTGATGGGGGAGGGGGGGCCAAATTCTTGCCACGAGGGCCAGTTCAGTTGCTGGAGTATTCTTCCCCCATCTCTCCCCATGCCCAGCATTTGCCTTCCATACCCCCATGTCCTGCCTATACCCTGTCTCCTCTATGCCCCCCATCCTATCCAGTATATGCCCTCTTCCCCTATAGTCCCCAATCTGCCCCTTTACCCCATCCCCCCATGCATCCCATCATGTCCAGTATCTGTTCTTTTCCCTTGTGCAAAAGATAAGGGTTTGGGGGCAGTAGTGATCATAGCATGATTGCATTTGATTTAATAAATGGAAGAAAGATGGCAAGGAAATCCACAGTACTACCTTTTAACTTTCAAATTGGAGACACTGATAAAATGAGGGAAACGGTTAAGAAAAAATTAAAAGGAGCAGCTGCAAAGGTTAAAGATTTACATCAAGCATGGGCATTGTTTAAAAGTGCTATATTGGATACCCAATCCAGATGTATTCCATGATTTAAGAAAAGTGGAAGGAAAGCCAAAAAACTGCCAGCATGATTTAAAGGTGAGGTCAGAGAGGCTGTTGCCAAAAACATTCTTCAGGAAATGGAAAACGGAGCCTAATGACAAACACCAGAAACAACACAAGCATTGACAAGTTAGATACAAGGCATTGATAAAGCAGGCAAAGAAAGAATTTGAAAAGAAGCTGGCCATGGAAGCAAAAGCGCATAATAAAAACTTTCAAGTACATTTGTAGCAAAAAAACCTGTGAGTCAGTGGGACTATTGGATGATAGAGGAGTAAAAGGGGTGCCAAGGGGAGGACCAGGCCATAGCAGAGAGACTAAATTAATTCTTTGCTTCGGTCTTTACTGAAGAAGATGTAGAGAAGTTACCCGTGCCTGGAATTGTAATAGAGGTGATGTATCAGAATATTTGAAACTAATTTTGATAAACCAGGAAGATGTATTACAACTATTTGATAAACTTAAGAGTAGCAAATTGCCTGGACCAGATGGTATACATCAGAGAGTGCTGAAAGAACTGGAATATGAGATTGCAGACCTACTATTAGTAATCTGTGAACTATCATTAAAATCATCTGTAGTGCCTGAGAATTGTAGAGTGGCCAGTGTAACTCCAATTTTTAAAAAGTGTTCCAGGGGTGATCCAGGAAACTATAGACTGGTGAGCCTGAAGTCAGTACTGGGCAAAATGGTAGAAACCATTATAAAGAATAAAATTACTGAATATGTAGATAGCCATGGTTTAATGGAAGAAAGCCAACATGGATTTAGCCAAGGAAAGTCTTGTCTTGCTAATCTGTGTTATTTTTTCGAAGGTGTGAATAAACAGGTAGACAAAGGTGAGCTGGTTGATTTAGTATATCTGGATTTTCAGAAAGCCTTTGACAAGATCCCTCATGAGAGACTCTTGGCGAAATTAAAAAGTCATGGGGGAGGTCACGTGATGCGAACACGATAGTGGTCGCATTCTGAGCGAGCTCCGCTCCCCCCTTAGCCCAAACCGGCGAAAATCGGCTGTTTAACACCTAGCGACGAAGGGCAGCTCGAGCCTTGTGAATATACCCGCCGACAGCACTCTGAAATCCGCAGCTGACTGAGTCTGCTATGGCCTCCGCAGTCAAAACGACTCGGAGGGACAAAGACCGTATGGCGGGGGCCGGTAAGATGGCCGATATAACAGGGGCACCGAACTCTCCAAAATCGGCTGCATTCCTTGATGAAGTGTCGGCCGCGGTGGCGGCGGCTCTATCTTCCCAATTCGTGGCACTTCATGAAAAGATGGACGGCCTGCAGACATCGGTGGATTCTTTGGGCAGTCGGCTGTGGGAAGTTGAAGAGCGTCTCGGACAGGCCGAAGATGGTGCCGCAGCCCTAGCCCATGAGGTTGATGGCCTCAAGACTCAGCTCGGGCAACAAGCGGCAAAACTGGACGATTTGGAAAATCGCTCGCTTCGGAATAACCTCTGGTTTATGGGTATTCCCGAGGCAGTGGCAGATAAAGACCTCCGTGGTTACCTCGAAGCCTTTGTCATTGATTTGCTGGGTCCTGCCGATGCTGAAGAGCACATAAGCATTGAGAGGGTTCACCGGGTGGGGAATGCACAGACCCGAGACCGCCGCCCGCGGATTGTGCTGGCTAAATTTCTTCGGTTCCCGCTCAAGGAGAAGATACTACGGGCAGCAAGGCAGAAGGGCGACGTCACCTATAATAATGTGAAGGTACGCGTCGCTCAGGACTACTCGGTGGCCCTCAGTAAGCAGCGGAGGGAATATGCGCCCTGGTGTGAAAAACTGATTGCCGCGGGGATTCGTTTCTCTGTGCAGTATCCGGCCCGCTTACATGTCTTCCACAACACATCACACCGCGTGTTTGAGTCTGCTGCAGAAGCTGGGACCTATGTGGAGCAAGTTGCGGCACGGGCACGAGAGACCTCGTCGTCTTCTTAATGGACTTGGGACTTTGGCCTTGTCTATTTCTGTTTCTATGCCTCCAGCTGGACTCCTTTTTGCGGTAGGGCAAGGTGTGCTGATTTCGGCGTTGGCGTGGGGGGGGGCCGGTGGACCGGGGGTATTGAATAGCGCAGTGTACCCCCGGACCCTCTCGATAATTTTTGCAAGATTTGGCTCCGCGCCTACGGTGGAAACCGGCGAGTTTCCTGGTTTGCGGAGACTGCCGCGGAAGAAAACGGCGTAGCCACCGCGGCTCACCCCTCGGTGGCTCCCCCGTTCCTGTTTTGAATCTAGTACTTGTTTTGAACTTAGTATGTATGAAGTTTAAGTGCTTTAATGAGGGGCACCTTTACTGAGAGGTATTAGGCTTTAGGGCCTAGTGCCTTCCACAGGGGGCCTTTGATAGCTTAGTTTCAGCTCACAAATTAGTAGATATGCCTCCTTAACTGTTTGCACGGTTGTGCTTCTTTGGTTAGGCTCCTTTACCCATGAGGATAATAGGGCGGGGTTAGCTTCATGCAGGTAGTATATAATTGGGATTAGGTGGGCGGCGGGTGCTTATTAGCGAGAAGGGGGGGTGGAGGGTAGAGGTTGGTGCTATAATTTTGGGGGGGGGGAGTGGGTCGAGCTCAGGGGGACCTCAATAATTTCTCCCAAGGCGGGGAGGGGAGGGTGGTTTAAGTTAGTGGAACTAGGGGGGTTGGGGACTCGGAGGGAGGAGGGGAGGGGGAGGGGGGGCGGGGGAGGGGGTGGGGTGGGGGGCGGAGGAGGGTGGGCTGGGAGGGAAGCTGGGGAGGAGTCATCGCACTCCGAACTCTATGCACGGGCGAGGCATTAACTTCTCTGGCCAAAATGCTGGGAGGCTCCAGGCTGGGAGGGTCTCCCTCAACACGCTTTGCTGGCAGCTGGGCCATAAACACACGGTGATCCTCTGAGGATCATAACCTGGAATGTCTGTGGTTTGGGTAGCCCGATAAAGCGATATAAAGTATTGAAGGCGCTGGCTAGACAATGCTGTGATATTGCAATACTCCAGGAAACCCACCAAACAGCGGAAGAGCATGCTAAATTGGGCCGTGATTGGGTGGGCCAAGTATGGGGTGCGCCTGCACGGGGGAAGAAGGGAGGGGTGGCCATATTAATCCATAAGAGGGTGCGCTTCTCGTTGAATCGACAGGTGGCTGACCCTGCTGGACGATTCTTGCTATTGTGGGGCGTATTGGAAGACCGTGAGATAATACTCGGAAATGTCCATGGTCCCAATATGTTAGACCGGGAATTCTTTGATCGTCTTGCGGCCAAAGTGGAACAACTGCCCGATGTACCTTTACTATTGGGGGGAGATCTCAACGGGGTGCTTGAAGTTAGTTTGGACACCTCCAGTGGAAAGGGGACGAGAGATAGAACACTTAGCTCTCAAGTGTTGCAACGATTTCGGAGGCGATTGGGTTTGATTGATCCGTGGAGAGTCTTGCATCCTTCTGAGAAGGACTTCACTCACATCTCGAGGGTGCATGGGACTAGTGCGAGAATAGACTGTCTTACTTTACACAACTGCTTTTACACAGGTGGAGGAGGCACAGATAGGTCCTTTGGAGATATCTGACCATGCCATGGTTTGGGTTGAGATGCGCTGGGGGGGAGGAGCTGGTACATCTCGTATATGGAGGTTCCCCATTGAGTTATATAAAGATGATCAATTCCGGCAATTTCTGGGCCACGGCTGGCGAGATTTTGAGCTACATCATCGGGCACACAGGGAGGACCCCGAGTTGGTCTGGGAAACCGCCAAGGTGGTATTGAGAGGTGATGTGATATTGGCTTTGCCGCTCGGAAACGCCGATTGCTGGCGGAACAGATTATTAGGTTGGAGCGACAAGTCTCCCATGCGCGGGTGCTCAGTGGTCATTCACCTACAGTGTTGAATAGAAAACGGCTATGGGAGCTTCAGGTTGCCCTGAATGAATTACTTCATCAGCGCGCCAAGAAATCTTTACTATATTATAAATATCGGCTACATTGTTTCGGGGACAAACCGGGGAAGCTCCTAGGACGTTGTTTGCGGGGTCCGCGAGGGGGGAAGGGGGTAGCGGCTCTTCGCGATGAGCATGGGAAACTTCATCAAAATCGGGAGGCGATTAGTGCACTCTTCAAAAACCTTTTTCAAAAACTCTATACGGCCGAAGAGAATGACCCTTCCACTATGGTGGCCTACCTGCGAGGGCTGCAGCTCCCAAGGGTGACAGAGGTGCAGCGGGTTCAGTTGGGACAACCAATTACCTTAGAGGAGGTTCAGTCTGTGATTGCACATGCCAGCTGTTATAAGGCACCAGGCCCCGATGGCTATGGGGCTGAGTTTTACAAACTCCTGTCCGATGGGGTGGGACCTCTGTTGGTGGATACTTACCAGCAGCGGATAGACGGGGGGGGGGTCGGAGGTGGGGAGATAACCAAGCCTATATTACTTTGATTCCCAAGCCAGCTAAAGACCCGTTGCAGGCGGCCTCCTATAGACCGATCTCTTTGTTGAATTTTGACGCAAAGCTGTTGGCAAAAATCTTGGCTGAGCGGCTAGCGGGAATATTAGGTGACATAGTGCATGAATCTCAGGTGGGATTTGTGCGCGGTCGGTATGCGGTTCGTAACATACGCCGAATATTAACATCCTTGGAGTGGGTACACAGCCACCAGATGCAGACGCTTTTGGTAAGTTTTGACGCTGAAAAGGTGTTTGATAGGGTGGATTGGACCTATCTGGACCATTTGCTACCGATGTACGGTTTCGGACAGGCTTTCTGTGCTATGGTGAAGAGTTTATATGATACCCCGACGGCTAGAGTACTGTGTAACGGGGTTTTATCAGCCCCCTTCCCATTACATCGGGGCACTAGGCAGGGTTGCCCATTATCCCCCTTATTGTTTGTTCTGTCGTTAGATCCTTTAATACGAAGTATAGAATTGGACCGACAGATTCGTGGGATTGAGGTGGGCAAACAGGGATTCAAGGTGTCGGCCTTTGCCGATGATATGCTCGTACATTTGCAGGAGCCGCGAGAATCGTTGCCGAAACTGATGGCTGAATTTCAGAGGTTCGGTAGTTTTGCGGGCCTTCGGATAAATGCAGATAAATCGGAGGCTTTGGATGTGTTGGGGGGGTTACGAGACGGATGGGGGGAGGCTTTTCCTTTGAAATGGGCCGAGCATGGGTTCAAATATCTAGGTATTATCTTAACAAGATTACCACAGGATCTATATTATACGAACTTCGAGAAGGTCTTGTCTGGGATGCGGCGTCAATTGAGAGCTTGGAGCCCGCTGCCATTGGCACTACTGGGGAGAATTGCTGCAGTTAAAATGGTGATTCTACCACGTATACTATATTGGCTCCAAACTTTGCCGGTCTGGTTATTTCGAAGGGATCGGCTTAAAATGGAGAGAGAGATTCAGGGGTTTCTGTGGAAAGGGGCCCAAGCGCGGATCCCGATATCTCGTATGATAGGTGGGTGGCGTAGGGGTGGCCTGGGGCTTCCGGATTTAAGACTTTATGCCTTGGCCTGCCAGGTGCGGCATATTGGAGATTACCTAGGGGGAACAGACGTTTATACACCTAGAGATCTTGAAGGGGCACAAGTGTCTCCTTTCTCCCTAGTGGGGGCATTGCATGTGGAGAGTAAGTATTTGCCAACGCGACTTACGCGGAATACGTTGTTAAATACGATGCGGCGTACGTGGAAACAATTGAATAGCTTTTGGCAACGTAATTGGCAGGTCTCTAGCTGGTTACCTATACAAGGCAATGTACAGTTTCTGCCAGGTTCGGATTCGAGAGCTTTTAAGTTCTGGCATCAGCAGGGCTTACATTACTTAGGGCATGCAGTAGACCTTATGGGTAAGTGCAAGCCGTTTTTGGAACTACGCGAGGAGTATCAATTACCCCATACCCATTATTTCGCGTATCTTCAACTTTCTCATTATGTGGCTACACTACCCCGGGAAGAACTGGGGGAGGACCGGTCGAAGCAGATTATTGATTTTCTGGACCTTGGGGGGGATACACCCCTGACGATAGCCGGGCTGAGGACTAAGCTGGAGTGCTTTGGGGCGGTGCCGGACTATGGGAAGGCGGAGGCAGCCTGGGGAGGAGAATTGGGATGAGAAATCCCACCAGGCACGATCTGTATGGCGGTGGGGCGGATAGTAGAACTGGCGGAGGGAGCGCGGTGGAGGGAAATCCAATATAAGGCCTTAACTCGGGTACATTTCTCTCCGAGACGAGCGTTACGGAGTCGTATTACGCAGGATGGGTCTTGCCCTAGGTGTCATACGCCATTGGCCACTTTAACTCATATGTGGTGGCAGTGCAGGCGCATCCTTCCGTATTGGTCCAATATCCACCGCTATATTATGAGATTATTACAACAGCGGTTTCCCTGGACCGGAGGTTTAGTTATCCTGGATCACTTACATCTGACCTTACCTACCGGGAGATGGGAGCGCTTATTGGTGCGCAAAGCATGTTTGGTGGGGAAGGGTCCGATTTTACATAACTGGAGGGATCGTAACCCACCCACGTTTACGGAGTGGTGTAATAATTTCCACCAGTTGATGCTGGCAGAGCGTTGGAGGGCCTGGGGTTCCGTGAAACGGTGGTCTACTTTTCTGCTGATCTGGGAACCTTATATCCAGAATTTGGGCCCCCGTTGCCGGAGCGAAATAGTGAATGTGGGACTTTAAGGCCTGGCCTACTGGGTGCGGAGAAGGTATGGAACATTGCTGAGAAAGGTGCTGCTGCGATGCCGTGGAGTTCGGGGTGCGAGGACGGGGGGGGGGGGTTACGGGGGGGGGGGTAGGGGGTAGGGAGGGGGGGGGTTTTTATTAATACTGGAAAAAGGGGGAAAAATGTTTAACCACGATTGCCTTCCGTTTTCACTTATTGTGCTATGCGATGGCGACATAACTGTTTATTGTCTTGGCCTTGGAGGAGATAAGATACCACTCCTCAGTGGCTTAATGCTCTGCATTGTATTGTATGTTATGTTGCTGTTGGTTAATAAATAAAGTTTCAAAAAAAAAAAAGTCATGGGATTGGAGGCAGTGTACTATTGTGGATCAGTAATTGGTTAAAAGATAGAATGCAGAGAATAGGGCTAAATGACCAATTTTCTCAATAGTGAAAGATGAATAGTGGAGTATCCCAGGGATCTGTGCTGGGTTTGCTGCTTTTTAACATATTCATAAATGACCTGGAAATAGGTGAGGTGATCAGATTTGCAGATGGCACAAAATTATTCAAAGTTGTTAAAATGCAAGAGGATTATGGAAAGTTGCAAGAGGACCTTGAAAAATTGGAAGACTGGGCATCCAAATGGCAAATGAAATTTCATGTGGACAAGTGCAAAGTTATGCACCTAGGAAAGTATGACCACCCAAACTATGGTTACACGATGCAAGGTTCCACATTAGGAACCACCACCCAAGAAAAAGATTTAGGCGTCATCGTGGATAATATGTTGAAAGCCTCTGCCCAGTGTGCAGCGGCGGCCAAGAAAGCAAATATAATGCCATGAAACATAAGGAAAGGAATGGAGAACAAAACAAAGAATATTATAATGCCTTTATATTGTTCCATGGTGCGACCACACCTTGAATATTGTGTGCAATTCTGGTCACCATATCTTAAAATGGATATAGCTGAATTAGAAAAGGTACAAAGAGTGACAAAAATAGTAAAGGGAATGGAAGGATACCCCTATGAGAAGAGGCTTAAAAGGATGGGGCTCTTCATCTTGGAAAAGAGGTGGCTGAGGGAGGATATGATAGAAGTCTATAAATTAATGAATGGAGTGGAATGGGTAAACGTAGATCGGTTGTTTATGCCATCGAAAAGGTACAAAAACTAGAGGAGACACAATGAAGCAACAACATAACCCATTTAAGGCCAAAGCAAACAACTCCACGACCAAAAGAGCCTTATCATTAGCGGCACCTGCCATCTGGAACTCCCTTCCTGAAGCACCGAGATCCACCACAAACTTGAGTCTTCCAAAAAAAGCCAAAAGCATTCTTTTTCATAGAACAGTTCAATGACTTAACACTGCAATCCATTCCCCAAACACCTGACAGGCCTAAACATCGCCCCTCCCAGCGCTCTGATCAATCAATGCAGAAATGTTAAAATGTTTTTGTTATGCTGCCGAGCTTGTCCCGCATGCCACCCCTACCTGTTCCATGAGTTCTTTGTAAAATGGTTGAGTTCTTCTGTAAATCGCTTTGATTTTCTATGATAAGGTGGTATAAAAAACTTGTTAAATAATAAGAGAATTATTTTTTTTTTTTTTTACTCAATGCGTAATCAAACTCTGGAATTTGTTATCGGACGATGCAGTAAAAACTGTTGGTGTAGCTGGATTTAATAATGGTGTATGGCTCTTTCCTCTGGAACTTGTCCAAACCTTTTTAAAGAGGACCTGGGAAAATCCACTGCTTGCCCCAGGACAAGCATTGTTGAACCTGTGTGCCTCTTTGGGAACCGGCCAGGTACTTGTGACCTGGATTGGCCACTGTTGGAATCATGATACTGGGCTTGATGGACCTTGGTCTGACCCAGTAAGGCATTTATGTTCTTATGTTCCCCATATCCACCCACCATCTGTCCTTTTACCCCTATTCCCAACATTGGCCCTCCATGCCCCCATGTCCATTATCCATTCTGTCTCCCCTATGCCCCATCAAGCTCAGTATCTGCCCTTTTTCCCCTAATTCTACTTATACTATTTATCATTTGTATAGCACTACAAAGGCGTATGCAGCGCTGTACAGACACATGTAAAAGACAGTCCCTGCTCATCAGAGCTTACAATCTAGTCAAGACAGAAAACACAGCAGCTGAAGAGAAGGATCTATATTGGGGAGTGGTAAGGAAACACATAGACTAAGCTGATCACGATCCAAAAGCAGCCTTGAAGAGATGTTTTCAGCCTGGATTTGAAAAGGTCCAGAGATGAAGCCTGACACACAGACTCAGATAGTTTGTTCCAGGCATAAGGAGCAGCAAGGTGGAAGGCTCAAAGTCTGGAGTTGGTAGCAGAAGAGAAGGGCATAGAAAGACTAGATCTGCCAGAAGAGCGGAGCTCCCGAGGAGGCGTGTAGGGAAAGCTAAGAGAGGAAAGATAGCGAGGAGCAGCAGAATGAGTGTACTTATAGGTCAGTAGAAGTTTGAACTGGATATGGAAATGGATAGGGAGCCAGTGAAGCAACTTATTTCCCCTACTATCTGCCCTTTTTCCCCATCTTTCCCCCATGCCTAGCATCTGCTCGCATCCTTCCTGTGCCAACCTTTAGTCCATTGCACTCCTCATCCCATGGCTGGCATCTGCCCTCCTTCTCCCCCCAGCCAGCATCTACCCCCCTCATGTCCAGCATCTTTCCCTTGTACTGCTGCCTCCGCCATCGTCACCACCACTTCTCCTGGCTCAGCGCACAGTGGCATAAATCACTCCCTCCACCCAGCTGACAACAAGCAGCAGCGGCTTAGTAAAAGCGTGTGGTCCAATTCCGGCACGTTCGTAAGTCTCTGCCAGTACCGCCCCCTTCTGACGCATACTTCCATATCAGAAGAGGCAGGATTGATAGAGACAAGCACATTGGAATCGGGACCCTGTGCTTTTGCTTGTTGTTTATTAAAGTTCTCACTGCCACCGATATTGAGAGGCAGTAGCAGCTTAAAGAAAATTTAAAAAACACAAGCAAAAGCACAGTCCTGATTTCAGTGCACTTGTCTCTACTGGTCCTGCTCCCTTCGGATGCATATTTCCTTGTCAGAAAGGGGCGGGACCAGCAGAGACTTACAAGAGTGCTGGAATCAGTATCTGCCTCTACTAAGTCGCCACTGCTACTTTTTATGGTCGGGGGGGGGGGGGTGATTTATTCCTCCGCGTGCAGACTCAGGCGAAGCGACGGCGTCGACGGCAGCAGCAGCAGCAGGTCAAGGCAGTGTGAGGTGGCTGGGCTGTTCTTGGGGGCATTATTTATCTCCAGGGTGGGCACCTCACTGCTGACTCACTCAAAAAAACTGGCTTTTGTATTGTTTGTTTTGGCTATCTGCCGGCAGCCAGCTTGGCTATATAAAAACCGGCCAGTTGGCAATCTTACATCAAGCATTAATGATTAATTTGAGAGGTTGAGATCATACTCCTCATACCTTGGCTTAGAAGTGAGGTTCATGACTGTCATGGTATATGCATAACTAATCCATTTAGAGAAATTGTCCCGGTTTTACATTAATTTATCCTGATGGGTATGGGGGGTATATTTTACATAATTTTCATAAACTTCCAAAATTCCAGAGTCCTGGTACTTATACCTGAAGTGAGGCAGAGTACTGGCACCAAAATTGTTTCATGGCCTCTGACTATGGTGCAAGAATAGGCTATGAACCATGAGCTAAAGACAGTCCCCACTTTTTGATCTTTTGACTGAGACCGAAATGTGTTATGGCCGTCCAATTCTGAGTCTACAATTATATTAACCTTCTGTATAATCAATAGCTTTTAAAAACAATTCCAGTTTGTGGCTTTTTAGGAGTTTTTCCCATTAGCTTAAATTTTTTTATAATGGACTCAATCTTCACACTAAGAAATGTTTTGGGCTGGTACACATGAAGGTTGCAGGGTGACTAGGATCTGGAAGGCATATCCACAATGGAATCTGCCTTAAAAACGTAAATGCCCTAAAAGATACTTTGCTTTGAACCATACACTCTTGAGTGATTTTCTGCTTTACTCCTAGATGTCATATATTGTGTGTTGGTGTTTTGTAACTTACTGTTGTTGATTATTGTGCTTCATCATGACCTTTTGCTAAGAGGCATGTTATAAGTAAATCTAAAGAAAGGAAGAAAGAGAGGCCCATTTTGCAATAGAATCCTATATAAGTGCATTCCTTATCATTCCTCCAGTTCAGTCCTCTACCTCTGGGTTGTCAACCTCCTCCCGCAGCTTTGGAGACTGGCATGTCAGAATGATGACATCACTGGATATAGCCTACTGCACTCTCACCTCAGTCCCAGTGTGACCAGTCTCCAGGCAGCAGGAGGATGTTGGTGAGCCTAGTAGAGGCTCTCTGGAGAAACAGATAAGGAGCATTGTGGTAGTGTAGCTGGGGAATAGAATTTTTCATTTAAGAAGTGGGTGTGGGTGTGCCTTTATATTTGCCTTTTTTTTTTTTTTTTAATCAGGCTCTTTGGCATTCTTACTCCCTGGCCTTCTTGGGGTCACGATAGCAAATGGCACTTCATAGCTGTTCATTGCGTTTGCCTAAGCAGGAGCAGTTAGGCACCGCATAGGAGCCTCGGGTTCTCTTCCCCCGGACATTTTGGGGGAGAGTCCCTTGTGTGCGGCAGTTGCCTTCCCGGGACCGGGTTGGCTGTTTGCTCGCGGCTGCGGGGGAGAGTGCTGACTGATAAGCTGTCTGGCAGTCGTGGCTTGCTGTATTTAACGGCGCATTCCTGGCCGGTCAGCATTCACCGGTTACAGGCTCGGCGTTACCGGCACGAAGCTCCAATAAGGCCCACGGTGTGGACCGGGAAGTTTTGGCGCCTTTTTTCCTCTGTCGGGGCACACGGCGGCCATTTTCCTGGAGCGCAGGGAAACCGTGTGGCTGCTAATGGGCCCTGTCGCGAGTCTGAAACAGACAGCAGCTTCGCAGAGGGCAAGGTAGAGTTTTTTATTTCCTTTTATTTTCCTTTGTTTCCTCTTTCTTTGTCCTTCCTTTATAAGTTTAGGGTTTGCCTTATCGCGCTTCGGTCTCTCTCGTGGGAGAAGGGGGAGGGGCTGCCTTTCTCGCAGGGGAGAGCCGCAGATGGTCTGTGTTGCTGGATTTATGGGATTTTTCCTTGGTGTAAACTAGATGATAAAAAAAAAAACAGAGGGAACAGTAAGTCTGCAGCAAGTAGTGTCGGTGCTTCTTGACTAAGCATTGCTATGGCGGGGCGTCCACAGTGTGTTGTCTGTGGAACCCGCAGGGGCGCAGTAGCTGATTCAGGGGTGTGCCGGGGTTGTGCCACTCTTTCCTCAGCTGTGGAGCAGCAAATGGATCTTAAAGAGGTCTCAGAGACACAGGGGGGTTCTTTGGGATTGACAGCGTCCCCTCAGGCCCCTGAGCAAGGGTCGCCGTTGGAGGACGTGGCAGGGCCGTCTGGGGCACGGCTGGTGGCGCGGTCCTCGGACCTTGGGGATTTTAGCCCTGATTTCGTGCTATTGATGCATCAGGCTTTCTGTTTGAGGGGGTTTATGACGCTGGCCGAGCCCTCTCCCCTTTCGGGTGAGGGGGCGAGGGTCCTCTGGCTCCTAAGAAGTCGAGGACGCGAGATGCCGCGGCTGCGGATCCGGACTGGTTGGACGGAGAAGAGATTGATTAGGATCTTGAGGAAGGGATTCAGGATCTTGAGGGGGAGATCCCTAAGCCCGAGGACCAATCTAAGATCATTAGAGTCTTCCATAGGGAAGAGCTACCGGCATTGATCACGGAAGCGATGCAGATGCTGAATCTTTCCAGGCAAGTTCCTGTGGAAGAGGAAGTGGAAGATCCTGTCATTCAGGCAGTTCGGCAGACACAGGTGGTTTTTCCCATTCACAGGGTGGTAGACAAAATGATTCAAGAGGAATGGGACCGACCGGAAGCAGGACTGCGTGGTGTAAGGACTATGAATAGGCTTTATCCTTTGGCAGATAAAGATAAGGACAGGTTCAAAGTGCCCCGGGTGGACGCAGTAGTTTCGGCTGTGACAAAGAAAACTACTATCCCGGTGGAAGGTAGCGTGGCCTTAAAGGATGCCCAGGACTGTAAGGTGGACGGTTTGCTGAAACAGATTTTTGAGGCCGATTCTCTGTCATTACAGGCTTCTATTTGTGGTGCCCTGGGTAGCTCAAGTGTGTTTACGCTGGGTTCAGAGGTTGAGACAGTCCCTGCATATGGACAGCGAAGAGCTCAAGGAGTTGGGTCGCCTGGAGTCCGGAGCGGCGTATCTCGCGGACGTGCATTATGATCTGATCCGTGCACTTGCTAATAGTACAGCTTCTGTGGTGGCCGCCCGCAGATCGGTGTGGTTACGGAATTGGGCGGCGGACGGATCTTCCAAGTCTCGCCTTAGTAAGTTGCCATTTAAAGGTGGTTTATTGTTTGGGGAGGACTTGGATAAGTTGGTCAAAAACCTGGGTGCGTCCAAGGTGGGCCGGCTTCCGGAAGATAAACCGAAACAGGGGAGGCCCGGTTTGAACTTTCGGGGGCCCGTTTCGGGATTTTCGACGGTTCCGGGCGTCGAGGTTCTCCAGTTTCCAGCGGGGTCGATTTCCTTCCCGAGCCCAGAACTTCCATGGGTTTAGGGGAGCCAACAGAGGGTTTTCCTCAAGTTCCACTTCCGCACCTCGCAAGGCTCAGTGAAGTGAGGTGGGTCCCAGCGGAGGGGCCTCCCATAGGAGGAAGGCTGCGGGAGTTTCTCTCTGCTTGGACCCACATCACCTCCGACCAGTGGGTGTTGGAGAATTCGTCAGAGATATGCACTAGAGTTGGTGCGGCCGGTGACAGATTCCTTCGTCATGTCCCCTTGCAGAGGGCCCAAAAAGGTCCTGGCGATTCGCGAGACCCTGGAGCAGCTTGTCCAGTTAGGAGCGGTCGTAGAAGTTCCGAAAGAGGACTACGGCGTGGGGCGGTATTCCATTTATTTTGTGGTGCCAAAGAAGGGCGGATCCTTACAGCCCATTTTAGATCTCAAGGCTGTGAATCGGTGCCTGCGGGTTCCGCACTTCAGGATAGAAACTTTGCGTTCAGTGATTGTAGCGGTGCGTCAAGGGGAGTATTTGACGTCGCTGGATCTTTCAGAAGTGTATTTGCATATTCCTATCCGGGCGGCTCATCAGTATTTGCATATTCCTATCCGGGCGGCTCATCAGAAGTTCCTGAGGTTCGCTGTGCCTTGGGGTCATTATCAGTTCCAGGCGTTGCCTTTCGGTCTGGCTACAGCGCCCCGGACCTTCACCAAAATTATGGTGGTGGTGGCGGCGGCGACGGTGCTGCGCAAAGAAGGAATTCTCGTGCACCCGTACCTTGACGATTGGCTGATACGGGCCAAATCCGAGGCAGAGAGCGTTCGGGTGACAGGCAGAGTGGTGGAATTTTTACAGACTCTGGGGTGGGTGGTAAACCGGACCAAGAGTCGGCTAAAGCCCTCCCAGGATTTAGAGTACTTAGGAGTGCGGTTCGACACGAAGAGCGGTCAGGTGTTTTTGCCGCACAAGAGAGCTCAGGCACTTCGGAGTGTAGTTTGTCAGTTCAGGTCCACTCCAGCCCCGTCGGCATGGTCCTACCTTCGGGTGTTGGGAACAATGGTGGCAACGATAGAAGCAGTCCCATGGGCCAAGGTACATATGTGGCCCCTGCAGAGAGCGCTGCTTCGTCGCTGGTCGCATCAGTCCGATCATCTGAGCAAACGGCTACCATGTCCTGCAGTGGTGGCTCCTCAAGTCGTCGCTGTCAGCCGTCATGCCGCTGGAGCTCCCGGATTGGCTACCGCTGATCACGGACGCCAGTCTAGCCGGCTGGGGAGCTCACTGCGGGAGCAGGTTCACGCAGGGGGTTTGGTCTCCTCTGGAGGCGTCTTGGTCGATAAATCCATTGGAACTGCGTGCGATAGCGTTAGCACTAGTGGCGTTCGAGGAGTTGGTGTTAGATCGCCCGGTTCGGATTCTTCCCGACAACTCGGAAGCGGTCGCCTACATCAATCGTCAGGGGGGCACAGGAAGTGCGGCGATGCAGGAAGAGGCAGACAGGTTGTTCGCTTGGGTAGAGAAGCGTTTGACGGCGATCTCGGCAGCTCACATTGCAGGAAAAGACAATGTCAAGGCAGATTTCCTCAGCAGAGTGCGAGTAGATGTGGGGGAGTGGGAGCTGCATCCCGACGTCTTTGCGCAGATAGTGAATCGATGGGAATTGCCCATAATGGATCTCATGGCAACCTTTCAGTCGGCGAAGGTCGGCAGGTTCTTCAGCAGGAGGCGAGAACGGATGTCGGAGGGCATCGACGCGCTGATGCAGCTGTGGCCGATGGCGGGGCTCCTTTACGTTTTTCCCCTGTGGGCATTGATAGGCCGAGTAGTGCAAAAGATTGGGGCTCATCCGGGAAAGGTGCTTCTCGTGGTGCCCGACTGGCCGAGGCACCCGTGGTATGCAGATCTCGTGCGGCTCCTGGACGGTCAGCCGTGGAGTTTGCCGGCAAGAGCGGACCTGTTGCTTCAGGGTCCTCTCTTCATGCCTCACGTGGATCGGTTCTCGCTTACGGTCTGGCCATTGAAAGGGCGTGGCTGAGAAAAAAGGGCTATTCGACGGCGGTCGTTGCTATGCTGCTTAGAGCACGCAAGCAGTCCACTTCCTTGGCGTATGTGTATGTTTGGCGTATTTTTGAGGATTGGTGCTCGAGAAAGCAAATCTGGGCGTCTACGGTCGATATTCTGTCAATTTTAGAATTTCTGCAAGACGGGTTTGATAAAGGTCTTGCAGCCAGCTCGCTGCGCGTGCAGTTGGCAGCTCTTTCCTGTTATCGAGGTAAGGTGAAGGGAGTATAGCTGGGTTCTCATCCTGATGTGGTTCGTTTCCTGAGAGCGGCCTCTCGGTTGAGGCCGGCGCATAGAGTGTTGATTCCGCCGTGGGACCTCAATTTGGTGTTGGCAGCCTTATCTAAGCCTCCCTTTGAGCCGTTGCTTCAGGCTTCGGTGAAGGACTTGACATTGAAAACGGTTTTCCTGGTGGCGATCTGTTCAGCTAGATGCATTTTGGAATTGCAGGCGTTGTCGTGTAGGGAGCCTTTCTTGTCCTTTTCTAGGGAGAAGGTGGTGCTGCGTCCGGTTCCATCCTTTGTGCCCAAAGTGGTGTCTTCCTTTCATCTGAATCAGGCGGTATGTTTGCCGGTGCTGGGTTCTCGGGAAGGAGGTGAACCGGCGTGCAGTTTGCGACGGTTGGATGTAAAGAGGATGTTGCGCAGATATTTAAGAGTGACTGAGTCCTTTTGCAAATCGGATAGGTTATTTGTGGTGTTCGGAGGTGTGCGCAAAGGGGAGTCGGCAGCTAAGGCCTCCATTGCCCGGTGGGTTCGGGAGGCAATTGCTTCCGCCTTTCTTATTCAAGGACGTGTGGTACCCGCTGGGTTGCAGGCGCATTCCACCAGAGCGCAGGCATGCTCCTGGGCGGAGCATAGTTTGGTTCCGCCAGGGGATAGATGTAGGGCGGCAACTTGGTCGTCTCTTCATACTTTCAGTAAGCATTACCGGCTGGATGTTGCGGCAGTGGCGGATGCCCGATTCGGTTCGGCAGTGCTGTGTGCCAGTTGGCGGGGTCCCTCCCAATGATTACTGCTCTGGTACTTCCAGAGGTAGAGGACTGAACTGGAGGAACGATAAGGAAATGATAATTACACTTACCTGGTAATTTTAGTTCCTTGAGTGACGACAGTTCAGTCCTCCATCCCGTCCAGAGTAATCTCCAGGAACAAGCAGGAATGAGTCTTCACATATGGGTACGTCGGTACCGACGGAGCCTGCATGGGAATGCTCCCCAGCATCCAATCAGAAAGCTTTTGGGAGCATCCCTCGCGCCTGCGCACTGCCTTCCCGCCTTTTCCACTGGCTCTCCTCGGTTTTCGTTTTTCCGTGGAGCCGGCAGGAAGTCGTCCTGTCACCGCAGAAACTTTTTTCTTTAAATTCTTTATTTCTTGTTTTCTTGTGGTCGCGGCTGTTTTTCCCGCCGCCACCGGTACCGCTGGTGGGGTTTTCTTTTCTTTTTCTTAAACTCAGGGAGATTTTTCCCTCAGTTTCTGTCTTAATTTTTTGGGCCTGCAAGGCCTCTCTATCATGGAGCCGCCTTCTCCTAAGAAGTGCCTTCACTGTGGAAACAGTGTTCTTTTTAGACTCCAATGCCTGGTGTCTAACCTGTTTGGGTCCTGACCCTTTTTCCCCTGGGCAATCAGGCTGCAAAACTGAGAAGAACTTCCCTCTTTCGAGTTTCCCTCGATACCGTTTTCCCTCCCAGAGTGAGGGCACCGACCTTTTCTTCTCTTCAGGATCAGGTAACCCACAAACAGTCTGTTAAGACTAGCCAATCCTTGAGTGGTAGGTCTCATGCCAAGCATGATGACTGCTCCGGCCTTGCCCTCAAGACCCCATTGGCATTAAAACCCCAGTGGGAGTCTCCGGGCTCCAAAGCATTTCATGGGTTTCAGGTTGTTCCTGGGGCTCACCCCTCACAGAACATACCTGAGCCATGCTCGGTGGTGGCATCCGCTTCGAGCGGTACCGATACCCCGGCATCGGCACCGGTGTTGAGTGATCCACTCTTCACCAGGGATCGTCATCTGGCTTCCTCGGTACCTTCGGGACCGATCGATACGACCCAGATTGGCTTTCCTGTATCGGCGCCGATACCACCACCGACGTCGGTACCCTCTAGACATGCATTGGTAGACTCGCTCCCTTCGATGCCGAGTCTGGAATCGATATCTAGTCTAGATGACTGGGTACCGACCCTTATCGGTCCGGATACGCAGTACCGAGGATATTCACCAAGCGCTTCTGGTTCCCTCGGTACCGCTTGAGCAGCCTCCGCTGACTCTGTCGATGGCATTACCGTCTCCGATTCCGACTCACCTACCGGTATCGGTATCGATGTCGGTTCCTGCAGTTCCATCGGTACCATCGATCCTTTCGATGCCTAGTTTGGAATCGATACCTGGCATGGACGATGCAGTACTGACTGCCCCAAATCGTGACTGCCAGTACCACTATCCATCTAGTGGGGTTCTTTTTCTCCACCAGACCACTACATCTTCTGGTGCTCAGGCTGCTCCTTCCACCTTAGCCTACCCAGGGATAGTTCCCATTGGAGATCCCTCTTTTCAGAAATTTCTCCTTGATATAGCAACCTTTCTTGCTATTCCTATCCCTGGCTATGATCCTACTCGAGGCTCTCCTGCAGAAAAGGAAAATATAATGCTTCCTTTACATCATTCTTTGCAGGATCTTCTTCTGAGAATGTGGGAATCACCTTTAAGGGTTCCCTCACCTTCTACAGCAACTGATGTTCTGTATCAGGTGCCCCCCTCTCCAGGGTTTCAAAAAACTCAACTTACCCATCGTTCCATTGTAGTGGAATCAGCACTGAGGAAGGTAAAAAGCAAGAAGAAGCATTCTTCTTATCCGCCAGGTCGTGCATCTAAAGCACTAGATGCCTTTGGACGTCAAACCTTCCAAACATCTATGCTGGCATCAAGGATTATCTCTTATATTTTTTATATGAGTCTATCTCTCCAGGAGGTCACAAAGAAATTATCTCTTTTGACTCCTTTTCTATCAGAACCTAAGGCTGCAGACTATTCCTTGCTTCTTAGTCATAGCCAAAATCTCTTGGTTTCTTTCTCGTGCTTCTCTAGACTCTTGAGTCTGTTAGCAGATCCTCTGCTATTGCTATAGGAGCACGACGTAGAGCCTGGCTCCAGGCTTCAGACTTGAGCAGATGGGCACAACACACACTGGGTAATTCTCCTTGTACTGGGGAAGATCTCTTCAATAGGGAGGCTTTACGTCAGGTTGCTCATTGCTCCACTGACTTCCCTGGTTCTAGGGACCATCCTAAGCTGCCTTCTTCCCCAGGAGGTAGGAAATGTCCTACCAAACTTTCTTTCCCTAAGCAAAGAAGGTTTCACTCTTCTCCTGCCCATCATCCAGATGTACCCAAGCAGGGGACACCTCGTCCTAGTCTGAAGAATCCAAACTCTAGCCAGTCTCAGCATACCCAGCAACCATAGGTTCCTGCAGGTTGCAACCTACAGTTAACTTCTTCTTAGCAGAAGTTTGTTCAGTTTTTTTCTTTAAAGCTCTACGTGTGCTTTCCTTTCTTCAATATGCTAAGCTGTCAGGATATTCTTGTCCATGGGTTACAGATTTCTCCTCTTCTTCCTACCAAGAAGAGAAGTTAACAACTATCCCATGATAGTTTCTGTCCCACCATGAACATTTTTTCCTTCAGCTGACTCACCATATGGTAAGTCACCCTTCAATTACATGTTTTCTCTACCCTCTCATCCAGGTTTTCCCCTGAAGGAGTGGTACCATACTGGACAGCTTCTCTAGCCTTTCATTCCAGTATAGAAAATTTTCCTAGAATAAATTCTCTGGACAGCTGTCAGACAGGGACAGGAGTACTCCTCTCCTTTAGTCTGTTCTCTCTGTTTTACACAGGAAGATTCTCTCTGCTGTCTTTTTCAGCACTGTTCATGCAGGAGTTCTACTGACTGAACTACTGGTACTTCCCACAAGTTTCCAGTCTCTCTTCCACTATTTTTGTCTAGCTTTAGAAGTGATTCCAAGATAGTCATCTGTCTTGGATAATCCTACTCACTTCAGGCTTCTCACCTTATCATCTTTCTGGCCATCTCCATTTACCTGGATGTGGCAGCACAGCTGACCTACAGTCAGTTTTATATCCTAATTCTCCTGCATAATGCTCTCTGCAATCTTCAGAGAAGCTTTCTACTAGGGGCCCTTGCTAGAGAGCATTGAACTTTGTCTCTGATGACTATTCTATATAGTAGAAAAGGCTTATCAGTCATTTTCCATGAATGTGAGGGTTCCTACACCCTCTTGTCTCCTGTTATAATACAGGATATAAGCTTTTTCTGCGTGAATGTCCAAGCAGTTTTCCAATCCTGCAGGATTAAGCTCTTTTTTCCTTACAGATTGGCCTCATGCTATCCTACTTCTCATGGACAGCACATATTCTACTAGTAACGCATGATACCCCTGTGTCCCTTCAGTGGCTCATTCTGGTATCTCCTTCTATGCGTTTTCTGTCCATTTACCATGTCAGAGTTCTACAGAACTCACGACTTGCTCTTTACAGACTGACATTATCCTCTGTTTTTTCACGCAACCATCCTAGTTATTTCACTGGATAGCATTCCTGTACCCTCTTAGCCCAGAGGAATAGATTCTCTATATATCTTCTCAAGTAGGTTCCACCTTCTTGTTATTAGATGAATCTTTCTCCTTCACATCTCCCATGTGAATGTTCTTATGCAGCTTAGTTGCAGACATGTATCTTCAGACTTACATATTCATGTATGTATATATCTCTATATATTTCTATACATACATATCTCTGTAAGCTGTGTGGACATAGGTTATGCCCCTATATATACATACCTATATATATATATCCCTATATATGTGTAACTGTCAAGATACTCTTTATCAGTAGATATGTATTTACATACTATCTCCCTAACTGTCTATGCTATAAAGGTTTTTACCTTTTTAGAGGTTCCAGACAGTGGGCTTGCATATCTTCATACTGTCCCGCAGTATGTGGGGGCTGTTATGTACACAACCACTACTGTGGTACTAACAGCTTCCACTTTACTCTAGGTCTCGCTATCTTTGAAGCATCATGCTTAATATCTTTCCTATCTCTCACCAGCTAGGAAAGACAGTGCAGACCGTCAGTAGTTCTGAAGTTTCAGCCGTTCACACATCTGTCCTCCTTGGGAATATGGGCTTTTTTTCCATACCCCTTCTTCCCTCCAGGACTGGGCTAGTTGTCCAAATCGGTCAGTCTTCCTCTTTTACTCTTCAATGTTAATGACTCTGTAGCTAAAAGAGTTTTCAGCTTTTTCCCATAAAGCTTCCCACTGAAGACCTGCCATTCATATACTACCCCAGTTGACACCTGGGTCACCTGCCAATTCCAGATTTGGACCTTCACCCTCACTGCTGTGAGGTCACCTTGAGGATCCTCTACTGAATCTCCAGTAGACTCCATCACGCTCTCTACTTCCTACAATCCAGTATGTAAGATCCATTTTGTGATTGTTCATTAAATAATTTTAATGCTACTTATCATACATACCAAGGACTCCTCTTCTGTAGTCCTTAGCTTTGCTGTTTTCTTACAGATCCTCTCCTTTCAACTCCTACCCACCATCCCTCATGGGATGCCAGAGATCCATGTGTGGGAACTGCAGTCCTGATCCAGGGACGCGCATTTTATGGGATCTCCCCCTGGCATCTATAGCTAGGGAGTCCCCATATGTGAAGACTCATTCCTGCTTGTTCCCGGAGATAGCACAGTTACTTACCTGTAACAGGTGATCTCTGGGAACAGCAGGAATAAGTCTTCACAACCCACCCACCTCCCCTAGGAGTTGTCTCTATCTATCTTCCTTTCCTCTTTCTCTCCTTTTGTCTCAGCTATGAAACTCAACTGAGGAGAGCCAGTGGAAAAGGCGGGAAGGCAGTGCGCAGGCGCGAGGGATGCTCCCAAAAGCTTTCTGATTGGATGCTGGGGAGCATTCCCGTGCAGGCTCCGTTGGTACCGACGTACCCATATGTGAAGACTTATTCCTGCTGTTCCCAGAGATCACCTGTTACAGGTAAGTAACTGTGCTTTATTCAGGAGGACTTCAGCGTTTCCGCTAAAGAAGAGAATTCTTACAGGTAGGTCGTTTAGTTTGAGTCATTCTGTTATCTGTTTAAAGTTCTATGGGGCAGAAAAAGGGTTTAAGAAAGCCTTGCCGATTGATTAAATGGTTTTAAGAGTAGGTAGAATAGATACTATTGATGGATTTTGGCTACTTATTGGTTGCTCCTTTGAGTCTGCTTTGTTAATAGTTCACACTGGGACTGAGGTGAGAGTGTAGCAGGCTATATCCAGTGATGTCATCATTTTGACATGCCAGTCTCCAAAGCTGCGGGAGGAGGTTGACAACCCAGAGGTAGAGGACTGAACTGTCGTCACTCAAGGAACTACAATTACCAGGTAAGTGTAATTATCATTTTGTAGATGGAACCATTAAAGGTCACCAAGAAAATGAGAAATAAGAAAACCCTTTCATTCTTGAGGAAACATTTAATAACTTGTTTGTGTTCCATGTATTAATATTGCATTACCATTTTTTTTCTTTTTTAAAGTCACTCTTGGAAACCCATGATATTGTGGCATCAAAGTGTTATGAGGCCCCACCTTCTAGCCCGGAGATGAATAATACTTCAGTGAACAACCAAATAGCACCTGTAGATGCCATTCGTATGGTTGGTATTCATAAAAGAGCAGGGGAGCCCCTTGTAAGTACTGAACTAAGGCTTCTCTGTTTTCAATATTCTGATGATCTTTATCTTTAAAAACTCTTAGGTACTCCTATACCCGCTTTTGTCTGTCTTAATGTTTTCTCTTTATTTACCAATTTGGTTCTGTACTGATTTTTTCCATAAAACTGCCCTCTGCCGCAAAATCTCATTGCCATTTTTCCCTTCTTATTCTGTTTGATTTCTATATTGCCTTTAGCTTCTGTAGTATGGTCTTACCCCAAATTCTTTCAGACTCTCGTTCCCTTGGTGTCTTGTCTACTTCTGCCTTCCTTTTTATGGTGTCACAGATATATTTTTGATCTATACTTTCTCTTTTTCCAATTCTTCTTTAACACTTTTAGTATCCAAACCTTCTTGAACCTGTTTAAATTCAGGGTTTCGGTAACTGCTAAGACTTGATATATTTCCTTATATTTTTCATGTTCTATTTTTTGTATACAGATTCAAGAAGAATTAGTCACTAAATATTAAACAGGTTTACTCAGCAGAAATAGTTTTTGGTTAAAGACAGAAAAAATATTAATTTAGTTGCAATGATTTGGATTTATGTACATATTTTCAGTTGTTTGAAGATTAAGTTGGTTTGGAATATTCTTTGCAAATAATAAACGTCAGCAGTGTGCTGCAACTTGCAGAGGTTGTCCACAGGGCCAGAGCAAGGGTATTGGATGCCTTAGGTGAACCTTCAGGTTTATGTGCTCCTGCCACCCCCCTCAAACAGATTTTCTTAATTAAGCTCCACAATCATGATCATCCCAATATTACCCCTCTCACAACAATCCTGTAAAAATGCATAATTGGACAACATACGTTTAAATATTAAACTTTGATTTTGTATGTATATGTGGGCACACTCTGCAGGTAAAAGAATATGCTGATGGCTCTGAGTCTTTGTGGCTGTAAGGATCTATTGTTCTGCTTTGACTGCTGCTGTTCTTTGTCAGCCCCTTACAAGCTGCTGTCCTAGTCTGCCTGATCTTGCCTAAAGGTTGTGCTGGCCCTGATTGTCCCTGTTGGACTCCAGCTATCTAACCCCACTTTTCTCTCTCTCCTACTCCTGCTGTTTCAAATAGGATTTGTTTTATAAAATGCCCCTGCCCAGTATAAACATATCTATCCAGTATACACGTTTTCTTTTTTGTAAATATTAATAAAATATAGTTTTAGACTGCAGGAGAAACTAAGATAATATTGCTTATAATCTAGTTCACTGCTCATTCTTGTCCTGGAGGCAACTGAGCCAGTCAGATTTTCAGGATTATGGCAATGAGTAGGTATAAGAGAGATTGCATATATTGGAGATCAGTTATATGCAAAATGTATTTGTGGTGATCCTGAAAACCCAACTAATGCACCTTTAGGAGACAGTTGTGTACCACTGATCTAGATATGATCCCTTGACAACGTTTTTGTAACACCAACATTTTCTCTTACATCGCTTTTAATGTGTAGTTTTTTATGTCTCTTTCCTATAACAATTGGAGTTTTTTTCTTACTCATACTTTTGTTTTAATTATGGAAACTGCTCTGTATGTTTTTACAAAGGATGGTATATCAAATGTAATAAACTATAAATTATATATTCATATTACTAGTACTTTCTAGCCTCATTCAAAAATTAAAATAGACTTTTAGGGCCTCATGTATTGAAGTGTGAAGTGACTTAAAAAGCACAAATGGCTAGAAAGGCAAAAATGCCTAATTTTAGACATTTTGCTTTTTTTTTACACAAACAGCACACTTTAGATTTTGTGGTAGTAAACCTTTATGCAAGTCTGCTGCACATGAACGTTTCTTGAAATTTGCCATTAATGGCCTGCTATGCTGCAGAATCAAGCAAAGCAGTTCATTCATGGCAATTAATGTGAAAACAAGCTTGCAAAAAAAGGCTGGTAGGCTAATTTATCACAAAAACAAAACTTCATTATCTTTATAGGTATAGGTTTGTTTTCCCCCTGACCTACTGGACAAAAAAGCCTTTTTGCATGGTGGCAGCAACCAGATTTAACGAAACAGACATGGAGGTCCCTGGGTGCCTCTTTCCCCTCCCCCCCCCCTCCCCCCCCAGGAGGGGCCAGCAATTTCTAGTGGCTGGTGTGGCTGAATATCCTCCCCTATCCTGACAATGGTATATAGACTTTTGAAGGCTTCCCCTTTTTCTGAGAAAGCCCAACATCTTCATCGGTCCTTGACGGTTCATTTGGTCTTTCCTCAAGACCCCAACTCATCCCAGAGTTCTCTGTAGAGGCAGGAAGTGGGGTCAGGGTTCAGGAAGAGGAGGAGGGCTGGACCAAACCTCAGATGATGATTTTGATTAAGGGTTGGGTTTTTCTCCAACTTGTGGGGTAGGGGGGGGGGCTTGAGACAGTGGAAGGCATTTGGCCCATTACCCACCGGTTATCAGAGGCCTCTAGGGGTAGGGCGGTGGTCTGGGACACCTTCATGTTAGACCCTTTAAGTATGACCAATGTATGAAAAGACTGGGTTGGGGTTTTTTTTGGCATTTCTTATGCATTACCTCAGCTGGCAACACATGAGACATTTTGCCTGACATTTAGTTAAGAGAGGTTAATGAGCCTAGAGCTCATTTGCATCTCGTAGCAATATTGAAAATTTCAAAAGAAATAATTCAAACAATAGAAAAAAACCTTAAACAATGAAAAGAAGTTATATAAACACCACCAAAACAAGCAAACACTCCTTCAGGGGAAAACTAGCTTCCTCTTGTCTCTCCAGGCCATTCCAGGAAATGTAGGGTTGTCGGCCCCCTCCAGCAACTGAGGACTGAAAAGCTTGAGTCTTGCTTGACACTCTATCTCCCCCTAGTGCCAGAGACTCAGTCTTCAGTCCTCAGCAAGAGGACAGTACGGACAGTGCCGCAAGAGCAGTACGGGTTCGGTCGATACTCGATTTATTTTGTAGTCCCAAAAAAGGAAGGGACTTTTCGGCCGATTCTCGACCTCATGCACATGAACCGCTGCTTGCGAGTGCCGCATTTCAGGATGGAAACCCTGAGATCGGTCATTCAAGCAGTGAAACTGGGAGAGGTGCTCTCTTCTATAGACCTGTCAAAGGCCTATCTGTACATTCCCATCAGACAGGATCATCAATGGTTTCTGCAATTTGCCTTCCCTATGGGGCATTTTCAGTTCTGGGCCTTGCCGTTCAGACTCACTATGGCACCACGTACGTTCAGGAAAGTCATGGTAGTGGTCGTGGCAGCACTTCGACAGGAAGGTATTCGGTTGCATCCCTACCTGGGTGATTGGCTGATTCGGGCTGGGTCCGAGACGGAGTTGGTCGGGGCGACCAAGCGAGTGGTGGAATTTCTGGAACAGCTGGGTTGGGTAGTGTCATGAAGCTGAAGCTACTGAGAGTGCAGACTTAGAAAAAAACCCTGTCTTTCATAGAGCTGTTGATGTGCAGAGGATGCAATTACCTTGCAGCCCAGCTAGAGGGAGCAGGAGCAAAACTACTGAGGCTGAGTTAACACACCCAGCCACTGATTATGTAAGAGCTAATCAGCTGCACCTGACGACAAGCCCAGGAAACTCAAAGGTAGAATGCCTTTATAAGAGAAAGGCAGTCCAGAGGAAAGCAGGCCAGCAGGAGGAACCAGTCCAGAGGAAAGCAGGCCAGCAGGAGGAACCAGTCCAGAGGAAAGCAGGCCAGCAGGAGGAACCAGTCTGGAGGAAAGCAGTCCAGAGAGGGACAGTCCAGAGAGAGACTGCCAGGAGAAGCACTTCAGACGGAAGGAGTGACACCTCCAGCCCAAGCAGCGTAGCTGGATCAAGCAGAATGCCCAGAACAGTAAGTGCTGGAAAAGGAGCAGAGAAAGTCAGAAAGAAAGACAGCTCGAGGAGAGTCAGTCTGGAGAGAGACTCGTTAGCAAAGGACCACAGAGGCAAAGAGCTTGAGAGGAGAAAGCCATGCTTTGAGAGAGGCCTAAGCTCACCGGAGTAGTCTGAATCAGGATTAAGAGGTACAAGAAGGAAAGGTTCTGACAGCAGAGCTACCTTTACCCAGAAGCAAGGAAATCTGGATTCCTCACCAGGTTTTCCTAAACTACAAAAGGGGCAAGCACTGCTCAGAAGGTTCCAAGGGAAAGCCTATCTCCAGAGAGAGGTGCCTCCGAGAGAAAGCTCCAGTTATACCGGCTACAGGAGGAAGCCCAGGTATGGTGCCACTTCATTTATAAAAGAAAGTTTATCTCCTAGAAGCTCTGGTGAAACAGATGCTCAGTGCAGGAGAAAAGGAAACAAGTCAGAGCTTTACAAACCAGTATTGAAGGGCAGAAGAACAGGCCATGTTCGTTTGGGAGCCTTAGAACAGCCCTATTGGAAACAAGCAAACAGAGACAGAGTCTGGGAAAGTATAGCAGCAAGGGAGACATCCAATTCAGAGGGCGAGGCCAGTGACCCAGAGTCCATGGAAATAGACCTAGAGAATCCTATTCCCATGCCTCCAGATGAATTTATGGATTGTACCTTGTGTATTGTTAGCAGCCTTGAGTCATTAGCAGAACTGTGAATTGAACAGACCTTTTTGCTTTGAGAATGCTCATCTTTTGTGCTAAGTGCCAGAGAACTGTTTTGCTTATTTAAGTTGCTCTGAAGTAAGAGAATCTTTTAGTTAATCTCTCCAATCAACTGTGAAACTTGTAACAGTTTTTCTTCTTGCTTATGTTTGGTGAAATCCTGAAAGAAATTGCTTTCTTTATCCAGGACCAAGCAGGAAGTCAGTCCTCACGTATGGGTGACGTCGGCGCCGACGGAGCCCTCGCGGAGCAATTTTCCCCAGCTTTCAAAGAAAGCCTTTGGGAATTGCAGCGCGCATGCACGGTCCCCTTCCCGCCCAAAGGTGCCATCTTGGCCAGTCTTCTTTTTTCCGCGGAGCCCTACAGACGCTGTCTACAAGTCACCGCTGAAAAGTTGATTTTCTTTCTTTATTTTAGTATTTTCTGTCCTTCGTGACAAATTCGCGCTTTTTTCACTTTTCCCTGGCGGCACGAACGTTTGACCTCGCAGGGGCCCTTTTTCCCCCCGATGGCCGCCAGTGGTTTTAAAAAGTGTGTTCAGTGTAAGAAACTAATGTCTCTTACTGACACACATGATTGCTGCCTCCGTTGCCTGGGCCCAGATCATGAAGAAATGATCTGTGGGCCTGTAGCAAGATGTCCGCGAAATCTTTGCGGAGTCGGCAGCATCAGCGGGAGAGAATCTTCTCTGACCCCAGCCGTACCCGGACCTCGTCAGAAGCTTCGGTGTCCAGGGAATCTGGCTCTGAACACCGTCGGAGCTCCTCTGAGAGGGGGTCTCCCACCCGAGAACATCATCGGAGGAAGAAACCCGCGAGGACGGCGTCGGTGGACGCTCCTGGCTCCGCGAGGGCCAGGTCGCATAGCCCCGATAGCTGTCCCGGGTCTTTGGAGCTGGAGCGGCCGTCCAAACAGCCTCGTCTGGAGATGGACTCGTCTGCTCACGTAAGTCCTGTTGTCCTTGTGGACTCGCCTCCGAGGGGTCCGGCGTCGGGCCCGAGTCGGGGGCTGCTGGGTCTCCTGAGTTCGGACTCAGGTTGACGGCCTTGGAGAGCAGCCTGGCTGCCTTCATGGACCAGCAGCGGGCATTGATCGCTGGCCTCGCTGGCGCTTCTGCCCTGACCGCCGTGACGTCGACGTCTAAGTCGACCCCGGAGACTGAGCCGATCCTCGAGTCCATGCGGGCTCGAGTCGATCCTCGGTCGAGGTCCCCTTCGGCCTCCCGTTCGGGGCCGAGGTCGTCGACGCCGACTCCCTCGGCGTCGGGGCGGACAGCGTCTGTGCCCGCCCAGCCGGAGCCGCTCGACTCCTCCTCCGAGGAGTCCGCCTGGGAATCCGAGGTGGAAGAGTCACCTGATTCTTTTCGGACTCGGTGTATCCCTTCGGACTCCCCCGAGTCCGAACCTCGGAGACAGTCCCCTCCGGAGGATGCCCGGTTCTCGGACTTCGTGAGGGATATGGCCAAGGCCTTGGCCTTCCCTGCGGATCCCGAGGAGGAGCCTCGAGCCAAAGAACTCGATGCCCTCCAGTATGACTCTCCTGCAAAGGAGCATTTTACTGTACCGGTTCCTCCGATGCTGGAACGACTTCTCTTCCGCATGTGGGAGAGCCCGGCGTCGTCGCCGGTATTAAGCAAACGGGTCGATGCCATATATCGAGTCCGCAAGAGCCCTGGCTTCCAAAAAGCACAGCTGCCGCACCATTCCATGGTGGTGGAATCGGCCATGCATAGGCTCAAGAGCCAGAAGATGCACTCCTTGGTGCCTCCTGGCAGGGAAGCCCGCAGCCTGGATGGCCTCGGTAAGAAGTGTTTCCAGGGCTCTATGCTTGCTTGTCGAGTCCAGACTTACCAGCTCTACATGGGCATGTATCTCAGGGACCTGGCTAAAGAAATAGCCGGATTCTCTGCTGGTCTCTCCGAGGAACCTTTGCGGAGGTTCCAGGCCTTGTCCACTGGTATTCGAGAGTGCTCAAAGTTTATCTCTCGAGCAGCCTATGATGGCTTTGAGGCATCGGCTCGAGTAGCCGCAGCCGGCATCGGTGCCCGCCGACAGGCTTGGCTTCAGTCATCCGACCTCGAGCCCTGGGTGCAGGACAAGTTGGTCGATGTCCCCTGCAGAGGTGACAACCTCTTTGGCAAACCTATGGATGAGAAGGCTGCACAACTCGAGACAGAGACTCTCACCAGGACTCGGCTCTCCAGAAAAACCTCTGCCCCTTCCCAGAAGAAGAAGGGCTCGGGGAAAAAGCCCTTTTACCCGAGGAAGGCGGCTGCCTATAAACACTACCCTCATTATCAGGCCTCTGCAGCTTCCCAACAGGCCAAGGGACAGGGTAACGGGTCCCGTAGGCGGCAAGCCCCCATGCCTGCGCCACCGGCCCCTGCTCCGCAGGGTGGGGGTTTTTGACTCTTTCAGCATAGCCTCTCCCCCTCCGCTGGTTTCTCTCAGCACGGGAGGCCGGCTAGTCCACTTTGCCCACAGGTGGTCCAACATCACGTCCGATACCTGGGTGCTCCACATAGTCCGAGAGGGCTATCTTCTACACTTCCACCAGGTACCTCCCCCCTACTTTCCAGGGGAGCCTCTGTGACCCCCTCTTCACCGGGACTTACTCCTTCAAGAGTTGGCAAGTCTTCTTCAGGAACAGGCGGTGGAACCGGTGCCCCACCACCTGAGAGGTCAAGGCTTTTATTCCAGGGACTTCCTGATACCAAAGCGTACTGGAGGCCTCAGACCCATCCTGGACTTGCGGAACCTCAACAAGTTCCTGGAAAGGGAAAAGTTCAAGATGCTTACCCTTGGAATCCTGCTGCCCTACCTCCGGCAGGGAGATTGGCTATGCTCCTTGGATCTAAAGGATGCCTACACTCACATCCTCATCCACCCAAGCCACCGACAATACCTAAGGTTTGTGGTGGCCGGCAATCATTACTAGTACAGAGTACTGCCCTTTGGTCTATCCTCCGCACCACGAGTCTTCACAAAATGTCTCGCAGTGGTAGCGGCTTATCTCCGGCTTCAAGGCCTCTTTGTCTTCCCTTACCTGGACGACTGGCTCATCAGAGCACCGTCCTCCACGGAGGCCACTCACGCCACGCAACGTACTGTGACTCTGCTCCAGTACTTGGGCTTTGTCATAAACTTCGAAAAGTCCACTTTGCTCCCCTCTCAGGATCTCGAGTTCATCGGCGCCAGATTAAACACGCTTCAGGCGCGAGCCTTTCTGCCGCTCGACTGGGCACAACGGCTCATGGCTCTCGCCAGCCGCTTTCGCAGCCATTCCCGGGTCTCGGCCAGGCACTTTCTGAGACTGCTCGGCCATATGGCTTCCACGGTCCATGTGACCCCCAATGCCCGCCTGAATATGCGGCCTGCTCAATGGTGCCTTCGCTCACAATGGCGTCAGGCCTCGGGGAGACTAGCGGACTCAGTACGAATCTCCAGCCCGCTTGTCTCTTCTCTACGGTGGTGGCTTCATCTGCCCAACCTGGTGCTCGGAATGCCTTTTCAGTCTCCTCCGCCTGTTCAGGTACTGACGACCGATGCTTCTCTCCTGGGTTGGGGAGCACATTGCCAAGGGACATGTACTCAGGGTCTCTGGACCCCGTGGGAATCTGCCCAGCAGATCAACTTCCTGGAGCTCAGAGCGATCCGCCTGGCTCTATGGGCCTTCTCCCACCTTACCACTCACCAGTCCGTCCTCGTCCAGACGGACAATCAAGTGGCCATGTTCTACGTGAACAAACAGGGGGGCACGGGCTCCTTCCTTCTCTGTCGGGAAGCACAAAAGCTCTGCGCTTGGGCCGTCAGCCGAGGAATCCTCCTCAAAGCTGTCTATCTCCCAGGTCAAGAAAATTACCTGGCAGACAAACTGAGCAGAATCCTCCAACCACACGAGTGGAGATTGGACCCGTTGGTGGTTCAAAGGATTTTTCTCCGGTGGGGCCTCCCCACGCTGGATCTCTTTGCCAGTCCTCTGAACAGGCAACTTCCTCGGTTCTGCTCTCGGGAGCTGCATCCCCTCCGAGTAGCGGCGGATGCGTTTCTGCTCTCATGGTCCACGGGCCTTCTGTATGCCTTTCTTCCCATGCCGCTGGTGTCTCGAACACTTTTCAAGGTTCTCCAAGACAAGGCTTCGGTGATCCTGATAGCTCCCCGGTGGCCCAGGCAACCGTGGTTCCCGCTACTGATGCAACTGGCGGTAGATACTCCGTTGCCTCTGGGGTTTCAACCCGATCTCCTGACCCAGGATCAGGGGTCTCTCCTACACCCCAACCTCCGATCTCCATCTGATGGCCTGGCTGCTGAAAGGGTAGTCCTTGCTCCCCTCCTGCTGCCTCCAGAGGTGGAAGAGGTCGTGCTAGCTTCCAGGCGACCCTCTACCCGGAAATCCTACGCCCTTAAATGGCATCGCTTCTCCACCTGGTGTACTCAACGGTCTCAAGATCCCTTCTCCTGCTCGGTGTCGGTGGTCTTGCAGTACTTGCTTTCCCTCTCCAATCTTGGACTAAAGTCATGTGCCGGTGGAAGGCAGGCCTCTTTCCGGCCACCCTCTCGTGGCACGGTTCTCCCGAGGTCTCCTTCTCCTTAAACCACCTTTGCGCCCCCCAGCCCCTGACTGGGACCTGAACGTGGTTTTACAGCGGATCACCTGTCCGCCTTTTGAACCCATGGCTACCTGTCCTCTCCGTTTTCTTTCTTGGAAAACCTTATTCCTGGTAGCCCTCACTTCCGCTAGACGCGTTAGTGAACTGCAGGCCCTAGTGTCTGATCCCCCTTACACTAGGTTCTACAAGAATAGGGTAGTCCTGCGGACTCACCCTAAGTTTCTTCCAAAAGTGGTCTCCCCTTTTCACATCAATCAGGAGGTGGTGCTTCCGACCTTCTTTCCCAGGCCACACTCCAGCCGAGCTGAAAGGGTCTTGCATACCCTGGACTGTCGGAGGGCGTTAACCTTCTACCTTGATCGTACGCGGGAGCACCGTAAGACTGTTCAGCTCTTCCTGTCTTACGACCCTAATAAATTGGGGCTCCCTGTCTCCAAGCGTACTCTGTCCATCTGGGTAGCTGACTGTATCGCTTGGACTTATGGGGCGGCAGGCCTCTCGTTGGAAAGTCGAGTCACGGCTCATCGGGTTAGGGCGAAGGCTGCGTCAGTGGCTTACCTCCGCTCTGTTCCATTGGCAGACATCTGCCGGGCCGCCACTTGGTCTTCGAGCCAGACTTTTGCAACCCATTACTGCCTCGAGAGGGAGTCCCGCAGGGACAGTGCTTTCGGACAGGCAGTCCTCCGTAATCTCTTCGAGGTTTAAGCAACTCCTACCCTCCATCCCGGATGTTGGGCTACCGGTTGGAGATTAGTCAGAGAAGATTCCTTCCTTCGGTGCTACTGAGCTTGAGGGAGCTCATTTTTTGTGCTTAGGGTCTCCGGTAGCCTTAAGCTGGGGAGTCCCATATGTGAGGACTGACTTCCTGCTTGGTCCTGGAGAAAGCGTAGTTACTCACCTGTAACAGGTGTTCTCCAGGAGCAGCAGGAATCAGTCCTCACAACCCTCCCTCCTCCCCTTGGAGTTGCAGTCATATGCTTTAGTTTTTGCAAATTTTTTGCTGTCTTTTCGCTATGTCATCAGACTGGCCAAGATGGTACCTTTGGGCGGGAGGGGGACCGCGCATGCGCGCTGCAATTCCCAAAGGCTTTCTTTGAAAGCTGGGGAAAATTGCTCCGCGAGGGCTCCGTCGGCGCCGACGTCACCCATATGTGAGGACTGATTCCTGCTGCTCCTGGAGAACACCTGTTACAGGTGAGTAACTACGCTTTATTTCTGTGCCTTACTGAGCCTTTACGTTAAAGGGGAAATATAAGCCTTAATACCCTCTATTTGGCTTATACAATTTGTTCATACAAGGAGCTGGACTACAAAGACCAACCTGCACTTGGCCTTAAAGAGCCATTTCCTCCTTGAAACAATAAAAATGCTCAGCCTACCCTTACAGCCACTGGCTACCAGGGAGTGCTGACGACAGTAGTCAACCAAGAAAAGAGCCGACTCCGGCCAGTATGGCGGTTGGTGTATCTCAGAGCCTTGTTAGATACGGAGGTCGGTCGAGTTTTTCTGCCCGAGGACAGAGTAGAGAAGCTCATGGGGCAGGTTCAGAGATTTTTAGGCTTGAAAGCGCCAACGGCATGGCGATACGTGCAACTGCTGGGCTCTATGGTGGCGGCTCTGGACCTGGTGCCGTGGGCCAGGGCTCATATGCGGCCGCTTCAGCGGGCCTTGTTGTCCTGGTGGTCGTCCCAACATCAGCCTTTGTCTCAGAAGTTGGTTTGTCTGGCCGACGTGGGGGACAGTTTGGAATGGTGCCTGGATGTGGACCATCTGCAAGCAGGTATGCCTCTAGTACAGGGGTCTCAAACACGCGGCCCGCGGGCCGCATGCGGCCCGCGAGAGACCTTTGTGCGGCCCGCGATGCATAGGGGGAAAAAAAAAACACCCCGGCTTCTGCTGCTGCTGCCGCCGCTGCCGTGGCCGGCAATAGCAGCAATATCGCAAGTCCCGCGGGCTCCGCTCCCCCCCCCTTCCTTCCTGCTTGCCTGCCAGTTCTCCGCTTCGGCTTCGCCTTTCAAGAGCCGCGAAGGGAGAGCTTCTCCCTCGCGACTCTGAAAGCCAAAGCCGAAGCGGAGAACTGGCAGGCAAGCAGGAAGGAAGGAAGGGGGGGGGGAACGGAGCCCGCGGGACTTGCGATATTGCTGCTATTGCCGGCCACGGCAGCGGCGGCAGCAGCAGCAGAAGCTGGGGTTATTTTTAAAGTTTAATTTTCCCGGGGGGGGGAGGGAGGGAGGGAGCAGTACTTGATGGGGGGGGGAGCAGGACTTGATGTGGGGGGGGGCAGGACTTGATGTGGGGGGGGGAGCAGGACTTTATGTGTGGCTGGGGGGGTAGTACTGAAAATGGGGTGATGGGGGTTAGGACTGGTAATGGACAAATGGGGGTTAGGACTGGAGGTGGTCTGATTGGGGGGCTAAGACTGAAATGGGGTTATGGGGGGGCTAAGAATGAAGATAGGGCGATGGAAGGGTTAGGCCTGGAAGTGGGCTGTTGGGGGGCTTAGGACCGATAATGGGCTAGGGGGGGGGGGCTAGAACTGGTAATGGACTGGGGGGGGGGTGCTATGACTGGAAATGGGCCGAGTAGAAGGGGGAGCTTGAACTGCAAATAGCTGATGGGGACAGGGTCTTGGAATGGTAATGGGCTGAGTGGAAGGGGGCTTGGAATGGAAATGGGCTGATGGGGAGGGGGGCTTGGAAAGGAAATGGGCTGTGAGGGGAGGGAGCTAGGACTGGAAATGGGCTGATGATGCGGGGACTAGAAGGGAGCGGATGCTGGGTGGGGCAGGAGCTAGAAGGGAGTTGATGTTGGGGGACGATTAGAATGGGATGGGGCTGGGAGAGTGAAATGGAGAGGGGAAATATATTTTGTGTGGGAGGGAAGAAAAATCTACAATTGGCCGGGTATTGGGAGAGTAAGTGGGGATTGAGGATGGAGGGGTAAAATTTGAGTGGATGAAATAGGAATGAGGAAAGAGCAAAAGGAGAATGATTAGTATGTTAAAGCAGATGTAGAGAGAATGGAAAAAAACTAGGAAAGAAGAAAGGACAAATGGACAGCAGACGATGGAGAGTTAGCAGAAGACACAAAGAAACCAGAAGAAAGTGAATGGAACAATTGCAACTGAAAAAAAAATGCACAAAAGGTAGAAAAATATCTCTTTATTTTGAATTTATTAACTGAAATATGTCAGCTCTTGGAAATGTGCATCTTTAACGTCTGCACTTTATTTAATACAAGAGGAAATCAATGTATAGTTTTATTTCTACAGTGTTGTACATTCTAAGTTTGGCTTTTGGGGTTCCCAGTTTAATTGTCTTCCTGTTTCTAAATTGTGATTCCTTGTTTGGTGATGGTGTATGTTCTGCATGTGTAACTGAGCTGAGGTATTCTGTTTATGTAATTCCTATTTGACATTGCCACTTGTTCTCTTTCCCGAGTAGGTCATGTATTGTTATTCTCTGAAATGTGTTGATTTAATATTTGCAGTGTTGCCTTTTGATAGTTAGGGTATGGTGCTTTGTGAGTCCTGGTAGTGCTGTTAGGACACGGCAGGTTTGCTATGGGTTCTAAATGAGCAGTGTTTCTAGTAGTTCCTAATGTGCCTGGCGGTTGGCACTGGTTTATAGTAATGTAGAAATCTTTTAGTCTTTCTTTATCCATACACTCATTAAGAGGCATGTTTACTAAAAGTTAGTGTATGGTAACATTATGCAAATATTTATGCAAATGATGCCCTTATGCAAATGAGGCCTGCGTCTTGTGCGGCCCCCGGGTTACTCTACAAGTCCTCATTTGGCCCTCAAAGCAATTTGAGTTTGAGACCCCTGCTCTAGTACAACCTGAGTGGGTGTTAGTGACCACGGATGCCAGTCTTTCAGGCTAGGGGCGCACTTTCTTTCCCAGGTGGCACAGGGATGCTGCTCAGAGGAGGAAGTTGAGTGGTCGATCAATTGTCTAGAGCTACGGGCGGTGAGGCTGGTGTTCCTACAGTTCAAGGAGCTATTAGTCGGCAGAGCTGTTCGAGTGTTTTCCGACAATGCGGTAGCAGTGGCGTACATCAACTGGCAAGGGGGCACAGGCAATGCAACCATGCTGGAGGAGAGTCTACTATTGTTTCAGTGGGCTGAAGATCATCTAAAGGCCTTGTCAGCGGTGCACGTGGCTGGCAAGGACAATGTGCAGGCCGATTATGTCAGTCGATATGCCTTGGATCCGGGAGAATGGGAGTTGACTGCGGCAGTATTTCACGACATCACGGTACGCTGGGGACAGCCAGTCATGGACCTGATGGCCACTCTCGCCAATACCAAGGCCGCACGGTTCTTCAGCAGGCGCAGGGAGCACATGTCGGAAGGTCTCGATGTTCTCGTCCAGCCTTGGCTGATAGACGGCCTGATATGTGTTTCCCCCATGGCCAGTGATCGGTCGGCTTCTTCAGAGAATAGAAGGTCACGGGGGACAGGTAATTCTCATAGCGCCGGATTGGCCACGATTACCGTGGTATGCAGATCTGAGGAGTTTGCTGGTAGATCATCCATGGAGGCTGCCCAGTTGGGTCAACTTGCTGTACCAAGGGCCAGTCCTGATGCTGCAGGTGGATCGATTTTTGCTTACGGCTTGGCTCTTGAGAGGCAGCGATTGCGCCACTGGGGGTATTCATAGGCGGTGTTAACGACTATGTTGCGGTCCAAGAAGCATTCCACATCTTTGTCATATATCAGTGTTTGGCGCATTTTTGAGGAATGTTGTAAGCAGAGGAATATTAGGCCCTTTATCGCTACATTGCCGGACATTTTGCTTTTCTTGCAAGGGGGGCTGGACAAGGGTCTTGCCTTGAGCTCTTTGAAGATACAGCTAGCAGCGCTGGTGTGTTATAGGGGCCGGGTGCAGGGGAGCTCTCTGGCTTCGCATCCGGATGTGGTTTGTTCCTGATCGTGTCCCCAGTCTAGTCCCGGAACCTCTGGGTTGCCTATCTCATTCAGCAGCTTGGAGACTGAGAAACTCCCACTTTTGTGACCTCACTGGTATAACTCCCCGGTGACCACCTCCTGCCATCAGTTACCTCAGTCTCCAAGCAGCTGGATGGATAGGAGCTCTGGGGTCTGGGCTCACCTGAGAAACAATTGAGGAATCTAGGACAGTGTAGTTTGGTTTTGGGGTCTGACCTTACAGAAAATTGCCCGAGTGCTTTGCCTTTGCGAGCTGTGCCTTTAAATTCGGCTTCAGTTCAGTTCCTTATTGTAATTCTGTCTCTGCTCTCCTGTTTCCCCCCCCTTCCTACCTCCCTTTCCCTTCTGGGCTCATGCTTGCTGCCGGAAAGGAGAGGGCCTTATCTCCTCAGTTACCGCAGCCCGAGATGCAGCGGTGCCTGCAGGCACGAACGAGGCAGTGGACTTAGGGGGAGTCTCCAGGCAGAGTTTCACCGACGCCGCGCAGAGGGCCCTGCCTGCTAGTGCGTCTGGTGATTCTTCCCGCTGCACTGCGCTGTCGGCTTGAAAAGCACAGCTCAGAGTCAGTTCGGATCCCGGGGTGTTTGCTATCCCCGTAGCTGTCTGCCAACGAAGTTGGTCCAGAGGAGCGGTTGGCTCTCCCTACAGGCGCCCGAGGTAAGCGTTGCTCTGATAATTGCAGTGTAAGCTTTCACTCTGCGTTTTTGGCGCAGTTTTGGAAGCGCGGCCCTACCGCATGGCTGCGGCGTGCCGAGTTTCCTCTGCCTAGCGGTTATCTGTGGCGGTTTTTTGTTGTGGGGTACAGCTCAGTGAGTGGCGGCAATTGTCAAAAAAAAACAAAAAGCAAAAACAACAAAAAACAAGAACACGATATAAGAGGTAGTCGGGGCTCCCATGCAGTCCGGGAGTTTTTTCCCGCTCAGCTGGCACATTGTCCTCAGTCTGCGTGAGTGTTTCCTTCAGCCGCACAATGCCTGCCAAGCAATTGTGTGTGGTATGTGGAGCTCATAAGAGCTCTACATCCGGACCCTGCAAAGCTTGTATAGGGGGGCCTGAAGAGCTCATGCAGATCCAGGAGCAGTTAGAGGCTGTCCCGGGGCCAGCGTCGGAGGGCTTGCTCTCTCCAGGGTCTACTTTAACGCCGAGTGAGCCGTTAGCGGGCCCTTCTTGCAGTACAAGCGCACCTCCGTCTCAGGCGCCATTGCCAGCGGACCTTTCTGCCATTTTTTCGCCACAGTTTGTAGCTTTATTGCAGCGGAGAGTCTTGGGGAATTCTGGGCAGCACCAGCTTACTAAGGATGTCAGCGACGCCCGGAAACGCTTGGCGTCCCCGAGGGGTGCAGATTTGCCAGGCGAAGGCAAGAGAGCCTGCAGAGAGGGTGAGCTAGGTGAACAGTCCGGAGCTTTGGTGGATCCTCTGTCGGATGAGGAGGAGCACAGTATGGCATTGGATGAGGAGCTGGAAGAAGGCGAAATTTCGGAGAGGGAAGATCAGTCCAGGGTTGTACGGGTCTTCTGGAGAGATGAGCTTCCAGCCCTCATCGGGGAAACGCTTAAGGCCCTCAATATGCCCATCCCGGGGACCGCAGAGGATGAGACACTTGAGGATCCCTTGTTGCAGGTATTCAGAAAGACCCAACGGGCTTTTCCGGTCCACAGAGTTTTCCAGGAAATGATTCAGGAGGAATGGAATTTCCCCGAGGCACCCCTGAAAGGTGCCAGGGTCATGGGCCGTTTGTATCCCTTGTTGGATCAGGATAAGGAGGTTTTTAAGTCTCCCAAAGTGGACGCAGCTGTCTCAGCCGTCACCAAGAAGACTACTATTCCGGTAGAAGGTAGCGCAGCGCTCAAGGATGGTCAGGATAGAAAGCTTGATGTTTTATTGCGACAGGTGTTCGATGTCAATGCGATTTCGCTGCAGGCGGCTATTTGTGGAGCTTGGGTAGCTAGGGCCTGTCTCTGGTTGTCGCAGCAGGTGCAGGAGGGGTAGCCGAGCCCACTAGCGGGAGAGGCGGCCCGTTTGGAGTCAGGAGCGGCCTACCTGGCGGACATTCACTATGATCTTATGAGAGATTTGTCTAAGAGTATGGTGTCGGCGGTCGCAGCAAGAAGGTATTTGTGGCTCCGTAATTGGGTGGCGGATAGCTCCTCGAAATCCAGGTTGAGTAAGCTTCCCTTTAAGGGATGCCTTCTTTTCGGAGAAGATTTAGAGAAGCTGGTTAAGGACCTCGGTGAATCCAAAGGTGGGAGATTACCGGAGGATAAGCCTAAGGGGGCCCGGAGTGGTCCGGGAGGTCGAGGTTAGCTTCGAGAGTTTCGCCGTTTTCGCTCCCAACGGTTCTCTTCGGGCCAGAGGGGACGTTTTCCCAACCGAAACCAGGGGTTTTGTGGCTTTCAGGGAGCAGGAAGGGGTTTTGAGCCCTCTTCCTTCTCTTCGAATAATTTCAAAAAGATGCAATGAGATGAGGGGGACCCAGGCTCCTCTAGTTCCGGTAGGGGGGCGTCTGCAGGAGTTTTACCCTGCCTGGGTCCAAATAACATCGGATCAGTGGGTGCTGGAGCTTATTCGGGAAGGCTATGCCCTGGAGTTCTTGCGTCCAGTGCGAGACGCCTTTGTGCAGTCTCCCGGCAGGTCAGTCGCAAAGCGCAGGGCCTTACGGGAGACGGTCCAAAGGTTGCTGGATCTCAGAGCCATCGTTCCGGTACCCTTAGACCAGTCCGGTTGCGGTCGCTACTCCATCTACTTCGTAGTCCCAAAAAAAGATGGCGGGGTGCGCCCGATCTTAGACCTCAAGGGGGTGAACCGTTGTCTGCAGGTGTCACACTTTCACATGGCGACCCTGCATTTTTTCATAGTGGCGGTGCAACAAGGAGAGTATCTCACGTCGCTATACCTATCGGAGGCGTATCTTCATATCCCCATCAGACCGGACCATTGCAAATTTCTCAGGTTCGCAGTTCCGTTCGGTCATTATCAGTTTCAGGCGTTGCCTTTCGGTCTCGCCACGGCTCCGAGGGTTTTCACTAAGGTCATGGTAGTGGTAGTGGCTACGCTGCGCAAGGAGGGCATCCTGGTTCATCCTTATCTGAACGATTGGCTCATCTGAGCAAAATCTCAGGCCGAGAGCGAGAGGGTTACGGCCAGAGTGGTAACGTTTTTAGAGAGTCTGGGCTGGATAGTCAATGTTGCGAAGAGTCACCTGCAACCGTCTCAGAGCCTGGAATATCTGGGAGCGCGTTTCGACACCCAGGTCGGGAAAGTCTTTCTCTCGGCGCAGCGGGCTCGGGCTCTACGCAATCTAGTACGCCGGTTTCTGCAGCTCAAGGCTCCCTCGGCATGGCATTACCTACAAATGTTGGGCACCATGGCGGCGGCGATAGAGACGGTGCCGTGATCCCGGGCTCACATGCGGCCGCTGCAGAGATCATTGCTACGAAGGTGGTTGCATCAGTTGGACCCGCTGTCGCGGAGATTGGTCTGCCCGGAAGACGTCCGTCACGCTCTTCACTGGTGGTTGCTGCCCGAGTCCCTGGAGCGGGGGAAGTCCTTGGAGGCTCCGGACTGGGTGGCAGTGATGACGGACACCAGTCTGGTGGGCTGGAGAGCTCATTGCGAGGGCAGGTTTGTCCAAGGCTGTTGGAACCTGCAGGAGAGTCAGTGGGCGATCAACAGGCTGGAATTGAGAGCGGTCGCCCTGGTCTTGCGGGGGTTTCACTCCCAGCTCGCAGGAAAGGCAGTAAGAGTGTTGTCCGACAACGCGACGGCAGTGGCCTATGTCAACAAACAAGGGGGCACCAGCAGCTCAATGCTGGAGGTCGAAGCCGCAGCCCTATGTGCCTGGGCGGAAGCGAATCTCTTGGACTTGTCGGCAGCCCATGTGGCAGGGGTGGACAATGTGGAGGCCGATTATCTTAGCAGGGTGCGGGTGGACCCGGGGGAGTGGGTCCTGCACCCCGAAGTCTTTGACATGATTGTTCGCCGATGGGGGGTTCCAGTGTTGGACCTCATGACAACCTTTCAGTCAGCGAAGGTCCCTCGCTTCTTCAGCAGGCGCAGGGAGCGCATGTCGGAAGGGTTGGATGCCCTCCTGCAGGCCTGGCCAGAGGGGCAGCTGCTGTATGTCTTTCTGCCGTGGGTCCTGGTAGGCAGGGTTCTGCAAAGGATAGCAAGGTTCAGCGGATACGTCATCCTGATAGCGCCGGATTGGCCACGGCGTCCATGGTACAGAGATCTGGTGAGGCTTCTGATGGCGAAGCCCTGGCGTCTTCCTTGCAGAGTGGATCTTCTGTCCCAAGGGCCGCTGCTCATGCCGCACGTGGATCGGTTCTCGCTTACGGCCTGGCTCTTGAAAGGGCTAGGTTGAGGTTCCGGGGATACTCGCCAGCGGTCATTTCTACCTTATTGAAGTCTAGGAAACACTCTACTTCCCTGGCGTATGTGCGGGTTTGGAGAATTTTTGAGGCGTGGTGTACAGATAAACATTGTGAAGCTTTGAAGGCGTCGGTTCCCCAGATCCTTGAGTTCTTACAAGATGGTTTTGACAAGGGGCTGGCGGCGGCCTCGTTGCGGGTTCAGGTGGCGGCACTAGCCTGTTACAGGGGCAGTCTGGCTGGTCAGTCGCTGGGGGCCCAGCGGGATGTGAAGCGGTTTTTGCGAGCGGTGGCTCTTGTTCGTCCTCCCTCCAGGCCGGTCTTTCCCAAGTGGCATCTTCCTTTCGTGTTGAACGCTTTAGAGCGCGAGCCCTTTGAGCCCTTATCACAGGCGTCACTTAAGGACCTTTGAAGACGGTTTTCCTGATGGCGATCTGTTCGGTGCGCCGGGTGTCGGCGCTTCAGGCGCTTTCCTGCAGGGAACCCTACCTTTCCTTCTTTGCGACCAAGGTGGTCTTGAGACCGGTCCCGGTGTTTCTCCCGAAGGTGGTCTCTGCATTCCACATGAACCAAGAGATTGTTTTGCCGGTCTTTGCCGCGGATGTTCCGGGTCCTTCCTCGCGGAAGCTACATCTCCTTGATGTTCGACGTGCTTTGAAAAAGTATCTGCTCGGTACGGCGGCCTTTCGGAGGTCCGACCGCTTGTTTGTGGTGTTCGCGGGGCCGAAAAAGGGGGAGGCGGCGTCTAAGTCCTCCATTGCTCGGTGGATCAAGGAGACCATCGCGACGGCTTATGTGTTGAAGGGAAAGATCGTGCCGGAAGATCTGCGAGCTCATTCCACTAGGGCTCAAGCTACGTCTTGGGCGGAGCATCGTTTGGTGTCTCCGGTAGAGATTTATAAAGCAGCGACGTGGTCTTCCTTGAGTTCCTTTATACGCCACTACCGTCTCAATGTGCAGATGCGGAGGAGGCCTCGTTTGGGAGAGCAGTTCTTCAGGCTGGTTTGCCGGGTCCCTCCCATGCTTGAGTTCCTGTACTGCTCTGGTACTTACCCAGAGGTTCCGGGACTAGACTGGGGACACGATCAGGAAGGTTAAATTAGACTTACCTGCTAATTGTTGTTCCTGGAGTGGAACCAGTCTAGTCCGGTGTCCCTCCCAGTGTGCGTAGGCAAACCGAAGTCTGACATATGTCTGTGGATTACAGGTAAGAGAAGTTTTTCGTTTTTCCTACAATCAAGTTTTCAGCAAAAAAAAAAAAAAAAAGAAATCAAAATGTGTCAGGAAATGGGGGGAAAGTTTCTTCCTTAGCTTTATTAAGAAGACGCAGAGTCTTTCTCAGGAGGCGGGAGGGTTTGTTCTCTTTCCTTCCTGTTTTCACCTCTTGCCGATAGGGATTTGAACTGTTAAGAGGTTGCTCGTACCAGGGGGCAGGAGAGGTTGCTTTTCTTCCCTCCGTAGTGGTTTTTTCTAGTTAGTTAATGTATGCATTTAAATACTTGTTTCTCTGGTGAGTCTGCTTTGTCAATGGGTTACTGATGGCAGGAGGCGGTCACCGGGGAGTTATACCAGTGAGGTCACAAAAATGGGAGTTTCTCAGTCTCCAAGCTGCTGAATGAGATAGGCAACCCAGAGGTTCCGGGACTAGACTGGTTCCACTCCAGGAACAACAATTAGCAGGTAAGTCTAATTTCACCTTTTTTAGGTCATTTAAGAACCTAAGATCGCCAGTCAGGGAGGTAGTCCCTCCTTGGGACTTGAATTTGGTTTTGGAGGCTCTAGCGGAGTCTCCCTTTGAGCCTACGGTGTTGGTAAGTTTGAGGGAACTGTCCTGAAAACGACTTTCCTAGTGGCGTTGTGTTCAGCAAGGAGGATTTCGGACCTGCAAGCGCTTTCGTGCAGAGAACCGTTTATACAATTTTCGGCTGAAAAAGTGGTGCTCCATCCAGTGCCTTCCTTTCTACCAAAGGTGGTTTCCCGGTTTCATTTGAATCAATCTATTTCGCTTCCGACTTTTCAGAGTCTTGGGAAAGCTGGAACAGATCGTTCCCTTCGGAGATTGGATCTCGGAAGAGTGCTCCGCAAATACCTTGCAAGGACGGTGTCGTTTCGTAAGACGGATCGCTTGTTTGTGATCTTTGGGGGGTCGCATAAGGGACAAGTGGCGTCTAAGGCCTCGATTGCCCGATGGGTGAAACGGGCTATGGGGCAGCATATTTAGCGAGAGGTAAGGTACCTCCTCGAGGGCTCAGAGCTCATTCGACTCGTAGCCAAGCGACCTCTTGGGCGGAGCACGCACTGGTGCTGCCGGTGGATATTTGTTGAGCGGTGACATGGTCTTCCCTACATACCTTTGCAAGGCACTATTGATTGGATGTTCAGGCTAGGGGAGACGCAAGGGTTGGGGCCTCAGCTATCTTAGTGGGGTTGGTGGGTCCCTCCCAAATTTAGGTACTGCTCTGGTACATCCCTACATTTCCTGGACTGGCCTGGAGAGACGAAGAGGAAGGAGAAATTAGACCTTACCTGCTAATTGTCTTTCCTTGAGTTCTCTCCAGGCCAGTCCAGGGCCCACCCTGTTGGTTTGTGAAGGTTCTTGTTGCTAGGATTATGTTTCTTCTGAGTGTTTCGGTTAGGCATTCATATGCATGCTGGTTCTAGAGGACTCATGGAGGAGCGACCTGGCACTCAGTTTTTTCCTCGGGGGGGGGTCTTTGCCTTCGGAGCGCTCTTCTCTGGACAGGGGGAAGAGTAGGAGGCGTTCTCTGGAAGAATTAAGAGGACTACTTTGATTGGTCCATATTAGGAGTTTATGGTTCCAGTTAATTTTTCAAGTTTGTTTTGGAAGGGTTTTGTTTTCACGGTTTAGTCAGGGCAGAGTTGAAGTTAGTATCGTGCTGCTTTGTCAAAAGAAGACTGAGTCTCTGGCACTAGGGGGAGATAGAGTGTCAGCAAGACTAAAGCTTTTCAGTCCTCAGCTGCTGGAGGGGGCTGACAACCCTACATTTCCTGGACTGGCCTGGAGAGAACTCAAGGAAAGGCAATTAGCAGGTAAGGTCTAATTTCTCCTTTTCCAATTAATTAAGCATTGCCTAACCCCAGTAGTCCACTACTAGAACAAATACCAGTAGAAAATAAAAATAAAGATCAGTCAATAGTTTGTAGCTAAATTTTACAGAAACATGTACTAATCCACAAACATTTTTATAAATTAGCACGTGAAGCCCTTTGTTTCTAATGTCCTCTTTCCTCCTTCCTTTCTGCCTAAGTGCAAATGATGTCTTAAAGGTTAGGCATGATTTGAATTCAAAATTGTGTTTGGTAGCTTAGTTAAAACATGGCTTTAATAGATATGCCTGTGAACATTTTAGTTATCTACTTATTTAAAATTACTAGTAGAATGAGGAAAGTCAAATTAGGTAAGCTAAAGTTATTTTATTTTTCTTAGGGTGTGACATTTAGGGTTGAGAATAATGATCTGGTGATAGCTCGAATTCTTCATGGAGGGATGATTGATCGGCAAGGTCTTCTTCATGTGGGAGACATCATTAAAGAGGTCAATGGACATGAAGTTGGGAACCATCCAAAGGAACTGCAAGACTTACTAAAAAGCTTTAATGGTAGTATCATTCTGAAAATTCTTCCTAGCTATAGAGGGACAGTTGCTCCTCAACAGGTGAGTAATATAAAATTTTCAGTGATGTTCCAGTACATTTTGCTGTTAATATAAGAAAGACACCTCCCTAAAGAGAGGTTTACTGTTTTTATAAGATTTCTGCAAGAACAAGCAGAATATGCAGTCCTTACAAGTAGGTGAACTCATCTGATGGACTCTGGGTTGGAGAAATATAAACAAGGATTTTTAGAGCAGTGCATCACGCGAGATTTCCCATGTCAGTATCATGCTGGGCCAATTTAGTTTTTTTATTTCAGTGGAGCCCACCAGCAGCTGTCAGCTATCTATGTTTTGGAAACCTGACAGGTACTTGTGACCTGGATTGACCACTGTTGAAAAAACAGGATACTGAGCTTTATGGACCTTTGGTTTGACCCAGTATGGCATATCTTACGTTCTGAGAGAATATCAGAGTAGCAATTTTTCATGATTGTTCACCATGTTTTCATTCTTTGTCTCCCCCCCCCCTTAAAAATTTCTTAGTTAGGTATTTCCTTAGGTGGTGGTGATTTTTTTTTCATGGTTAAGAAGTGTGTCAGGCAGATATCAGACGTCTTTAAATTTAAGTCATTTTTGTTTTTGCTCAGCTATTTTTCTTGTGCTGTCCCAGAAGCAGAAGAGCCGCAATGTCATCAGGAGTAGGCAGTATGTCCGTATAATATCAGAACCTGGGCATTTGATCTTCCCCAGCCTTAATCACACAGATTCAAGGAACTGTTATATTCCATTTTCAGGCTCTTAGTTCTCACAGATTGGGTGTTGAAAAAGTAATCTTCAGTTTATTGAGTCTGCCTGATGTGTTGCAGTTCTTTGTGGTTTCTAGGAAAGACTCCACTTAAAGGTCTTGTGGATTTAAATGGAAGAGGTTTGCTGTCTTGTGTAACAGAAAGACCCTAGACCCTTTTCTTGTCCCACACAAAAACTGCTTGAATATTTTCTACATTTAAAAACTGACTCCTGATTCATCTATGTGGTAAACACAGGGCTGGCCGAAGGGTTTCTGCCTCTAATCTATTTTCTCACCTTGAGGAGAGGGGGGTAGCTGGCTACCACTCCTGCCCCCTCCAACAGGAAGTATCATTGGATGGTGCAGGAGCAGCAGGTCGTGATTTTCATGTTGCGGGTGCCAAAGTGTGTGGCCTGCTGTGGCCTCTAAAGTCCTTCCTTTTTGTTCTTTATGAAGGCGAACATATTGCCAGTGTGCGTTTAATCACCACAAAAGTGAAACACATAAATATAACTTGATATTGAAATGATAAACTTAGCTTGTGAAATGGCAAAAGCCAATGCCTTAAGAGTTCAGCAAATCCAGTGTTGTACAAGCAAATCTTAGCTCGGGAAATCCCATAAAGTCCAAACGTCACAGAACTGTGCAGGGCCGTACTGAGCGTGAATCGTGCCCTGTGTGACTTGCACATCGGGTGCACGCCGCCCCTCCCCCCCCCCCCGGCACCTCCATCCAGCCACTTTCTGGATGGCGGCAGAAGAGAAGAGGCGCGCCCAATGTGCAGTCACCGGCACTCTAGATCTGTCCATCTCCAGGAACAAGCAGGAATGAGTCTTCACATATGGGTACGTCGGTACCGACGGAGCCTGCGCGGGAACGCTCCCCAGCGTCCAATCAGAAAGCTTTTGGGAGCATCCCTCAGCGCCTGCATGCTGCCTTCCTGCCTTTCCAACTGTCTCTCCTCAGTTTTCATTTTTCCGCGGAGCCGGCAGGACATCCTCCTGTCACCGCAGAAAATGTTTCTTTAATTCTTTTGTTTTCTTGTGGTCGCGGCTGTCTCCCCGACTCCACCGGTACCGCCGGTGTTTTTCTTTTTCTTAAATTCAGGGAATTTTTTCCCTCAGTTCTTTGTTTACATTTTTTGGGCCTTCTAGGCCTCTACATCATGGAGCCGCCAACCTCTTTTCCTAAGAAATGTCTAAGCTGTGGCGGTACAGTTTTATTTTTAGACTCCAAAAACTGGTGTCTAACCTGTTTGGGTCCTGACCGTTTTCCTCCGGAGCCATTAGGCTGCAGTATTGTGAGAAGAGATTTTCCATTTCGAGTTTCCCTCGATACCGGGTCCCTTTCCAGCATCAGGGCACCGACCATTTCTTCTTCTCTACAGGATCAGGTAACCCACAAACAGTCTGTTAAGACTAGCCAACCCTCGAGTGGTAGGTCTCATGCTCAGCATGATGACGGCTCCGGCCTTGCCCTCGAGGGTCCTTTGGCTTCAAACCCCCGGCGAGAGTCTTCGGCCTCCAAAGCCTATAAGGGGTTTCAGGTTGTTCCTGGGGCTCACCCCTCACAGAACATACCTGAGCCATGCTCGGTGGTGGCATCCGCTTCGAGCGGTACCGATACCCCGGCATCGGCACTGGTGTTGGATACACTCCTCACCAGGGATCGTCATCTGGCTTTCTCGGTACCTTCGGGACCGATGGATACGCTCCAGATTGACTTTCCAGTATCGGCATCAACGCCGATACTACCACCGACGTCGGTACCCTCTGGACATGCATCGATAGACTCACTTCCTTCGATGCCGAGTCTGGAATCGATCTCTAGTCTGGAAGACTGGGTACCGACACGTCTCGGTACCGACGCTTACCGGTACCAGATGCTCGGTACCGAGGGTGATTACCAAAGGCCTTTGGTTACCTCGGTACCGATTGAGCAGCCACCGATGACTGCTCCGATGTCGGTGTCACCTTCGATTCCAACAGTGCTACCGGTATCGGTACCAGTATCCGCAGTAGCATCGGGGCCAGCTCCTTCCATGCTTCTTTCACCAGGGTCGCTCCTTTCTATACCAAGTTTGGAGTCGATACCTGGCATGGACGATGCAGTACTGACTGTCACAGGTCCTGACCTCCAGTACCAGCATCCATCCCTTAAGGATCCTTTTTTGCACCGTGCAGGATCTTATATTCCTATATACTCAAGTAGATCCTCCGGTGCCCAGGCTAGTTCTTCAGGTCTAGCCTGTCCAGGGACGGTTCCCTTTGGAGATTCTTCTTTTCAGAATTTCCTCCTGGATATGGCAAGATCTCTTGCTATTCCTATCCCTGGCCATGATCCTACACAAGGCTCTGTTTCTACTGAGGAAAAGGAAAACATAATGCTTCCTTTACATCATTCCTTGCAGGATCTTCTTCTAAGAATGTGGGAAGCACCTTTAAAGGTACCGTCACCTTCTAGAGCAACTGATCTTCTGTATCAGGTGCCCCCCTCTCCAGGGTTTCAAAAGACTCAACTTCCCCATCATTCCATTGTGTTGGAATCAGCAATGAGGAAGGTGAAAAGTAAGAAGAAACACTCTTCTTACCCACCAGGTCGTGCCTCTAGGACACTAGATGCCTTTGGACGTCAAACCTTCCAGACATCCATGCTGTCAGCAAGGATTCTCTCATATATTTTTTTATATGAGTCTATCTCTTCAGGAGGTCACAAAGAAATTATATCTTTTGACTCCTTTTCTTTCAGAGCCCAAGACTGCAGACTATTCCTTACTACTTAGTCATATTCAAAGTATCTCTTGGTTTCTTGCTCGTGCTTCCCTAGACTCTTTTGAGTCTGTTAGCAGAACTTCTGCTATAGCCATGGGGCACGACGTAGAGCCTGGCTTCAAGCTTCAGACTTAAACAAATGGGCACAACAAAGACTGGGTAATACTCCTTGCTCTGGAGAAAATCTCTTCAATAAGCAGTCTTTACATCAGGTTGCTCAGTGGTCCACTGACTTCCCTGTTTCTGAAGGCTATCCTAAGCCTTCTCCTTCCCCAGTAGGTAGTAAATGCCCTACTAAACCTTCTTTCCCTAGGAGGAGAAGGTTTTACTCTTCTCCTGCCCATCATACAGATGTTCCCAAGCAGGGGACACATTGCCCTGGTCTGAAGAATCCAAACTCTCGCCAGGCTAAACAAACCCAGCAACCATAGGGTTCTGGTTAATCTGTTTTCTGCCTCTTGGAGTTTACAACCTACAGTTGACTTCTTCTCAGCAGACATTTTTCACTGTTTTTCATTCAAAACTCTACACATGGATTCCTTTACCCAGGACAATCCAGTTGCTCCTAGGTATGCTGAGCTGTCAGGATATTCATGTCTATAGGTCACAGGTTTCTCCTCTCTTCCTGCCAAGAAGAGAGGTTTAACAACTATCCCATGATAGTTTTCTGTACCAACATGAATTTTTTCCTTCCACAGACTTACCATATGGTAAGTCACCCTTCAGCTCCTGTTTCTCTACCCTCTTATCCAGGGTTTCCCCTGTACGAGGGGTACCATACCACTGGAGGGCTTCTTAGCCTTTCTAGTCTTTCTTTCCAGTACAGTGTGGAGTTTTTTCTCTTGAGTAAACTCCCTCCCTTTGCCTGGGCAGCTTATCAGACAGGGACAGGAATTTCTCTCTTGTTCTGTCTGTTCTTTCTGTTTTACACAGAAAGATTCTCTGTGCTGTCTTATTCAGCAGCTGCCCATGCAGGAGTTCCAGTGATTGGACTACTGGTACTTTTCCACAAGTTTCCAGTCTTGTCCTCCACTACTTTCTGTCTAGCCTTAGTAATGATTCCAAGACAGTGCATACATCTTTCTTGGATATCCCTTATCACTTCAGACTTATCACACTATCTTCTATTCTTGCCATCTCCAATTCCTTTGAGTTTGGCAGCATAGTTGACGTGGCTGCTGGATTTTCTCCAACAGCCAGCTCTATCTCCCAATTCTCCTGCATAATGCTCTCTGCAATCCTACAGAGAAGCTTTCCACTATGGGCCCTTGCTAGAGAGCATGGTTTTTTTTCTCTAATGACTATCCTATATGGTTGGAAAAGGCTTCCTCAGTCATTTCCCATGACTGTGAGGGTTCTTCATACCCTACTATCTCCTTTTAAAATAAAGGACATAAGCCTTCTCTACGTGAAAATCTAAAGAGTTGTCCAATTCCTACAGGGAATATGCTCTTTTTTCCTTGCAGCTTGTCCTCATAGTATCCTAATCCTTCATGGACAGCACATATTTAACTAAAAAACGCATGATACCCTTTTTGTCCCTCAAGTGGGTCAACCTGGTATCTCATCCTATGCGTTTTCTGTCCATTTACCATGCTAGAGTCCTACAGGACTCAGGACTTGCTGTTTACAGACTGATATTATCCTCTGTTTTTTCACGCAACCATCCTGGTTATTTCACTGGATAGCATTCCTGCACCATCATAACCAGGGGGAATAGATTCTCTATATATCTTCTCAAGTAGGTTCCACCTTCTTGTTGTTGGATGAATCTTTCCTCTTCACATCTCCCATGTGAATGTTCTTATAGGCATATCTCTGTCTGCTTAATTGCAGACATTTATCTTTAGACCTATATATTCATATATGTATATATATCTATATACATCTCTATAGATACATATGTCTGTCAGCTGCGTGTGTATATGTTATGCCCCTCTAGATCTCACTATAGACATATATATATATATATCCAGGAACAAGCAGGAATGAGTCCTCACATATGGTACGTCGGAACCGACGGAGCCTGCGCGGGAAAGCTTCCCAGAAAGGAAAGCTTTTGGGGCCTCCCACAGCGCATGCGCGCTGCCTTCCCGCCTTCCTGACCAACTCTCCTCAGTTCTTTTTCCGCGGAGCCAGCAGGTCGTGTTCCTGTCACCGCTGAAGAAGTTATTTTAATTTGTTTCTTTGGCCGCGTGTCTGCCTTCCCCAATTCCAAACCGGTACCGCCGGTCTTTTTTCTTTATTTGTTAAAAAAAAAAAAATCTTATTTTTCCCCACTTGGTGTGTTTGTTCTGTGAGGCCTCTAGGCCTTCACAGAATTCTCCCTCATGGAGAAACAAGCCTCTGGTTTTAAAAAATGCACCAAGTGTAGCAGTACTATCTCAGTCACAGACACCCATGAATGGTGTCTTAAATGTTTGGGGCCTGACCACTCCATTCCGGATTGTCCATCCTGCTCTCTGATGTCCAAGCGTGGCTTACAGAACCGAGCAGCCAAGTTTCATATGCTGTTTTCTACAGATACTCCAGCATCAACATCCTCCAGGTCTTCCTCTCCTGATGGATCTCAGGTAACCAAACATTCTTCCGGCAGGTCCTCAAAGGGCAAATCTCCCTCTAAGCATCGAGAGGCCCTTGGGCTTGACCCTGAGGACCCTGCCCCAGCCAAACAACCCCGGCGGGAAGCTCCGGCTTCCAAAGCTCCTCCTATGGGGTTACAGGTTGACATCGATGGCACGGCCTCGACCGATCACCTGTTAGACTGCTCTGGGGTACCGGCCCATACCGGTACCGATATCCAGGCAGTCGTGGCGTCTATGGATAATACTGTTTAATCCATGCAGCAGGCCATAATGGCTTTTATTAAAGCTGCAACGCCCTCGGTACCGCACCAAGCGGTTCCGCTTCCGGTTCCGGTACCACAACCGATACCGGTACCCACAGCATCCACTTCCACCAGGATACCGATTCCGGTTCCCGGTTCCGGGGTTTATCCCGATACCGATCCGGTTCCGGGTACGCCCGATGTGGATACCGGTCGATACGCGTATCGATCTTTGGAAGCTAATAGACGATACTTCGAGTCTTCTGATGATTCCGATACCTCAGATGACTCTGCTGAAGTATCTCTTACTCTTCCTGAGGAGCCCTCTTCTCCAAAGAGGAGAATGTCTCCTCCAGAGGATTTGTCCTTTCAAGACTTCATTCTTGAAGTAGCCAAAGGGCTCTGTTTCAGTAACCTCTGAAAAAGAACCTAGAGCAAAAAAATTAGATATTTTAGGATACTCTAAGGTTCCCAAAGAGGCAGTCACCTTGCCCATCCATGAAATTCTTCAAGAACACCTGATGGACTTATGGGAGACTCCTCTCACCTTATCTCCACATTCTCGTCGTTTGGACACAATGTATCATGTCCCTCCTTCTCCTGGTTTTCAAAAAACTCAGCTTCCTCACCACTCTATTGTGGTACAGTCAGGTATGAAAAGGATAAAGAGCACCAAAAGACACTCTTCCACTCCCCCAGGAAGAGAATGTAGGACTTTGGATGCTTTTGGTAGGAAAATCTTCCAAGCCAGTATGCCTATTGCCAGAATCAATTCATACAGCCTCTATATGGGCATGTTTCTGAAGGAGATTGCACTAAAGATGTGCCATTTCCTCCCCTTTATCCCAGAGGATAGGAAGGAGGAATTCCTTCTTTTGTTAAAGCATACCCAAGATGTTTCAAAGTTCTCCAAAAGAGCTGCCTTTGACTCCTTTGAGGGTGCTAGCAGAGCCTCAGGCATTGCCATAGCTGCTCGCAGAATTGCTTGGCTCCAGGCCTCTGACCTAGAACCCTGGGTCCAAGATGGGTTGGGCAATCTGCCCTGTACAGGTGAAAATCTGTTTGGCAAGGAGTGGCAAATCAAAGCCACTCAAATGGATGCAGAGAATGCTGCTTTAGATAGACTTTTTAAGTCTACCTCTACCCCTGCCAAGAAAAAATCTTTTAAGAAGCCTTTCTACAAAAAGACCAGATTTTCCACAAATACTGGCCAACAATCTTCCCAAGTTCGCTTTGCTCCTAAGCGTCAGCAATCTAAACAGGCCAGGGCAAAACCTGCAGGGACTGCTACAGTCCAGCAGTCCCAACCTCCTCAGGGTTTTTGACTTACTTCTAGAGAACTTACCCTTTCTGGCTCTACAACAGCCAGAGCCTCTCACCATTCCAGGAAGGTTAACATTTTGCTCCCAGATGGGAGCAAATCACATCAGAACAGTGGACCTTCTCTATCATCAGAGAGGGCTACAAACTGCATTTCTCCAGCCTTCCTCCCCATACCATGGTGAGACCTTTCAATTCTCCCCCATCTCTCCTGCACCTGTTGGGTCAGGAGGTGACCACCCTTCTTGCCCAAAGGGCAATAGAAGAGGTTCCTCTTCTTCAACAGGGGTCAGGGTTTTACTCCCCTTATTTTCTCATTCCCAAGAAAACAGGGGGATACCGACCCATTCTGGATCTGAGAGAATTGAACAAATTTCTATGCAAGGAGAAATTCAAGATGCTCTCTCTAGGTACTCTCCTTCCATACCTGCAGAGTCAGGATTGGCTTTGTTCTCTAGATCTAAAGCAGGGGTCTCAAACTCAAATTGCTTTGAGGGCCAAATGAGGACTTGTAAAATAACCCGGGGGCCGCATGAGACGTGGACCTCATTTGCATAAGGAACCTCATTTGCATAAATATTTGCATAATGTTACCATACCCTAACTTTTAGTAAACATGCCTCTTAATGAGTGCATGAATAAAGAAAGACTAAAAGATTTCTACATTACTATAATCCAGTGCCAACCGCCAGGCACATTAGGAACTACTACAAACAAACACTGCCCATTTAGAACCCATAGCAAACCCGCCATATCCTAACAGCACTACCAGGACTCACAAAGCACCATACCCTACCTATCAAAAGGCAACACTGCAAATATTAAATCAATACATTTCAGAGAATAACAATACATGACCTACTGGGGACAGAGAACAAGTAGCAATGTCAAATAGGAATTACATAAACAGAATACCTCAGCTCAGTTACACATGCAGAATACACCATCACCAAACAAGGAATCAAAATTTAGAAACAAGACAATTAAACTGGGAACCCCAAAAGCCAAACTTGGAATGTACAACAACACTGTAGAAATAAAACTATAAATTAATTTCCTCTTGTACTAAACAAAGCGCAGACGTTATTGATGCACATTTCCCAGAACTGACATATTCCAGTTAATAAATTCAAAATAAAGATATTTTTCTACCTTTTGTGCATTTTTTTTCAGTTCCAGCCACTTTCTTCTGGTTTCTTCGTGCCTTCTGCTAACTCTCCATCGTCTGCTGTCCATTTGTCCTTTCTTCTCTCTTCTAGCTTTTTCCATTCTCCCTCTACATCTGCTTTAACATATTAATCTTTCTCCTTTTGCTCTTTCTTCATTCCTATTTTCATCCACTCAAATTTTATCCCTCCATCCTCAATCCCCACTTACCTGGCCAACTGTAGATTTGTCTTCCCTCCCACACAAAATATTTTCCCCTCTCCATTTCACTCTCCCAGCTCCATCCCATTCTAATCCTCCCCCAACATCAGCTCCCTTCTAGTTCCAGTCCCACACAGCACCCCCTCCCTTCTAGTCACTGCATCAGCCCATTTTCAGTCCTAGCCCCCCATCAGCCCATTTCCAATCGTAGCTCCCCCCCATCAGCACATTTCCAGTGCTAGCTCCCTCCCCTCACAGTCCATTTCCATTCCAAGCCCCCCTCCCCATCAGCCATTTGCAGTTCAAGCCCCCCTTCCACTCAGCCCATTTCCAGTCCTAGTAGACCCCCCAGCCCATTATCAGTTCTAGCCCCCCCATAGCCCATTACCAGTCCTAACCCCCCATCACCCCATTTTCAGTGTTACCCCCATCACCCCATTTTTAGTTACCCCCCTCATAGGCCATTACCAGTCCTAGCCCCCCCATAGCCCATTACCAGTCCTAACCCCCCATAGCCCACTTCCAGTCTTACCCCTCATAGCCCATTACCAGTCCTAACCCCCTCCCATCACCTCATTTTCAGTGTTACCCCCATCACCCCATTTTCAGTTACCCCCTCATAGGCCATTACCAGTCCTAATCCCCCCCCCATAGGCCATTACCAGTCCTAACCCCCCTCCCACCATCAGCCAAGGTAGATGTTTAAAAAATGTATATTTGCTGCTTAATGGCCAACATAAGTCTTTTGTTCATTTTACTTATAAATATACACACCATTTTTCAATTTCTTTATCACTTTGTCCAAAGCTTAACTTTTGCGTCAATTGATATGCATTTATCAAGTCAGTAAATATCCATATAGCAATAGCTTAACTTATCTTAGCATCTCATTGAACTTGACGCCTCAGTGTTAACGGCAGCTCCCTTAACAACATTCCAATCAGGCCACAAACCAGTGTTTCAGCAGTTCGCATGCTTCAGGGGCCATGTCAAACAGCAGGGGCTATCTAAAATGGTTCTTGAGATTCTATTGAGAAAAAGACGCTGTAAAGTTCAACTACCATTGCCGCCATATTATCTCATCTAGCACCCATCCGAAACAAACATCACATTCCCCCAGAGCCAATCAAACCAGCAGCCATTATACATACTATTTAGTAAAACACATTCCATTCCACAGAAGAATTAAGGACAGAGGGTCAAGTAGTTTGTAAATCATAAATCTAAAATTATTCCTGTTGAAGAAGAAATTGGTCTAAATCAGTGCCCTGTTCCAATCACACAACATGATCCAAAACCACTTTAAACTGAGTGAACAAATGTTGTGCAGAGCGGCAGTGATCAGTCAAGTGAGTGGACACTGTTACACCGGCTCTTGTGCTCAACCAATATTTGCTGCTGCTGCCGCAGTAGCATTAAGCGTCCCGCTGGCCCCTCTGCCTGGCAGAGTCCTCTCCTCCCTGCAGTATCAGCTCCAAAAGCGGCGGCTTTCAGAGCCGCGAAGAGAGAGAGTTTCTCTCGCGCGGTTCTGAAGACTCTCTCGCTGCTCTTCAGAACCGCGCGAGAGAAACTCTCTCTCTTCGCGGCTCTGAAAGCCGCCGCTTTTGGAGCTGATACTGCAGGGAGGGAGAGGACCAGGCAGAGGGGCCCGCGGGACGCTTAATACTGCGGCGGCAAGTTTGGAATTTTTTTTTTTTTTACTCGCCGGTGCTTCGCGGGTCGCACAAGATGCTCTCGCGGGCCGCGTGTTTGAGACCCCTGATCTAAAGGATGCGTACACACATATACTCATCCATCCATCCCACAGAAAATTCCTACGGTTTCTGTTCCAAGGAAAACATTTCCAGTACAGAGTACTCCCCTTCGGTCTGGCCTCTGCTCCAAGAGTGTTCACCAAATGCATGTCAATAGTGGCTGCATTTCTACGCACCCTGGGAATTTTTGTTTTCCCATACCTGGACGACTGGCTCATCCGAGCTCCATCTCAGTCCGAGGCTCAGACTTCCCTGGACCACACCAGACGCATACTGCAGTATCTGGGACTTGTCATCAATCTGTCAAAGTCTCAACTCACCCCTGCTCAGTCCCTAGAATTCATAGGGGCCTGGCTAGATACCACCACTGCAAGGGCCTATCTTCCTCAAGCCCGTTGCCACCGTCTAGTGCACTTGGCCTCTCAAGCTCACTCCAGAAGCCACTTGACGGCCAGGGAGATGTTACAACTGCTAGGCCACATGACATCCACAGTTCATGTGGTGCCTTATGCTTGCCTGCATATGAGAGCAGCTCAATGGACTTTGTCCACCCAGTGGACTCAAGCATCAGGAGCTCTCTCGGACCAAATAGCAACCTCAAAACGTCTCTCTTGGTCTCTCCAATGGTGGATGTCCACCCAAAATCTGTTGTTGGGGGCCCCCTTCCAATCTTCGTTACCCCAAGCAACTCTCACAACAGATGCCTCCCAAACGGGTTGGGGAGCTCATCTCCAAGACCTCTCCACTTATGGCACTTGGTCTCCACAGGAGACCACCCTTCATATCAACCTTTTGGAACTGCGAGCAATTTTCCTCGCTCTCAAGGTCTTTCATACCCTCCTCAACAACATGACAGTCCTTGTTCATACGGACAATCAAGTAGCCATGTTCTACATAAACAAACAAGGAGGGACTGGCTCTCTGTCGCTTTGCAATGAAGCTCTAAGATTGTGGGCCTTCGCCAGAGAGCATCAAATCCATCTCCTGGCAGTATATCTTCCAGGAATCCAAAACTCTTGGGCAGACAGACTCAGTCGAGTTCTGCTTCCACATGAATGGTCCCTGCACATGGATCAGGTACTCAGAATCTTCAAGAAATGGGGAACCCCGGACATAGACCTCTTTGCAAGTCCGTGGAATGCCAAACTTCCCCGGTTCTGTTCCAGAATTCCGTGTCAGGGAGTTCAGGCCAAGGATGCCTTCCTCCTTCATTGGGGTCGGGGCTTCCTGTATGCCTTTCCACCCATTCCTTTGATTCCCAAGACTCTGTTCAAACTTCAAAGGGATCAAGGTTCCATGATCCTCATAGCTCCACGCTGGCCACGCCAAGTGTGGTACCCTCTACTTCTGCATCTCTCCCAAGCCCCCTCCATGGACTTGGGAGCGGCTCCAGACCTTCTGTCTCAGGAGGAGGGGACTTTGTGGCACTCAAACCCCAAGTCCCTTCACCTCAGAGCTTGGTTACTGAAGGCCTAGACCTTCAAGACTTCAATCTTTCGCAGCAGGTGAAGGATATCCTCCATGCCTCTAGGAAACCTTCCACTAGGCGTTCTTACGCTTTTAAATGGAAAAGATTTTCCATTTGGTGCGCTCAGAAGGGTCTTGACCTTTTAGCACTACCTTTAAATTCTTTACTGGAATATCTCCTGCATCTCTGCAATGCAGGTCTTAAAACGAATTCAGTAAGGGTCCATTTGAGCGCTATTGCAGCATCCCTTAAACCTCTCAATGGACAACCTGTTTCCTCTCATCCTCTTATTGCAAGATTCATGAGAGGCCTAACTTTAACTAAGCCTCCCATTCGCCCTCCTCCGGTAGCATGGGACTTAAACTTGCTTCTTGGTCAGCTTATGAAGCCACCCTTTGAACCCTTAGCCACTACCTCCTTGAAATTTCTTTCCTGGAAGGTTATTTTCCTCATTGCAGTCACCTCAGCTCGCCGTATCAGTGAACTGCAAGCCCTAGTGGCTAATCCCCCTTATACAAGGTTTCATCATGATAAGGTGGTCCTTAGGACTAATCCCCACTTTATGCCTAAAGTGGTCTCCCCTTTTCATCTTAATCAAGAGGTATATCTACCTGTCTTTTTTCCGGCTCCTCATGCATCCAGTGCAGAGAGGAACCTTCATACTCTGGATTGTAAAAGAGCTCTTGCTTTTTACCTCCACCGGACACAGCAACATCGAAAGTCTTCTCAGCTTTTTGTTGCTTTTGATCCTTCTCATTTAGGACTTCCAGTCTCTAAAAGGACACTGTCCAATTGGATTGCTCAGTGTATCACTTTTGCTTACCAAAGTAAGAACCTTTCTCTGGAGGGCCATGTCACAGCTCACAATGTGAGAGCCATGGCCACCTCTATGGCACATCTTCACTCTGTATCCATCGATCAGATCTGTCGAGCAGCCACCTGGGCCTCGGTTCATACCTTTACAGCCCATTACTGTTTGGACAAGGACTCCCGCCGGGATGCCTTGTTTGGTCAGGCTGTCCTCAGACACCTGTTCCATTCTTAAACAACTCCTGCCCACCTTCCCTGAATGGATGCCTGAGATCCATAGGAAGATGAGGAACCCTTCAGGGTCTCATACCCTTGGGGGGGGATCTTCCTGGCATCTTAGTTAGGGAGTCCCCATATGTGAAGACTCATTCCTGCTTGTTCCTGGAGATAGCACAGTTACTTACCTGTAACAGGTGATCTCTGGGAACAGCAGGAATTAGTCCTCACAACCCACCCACCTCCCCTAGGAGTTGTATCTCTCTCTCTCTTTCCTTTCCTTTCTCTATTGTCTCAGCTTTAAACTCGAACTGAGGAGAGTTGGTCAGGAAGGCGGGAAGGCAGCGCGCATGCGCTGTGGGAGGCCCCAAAAGCTTTCCTTTCTGGGAAGCTGGGGAGCTTTCCCGCGCAGGCTCCGTCGGTTCCGACGTACCCATATGTGAGGACTAATTCCTGCTGTTCCCAGAGATCACCTGTTACAGGTAAGTAACTGTGCTATATCCATATATATCCATATATATATCTATATCTATCCATATATATCTATATCTATCCATATATATCTATATCTATCCATATATATCTATATCTATCCATATATATATCTATATCTATCCATATATATATCTATATCTATCCATATATATATCTATATCTATCCATATATATATATATCTATATCTATCCATATATATATATATCTATATCTATCCATATATATATCTATACATAGATATGTGTGTGTGTGTATCTGTCGAGATGCTTCTTTATAGGTAGAAATGTATTTACATACTTCTCTCTATCTATGCTCATAAAAGTTTTACCTTCCTATATGTTCCAGACAGTGGGCTTTGCACATGTTCATACTGTTCCACAGTATGTTTGGGGTATTATGCACACAACCAATGCTGTGGTACTGACAGCTCCTTCCATAACCCTAGGTTTAGGTATCCCTGAAGCTCCATGCTCCAATATCTTCCTACCTCTCACCAGTTAGGAGAGACATGGTGGATCTTCAGTAGATCTGAGGTTTCAACTCAGACATCTGTCCTTCCTTTGGGAATACAGGGGTTTTTTTTCCCCATACCCCTTCTTCCCTCAAGGACTAGGCCAGTTTGTCCAAATCGGTCAGTCTTCCTCTTTTGCTCCTAACTGTGGGTAACTCTGTAGCCAAAAGAGTTTTCAGCTTTTTCCATAAAGCTTCCCACTAAAGACCTACCATTTTTGTACTACCCCAGTTGAATCCTGGGGTCACCTGTCACTTCCAGATTTTGACCTTCACCTTCATTTCAGTGAGGTCACCTTGGAGATTCCTCTACTGGATCCCCAGGAGATTCCTCAGCCTCTCTACTTCCTGCAATCCAGTAGGTGAGGTCCATATTGTGATTGTTCATTTCAATATATTTCATGATAATTATCATACATACAAGGACTCCTTGCCTGTAGTCCTATCTTAGGTTAGCTGTTTTCTACAGCTCCTCTCTTTTTCATCTCCTACCCTCCATCCTCAGAATGCCTGGCCATATGAGGTGTAGCATGTTTCAATCTCCAACATGCTAAGGCTCCAGGCATCTTAGCTTGGGAGTCCCCATATGTGAAGACTCATTCCTGCTTGTTCCTGGAGATAGCACAGTTACTTACCTGTAACAGGTGATCTCTGGGAACAGCAGGAATAAGTCTTCACAACCCACCCACCTCCCCTAGGAGTTGTATCTATCTGTCCTTTCCTCTCTCTCTCTCTATGTCTCAGCTATAAAACTCAACTGAGGAGAGACAGTTGGAAAGGCGGGAAGGCAGCACGCAGGTGCTGAGGGATGCTCCCAAAAGCTTTCTGATTGGACTCTGGGGAGCGTTCCCGCGCAGGCTCCGTCGGTACCGACGTACCCATATGTGAAGACTTATTCCTGCTGTTCCCAGAGATCACCTGTTACAGGTAAGTAACTGTGCTTTCTGTGCTCTGAAGTCACGTCGAGGGAGGGAGGGAGGGACCAGACCTGCTTAGAGTGCCGTGAGAAGGCTTAAGGGGCGCATTTCAGCTGTCTGGCATTTCCTGCCGCTGCTGAGAGAAGAAAAAGTGGCGGGGGCGGCAGGCAACGGCAGACAGGTGAAATGTGCCCCTTAAGCCTTTGCGCCCACTCGCACAGGGCTAGGTACAGTCCTGGAACTGTTTCGAGCTCATGACCCATCAATTTAGCTCTGCTTCAAGCACTATTAACAAAAGGGTTCTTATGTCAAACAATAAGGATAGAACTTGATGATTGTTCAGATAATCAGCTAAGGAATGAAAATGAAGAGGCTTTTAAAGTAGCGTCAACAATGACATTGCACAGACACTAGGATCAGAGGATTTTTTTTAAAGGAGATTCCACCAGTCCAATTCCAAATTTAAACCTGAAGGGTGAACAGTCTGTAGATCCAAGATTGTTCCAAAAACTGCAATCGGGGTTCACTGTCTTCCCCTTCCCCCCCAACCCTCCTTTCCCACGCAGATCAGGAGGGACAAAATCAGTGACATGCTACCTTAAATCTTCAAAACGATGGTTTTCTTCAAGGCAGTGAGGGATGATTGGTGCAGACGGTACTCTGGTTTTTAATCTTGATCTGTGTTCACAAAGATGAGCTTTTATAGGTTGAATTGTCCTCCCAGCATATTTAAAGGCACATGGACAAATAAGTATATAAACTACATAAGGTGTCATACATGTATTGTCAACGTGCCGAATAAGTAATTCCTGTAGATCGATCCAGGATTGGTAGATTGGTCCCTCATTGCCTTGAAGAAAACCATTTTAACAGTCCAAAAACTGCAATCTGGATTTTCAGAAGGGACAAAATCAATGACATGCCACCTCAAATCTTCAAAACGATGGTTTTCTTCAAGGCAATGCAATGCAATGTGTGCCTTCGAGTCAGTCCTGACTCCTGGCAATGAAGGGACCCTGTTAAGTCTTTTTGGTGTCTATTGCCAATAGTATCAATGGCATGCTTTCCCTTGGGCAGCCCACATCAAATGCAGTGTTTAATATTCTTTGCTGCTTGTCTACTGTGTATAAACCCCACTTGATACTGATGGTTTAAATCTGGAATCTCCTTGGCTAAATGCTATACCAATGAATGAATGAACATTTTAGCCAGTATTTTAGCATTATCGTTTAATAGGGAAAAGGGTCGTTGCCGATCCAAGATGGCGGAGGAGTAAGATGCCGAGTTGGAGTGCTTTGAACTTGCTCCTGCACTTTCCTTTCGATGGGGAGGAAAAGGAAACAACGTACCCAAAAACCACCTGAGGTTTCAACTCCGTCTGGAGGTTTGGTGCAGCCGTTGATAGCCGGTTTTTGCCTTCCCACGACGTCCATGGCTTCGGCGGATCCTCTGGATGTTGCATTGGATCTGAGCTCTGAAGGGGTGGTTTTAAGCCCCATTCAAGCGCCCCCAGTTCAGCCAGGACCCCCCCCTCACGGTGGGGCAGGTTTGCGGAGTTTCTCCGGGCTTGGAGATATCAGCGCCTACGGGGGTTTCCCCCGTGAAGAGAGAAGCTGCAGTAGGGGGGTGTTTTTCCTCCCCTATTGTCGGCGGAGAATTGGAACAGCTGACGCCTAGCATATCCGGTACTTTGGAGTCCAGGTTACCTGGGGCTGTTGAGAAACCTGCGCGGGTTACGTTAGCTTGTGGGAGGCTATCTTGGCCATTCAGCAAACCCTTCTTCCGTTTGTTAATTCTTTTTCTCAGCAACTTGTGGATATTAAAGCTCGTTGTTCCTCGACGGACTCAGAGGTTTTGGCTCACTCGACCAGATTATCTTACCTGGAATCTAAGGTGGAAGGTCTTGAGACCCTTAGAGCTGTTAATGAGAAAGACCGGGCAGTTCAGGCAAGGAGAATTGAATTCCTGGACAATTGTCTCCGTAAGAACAACTTGAGATTTTTGAACTTCCCTCGGTCTCCTTTGATAGCCTCTATGGACTTGGTCTGTAAATTTTTTATTGAAGTTTTGCAGATGCCTGCTGATTCGTTGCCTCCTGTGGTGCGAACTCAATATGTTTCGATATCTCCATTAGAGCCTGAGTTACAGCGGGCTTCTGGTGCAGATCATGATTTGCCCCAATTGGATCTTTCAGCTTTTTTAGAGAGCTCCTTGGAGGTGGTGACCAGTAGGGCGACTTTATTAGTTAATTTTGCCTTTGAGTCAGATAGGAACACTGTTCTTAAATTATATTTTCGTAAATTGTCTGTTACGCAGTTTATGGGCTTAAAAATCTTGATTTTCCCTGATTTAGCTAGAGACACACAGAAGAGGCGAAATGCATTCCTGGCTTTACGCCAGAGATCAGAAGCCTTGGGTGCGCAGTTTAAGTTGAGGTATCCCTCAACTTAAACTGGGGGAGGAGTGGCCTAGTGGTTGGGGCAAGGTACTTCAGGCCGGAAGGTCGGTGGTTCAAATCCCACTAGAAGACAGCAACCTTGGGCCGGAAGGACTGGGGTTTCTAGTCCCACAGATGCTCCTTGTGGTCTTGGGCAAACCACTTAACCCTCCATTGCCCATGTTCCCTGTAAGTATTAGTGTATGTGTCTCGTATCCCCGTGTGTTAAATGTACCCCCAATTGTGTTGTGACCGCTTTGATTGAAGGATAAGGCGGTATACAAAACTGTCTAAATAAATAAATCCCTGTAAGTGTATGGTTAATTTTCAATCTAGGCAGTATATTTTTTTTGAGCCCAGACAACTCTTACAATTTCTTAAGGCTAGGGAAGAGGGTGGGGGTGGGGGTCGGGAAGCTCCCATACCGGCTGCCATGTAATACATCTCTTTGCTCCTTTGATGTTCATTTTATTTCTTGAGTGTGTACACTATGTATTTATTTCCTTTCTTGGATCATATGGTGGGTTTGGATATTGTGGTCTATGCCAGTTTATTTGTTTTTTCTTCTTGTAGAGGACGGCTTATGACGGTTCTCTACAGTGGGGTTTGTCTTTTTTTGTTCTGATTCAGATTCAGAGTGTTATTTTCTGGATTATATTGTAAAATCTATAAATAAAAAATTTTAAAAAAAATAATAGGGAAAAGGGTCTATATAAGCTACACTCCTTCAGTAATAGAGTAATGCTTGCCCTCCTCATGGACTCTGGTAGACACCCCCTCCTCCCAGTAAAGAATTAACCTATCGCCCAGCTCCCCTTGGAATTTCTTGTAAAATCCCCCTGATAACTCATCTAAACCTGGAGCTTTTTCATTTGTCAAGCTGTTAATAGTTCAATCGATTCCTAGTTTCTGGATAGGTTTATTCAACCTTTCTCGCTGGCTCTATTTAGGGTTTAGGGGTTTGTTGTTGCAAGTAGATTTGTCTAAAGTATGTTTTCACATCCTCTAAACCTGCCCCATTCTCCTGTGTATATAATTTCTTGCAGAAAGAGATGAATTGTTCTGTAATTTTCCTAGCATTATACCACGTTTGATCCTATGGCTCCGAAATGGGATGTTCCTGCGGGTGGTGTATCTGCCATGCCAGCTCAATGCCTTAGTAGTGGACAAGCTGAGCAAGATCCATCAGCTGCACAAGTGGCCAGGTGGCCTCTTGGCTCTTCCGACTCTGGGGATTCCACTGATGGACCTCTTCACGAGTCCGACCAACACTCAGCTGCCCCGCTTCTGCTCCCGCCGATCGCATCCCTCACGAGTGGCAACAGATGCATTCCTCATCCTGTCGATGGAGGGCCGCCTTTATGCCTTCCCACTCATGCCGCTGATTGCCAAAACCCTTTTCAAAGCTCTGCACAACGGGGCATCACCGATACTGATTGCCCCCGGTGGCCCAGGCAACTGTGGTTCCCACTGCTCCTCTGTGGCCCCGGTCCCCCTAGGGAGTGCCCCGGGGTTATTATCACAGGATGAGGGCTCCCTCCTACACCCCAATTTGGGACCCTGGCCCCGAATGGCTTGGCTGCTGAAAGGGTAGTCTTGGCCCCATTCAACCTTTCAGGGGAGATAGAAGAGGTCCTCCTGGTCTCCTATAGGGTCCTCCACGAGACGGGCCTATGCCTTCAAATGGCACAGAAAGACAAGTTAACCTATTCCCGTTCTGTGCAGCTTGTACTGCAATATCTGCTCCACCTGAATTCCAACTCGGTCAGGGTGCACCTGAGTGCTCTAGTGGCACACCACCACCTTATCATCTGACCAGCCTCTCGTGAACTGCTTATTGTGGGGGCTTCCTGTTATCCAAGCCCCCCACCTGCGTCAGAGTGGGACCTCAGTGTGGTGCTATCCAAGCTAGCCAGACAGCCGTTTGAGCCCCTGGCCACCTGCTACCTATGGACCTCTCATGGAAGTTTGTCTTCCTAGTGGTACTCACGTCTACTTGCAGGGTCAGAAAACTTCAGGCGTTAGTGGCGGATCTGCCATACACAAGGTTCTATAAGAACAGGGTGGTGCTCCACATATACCCCAAGTTTCTTCCCAAGGTGGTATCCCTATTCTACCTCAATCAAGAGGTGGGGCTCCCCCACCTTATTCCGTGGCTTCAGGCCAGTAGGGCAGAGACCATCCTTCATACCCTGGACTGTAAGGTCCTTCTACCTTCAACGTACCCAGGGCCACTGCAAAGCCTCTCAGCTTTTCGTCTCCTATGACCCCATCCTGCTGGGGAAAGCAGTGACCAAGCGAACTCTGTTGACTTGGGTGGTAAACTCCATTGCCCTTGCCTATGAGCAGGCCAGGCTCTCGCTGGCAAACCTGCATTCTGTGGCAAACCTGCATTCTGTCCCTCTGTTGGACATAGCCAGGCTGCCACCTGATCTTCAGTCCACATTTTCGCAGCTCCATTACTGCCTGGAGAGGGAGTCCCAACAGGACAGCACCTTTGGCTAGGCCGTAATCCGTCATCTATTTGGGGTGTAAGCAATGCCTGCTCTCTTACCCTTCTGTGTTCAGGCTACCAGAGTGCTGGTACTCACTGGACACATGGGTCTCTTCGAAGTCTTTCCTTAAGATGAGATTGCTGCTGCTCATGTCTCACCTTTTCCTGGTCAGCTGTGGCATTTCTACAGGTTTTCGGTAGCCTGTAGCTAGGGAATCCCATATGTGAGGACTGACTTCCTGCTTGTTCCTGGAGAAAGCGTAGTTACTCAAAATGGGTGTTTTCGGGGGACAGCAGGATCAGTCCCCACAAACCTCCCTCCTCCCCCTGGAATTGCTTTTTTATCATTTTGCCGTCTTTAGCTATGTCATTTGACTGAGTCAAGATAGCACCCTTGGGCGAGAAGGGGACCACGCTTCCATGGTGCATCTCCCAAAGGCTTTCTTTCAAAGCTGGGAAGAAGCTTCTGCGCAGGGCTCCATTAGCGTCGACGTCGCTCATTTGTGAGGACTGATTCCTGCTATCCCCAGAGAACACCAATTTTTTCCTTCTCTGGTATGCATACCGGTGTCTTCTCGCCCTCCTGGGTCTGCTGCCACTTCAGTACCATGTTTTTCTTGGGTCTTTTTGCCCTTCGGGGTCTTTTTCTTGGTGTGTGGGAATCCTCACACCCTCCCTGGCCGAGACACTTGAGTTTGATCTTGTGGGCGTCATCTTCCCTGCTATGTCCTTGGCCAGTGAGTTGAAGCAGTGAGACCATGGATCCACATGGATCCTCCCGATTGCTGTCTTCATTGCCTAGGTGCGGACCACAATGACTACTCGTGTCGGCTCTGTCAGCAAATGACAAGCAAGAGATGGGAAAATGTAGCAAGAGTCCATGTTTGGGAAGACCTCCGTTTCGGCCCCAGCATCGCTTACAGAGCCTGTGCCCTTGGGGACCACTGTGGTGGCCTCGCATGACGGCAGTGTCCATTCTGAGCCCTGAGGTGGTGGGGCTTCGGACAGGGGAATCCTCTTTTGAGGGTCATCCCCCAAAGAGCTGGACGTCATCGGTGGCATCGTCAGGCAATGACACCGGAGCTGTGGGTAATTCCCACGGTCACCGGCAACAGAGCCCCCCACCCCGCACGAAGCCGGGGTCAATGGCCAGGAGTGGCCCTCCAAGCTGCCCCAGTGGGAGAAAGTGCTATTGGCATTAGGAGATCAACCTCAGTATCCAGAACACATCCTTGGCGAGGACACCCCCCTTGACAGAGCCATTGTCTGGCCCGAAGCCTTTGGTGCCCACACCGGTTGCAGAGCCTCCTGGTCTCAAGGTCAGAATGGTGGCCTTTGAGTGCAGCATTGCTGCCTTCCTGGCCCAGTGTCACAGGCCAGTGCCCAGTTCCTCTGGTTCATCAGTCCTGACCACCGACCCCTCCACTGCAAGGGCGTCCCCAGAGGTCGTGGCACCAATCCTCGAGCATCATCGGTCTTGAAGCACTTCCAGGCCCTGTTGTCGGCTGAGGATTTGCCCCTCCAGCACTGATCACAGGGGCTCAGGGGGTATTGCGGCCCCGGTGACCCAGCGAGGCCTTGGAGGGCTCTCAAGGTCTCCTCTGCCTCTGAGTCTGACTGGGAGAAAGACAGAGTCCCTCGATACCCGCCTCCATTGGGATGTCCCTTCACCTTGAAATCCGAGGAGGAGTCTCGTGTGAAGGACCTTGAGATCCTTCAGCATGAGACCCCTCCGAAGGAGGCACTCAGTGCTGGTTCCCCGCCATCCTGGAACAGCTTCTCTTCCTTATAATGGAAGACCCCAGCCTCGGTGCTGATTGTGAGTAGGTGGCTCGATGCCATGTACAGAGTCTGCCAGAACCCCGGGTTCCAAAAGGCACAACTGCACCATAACGCCGTGCTGCTGCAGTCAGCCATGCACAGGATTAAAAGCCAAAAGATGCATTCCTTGGTGCCCCTTGGCAGGGAGGCCCGCTCCATGGATGCCTTGGGCAGAAAGTGCTACCAGGGCTCGATGCTTCTCGGCCGGATCCAGGCCTACCAGCTCTATATGGGCATGCACTTGAGAGACATGGCGAGGGAGCTTGCTAGGTTCTCAGCTGGGCTGGCAGAATAGCCTCTTTACTGGTTTCAGGCCCTGTCCTCGACGTTCAAGGAGTGCTCCAAATTCATCACTCATGTGGTCTATGATGGCTTTGAGTCGGTGATCAGAGTAGCTGCGGTGGGCATTAGTGCCTGCTGTCAGGCCTGGCGACAGTTCTCTGACCTAGAGCAATGAGTGCAGGACAAGCTGGTCAATGTCCCATGCTGGGGGGAGAATCTCGTCGGCAAGCCCATGCCTGGCAAGGCTTCCGAGTTGAAGTCAGAGTTCCTGACCAGGACCAGGCTCTCCAAGAAAACCGCTGATGCTTCCTGACGGAAGGCTTCGGGGGAAAAAGCCCCTTTACATGAAGAAGAGGAAGACTTATGGAAACTATTCCTAGTACTCGGCCTTCCCAGCTCCCCAACAGGGTCAGCAGGGTAAGGGACAGGTGCACAGCCCGTGTAAGTCTAATGCCCTCAAACCCCAGGCGGCGTCCCACCCACAACCTTGGAGGGGGCTTTTGACTTTCCTGGGCATAGCCTCTCCTCCCCCAGGAGGTCTAGTCCTGCAGCACATGGTGGGGCGTCTGGTGTTCTTTTCCAACCGGTGACCTAGCATCACCACCCACACCTGGGTTTTCCAGGTGGTGAGAGAGGTTTATCTCCTCCATTTTGATCAGACACCATCCGCGTTCTTTCCAGGGGAACTCCCGATGACTCCCATTCACAGAGACTTGCTCCAGTGAGAGCTCACTGGGCTTCTAGCATACAAGGCATTGGAACTGGTCCCGCCCTATCTCAGGGGCGAAGGGTTCTACTCCTGCTACTTCTTGGTTCCCAAGAGGACTGGCGGTTTTCACCATATTCTTTATCTTCGAGATCTCAACAAGTTCCTGGTGAAGGAGATGTTTAATATGCTCTCCCTTGGAACATTGCTGAATTACCTCTGCCAGGGAGATTGGGTATGCTCCTTGGATCTCAAAGACACATATGTGCACATTCCCATTCATCTGCGCCACCGGCAGTTCCTCTGGTTTGTCATCAGAGGAAACCACTATCAATACAGGGTCCTGCCCTTCGGCCTGGCTTTGGCCCCAAGGGTTTTCACCATGTGCCTAGCGGTGGTCGCCACCTACCTGCAGCTGCAGGGGTTGTTTGTTTTTCCATACCTGGACAACTGGCTTGTCAGAGGTGAGACAGCTGTCAAGATGCAGCTGGCAGCATGCTGCACCATTCTCACTCTGGAGCACCTAGGGTTTGTTACTCCAAGTCCCTGACAACTGGCAAAATCGATAAGTTCATCTTTGATGGAGAAGAAATTGAAATAGTGGACAACTTTAACCTACTTGGATCAACTATCAATAAAGAAGCAACAAGCACTCAAGTAATCAGACGATGCATTGCTCTTGGCAGAATGGCTATGAAGGACCTAGATAAGATTCTCAAGAGCAGAGATGTCTGTCTCCATACAAAGATTTGACTTGTTCAAGCCATGGCATTTTCAATAACATCATATGGATGCGAAAGTTGGACAGTGAAAAAGATAGACAGGAAGAAAATTGATGCCTTTGAATTATGGTTTTGGCAACAAATACTATGTATACCATGGACTGCCCGAAGAACAAACCAGTCCGTACTAGAGAAGATCAGACCTATGCTTTCTTTAGAAGCTCAGCTGACAAACTTCAGCTTTCATACTTTGGACATATGTGAAGAGAGAGATTATTAGAGAAAGACATCATGCTTGGCAAGGTAGAAGGTCAACGCAAAAGAGGAAGGCCAGCAATGAGATGGATTGATACAGTAACAGCAGCTATGGGTGCCAGTCTGTCAACAATGAGCCGCCTGACCGAAGACCCGAACGCAGTTTAGGACAACTATCCAGAGGGTCGCTATGAGTCGACACCGACTCGACGGCACTTAACAACAGCAGCCCCAAGTCCCACCTTCAGGGGCCCGAGCCTTCCTCCCCCTCGACAGGGCCCAGCATCTAGCAACCCTCACAAGAGAGGTTCAGGGTTGAAACTCTGTCTCTGCCATCTCATGCTACGCCACCTAAGGCACATGGCCTCGACCGTGCACATCACTGCTGGTAGCCGGCCCAGTGAGCCTTTTGTTCCCAGTGATCCTAGGTGACAGGTTGCCTGCAGGACAGGGTGACTGTCACCTGTCAGCCTTGCTGAGTCCCTCGATTGATGACAACAGCCACCAAACCTGCTGGCAGGGATGCTTTCTGAGGTCCCGACTCCTCTGAGGTCCCGACTCCTCTTAGGGTCCTTACTATGGATACCTCCAAGTTGGGCTGAGAAGCCCATTGTGGCAACCTCTTCACTCAGGGCCTGTGGTCAGCATCGGAGCCTCCAACAGGTCAACTTCCTAGAGCTCCGAGCAATCACCTGCACTCTCCGGGCCTTTCAGCACTACCTGTGGAACCATGCTGTTCTGATCCAGATGGATAATCAGGTGGCAGTGTTCTACATCAACAAGCGGGAGCACAGGATAGTCTCACGATAATGTTCTGGTTGACTGCCTGAGCCGGGTTCTCCAGCCCTTGACTGGCCAACTGACCTTTTCTGTTGGGGCCCTCCTATTATGGATCTCTTTGCCAGTTCAGCCAGTGCTCAGCTGGCCTGTTTCTGCTCCAGAGCGCCGCAGCCCATGCCTTTCTCATTCCGTGGATGGAAGGACTCCTTTATGTCTTCCCTCCCACGTTGCTCATTGCGACCCTCTTTGAGGTCCAACTCGACCAGGCCACCCTGATTCTCATAGCAGCCCAATGACCCTAGCAGCCTTGGTTTCTGCTGTTCCTCAGCCTGCCTCAAGCACTCCCAGTGCCCCTGGGGAGCACCCTGGACCTGCTCTCACAGGAAGGTGACGCTCTCCTGCACCCCAACCTGGGGCCTCTGGCCCTTGATGGCCTGGCTGCTAAAAGGGTAGCCCTGGCCTAGTTCGACTTGCCCAGAGAAGTAGAGGAGGTCCTGCTGGCCTCACGCAGGGACTCCACCCGGTGGGTATCTGCCTTCAGTTGGCATTGCTTCTTGGTTTGGTGTGCAGAAAGGAGTGCCAACCCTTTTTCCTTTTCTGTCCAGCTGGTGATGCTGTACCTGCTGCACTTGTCTAATGCTGGTTTGAAATCAAACTCTATCAGAGTTCATCTCTGTGTGCTCTCAGTGCACCTCATCGAGGGGAAACTCCTCTCCATTCAGCCTCTTGTGGCTCTCTTCCAGAGGTGCCTCCTGCTCTCTCGACCACCCATTCGTCTGCCGGTGGTGTCATGGGATCTCAATGTGGTCCTCTCAAAGCTCAACGCTTCACCCTTTGAGCCGCTGGCTTCCTGCTACCTCAAATACCTGTCCTGGAAGGTGGTCTTCCTTGTGGTACTCATGTCTGCACATAGGGGGTCAGTAAGTTCCAGGCTCTGGTGGCTCATGTCCCCTTTACCAGGTTTCACAGGTGGTGCTTCGGACACACCTTATGTTTTCCCTAAGGTGGTCTTTCTGTTCTACCTCAACCAGGAGGTGGTGCTTTCCACCTTTTTCCCATGTCCTCATGCCACTAGGGCAGAGGCCCCTCTCCATACACTAGACTGTAAACAGGCATTGGCCTATTACTTAGTGGAGCAAGCCCCATGGCCGCTTCTCACTGCTCTTTAATTCCTATGACCCTAATACCCTGGGCGTAGCAGTCTCCATGCATACTCTGTCCACCAGGGTGGCAGACTGTATTTCATTCACCTATGGTCAGGCCTGTCTTTCACTGGAGCATTACAAAATGGTGCACGGCATCCAAGCCATGGCTGGTTCTGTGGCGAACCTCTGCTCAGTTCCCTTAACGGAGATCTGCCAGGCCACCACCTGGTCCTCATTTCACACCTTCACTGTACATTATTGTATTGCAGTCAATGATCACCATGCTATGGAAGACTACTATTTTGTTCTAATTGTCAAACTCTGTTCAACTGTTCCATGTATAAGTGTGTTATACTTGTTTTATGTATCAAGTTGTTCTTTTATAAACTGCACTGATTTTAAAATAGCGCGGTATATAAAACCAAATAAATAAATTATTGCCTGGAGGAGGAGTCCTGACAGGTCTTCGGCCAGGTGATACTCTGACATTTGTTTTGGGGTTTAAGGCAACCCCTGCCCTCCGGCCCTTCTATGTGTCCAGGCTACCAGAGAGTTGGTTTTTCTAGTCGATGCTGGGGTTGCTGCTGAGGTTTTGCAACCAAACTGTACTCTTACTGGTCCTCATGGTTCATTTTTTGAAGTCGCCCGTGACTTACAGGATTTTTTGGTAGCCTGTAGCTAGGGAGTCTCATATGTGAGGACTGACTTGCTGCTTGCCCCAGAGAAAGCATAGTTATTCACCTGTAACATATGTTCCCCGGGGACAGTAGGAATCGGCCATCACAACCCGCCCTCCTCCCCGTGGACTTGTTTTTCATTTTGTTGCCATCTTGAGCTATGTCGTCATACTGAGGCAAGATGGCACCCTTGGGTGGGAAGGTAGCCATGCATGCATGCTGGATCTCCCAAAGGCTTTCTTTGAAAGCTGGAAAGAAGTTACCACATGTGCTCCATCGGTGCCGATATCACGCATGTCTGAGGACTAATTCCTGCTGTCCCCGGAGAACACCTGTTACAGATGAGTAACTACGTTGAAGATTCAGATGGCAGCTTTGGTCTTTTTCCAGGGTCCAGTGACGGGCAAATCTCTGGCCTTGCACCCAGACATCTTGTGTTTTTTCCAGGGAGTTTGACGTCTTGCATCCTTCCCTCTGGCCTGTGATTCCTTCTTGGGATTTGTCTGATGCTCAGGGCTCTGATGGCGGTGCCCTTTGAGCCATTGAAGCGCGCTACCTTAAAGAATACGATGCTCAAGACGCTCATCTTGGTCGCAGTTTGTTATGCAAAGTGGATTTCTGAGCTGCAGGCTCTATCTTGCCGAAATCTTTATCTGTCCTTTTTGATGGAGGCTTTGCATTCGGCCTGTGTCTTCCTTCTTGCCTAAGGTGCTTTCTCGCTCTCACATGAACCAGCTGCCTGCCCTCTTTCCCGAAAGAGCAGTGTCTGTGAAAGGGTAAGCATCTTCACTTGGTGTATGTCCGGAGGGCACTCCTCCATTACCTGGAGAATATGAATTCCTTTCGTAGGTCCGGGAGGGCATTTCAAGCATCCACCACCCTTTCAGTGAAAAAGTATTTCCTGACGTTGCCTTTCAGTTTACCCCTTTCAGCTTCATGTTATGTCCTCTAGTATTGCAGCTTCCCCATCTTTGAAAAAGGTTGGTTTGTTCATTAATACCTTTTAAATATTTAAGGTCTGTATCGTATTTGAAGTTGATAGGTGATTCTCAAGTGAGTTTTGCTTTTATTATTGAAATCTTGTTAGAAATTTGTGAAGGCACTCTTTTAAATGAATTATGCCCTGGGTTAACCTTAAATGATTCATTATTTTCACCTAAGTTGGAAGTTATTTCCTGCAGTGGGTTATGATTCTTTAAGTCCTATCCTCAAAATTCTTTTATTTTATCAACCACCACCTATTAGTTGCCATCTGGTCCTTGAGGAAATTGCAGTATTATAATCCTTCAGAATGTGATGTTTCTGGGTATTATCATTTTTCATTTAGTTGATCCTAATGATTGTATGGTTCTGGAATTTAATGAGTTATTAATAATTTAGCTTTAGTATCAACTGATTTACATTCTGCACATGAACATGGGCATCAGTTAGATTGTCACATCTCTTCAACTGATTTACTTGGGAGGACCTACTTTTCTCCGGGAACAAGCAGGAAGTCAGTCCTCACATATGGGTGACGTCGGCACCGACGGAGACCTCATGCGGAGCAAATCCCCAGCTTTCAGAGAAAGCCTTTGGGAGTTGCCATCACGCATGCGCGGTCCCCTTCCTGCCCAAGGGTGCCATCTTGCTCAGTCTTCTTTTTTCCGCGGAGCCCTTCGGATGTAGTCCCTGTGTCCCCGTGAAAAAAGTTAAAAATTTTCTCTCTCCTTCTACTGGTTGACACCTTCGGCTCGATAACAGGTATCAAGTCCATCTTTATTTTTCAGTTTTTGTCCTTCGTGACTGGCGTTTGCGCCCTTTTTCTTTTTCACTAGCAGCCTGGGTCTTTGACCTTGCAGGGGCCCTTTTTCCCCCGATGGCTACCAGCGGGTTTAAAAAATGCGATCGGTGTGTAAAACGTATGTCCCTCACTGATACGCATGACTGCTGTCTCCGGTGCCTCGGGCCTGACCAGGACCCGACGGTCTGCGGTCCATGTAGGAAGATGTCCTCTAAGGCCCTGAAGAGCCGCCAGCAGCATGATAGGAATTTTTCTGATTCCTTGCCTTTGAGAGCCCGGAACTTGTCTGAGGCCTCTACGTCTCGGTGGGAGCATTCCGAGCCCGAGCACTGTCGAGGTTCCTCAGAGAGGGGGTCTCGCTCAAGGGAACACAAGAGGAAGAAGTAGTCCTCGAAGGCAGCGTCTTTGGATGGCTTCGAGCTACCCAGTTATTCCTGGGTCTGTTGCGGAGCCCCGAGCGCCGGCTGGGATCTTCGGAGACGGAGCACCCGGCAAAGGTTCCTCGTCTGGAGACGGATCAGCCGAGGCAGGTAACAACTGTTCTCGTTGAGGACACTCCTCCGGGGGAACTGGCGTCAGGCCCGACTGCGTCGGGACCCAAGCCGGTGGCTGCGGAGCCTTCCGGACTCTATTCCAGAATGGCAGCCTTGGAGCGCAGTTTCACTGCCTTCATCATGGAGCAGCAGCGGGCGCTGATTGCCAGTCTGTCTGGTTCTTCCGCCCCGACCACCCACTGAGCCATCGATGTCGAAATCGACTCCGCAGGCCGATCCTATCCTCGAGACCTTTCGGGCTCGAGTTGATCCTGGCCCGAGGTCCCACTCGGCCTCCCTTTCAGGACCGAGGTCCCACTCGGCCTCCCTTTCAGGACCGAGGTCATCGCCGCCAAGCCTCCCGGCATTGAGGAGGTCGGTGCCAGGGAGGTCAGTGCCGGAGCCCCTCGATTCCTCTTCGGAGGCATCGAAGTGGGAAACGGAGGAAGAGGAGTCCCTGGACACCTGTCAGCACAGGGATGTCCCATCTGATTCCTCAGTGTCCAAACCTCGGAGAAGGTCCCCTCCGGAGGATACGAGGTTCTTGGACTTCGTGAGGGATATGTCCAAGGCTTTGGCGTTCCCTATGGAGTCCGAGGAGGATCCTCGAGCCGAAAGCTCGAGATCCTCCAGTATGAAGCCCCCCCCCCTCCTCAGGAGGCCCTTACTGTACTCGTGCCTCCGATCCTGGAACGACTGATGCTCCACATGTGGGAGGCGTCGGTGCTGGTCATCAGCAAATGGCTCAACTCGATGTATCGAGATCGCTGGAGCCCTGGGTTTCAAAAGTCGCAGCTGCTGCACAACTCCATGGTTGTGGAACGGCAATGCACAGGCTGAAGAGCCAGAAGATGCACTCCTCGGTGCCTCCCGGTAGGGAGACCCGCAACTTGGATGCCCTCGGCAAAAAGTGCTTCCAGGGTTCAATGCTGACTTGTCGAATACAGGCTTACCAGCTGTACATGGGCATGTACCTGAGAGACCTGGCAAAGAAACTCGCCGGGTTCTCAGCTGGTCTCTCCGAGGAGCCTTTACAACACTTCAGGAGCCTATCCACCGCCGTCCATGAGTGCTCGAAGTTTGTCTCGAGCAGCCTATGACAGGTTCGAGTCGGCGGCCCAGGTAGCCGCGGCTGTATCGGTGCATGCCGCCAGGCATGGCTGCAGTTGTCAGACCTCGAGCAATGGGTTCCGGACAAGTTGGTCAATTTCCCATGCCAAGGGCAGAACCTCTTTGGCAAACCCATGACCGACAAGGCCGCAGAACTGGAGACTGAGTACATGACAAGGACACGGCTCTCCAAGAATACCTCTGCCCCTTCTCGCAAGAAGGGCTCGGGTAAAAAGCTTTTTTACCCGAGGAAGGTTGCTGCTTACCGAAGCTATCTCCATTTTCAGTGTTGAACTAAAATGAAATGCTCAATTGTATCAATTCGGGCCAAAGAACTTTCGTTTTGCCTCTTAACAGTTATCGTAAACCTTGTATCTTCTTTATATTACCATTGAAGGTCTCAGACTAATCGGCACTTTCTCAAGACTTATATTGAGTCTATTATCGGTGCCTATTCGCGTCAAAGACCTTCAGTAAACTTCACCTTCGTGTTTAATGGGAGCTGAGAGAGGTTTTTTTAAAATTGTACTGAACAAGTTTAAATCATAACTGGAGTAGCTCTCAAAACTTCAACTGTCACTAAGATTGTAGTGAAATGTTTCTTTCTGTATACTCATATCACGCTCGCCAATCCCGATCCCGCCTTCCTTTAGGTGCCCCCGTCACGTTTCACAAACGTTTCTTCAGGGGATCTGTGCACACCTTAATCGCTAAAAGAAGGATGACTGATGCTGCACACGTCTAATTTCCTTGTATAGCAGCGACAGGAAAGCTTTCAAACTCCCTTCTGTCTGCTTCAAAAATGCATGGCGTTTTTTGAAGCAGACAGAAGGGAGTTTGAAAGTTTTCCTGTCGCTGCTATACAAGGAAATTAGACGTGTGCAGCATCCGTCATCCTTCTTTTAGCGATTAAGGTGTGCACAGATCCCCTGAAGAAACGTTTGTGAAATGCGACGGGGGCACCTACAGGAAGGCGGGATCGGGATTGGCGACCGTGATATGAGTATACAGAAAGAAACATTTCACTACAATCTTAGTGACAGTTGAAGTTTTGAGAGCTACTCCAGTTATGATTTAAGCTTGTTCAGTACAATTTTAAAAAACCTCTCTCAGCTCCCATTAAACACGAAGGTGAAGTTTACTGAAGGTCATTGATAAGAAGGTCAAATATAAGATACAAGGTTTACGATAACTGTTAAGAGGCAAAACGAAAGTTCTTTGGCCCGAATTGATACAATTGAGCATTTCATTTTAGTTCAACATAGTTTATTGCTCACGGGAAAAAGACCGGCATTTTGGTGTTTCATCCCCATTTTCAGGCCTCCCTGGCTTCCCAACAGGGACAGCAGGCCAAGGGACAGGGGCATGGCCCTCTTAAGCAGAAAGCCCCCAAACCCCAGGCACCGGCTCCGCCCAGCCTGGCAGTTGCTTTTGTCTCCTACAGTATGGCCCCTCTTCCCACAGGGGGCAGGCTGAGCACAGGAGGCAGGCTTACCCCTGTATGCCCACAGGTAGACAGCCATTACCACCGATGCCTGGGTTTTGCAGATAGTCCAAGAGGGCTACCTCCTTCACCTAGCCCAGGTACCTCCTCCTTACTGCCTGGGAGAGCCCCCTCAGGTCTCCCCTTTGCGGGACCTTCTTCTGAAGGAGTTGGCGGGTCTTCTCGAGGATCAGGCGGTAGAACTGGTACCCCACTACATGCAGGGCGAGGGCTTCTACTCCAGGTACTTTCTGGTACCAAAGAGAACAGCAGGCCTCAGGCCCATCCTCGACCTTCGCAACCTAAACAAGTTCCTGGTGAGGGAGAAGTTCAAGATGCTCTCCCTTGGAATATTGCTGCCTTACCTCCACCAGGGAGACTGGCTATGCTCCTTAGACCTAAAAGATGCGTATACACATCCAGATACACCCAGACCGCTGACATTCTCCAGGAACAAGCAGGAAGTCGGTCCTCACATATGGGTGACGTCTGCGCTGATGAAGCCCTCGTGCGGAGCAATTCCCCAGCTTTCAAAGAAAGCCTTTGGGATTGCAATGCGCATGCGCGGTCCCCTTCCTGCCCAAGGGTGCCATCTTGTTCAGTCTCCCTTTTTCCATGGAGCCCAACGGATGCTGTTTCACTGTCCTCTGAAAAAGTGCATCAAAACTTTGAAGAATTTATCTCTTCGACCCGGTTCCACGCCGGTTCCCCTTCCTGCCTTCGGCTTGGTACACTGGTATCGAGTCGGTCACATTTTTTCATTTTTGTCCTTTGTGACTAGAGTTTGCGCTCTTTTTTTTTTTTTCTTCATTTCCACTGACAGCCCAGTCATTTGACCTTGCAGGGGCCCTTTTTCCCCCGATGGCTGCCAGCGGTTTCAAAAAGTGTGATTGGTGTAAGAAGCTGATGTCCCTTACCGACACACATGACTTCTGCCTCCAATGCCTCGGGCCCGACCATGACCCGGTGGTCTGTGGCCCGTGTGGCATGATGTCTTCCAAGGCATTGAGGAGCAGGCAGCATCAACATGAAAGGATTTTCTCGAAGTCCGCAACCGTCCGAGCCCGGACCTCGTCAGAGGCCTCGATGTCTCGGGAGTTGTCTTACACCGAGCGTCGTGGGTCTTCTGAGCGGGGGTCTCCCTCCAGGGAACACCGGGGGAAGAAGAAACTCGTGAGGGCGACGTCATTGGAGGCCTCTGATCGGCCTGGGCCCTCAGGTTCCAGGACGCAGAGCCCCGACCGTCGCACCAGGTCCTCGGAGTCGGAGCATCTGGCCAGACTACCTCGTAAGGAGCCGGAGACGCCGAGTCAGATAACACCTGTTGTCCTCATAGACTCTCCTCCGGGAGAACCTACATCGGGCCCGACAACGTCGGGAGCCAAGCCGGAGGCTGCGGAGCCTTCTGAGCTTGGTCTCAGGATGGGTGGCCCTGGAGAGCAGCATGGCTGCCTTCATGGAGCAGCAGCGGGCGCTGATAGCCGGTCTCGCCGGTCCATCCATCCCGACCACTGGGACCTTGACATCCAAGTCGACCCCAAAGACCGAGCTGATCCTTGAGTCAATCAGGTCGCGTGTCGATCCTCCCGTTTGGTGCCGAGGTCGTTGACGCCAGTGCCCTCGACGTCAGGGCGGTCAGGCTCGAAGCCCTCACGAGGAGTCTGCATGGGAGACGGAAGATGAGTCTCCAGACACCCACTGGAACCCGGTGTATCCCGTCAGACTCACTGGGTTCGGAGCCTCGGAGAAGGTCCCCCCAGAGGACACCAGGTTCTCAGATTTCATCAGGGACATGGCCAAGGCGTTGGCATTCCTGGCGGAGTCCGAGGAGGAGCCTTGAGCCAAAGAGCTTGAGGCCCTCCAGTATGACTTTCCCCCGAGGGAAGCCCTTATTGTGCCGGTGCCTCCGATGCCGGAACGGCTAATGCTCCGCATGTGGGAGTCCCCAGCCTCGATGCCGGTTCTTAGCAAGCGGGTCGATTCCATTTATCGAGTCCGCAAGAGCCCCGGGTTCCAGAAAACACAGCTGCCGCACAACTCCATGGTTGTGGAATCGGCCATGCAAAGGCTCAAGAGCCAAAAAATGCACTCCTTGGTGCCAGGCCCGGAACCTGGACGCCCTCGGCAGAAAGTGCTTCCAGGGCTCGATGCTGTCATACCGTGTCCAAACCTACCAGCTGTACATGGGCATGTACTTAACGGGACCTGGCAAAGGAGATTGCCGGGTTCTCAGCTGGCCTCTCCGAGGAACCCTTGCAGCGCTTCAAGGCCTTGTCCACAGGGGATTCAAGAATGCTCAAAGTTTGTCTCAAGCAGCCTACGATGGCTTCGAGGCTGCGGCCCAAGTAGCCACAGCCGGCATCGGTGCATGCCGTCAGGCCTGGCTAATGTCATCGGACCTGGAGTCATGGGTTCAGGACAAGTTGGTTGATGTCCCTTGCCAAGGTGACAACCTATTCGGCAAACCCATGACTGAGAAGGCTGCGGAGATCGAGTCTCAGTACTTAACCCGGACAAGGCTCTCCAAGAAGACTTCTGCTCCTTCTCATAAAAAGAAGGGCTCGGGTAAAAAGCCCTTTTTCCCGAGGAAGGATAATGCCTACCGCAACTACCCCACTTACCAGGCCACTCCAGCTCCCCAACAGGGGCAGCAGGCCAAGGGACAGGGGCACGGCCCGCATAGGCAGAAAACCCCCAAGCCTCCAGCTCTGGCTCCCACCCAGCCGGGAGGGGGTTTTTGACTCCCACAACATGGCTTCTCTCCCATCTCTGGTATGGCCCTGCACAGGAGGAAGGCTGACCCTGTATGCCAGCCATTACCACCGATACCCCTTCTGCACTATCTGCAGGACCAAGGTATCTACTCCATTTCAAATAGGTACCCCCCTCCTTTCCAGGAGAGCCTCTAAGGCCCCCTCTTCACAGGAACCTCCTCTTACAGGAATTGGCAGGTCTTTTGAAGGATCAGGCGGTGGAACCGGTGCCCCACCACCTGGAAGGGCAAGGCTTCTACTCCAGGTATTTCCTCATACCAAAGAGAACAGGAGGCCTCAGGCCCATCCTCGACTTGCGGAATCTGAACAAGTTCCTGGTAAGGGAAAAGTTCAAGATGCTCTCCCTTGGAATATTACTGCCATACCTCCAGCAGGGAGACTGGCTATGCTCCTTAGACCTGAAGGATGCTTATACACACATCCTCATACATCCAGACCACTGGCAATTTCTCAGATTTTTGGTGGGAGGAAACCACTTCCAGTACAGGGTACTTCCGTTTGGCCTAGCATCCGCTCTCAGGATATTCACCAAATGCCTTGCTGTGGTAGCGGCCTTTCTCAGGAGCCAAGGGATTTCTGTCTTCTCCTATCTGGACGACTGGCTAATAAGAGGCCAGTCGATCCAGGAGGCCCAACGGGCCACTTCTCATACAGTAAACCTTGCTGCAGCACCTGGGGTTTGTCATAAACCACACAGTCTACTTTGCTCTCCACTCAGAATTTGGAGTTCATAGGGGCAAGGCTGGACACCCTCTGGGCAAGGGCTTACTTTCCGGAGGACAGGGCAAACCGGCTGCTGGCGCTAGTTCGCCAAGTCAGTCAACAATCTCAGATCTCTGCGAGAAGCTGCCTCCACGGTGCATGTGACCCTGAATGCTCGTCTGAACATGAGAACATCTCAATGGTGCCTCAGGGACCAGTGGACACAAGCCACAGGCAACCTCAGGGACAGAGTAGCGGTGTCCAAGCGACTAGTGAAGTTGTTGCAGTGGTGGCGCCTGCCATCCAACCTGCTCGGGGGAATGCCTTTTCAGACTCCCTCGCACACAAGAGTACTAATGACAGATGCATCCTTGCTGGGCTGGGGAGCCTATTGCCAGGGTTCATGCACTCAGGGGCTGTGGTCTCTTCAGGAAGCTGCGCACCAAGTCAACCTTAGAGCTGTGAGTGATTCGCCTCACTCTTTGAACCTTCTGTCAGGTTCTCTCAGGTCAGTCTGTCTTAGTGCAGACAGAGACAGCCAGGTAGCAATGTTCTACGTGAACAAACAGGGGGGCACAGGGTCTCGACTCCTCTGCCAGGAGACCCTGGACCTCTGCTCATTTGCATTCAGGCAGGGTATGTCGCTCAAGGCAGTCTACTTGCCTGGTCAGGAGAACGTTCTAGCAGACAAGCTAAACAGGATTCTCCAACCTCACGAATGGCAACTGAATCCAGACGTAGCACAGCGGATTTTCCACCACTGGAGACATCCGTCCATAGATCTCTTTGCCAATGTACAGAATAACCAGTTGCCCAGTTTTTGCTCCAGGCAGCCACATCCTCAGAGGGTGGCTGCGGATGCTTTTCTCATCTCTTGGTCAGTGGGCCTCCTGTATGCGTTTCCTCCAACGCCTCTGGTGGCCAGATCATTGTTCAAGATCATTTGGGACAGGGCCTCAGTCATTCTGGTAGCCCCCCAGATGGCCCAGACAGCCTTGGTTTCTGCTTCTACTCCAGTTGACAGTGGAGACCCCAATCCCTCTGGGGACACAGCCCGACCTCCTGTCCCAGGAACAGGGTTCTCTCTTGCATCCCAACCTCAGGTCCCTCAACCTGATGACATAGCTGCTGAAAGGGTAAGGCTGGCCCCTCTACACCGGTATCAAACCCGATTCTTCTTTTTCAGTTTTTGCCCTTCGTGGCTGACGTTCGCGCCCTTTTTTCCATTTTTCCCTGGAAGACCAGTCCTTTGACCTCGCGGGGACTCTTTTTTTTCCCCGATGGCTTCCAGTGGTTTTAAAAAGTGTGATCGGTGTAAGAAATTTAATGTCTCTCACCGACACACACGACTGCTGCCTTCGGTGCCTCGGCCCCGATCACGACCCTAAGTCGTGCGGGCCATGTGGGAAGATGTCTTCCAAGGCACTCTGAAGTCGCCAACAGCAAAAAGAAAGGCTTTTCTTGGACTCAGCCTCCGGCCGGGCCCGGACCTCGTCTGAGGCCTCGACATCTCGGGATTCTGATCCCGAGCACCGTCGAAGCTCATCGGACAGGGGGTCCCCCAACCGGGAACGGAAGAGGAAGAAGCGGCTCACGAGGGCGTCATCGGAGGAGGTCCCTGGCTCCTCGAGGGCCAGGTCTAAGACCCCCGACCGTTGCCCCGGGCCCGTGGAACAAGAGAAGCCTGCTAAAGTTCCTCGCGTGTTGCCGGAGTCTGCTGGACACGTAAGCCCCGTAGTCCTCGAGGACTCTCCTTTCAGAGAGCCGACGTCGGGCCCGGCGCCGCTGGGCCCGAGTCGGTGGCTGCTGCGTCTCCCGAGCTGAGTCTCAGGATGACAGCCTTGGAGAGCAGACTGTCTGCCTTCATGGAGCAGCAGCGGGCACTGATGGCCAGCCTGTCTGGCGCATCTGCCCTGACCACTGGGACATCGACTTCGAAGTCGATCCCGGAGACCGAGCCGATACTCGAGTCCATCATGGCTCGAAGTCAGTCTCGGTCGCGGTCTCCCTCGACCTCCCATTTGGGACCGAGGGCGTTGACGCCGGTGCCGGCGTCGGGGCGGGTGCTCCAAAGCCCCGCAGGGTCGGACCCTGACTCCTCCTCGGACGAGTCCGCCTGGGAGACTGAGGACGAGGAGTCTCCCGATATGTTCAAGACTCTGTGCGTCCCGTCAGACTCACCGTAGTCTGAGCCCCGGAGTAGATCCCCTCCGGAGGATACTCGGTTCTCGGAGTTCGTCCGGGATATGGCCACTGCCTTGGCTATTCCGGTGGACCCCGAGGAAGAACCTCGAGCTGAGGAGCTTGAGGCGCTGCAGTATGACTCTCCTCCGAAGGAGGCCTTTACTGTCCCGGTTCCTCTGATGCTGGAACGGCTCCTCTTCCGTATGTGGGAGGCACCGGCCTCGGCGCCGGTTCTAAGCAAGAGAGTCGACTCGATCTGTCGACTCCGAAAGAGCCCTGGTTTTCAGAAGGCACAGCTACCACACCCATTCTATGGTTGTGTAATCGGCCATGCATCGTCTGAAGAGCCAGAAGATGCACTCCGCGGTGCCCCCTGGCAGGGAGGCCCGAAGCCTCGATGGCGTCGGTAGAAAGTGCTTCCAGGGCTCGATGCTTGCTTGCCTTGTCCAGTCGTACCAGCTGTACATGGGCATGTACTTGCGGGACCTGGCCAAGGAGTTGGCCGGGTTCTCTGCTGGACTCTTCGGGGAACCCTTGCAGAGATTTAAGTCCTTGTCCTCGGGGATTCGGGACTGCTCGAAGTTCATGTCCCGCGCCGCCTACGATAGCTTCGAAGCTTCGGCCCGAGTTGCGGCAGCCGACATCGCGGCTCGATGCCAGGCATGGCTGCAGTCATCGGACCTCGAGCCATGGGTTCAGGACAAGTTGGTCGATGTCCCTTGCCGAGGTGAGAACCTTTTTGGCAAGCCCATGACTGAGAAGGCCGCTCAGCTCGAAACAGAGCACCTTACACGGACGAGGCTGTCTAGGAAGACCTCTGCCCCTTCTCATAAAAAGAAGGGCTCGGGTAAAAAGCCCTTTTACCCAAGAAGGGCACTGCCTACAAACAGTACCCTCAATATCAGGCTGCCCAAGCTGCACCCCAGGGTCAGCAAGCCAAGGGGCAGGGTAATGGGCCCCGTAGGCAGAGGACCGCCAAGCCTCCGGCCCCTGCTCCCACTCAGCAGGGTGGGGGTTTTTGACTTCTTCAGCGTAGCCTCTCCATCCCTGCTCTCCCAGCCTTGCACAGGAGGTCGCCTCGCCCTCTCTGCCCACCAGTGGCCACTCATCACCGAGGACATTTGGGTGTTGGACAATAGTCCACAAGGGCTATGCACTGCATTTTCACCAACTGCCTCCTCCTTACTTTCCAGGGGAGCCTCCAAGGCCTTCCCTGCATACAGACCTTCTCCTTCAAGAGCTTCAAGGTCTGTTGGTGGACAGGCGGTGGAGCCTGTGCCTCCCCACTTCCAAGGTCGCGGATTCTACTCCAGGTATTTCCTGGTGCCCAAGAGAACCGGTGGCCTTCGACCCATTCTGGACCTCAGGAACCTCAAGTTCCTAGAGAAAGAAAAGTTCAAGATGCTTACTCTTGGAACACCTCTGCCCTACCTCCAGCAGGGAGATTGACTATGCTCCTTAGATCTAAAGGATGCGTATACTCACATCCTCATTCATCCAGACCACAAAGTACCTCAGGTTCATTGTGGGAGGAAACCATTATCAGTACAGAGTACTGCCTTTTATCCTCACCTCCGCTCCCCGGGTCTTTACCAAATGCCTGGCAGTGGTAGCGGCCTACCTGAGAAATCAGGGAATCTTTGTCTTCCCCTATCTGGACGACTGGCTCATCAGGGGTCAAACGTGCCAGGAGGCCAGCCAAGCCACCCTCAGGACTATTGCTCTTCTTCAAAGCCTGGGGTTTGTAATAAACTTCGCAAAGTCCACTTTGCTCCCCTCCCAGAACTTGGAGTTCATAGGGGCAAGGCTGGACTCCCTGCTGGCAAAGGCTTTCTTGCCAGCAGACAGAGCCCAAAGGCTGATAAACTTAGCAAACCAGTTTCTCAGCAGGTCTCTGGTCTCCGCCAGGCTCTGCCTAAGGCTACTTGGCCACATGGCTTCGACAGTGCATGTGACCCCCAATGCCAGGCTCCATATGAGGCCTACACAGTGGTGCCTTCGGACTCAGTGGTCACAGGCCACAGGCAGCCTCAGAGACAGGATAAGGGTGTCCAGACCCTTTCTGAAATCCCTCAGCTGGTGGCTGCACCCACCCAATTTGCTAAAAGGTGTGCCCTTTCAGATTCCTGGGTACAGAGTAGTACTGACCACTGACCACCGACGCCTCCCTGCAGGGCTGGGGAGCTCATTGTCTAGACAAGTGCACCCAGGGCCTGTGGTCTCCTTGGGAGGCGGCACAGCAGATCAGTCTCCTGGAACTCAGAGCTATTTGCCTAGCTCTCAAAGCTTTCTCTCCTGCCCTGGCTCATCAATCTGTCCTGGTTCAGACAGACAACCAGGTAGCCATGTTTTATGTGAACAAACAGGGCGGGACGGGGTCCAGACTCCTTTGTCGGGAGGCTCAGAACCTTTGTTCATTTGCCCTCAAGCACAACATGCTTCTCAAGGCTGTGTACCTTCCAGGCCAGGAAAACTACCTGGCCGACAGGTTGAGCAGACTTTTGCAGCCCCACGAATGGCAGCTGCATCCCTTGGTAATTCAAAAGATCTTCCTCAAATGGGGTCTCCCTTTGATAGACCTGTTTTGCCAGTCCACTAAACAAGCAACTACAAAGTTTTGCTCCAGGCAACCGCATCCTCTGCGGATAGCAACAGATGCTTTTCTGATTTCATGGTTTCAGGGCCTCCTGTATGCGTTTCCTCCCATGCCCTTGGTGGCCCGAACCCTCTTCAAGATTCTTCAGGACAAGGCCTCGGTCCTGCTGGTGGCTCCCAGGTGGCCGAGGCAACCTTGGTTCCCACTACTGCTTCAGCTGGCAGTGGATCCCCACTGCCTCTGGGGTTGCAACCCGACCTTCTCTCACAGGAGCAGGGTTCCCTTCTGCACCCCAATCTAAAAGCTCTCAATTTGATGGCCTGGAGGCTGCAAGGGTAGTTTTGGCTCCCTGGGGCCTACCTCAGGAAGTTGAGGAGGTTGTCCTAGCCTCTAGGAAATAGTCCACTAGGAAAACCTATGCTCTCAAATGGAAAAGGTTTTCTGTGTGGTGTCAGCTACGTACAGAGGACCCTTTCTCTTGTACTGTGCAAGTAGTGCTTCAGTACTTACTGCACTTATCAAATCAGGGACTTAAGTCCAATTCTGTTCGGGTCCACCTCTCAGCTCTAGTAGCTCACCACTCTCTGGTGGAGGGACGTTCTCTGTCTGGTCACCCCTTGGTGTCCCGCTTTCTTAGGGGCTTGCTTTAGCTCAAGCCTCCCATTTGTCCTCCTGCCCCTGGGTGGGAGCTGAATGTGGTCTTGCAGCAGCTGACTCGCCCGCCTTTTGAGCCGATGGCTACTTGCCCTCTACGCTTCCTGTCCTGGAAGACGCTCTTCTTGATAGCCCTTACCTCGGCTAGGCGAGTAAGTGAGCTTCAGGCCCTGGTCTGTGTTAGGCCTTACACCCAGATTTATAGGAATAGGGTAGTCCTCCCTAAGGTTGTCTCCTCTTTCCACCTCAACCATGAGGTGGTTCTTCCAACATTCTTCCCTAGGCCTCATGCAAGCCAGGCTGAAGCAGTCCTGCACACCCTGGACTGTAGGAGGGCCTTATCCTTCTACCTCGACCGTACGCAGGGGCATAGAAGGGCTACTCAGCTCTTCGTATCCTTTGACCCCAATAAGTTGGGGTTGGCTGTGTCCAAGCGTACCTTGTCTATCTGAGTGACTGACTGTATCACCTGGGCTTATAAGACAGCTGACCTTCCTTTGCAGGGTAGGCTCACGGCCCATCGTGTCAGGGCAATGGCTGCCTCAGTGGCTCATCTCTGCTCTGTGCCCTTGGTAGACATCTGCAGGGCTGCAACTTGGTCTTCAAGCCAGACATTTGCGGCCCATTACTGCCTGGAGAGGGAGTCCTGTAGGGACAGTGCTTTTGGCCAAGCAGTACTCCAGAATCTCTTTGAGGTTTAGGCAACTCCTGCCCTCTGTTGGGCTACCGGTGGAGGTTGTGTCCTTGAAAAGCCTTTCTTTGCTGCTGGGGCTAGAGGGAGTTCTCTTGTTCAGCCTGGGTTCCTCGGTAGCCCAGAGCTCTAGGGAGTTACCCATATGTGAGGACTGACTTCCTGCTTGGTCCTGGAGAAAGAGGAGTTACTCACCTGTAACAGGTGTTCTCCAGGAGCAGCAGGAATCAGTCCTCACAACCCTCCCTCCTCCCCTTGGAGTTGCAGTTGTACGTAGTTTATATTTTTTCATTTTTTGTGTGCTGTTCTTAGCTATGTCATTTGACTGAGGTAAGATGGCACCTTTAGGCAGGAAGGGAACCGCACATGCGTGCCTGCATTCCCAAAGGCTTTCTTTGAAAGCTGGGGAAATGCTCCGCACGAGAGCTCCGTCGGCGCCGACATCACCCCATATGTGAGGACTGATTCCTGCTGCTCCTGGAGAACACCTGTTACAGGTGAGTAACTACTGTTTCTTGGTGGCACTCACGTTGGCTCGGCGGGTGAGTGAGCTTCAGGCCCTTGTGTCAGACAGGCCTTACGTCAGACAGGCCTTACACTAGGTTCTATAACAACTGGGTGGTGCTTCTCACGCACCCCAAGTTCCTTCTGAAAGTGGTCTCCTCATTCCACCTCGACCAGGAGGTGCTACTTTCTACCTTTTTTCCCAGGCCGCATGCCAGTCGGGCAGAGGCAGTGCTGCATACCCTGGACTGTAAGAGGGCGTTGGCTTTCTATATCCAGCGTATGCAGGGAACATGGGGAAAAGAAGCACTCTGGATTGCGTTGGAAAGAGGAGATGGCACTGTCATCCATATTGCTGTAGTCTACAGACCTCCGACTCAAATTGAAGAGAGAGATAACGAATTGATTATAGATATTGCCAAGATAGCAACAAAGGGGGAAGCGATCATATTGGGTGACTTTAATCTACCTGATGTGGATTGGATTACTTTTTCTGAACATCTGGAAAGAAGCAAAAAAATTGTGGATGCTCTCCAAGATGCATTACTTAGACAAATGGTGATGGAACCAACCAGGGAAAGCTCAACGCTGGATGTAGTGCTTACCAACAGTGATAATGTGTCGAATGTCTGCGTGAGTGTTTGTTTGTTTATGTTTATTACATTTGATATACCGCTCAGGCCAAAGCATTAGAGCGGTTTACAATGCTACATAAATGATACTGAACATATGAAAAGAACGCCATTAACAAGATAGGACAGAGTAAGAGATAGTGATAGTCAAAGAAATAGAAGAGACAAGAGGAAAGGTTCATTATAACACCAGAGAGGCAGAATATCATACCACCACAGCTCAGTCCTTCCAAACAGAGTGCCCCCGTGAGCAACAGCGACCATCACACGGTGTGGTTTGAGATAAAAGCCATGGTACAGGCCAATCATAGCAAGCTCAAAGTCCTAAACTTCAAAAACACTGACGTCAATAAAATGGCCGAGTACTTAGAGGAGATGGCGGGGTGGAAGGAGATAAGGGAAGTGGAATTGCAATGGACTAAACTAAAGGCGGCAATAAAAGGGGCAACAGATAAATATGTAAGAAAAATAAATAAAAACAAGAGGCGAAGGAAACCTATTTGGTTTTCCAAAGAGGTGGCTGCGCAAATGCAAAAAACACAGCTTTCGCAAAATTCAAAAGCTTGCAAACAGAAGAACACAGAAATGAATACAGGATCCAACTCGGAGTCTAAAAGAGTAATAAGGATAGCAAAATCAAAGGCAGAAGAAAAGATGGCTAAAGATGTTAAGGGTGGCAACAAAACTTTCTTCAGGTATATTCAGGTAAGGAAGAAGATCAGAGTTGGATTTGCAGGACTCAGAGGTGCTGGGAAAGGACTCGTGGAAAGTGACACTGAAAAAGCGAAATTGCTAAACAAATACTTCTGCTCTGTTTTTACTAAAAAAGATCCTGGAGATGGACCAGCTGTGACTCCCAAATATAAAAATAGGACTGAAGTAGATACCACACCATTCACAGAAGATGAGGTGTAAAACAACTTGCTAAACTGAAAGTGGACAAAGCCATGGGACCAGATGGGATACATCCCAGGATACTGAAAGAGCTCAGAGAGGTTCTTGCAGGACCGTTAAAGGATGTCTTCAACAGATCCTTGGAAACAGGAGTGGTTCCTCAGGACTGGAGAATGGCTAATGTTGTACCTCTACACAAAAGTGGTGACAGGGAAGAAGTGTCAAATTACAGGCCCGTAAGCCTTACCTCGATGGCAGGAAAAGTAATGGAGGCGCTCCTGAAAGAGCGTATAGTGAACTTTCTCAAAACCAACAGGTTGCAAAATCCAAGGCAACATGGTTTTACCGAAGGGCGGTCTTGCCAAACAAATCTGATTGAGTTCTTTGATTGGGTGACCAAGGAACTAGATCTGGGGCATGCAATGGATGTCATCTATCTGGATTTCAGCAAAGCCTTTGATACTGTTCCTCATAGGAGGCTTGTCAATAAACTCAGTAGCTTGGGGATGGGTCCCAAGATAGTAAACTGGATTAGAAATTGGTTGACTGACAGACAACAGAGGGTGATGGTACATGGAGCTCACTCGGATGAGAGGAAGGTGATTAGCGGGGTACCTCAGGGTTCGGTCCTGGGCCCGGCACTGTTCAATATATTTGTGAGTGATATTGCTGAAGGACTGAATGGAAAAGTCTGTCTTTTGCAGATGACACAAAAATTTGCAACAGAGTGGACTCCCCCGAGGGAGTGGATAACATGAGGAAAGATCTACAAAAGCTGGAAGACTGGTCTAATGCTTGGCAACTACGATTTAATGCAAAAAAGTGCAGTATCATGCACTTGGGTAGCAGAAATCCAAGGGAAAAGTACACAATAGGGGGTGAGAGGTTGGTATGCACGGTTCTGGAGAAAGACCTTGGTGTGATTATCTCTGATGATCTCAAGGTGACAAAACAGTGCAAAAGCCAGGAGAATGTTGGGCTGCATACAAAGAGGGATTACCAGCAGAAAGGAAGAGGTACTTATGCCACTGTACAAGTCACTGGTGAGGCCTCACTTGGAATACTGTGTTCAGTTGTGGAGGCCATATCTTGCAAAAGATGTAAAAAGACTGGAAACTGTTCAGAGAAAGGCAACCAAAATGATTTGGAGCCTGCGTCAGAAGCCTTATGAGAAGAGACTTGAAGACCTAAATATGTACACTTTGGAGGAGAGGAGGGACAGGGGAGATATGATGCAGACCTTTAAATACTTAAAGAGAAATGATGAACAAACAAACCTCTTCCAAAGACGGGGAAGCTGTAAAACTAGAGGGCATAACATGAACTGCAAGGTGGTAAATTGAAAGGCAATATCAGGAAATATTTCTTCACGGAAAGGGTGGTGGATGCTTGGAATGCCCTCCCGATGGAAGTGGTGGGGGCAAACACGGTGATTGAATTCAAAACGGCATGGGACAAACACAGTGGATCCCTTTACAGCAACAGGATAAAAGCAAAATAAACGGTACCATCTAACTTCTGAACTATCTAGCGTCTGAACAAATAAGGGTGTTCTACATGGAGTGGTGGGTTCACCCCTAAACAGAAACAAAAACATGGGGAGGGGTGGCCTGCACAGAGCGACAGGTGCACCTACTCTTGCCATCTTGCTGGGCAGACTAGATGGACCATGCTGGTCTTTATCTGCCGTCACTTACTATGTTACTATGTATGCAAGCGCATAGAAGGGCTCCTCAGCTCTTCGTATCTTACAACCCCAGTAAGCTGGGGATGGCTGTTTCCAAGCGAACACTGGGTAGAGACTGTATTGCCTGGGCATACAGGGCAGCCAAGCTCCCTTTGGAGGGTCGTGTCACGGCCCATCGGGTCAGGGCTATGATGTCATCAGTGGCTCATTTCCGCTCTGTCCCACTGGCAGACATCTGCCGGGCCGCCACCTGGTCTTCGAGCCAGACTTTCGCAACCCATTACTGCCTGGATAGGGAGTCCCGACGGGACAGTGCTGTCGTTCAGGCTGTACTCCATAACCTTTTCGAGGTCTTGGCAACTCCTGCCCTCAGACCCTTCTGTGCTGTTCTCTTAGTTAGATTCCTATTGTGGCTGCTTGCGGCTCTCGTAGAGGGGAGCCTATTATCTCCAGGAACAAGCAGGATTGAGTCTTCACATATGGGTACGTCGGTACCGACGGAGTCTGCACGGGAACGCTCCCCAGCGTCCAATCAGAACGCTTTTGGAAGCATCCCAACACGCCTGCGTGCTGCCTTCCCGCCTTTCCCAACTGCCTCTCCTCAGTTTTCGTTTTTCCGCGGAGCTGGCAGGACGTCCTCCTGTCACCGCAGAAAATTCTTCTTTTATTTTTTGGTTTTCTTGTGGTCGCGTCTGCCTTCCCCGACGCTACCGGTACCGCCGGTGTTGCTTTTCTTTTTTCTAATAATTTTTCCTTCATAAGGAATACTTTTTTCCTCCTTAGTGCTGACGTTTTTTTCTGGCCTGCTAGGCCTTCTCTTTTTTTTCCTCATGGAAGCGCCATCCACTATCCCTAAGAAATGTTCAAACTGTGGCGGTACAAAATTCATTTTAGACACTCATAACTGGTGTCTGCCCTGCTTGGGTCCTGACCACTATCCGCTGGTTTGTCCCTCCTGCAACAGTTTAGTCGGAAGAAGTCTTCAGCATCGAGTTCACCTCGATACACAGTCCCCATTCAACTTCAGGGCACCGACCACCCTTTCTTCTTCACAGGATCAGGTAACCCAAAAACAATCTGTTAAGACTAGCCAGTCCTCGAGTGGTAGATCTCCTGCACAGCACAGAGCTGCCTCCGGCCTTGCCCTCGAGGATACACTGGCTTTAAAACCCCGGTGGGAGTCTTCGGCCTCCAAAGCCTTTGTGGGGTTTCAGGTTGTTCCTGAGGTTCACCCCTCTCCGAACATACCTGAGCCATGCTCGGTGGTGGCATCCGCTTCGGGCTGTACCGATACCCCGGCATGAGCAATGGTGTTGGATGAAACATTCCTCACCATGGATCGTAGTCTGGTGTCCTCGGTACCTGCGGGCCCGTTGGATATGCTGCAGACTGATCTTCCTGTATCGGTATCGATCCCGGTACCGGTACTGGTACCGACGCCGGTACCCTCCAGATGTGCATCGATAGACTCGCTTCCCTCGATGCCGAGTCTAGAATCGATCTCCAGTCTGGATGACTGGGTACCGACTCGCCTTGGTACCGATACCGGACGGTACCGAAGGCACGGTTCCGATGATCCAGGTCGGGCACTCTCGGTTTCTTAGATACCGTTAGAGTTGTCACCGGCTGGCCTTCATCTACCGCTATCGGATACGGTGCCGGAGTCGGTACCGGTATCCACATTACCATTGCTGTCGGTACCTTCCATGCTTCTCTCATCAGGGTCGGTTCCCTCGGTACCGAGTTTGGAATCGATCCCTAGCATGGACGATGCATTACCGACTGTGGCTAGTCCCGACCTCCTGCGGTACCGGCGACCATCCTCTAAGGATCCGATACTCCACCCTTTAGGGTCTTCTATTCCTCAAAATTGGATAGATCCCTGGGTGCCAATGCTAGTTCTTCAACAGATCTAGCCTCTCCTCCTCTTTCTAGAGGATTTCCCTCTGAGGATTTTTCTTTTCAAGCATTCCTGCTTGATATGGCAAAGTCACTTGTCATTTCTATACCTGGTCAGGATCCTGCACCAGGGAATACAGAATACCTGTATATTCCCTGGAGTCCAAAGGAGAACATCATGCTTCCTGTGCATCACACCTTGCAGGATCTCCTCTTACGAATGTGGGGAAACTCCTTTAACGGTACCCGCACCTTCTAGGGCAACTGATCTTCTATATAAGGTGCCCCCCTCTCCAGGGTTTCAAAAGACTCAACTTCCTCATCATTCCATTGTTGTAGAATCAGCAGTGAGGCGTATTAAGAGTACTAAAAAGCACTCTTCTTATCCGCCAGGTCATGAGTCTAAGACTTTAGATGCCTTTGGATGCCAAACCTTCTCGGCATCCATGCTTTCAGCAAGAATTCTCTCATATATTTTCTATATGGGATTATCTCTTGAGGAGGTCACAAAGAAATTATTGCTTTTGACCCCTTTTTTTCAAGAGCCCAAAAGAGCAGACTATTCCTCATTGGTTAGTCATGCTCAAAATATCTCTAGGTTCCTTACTTGTGCTTCCCTAGACTCCTTTGAGTCTGTTAGCAGAACCTTTGCTATAGCTATAGGGGCACAACGTAAAGCCTGGCTCCAAGTTTCAGACTTGGACAAATGGGCACAAGAAAGACTGGGAAATACTCCTTGCACTGGAGAAAATCTTTTTAACAAGGAGTCTTTACTCCAAGTTGCTCAGTTAACCACTGACATTGCTGTTTCCAAAGGCTGTTCTACGCCTTCCTCTTTCCCAGTTGGTAGGAAATTTCCTAACAAACTTTCTTCCCCTAAGGGGAAAAAGTTTTATCCATCTTCTGCCCATCATACAGATGCTCCCAAACAGGGGAAACATCGCTCTGGTCTAAAGAAACCACAACCTCAACAGGATCAGCAAACCCAGCAGTCGCAGGGTTTCAGATAGATTATCATTACATCTCCTGGTTGCTGGTTAGAGTTTGCGGTCTGCTTCTTTTCACTTGAAGCATCTACACTAATTTCATCCTAAATTGTCATGGATCTCTCTTCACGAGACATCCTTTCTTTTTGCTCTAAGAGTCTTTATGATTATCATGCCTATAGTTAACAGGTTTCTCTTCCTCCTACTGGGAAAAGAGAGGTGACAACTGTCAATAAGACAGTTTTTCCCTGTATTAGCATGTATCATTTTACTTTTTAGAGACTTACTACATAGTAAGTCTTCTTCAACTCTCTTACCTCCCTCTTACTACAACATTCAGTTTGTAAGAGTGGCTCTATTACACTGGTAAGCCCCTATGGTCCTATACCTATTTTCACAAAGGGATTTTCCCTTCCAGAGTTGTCTTTTTCATTTTCTTACTTTAGGGCAGCTTCTCAGACAATAAGGAGGTCTTATCACTCCTACTTATGTCTGTTGCTTCTTTTTCCAATTTAAAAAAAAAAAGTTTTTTTTCCGCTGCCCTGGTAGTTGTTGCAACTGCAGCAATTCCTAGTGGTTAAGCCACTGGTTCTGTTTACCACACAACCAGGGTTTCTCCTCCACTAGCAATCCTTCTGGCCTCAGTGCTAAACCCAAAACAGGTTATCAACCTTTTTTGGAAATCCTATTATCACAGACTTGTTGGTTTGACTTCTGTTCTTCGTCATCTCCAATTCCCTTGTTTTTGGCAGAATAGTATAAGTTACCTACTGGCTTTAACCAGCCAGTTTTCTTTTCTAACCAACCTGTAACATGCTCTCTGCAACTCTACAAAGTAGCTTTGCACTATGGGCCCTTGCTAGAGAGCATTAGTATCTTGCCTAGCAGATAATCCTAGATGGTTAGGAGGGGTTCACCCAGTCATGTCCCATGTCTGGTAGGTGTTTCCTACCCTTACCATCTCATCTAAAATCTCTTTTCGAGACAAAAGACACAGGCCTTACATCACGTGAAAACCTAAAGCATGGCCAAATCTCCAGGAACGAGTCTTCACATATGGGTATCGTCGGTACCGACGGAGCCTGCGCGGGAACGCTCCCCAGCGTCCAATAGGAAAGCTTTTGGGAGCATCCCACAGCGCCTGTGTGCTGCCTTCCTGCCTTTCCCAACCGCCTCTCTCCAGTTCTTCTTTTCCGCGGAGCCAGCAGGTCGTGTTCCTGTCACCGCAGAAGAAGTTCTTTATTTTTTCGTTAATCTTTTGTGTCGCGTCTGCCTTCTCGACGTCGGACCGGTACCGCCGGTCTTTTCTTTTCTTTCTTTCTTCTTTCAAAAAAAAAAAAAGCTTTATCTTTTTTGTGCATTTTCAGTTTTTGGGCCCTAGGTCTAAAATTTTTCCTCATGGAGAAGTCCGCTTCCGGGTTTAAAAAATGCACAAAATGTGGCGGTACTATTTCTGTCATCAACACCCATGACTGATGTCTAAAATGTTTGGGACCTGACCATTCCATCACGGATTATGTGTCCTGTACCATGATGTCCAAGAGAGGTCGGCAGAACCGAGCAGCCAAGCTCAGTACCCTGTTTCCCTCTGATGCAGCTTCGGTGGCATCGACGTCTTCCAGGGCCTCCTCTTCCTCCCATGGATCTCAGGTAACCAAGCATAAATCTGGCCGGTCCTCGAAGGGCAGATCTCCCTCCAAGCATCGAGATGCCTCCGGGCTTGCCCTCGAGGATTCCGCACCGGCAAAATTACCCCGGCGGGAAGCTCTGGCTTCCAAAGCATTATCTATGGGGTCACAGGTTTACATCGATGGCTCGGCCTCGACCGATCACCTGTTGCCGTGTTCTGGGGTACCGGTGGCTCCCACTGGTACCGACATCCAGACTCTGGCGTCGATGGATCAGAAGATTCTGACCATGCAGCGCACCTTAACGGCTTTCATGCAGGCTGAGACGCCTCCGGTACCGCAACAATCCCTGTTGCTGGTACCGGCTCCAGTACCGGCATCACTCCCGGTACCGGTACCGATTGCATCGACATCGGCTTCGGTGTCGACTGCTACGGTACCCTGTCCTATGATGCCCATTGGTACCGAACCTGTACCGATTACTCCCGATGTCGATCCCACTCGATACGGTTATCGGGCTTTGCAGGAGCATCCAGACAGGCAATACTTCGATTCCTCTGAGGACTCTGAGTCTGAGGGTTCTGTAGAAGCATCGATACTTCTTCCTCAGGAGTCTTCTTCACCTAAATGAAGAATGTCTCCTCCAGAAGACTTGTCTTTTCAAGACTTTGTTAGGGAAGTGGCTAGGGGCCTTTCTATCACAGTGGCCCCTGAGTCAGAACCCAGAGCTAAGGAGTTGGATATTTTATGATATCCCAAAGCTCCTGAGGAGGCAGCTACTTTACCTGTTCATGAGATTCTGTATGATCTCATGTTGAGGATGTGGGAGACACCTCTCACCACTTCTCCTCATTCTCACAGGTTAGACACCACGTATCGTGTCCCTCCTTGTCCGGGTTTCCACAAGACTCAGCTTCCTCACCACTCTATTGTGGTAGAGTCTGCTATGAAGAGTGCAAAAAGACACTCATCTAATCCTCCAGGGCGTGAATGCAGGACCCTGGATGCTTTTGGCCGAAGGGTTTTCCAAGCTGCTATGCTAGCTGCTAGGATCAATTCCTATAGTCTCTATATGGGAATGTTTCTAAAAGAAGTCACAGATCATCTGCAGACTTTAACTCCTTTCATTTCAGAGGATAAAACACAGGAGTTTCTCACTTGGCTCAAACAGGCCCAAGAGGTCTCCAAATTTTCCAACCGTGCAGCCTTTGACTCTTTTGAGTGTGTAAGCAGAGCTTCGGCTATTGCCATAGGGGCACGCAGAATTGCTTGGCTACAAGCTTCTGATTTGGAGATCTGGGTTCAAGATCAATTAGGAAATCTCCCTTGTACAGGTGAGAACCTTTTTGGTAAGGATTGACAAGCAAAGGCCACTCAGATGGATGCTGAAAACTCTGCTTTGAATCAACTTTCAAAGTCTACCTCTGCTCCTGTTAAGAAAAGATTGTTTAAAAAGACATTCTTTTCCAAAAAGGGAAAATACTATCCTGCTTATGTTCAGCAGGCATCCTCTGCAGGTCGTTTTGCTGCAAAGCGTCAGCAACCACCCAAACAGGCCAAGTCAAAGGCAGCTAGACCTTCCACGGCCCAGCAGCCTCAGCCTCCTCAGGGACTTTGACTTGCAACTAGAGAACTTAGCCTTTCTAGCTCTGGAAGGACCAGAGCCCCTTACCATCCCAGGAAGGTTGACTTACTTTGCTCCCAGATGAGAGCAAATCACAGCAGAGCAATGGACACACTCCATCATAGGGGAGGGGTACAAGCTTCATTTCTTAAGCCTTCCCCCCCTTACACCATGGTGAAACAGTTCAATTCTCCAACATCTCTCCTCAACCTTCTAGGTCAGGAGATTGCCATCCTTCTTGCCCAAGGGGCAATAGAGGAAGTACCTCTTCTTCAACAAGGCACAGGGTTGTACTCCCCTTATTTTCTTATTCCAAAGAAGACAGGGGGCTACAGACCCATCTTAGATCTCAGAGAATTGAACAAATTTCTATTCAAGGAGAAATTCAAAATGATTTCTCTCTGTGCTCTGCTTCCATACCTTCAGAGTCAGGACTGGCTTTGTTCTCTAGATCTCAAGGATGCGTACACCCATGTCCTCATCCATCCAACTCGCAGAAGGTTCCTTCGGTTCCTTTTTCAAGGAAAGCACTACCAGTACAGGGTGCTTCCTTTTGGTCTGGCCTCTGCACCAAGGGTGTTCACGAAATGCATAGCAGTAGTAGCTGCATTTCTTTTTTTTTTTTTTTTTAACATTTTTATTTAAGAGTTTTCAAATACAACAAGAAAATAGCTAATAACATTATTAAACAAGAAAAGTAAATTACAATCAAGAAACTATTCCCCCCACCTAAAATGAAACACATCAAGGAGAGAATTGTCAAAAATTATTATAAGATCAATCAAAATACAAGAAAAAAGGGGAGATTAAACACCCCACAAAAAGGAGCTGAAAAACAATTAAATCATTCCCCCTCAACACTTATACCTCCCTCTGCTTTTAAATCCAAAAAAGATTTCAAGGCATTAACATCATTATACACATAAGTACGCCCAGCCAAGGTAATCACACAGCGACAAGGAAATTTAAGGAAAAAGGTCGCCCCCAATGCCAACACCTGTGATTTCAACAGCAGAAACTGCTTACGCCTTAACTGCGTGTGACGACAGACATCTGGGAAGACTTGAATGGACTGACCACAAAATAAATTAGCTCGATACTTAAAGTATGCTCTCAAAACCCGCAGTTTGGCAGATTCAGAGATAAACTGAACTACCAAAGTGTTACGTTTTGAGATATTGTCCATTGAGTCTTCCAAGAAGGCTGTTAAATTGTGATCCACTGAAGAGGGTGAAGGGGTCGAAGCCCCTACAACCCGAGGAGTGGACTAAGAACCCTGAGGCAAATAATACATATGAACTGTATGGACCGTATGAAAATCCCCATCCAAATGCAAAATCTCCAAAAAGTATTTACCCAACAATATGTCAGAAGACATTAGGTGTGTCATAGGAAAATTAAGAAAGCGTAAATTGCTTGCTCTAGCACGATTCTCAAGAGCCTCTAGCCGGAAGGAGATAGCTGAGGAATCACGAATAAAGGCCAAATCAGAAGTACGGCTAGATTGGACCTGAGAATTAGTGCTATCAGCAAGTTTTACTACAGAACCTAACTGGTTATCCATAAGCTGTAATTTATCCACAACATCTTGGGAAAATTTACACAAAGAGGACACAGTAGAGGTTAAACGTGTATATCTATCTTTTGAGTAGCAGGCCATATATCATGCAAGGTTATCTCCCCCTTAGGGGAAACTAAACTTTCAGGTTCTACTACGGGTGGAAAAACAGGACATGGAAAAGGGGGAAGCCGCTCAAGGGGACTACCAGAGAGGGTAGAAGAAAGAGCAGGAAGAGGAAAGGGAGGAGGAAACCGGAGAACAGGACTCAAAGAGGCCTCCTCCGGAGAACGATTACCAGGCAGCAAAACAGTCACGTGTTTGTCCATAGGGCCCGCCGCTTTCCTTTCTGTGGCACCAGCCCCTGATTTTTCATCCAACTTCGCTTTCCTTTTGCCCATGATGCTGTAATCGGCTCCAAAATGGACACACCACACGACACCTCACGTGCGCCGAAGGGGCGCCAAAGGGGCGTAACTTGCCCCTTGAGCCACGCCCCTTTAGGCCACGCCACGCAGGCCGCGACACGCGGCCGCGTGTAAACACCGGAGGGCTTTATGGGGCACAGCAGGGTCCTCCGGGCCAAGGCACGTCCTCCTCCCGCCTGTCCCGATCACAAGCCAGCCGCCTCCTGGTCTCGCTGCGCTGAACCGTGCAGGTGAAAAGCACGGCAGCTCCCTCACAGCGACGCTTCTCTCACTACTTCTCCAAAACCGGAGGGCTTTATGGGGCACAGCAGGGTCCTCTGGGCCAAGGCACGTCCTCCTCCCACCTGTCCCGATCACAAGCTAGCCGCCTCCTGGTCTCGCTGCGCTGAACCGTGCAGGTGAAAAGCACGGCAGCTCCCTCACAGTGACGCTTCTCTCACTACTTCTCCAAAACCGGAGGGCTTTATGGGGCACAGCAGGGTCCTCTGGGCCAAGGCACGTCCTCCTCCCACCTGTCCCGATCACAAGCCAGCCGCCTCCTGGTCTCGCTGCGCTGAACCGTGCAGGTGAAAAGCACGGCAGCTCCCTCACAGCGACGCTTCTCTCAGTAGCTGCATTTCTACGCACTCTAGGAATATTTGTCTTCCCATATCTGGACGACTGGCTCATTCGAGCTCCATCTCAAGCAGAGGCCAAGACTTGTCTTATCTGCACAATGCGTGTCCTTCAGTATTTGAGACTAGTAATAAACATCCCAAAATCCAGTCTCACCCCTACTCAGTCCCTCGAGTTTATAGGGGCTTTGTTGGATACCACAACTGCAAGGGCCTATCTTCCTCAGGCCCGTTGCCTACGCTTGGTGCAGCTAGCCTCCCAGATACAGTTAAAACCCCTTTTAACTGCTCGAGAAATGTTGCAACTCTTAGGACACATGGCATCCACTGTGCATGTGGTTCCATATGCTCGCCTTCACATGAGGGCAGCTCAATGGACTTTGTCCACCCAGTGGACTCAGGCATCAGGTTGCCTGTCAGACAAAATAGCAAACTCAAGTCGCCTTTTTTGGTCTCTCCAGTGGTGGAAGTCCTCTCAAAACCTGTTGCTGGGGTCCCCTTTTCAACAGTCACTTCCCCAAGCAACCCTTACAACAGATGCCTCTCCAATGGGTTGGGGAGCTCATCTACAAGATCTCTCCACCCAGGGCATCTGGTCTCCACAGGAGACTTCACTACACATAAATCTCTTGGAACTCAGAGCAATTTTCTTAGTTCTCAGAGTGTTCCACTCCCTGCTCAGCTACAAGACAGTCCTCATCCACACGGACAATCAAGTAGCCATGTTCTATGTAAACAAGCAGGGGGGGACTGGCTCTCTGTCACTTTGCAACGAAGCTTTGCGACTGTGGGCCTTCGCCAGAGAGCATCAAATTCATCTTATGGCAGTATATCTTCCAGGCATTCAAAACTCTTGGGCAGACAGACTCAGTCGAGTTCTGCTTCCACACGAATGGTCCCTCTACAGGGACCAGATAGCCAGGATTTTTCGAATTTGGGGAACCCCGGACATAGACCTGTTTGCAAGTCCGTGGAATGCCAAACTTCCCTGGTTCTGTTCCAGAATAACGTGTCAGGGAGTTCAGGCCAGGGATGCCTTCCTCCTTCACTGGGGTCAAGACTTCCTTTATGCCTTTCCACCCATTCCCCTAATTCCCAGAATACTGTTCAAGCTTCAGAGAGACAGAGGGTCTATGATCCTCATAGCACCACATTGGCCACGCCAAGTGTGGTAAGCTCTACTTCTGCATCTCTCTCAAGCTCCATCCCTGGAGTTGGGCTCTGCTCCAGTTCTTCTCTCCCAGGAAGACGGAACGTTATGGCACCCAAACCCCCAGTCTCTCCATCTCAGGGCCTGGTTGCTGAAGGCCTAGACCTTCAAGTTTTCCATCTCTCTCAGCAAGTCAGAGATATTATTCATGCTTCTAGAAAGCCTTCCACTAGAGGTTCCTATGCTTTCAAATGGAAAAGATTTACCATTTGGTGTTCAGAGAAGGGTCTTATTCTCTAGCAATACCTGTGATTTCTTTACTAGAGTATCTTCTGCATCTTTCACATGCAGGCCTCAAAATGAATTCCGTAAGAGTCCATTTGAGTGCTATTGCAGCGTCCCTCAAGCCTCTCAATGGACAGCCTGTTTCCTCTCATCCTCTTATAGCAAGATTTATGAGAGGCCTTCTTTTAACTAAACCTCCCATTAGACCACCTCCAGTGGCATGGGATTTAAATCTGGTTCTTGGCCAGCTTATGAAGCCACCATTTGAACCTTTAGCCACCACCTCCTTGAAATTTCTTTCTTGGAAGGTTATCTTTCTCATTGCAGTCACTTCAGCACGTCGCATCAGTGAGTTGCAAGCCTTGGTGGCTAACCCTCCTTGTACAAGGTTCCATCATAAGGTAGTCCTCAGGACCAATCCACACTTTTTGCCCAAAGTGGTCTCGCCTTTTCATCTGAACCAAGAGGTATACTTACCTGTCTTTTTTCCAGGACCTCATGCATCAAGTGCAGAGAGGAATCTTCATACTTTGGATTGTAAAAGAGCTCTCGCTTTTTACTTACAAAGAACACAGCAACATAGAAAGTCTTCTCAACTCTTTGTTGCTTTTGATCCTTCCCATTTAGGACTTCCAGGTTCTAAGAGAACACTGTCCAGCTGGATTTCTCAGTGTATTTCTTTCGCCTACCAGAGTAGGAACCTTTCTCTGGAAGGCCATGTCACAGCTCACAATGTGAGAGCCATGGCAGGCTCAATGGCTAATCTGAACTCTGTGTCCATCGACCAAATCTGTCGAGCGGCCACCTGGGCCTCGGTTCATACCCTCACAGCCCATTACAGTTTGGACAAGGACTCCCGCCGGGATGCCTCGTTTGGTCAGGCTGTTCTCAAACACCTGTTCCATTTCTAATCAACTCCTACCCACCTACCCTGGTTGGACGCCAGAGATCTATGGGGGGAGGTGGAGCCCTTTTCATGGACACACAACTCTGGGGTCTCTCCCTGGCATCTACAGCTAGGGAGTCCCCATATGTGAAGACTCATTCCTGCTTGTTCCTGGAGATAGCACAGTTACTTACCTGTAACAGGTGATCTCTGGGAACAGCAGGAATAAGTCTTCACAACCCACCCACCTCCCCTAGGAGTTGTATCTCTTTATCTATCTTTCCTTTCCTCTCTCTCTCTTTGTCTCAGCTTTAAAACTTGAACTGGAGAGAGGCGGTTGGGAAAGGCAGGAAGGCAGCACGCAGGCGCTGTGGGATGCTCCCAAAAGCTTTCCCATTGGATGCTGGGGAGCGTTCCCACGCAGGCTCCGTCAGTACCGACGATACCCATATGTGAAGACTTATTCCTGCTGTTCCCAGAGATCTCCTGTTACAGGTAAGTAACTGTGCTTTCCCCGGCTTGGTCCATATCGAGCACCTGGCCAGAATGACCAAATGGATGATGAAATGCTCAAAGAAATCAAGGAAGCTAACAAAAGTTAAAGCGCAGTAATAATAATTGGTGATTTCAATTACCCCGGTATCGACTGGGTCAGTGTCACGTCAGGACATGCTAAGGAGATAAAGTTTCTAGATGATATAAATGACTGCTTCTTGGAGCAGCTGGTTCATGAACCGACCAGAGGGGAAGCCATATTAGACCTAGTCCTTAGTGGAACACCAGATCTAGTGCAAGAGATAAGGGTGTTGGGGCCACTTGGCAATAGTGATCATAGCATGATTGCCTTTAATTTAATTAGTGGAGGAGTGATAGTAAGGAAAATCACAGTACTACCTTTTAACTTTCGAAAGTGAGACTATGATAAAATGAAGAAAACAGTTAAGAAAAAACTAAAAGGAGCAGTTGCGAAGGTTAAAGACGTACATCAAGCTTGGGTGGTGTTGAAAAATACTATCTTGGAAGCCCAGACCAGCTGTATTCCACACTTTAAGAAAAGTGGAAGGAAGTCCAAAAAACTGCCAGCATGGTTTAAAGGTGAGGTCAGAGAGGCTGTTGCCAAAAAAGCATCTTTCAGGAAATGGAATAGAGAGACAAACGACGAAACCTGGAAACAGCACAAGCACTGGCAAGTCAAATGCAAGGCATTGATAAGGCAGGCAAAGAGAGAATTTGAGAAGAAGCTTGCTGCGGAAGCAAAAATGCGAAATAAAGACCTTTTCAAGTACATTCGTAGCAAAAAACCTGTGAGAGAGTCAGTTGGTCCATTAGATGATAAAGGGGTTAAAGGAGCACTAAGAGGCAACAAGGCGATAGCGGAGAGACTGAATGAATTCTTTGCTTCGGTCTTTACTGAGGAAGATGTAGGGATGTTACCCATGACTGAAGTGGTATTTAAAGGTGCGGAAGAATTGACGGAAATATCGATACATCAGGAAGATGTATTACAACTATTAGATAAACTGGAGTAGCAAATCACCTGGGCCAGATGGTATACATCCAAGGGTGTTGAAAGAACTGAAATATGAGATTGCAGACCTGCTATTAGTAATCTGTGAACTATCATTAAAATCATCTCTAATACCTGAAGATTGGAGGATTGCCAATGTAACACCAATTTTTAAAAAGGGTTCCAGGGGTGATCCGGGAAACTACAGACCGGTGAGCCTCACGTCAGTACTGGGAAAAATGGTAGAAACCATCATAAAGAATAAAATTACTCAGCATGTAGATAGTCACAACCTAATGGGAGACAGCCAACATGGCTTTAGACAAGGAAGATCTTGTCTTACTAATCTGTTATGTTTTTAGAAGGAGTGAATAAACAGGTGGACAACGGTGAGTCGGTTGATATAGTGTATCTGGACTTTCAGAAAGCCTTTGACAAGGTCCCTCATCAGAGACTTTTGGCAAAACTAAAGAGTCATGGGATAGGAGGCAGTGTACTATTGTGGATCAGGAACTGGTTAAAAGATAGAAAGCAGAGGGTAGGGCTAAATGGCCAATTTTCCCAATGGAGAAAGGTGAATAGTGGTGTACCCCAGGGATCTGTGCTGGGTCTGCTGCTTTTTGACATACTCATAAATGACCTGGAAAGTGGAATAACGAGTGAGGTTATCAAATTGGCAGATGACACAAAACTATTTAAAGTTGTGAAAACCCAAGAGGATTGTGAAAAATTGCAAGAGGATCTTGATAAATTGGAAGACTGGGCATCAAAATGGTAGATGAAATTTAATGTGGACAAGTGCAAGGTTATGCACCTAGGGAAGAACAACCCAAACTATGGTTACACGATGCAAGGTTCCACATTAGGAACCACCACCCAGGAAAAAGATTTAGGCGTCATTGTGGATACCATGTTAAAACCCTCGTCCCAGTGTGCAGCGGCGGCCAAGAGAGCAAATAGAATGCTAGGTATGATAAGGAAAAGAATGGAAAATAAAACAAAAGATATTATAATGCCTCTATATCGTTCCTTGGTGAGACCGCACCTTGAATATTGTGTGCAATTCTGGTCGCCGTATCTTAAAAAGGATATAGCGATTTTAGAAAAGGTTCAGAGAAGAGCCACCAAAATGGTAAAGGGGATGGAAGGATACTCCTATGAAGAAAGGCTAAAAAGGTTAGGGCTCTTTAACCTGGAAAAGAGACGGCTGAGGGGAGATATGATAGAAGTCTATAAATTAATGAACGGAGTGGAACGGGTAAACGTAGATCGATTGTTTACCTTATCAGAATATAGAAAGACTAGGGGACATGCAATGAAGCTACAGGGTAAACTATTTAAGACTAATAAAAGAAAATATTTTTTCACTCAACGTGTAATCAAACTCTGGAATTTGTTACCGGAGGATGTAGTAAAGGCCGTTAGTGTAGCTGGGTTTAAAAAAGGTTTGGACAAGTTCCTGGAGGAAAGTTCCATAAACCATTATTAAGAAGTGACCGAAGATATCAATGCTTGACCCAGTCTCTTGCGGAAACTGCTAGGTACATATGACCTAGATTGGCCACTGTTGGAAACAGAATACTGGGCTTGATGGACCTTGGTCTGACCCAGTATGGCATATCTTATGTTCTTATGTTCATATCCCCTTGGACTTCCCGCCAGGGATTCTTTTCTTTCAGTTGCAGCTCAAGGACGCCTGATACCCATCTTGCCCTGATAGGCGGATCAATGTGGTATCTTATTCCACTGGCGTCCTCTGTCCATTCACCATACTGCAGTTCTAGAGAAATCTGGACTTGCTGCCTGCAGACTGAAGTTATTCTCTGCATTTTTCACGTAGGCCATCCTGGTTATTCAAGAGCTCGAATTCTTGAAAGAATCTAGACTCCTCCTTGTCAGGGAGACCATTCCTATGACTCTGTCACTTATAACCAGGGAAAGAAGATTCTCTATACATCTATCCAAGCAGGTATCTCCCTTCTTGCTATTAGATGAATCTTCCCTATATCCCTAAGGGGATATAATTATATAGCCATGTCTCCATCTATTACATGGAGACCTGTGTCTGTATGTCTATATATATATATATATATCTATATATCTATATCTATATATATATATATATATCTATATGTATATGTATATATCTATATATATCTATATATATATATATATATCTATATATCTATATCTATATATATATATATATATACCTGTCGAGATATATCTTCTAGGTAGATATGTATCTACGTGCTTATCTATCTTTCTGTCTAGATTCATATATCCATATATTCCTATAGGACTCTTGACAGATGTGCACTACCCCTATCAATGCTGTGCCAGCATGCTTGGGGTTTTTACACATATAACCACTCTCTGTGGTACTTAACAAATTTGTTGCTTCTCTAACATAACCTTTCAGGTTTAGGTACCTCTGAAGCTTTCAATGTACCTTTTTATTTCGTAATGGACCTCATCTAGGAAAGACATCACATATTTTCAGTTAATCTAAACCAGGGGTGGGGAACCCTGGTCCTGGAGATCCGCAGACCAGTCAGGTTTTCGGGATATCCCTAATGAATATGCATGAGATATATATGCATTAGAGATATCCTGCCAACCTGACTGGTTTGTGGCCCTCCAGGGCTGGATTTGAAGACCCCTGCCTTACACCTCTGTCATTTAAGATTGTGAGTGGGCAAGGTGCAGATGTCCTAGACATCGAAAGGGTATATAGAATGTGTCACATTCCTCCTCGATTCTCACCACCACCAAAAAGTTGTCTAATAGACAATATTTTGGTGGTGGTGAGAAGTGAGGAGGAATGTGACACTTTCTATCTAACCTTTTTGATGTCTTGGACATCTGCACCTTGCCCACTCACAATCTTAAATGACAGAGGTGTAAGGCAGGGGTCTCCAAATCCAGCCCTGGAGGGCCACAAACCAGTCAGGTTGGCAGGATATCTCTAATGCATATATATCTCATGCATATTCATTAGGGATATCCCGAAAACCTGACTGGTCTGCGGCTCTCCAGGACCAAGGTTCCCCACCCCTGATCTAAACCTATAACGCTTTATAAATCTGTCCTTACTTGTTATCGGATATAGGGGTCTCCCCACCCCTTCTCTCTTACAGGGACTATTTCTATTGTCAGTCCAAATTGGTCAGACTTATTTTTCCTTTTGGTCCTAGCATTTTACAATTCTTTGACCAAAAGGACTTAAGCTTTATCTAATAGTACCCTCTGTGTTTCCCGCAGAAGCCCTACCTTATTGTACTACCCCAGTTTTCCCCTGGAGCTCTTTCTCACCCCGATGGGTTCTGACCTCCACTTGTTTTTCCTACAGTTTATTGCCTCTACTTCACAGTGAAGTACTCCTTGAGGATCTTCTACTGGCTCTTCTAATAGATCCATATGAACCTCAATAGACGTTTACAATACCACCAAGGGAGGTCCATATTAGAATATTGCATTCATTATTTTACTGCTAAATGTCATCTATACAGGATCTTCCTCCATAGAAGACCTGTTCTAGTCCAGCTGTTCCACAGCACCTTTTCTATAACTCAACTCCTACCCTCCATCCCCAAGATGCCTGAGGTTCGGAGGAGTAGCATGGCTCTTTTTAGATTCGCTACATGCTTGGACTCCCTCTGGGCATCTCATCTGGGGGAGTCCCCATATGTGAAGACTCATTCCTGCTTGTTCCTGGAGATAGCACAGTTACCTGTAACAGGTGATCTCTGGGAACAGCAGGAATAAGTCTTCACAACCTACCCACCTCCCCTAGGAGTTGTTTTTCTCTATCTCTATCTTTCCCTTTCTTGCTCTCTCTCTCTTTGCCTCAGCTTTAAAACTTAACTGAGGAGAGACAGTTGGGAAAGGCGGGAAGGCAGCACGCAGGCGTGTTGGGATGCTTCCAAAAGCGTTCTGATTGGACGCTGGGGAGCGTTCCCGCGCAGACTCCGTCGGTACCGACGTACCCATATGTGAAGACTTATTCCTGCTGTTCCCAGAGATCACCTGTTACAGGTAAGTAACTGTGCTTTTCAGCTGTGGATTCTCGGTAGCCTATAGCTGGGGAGTCCCATATCTGAGGACTGACTTCCTGCTTGTTCCCGGAGAAAGCATAGTTACTCACCTGTTAGAGGTGTTCTCTGGGGACAGCAGAAATCAGTCCTCACGACCCTCCCTCCTCCCCTTGGAGTTGCAGTCCTATTATTATTTTTGTTCTTTTTGCCATCTTTTTAGCTATGTCATTTAACTGAGCAAGATGGCACCCTTGGGTCGGAAGGGGACTGCCCATGCGTGATGGCAACTCCCAAAGGCTTTCTCTGAAAGCTGGGGATTTGCTCCACTCAAGGGCTCCTTCGGTGCCGACGTGTGAGGACTGATTCCTGCTGTCCTCGGAGAACACCTGTTACAGGTGAGTAACTGCGCTTTCCTGATTATGGGGTCTTTCCTTTGATTTGGTGTGATCATTATTTAGTGGTTTTCACTCTTCATATGCAAGGGAAAACTATTTCTTTGCATTATCATAAAGCTAAATGTTTATTAAAATTTTATATACCACCTTTCTAATGAAAGCAAGTTGTTGGAGAAGGGGAAAAGATCAGGGGTGTCAAACTCCACTCCTGGAGGGTCACAAACCAGCCTGGTTTTCAGGATGGTCCCTAATAAATATTCAGGAGACATTTGCATACAGTGGGAGCAATTTATGGAAATATCTCATGCATATTCATTAGAGACATCCTCAATGTTATTGAAATGCTGGAGTCTTCTGATTCTGAATCTATTCTTCCTGCTATGTTACTGGTTAGATATGCCTTTACAACTGATAGAGACTGGTTTCTAAGAATGTATTTCAAGAAGAGAAATGTTTTGCATGGCTGATCCATTTCTTTTTTTCTTGACCTCGCCAGAGAAATCCAGAAAAGACACTATGAATTTCTGTTGTGGAGACTTTGTGTTCTGCAATTGAGAACTTAATTAGTTTCTTTCAGCAGAAGGATTTGTTGGCGGGGGGGGGGGGGGATTTAAGTTCCAAGATGGTGCTAGGCAAGCTGGTGGTCTCTACAGAAGCGCTATAATTGGCTCATTATTGTTAGGCAGTGTGTTTGCAACCATTCGGCTTGTTCCATAGCATTCTTATTATATGCACCGATCCTCTGGAATGAGCTCATAAATAGGATAAGATCTTGCAGAGACTGTGGTAGTTTCTAAAATGAGTTGCTCACCTATTTTAAAAACACTTTGGAAATATAACATAGGCTGCTTCAAACTCGACAAATGTCAAGTGAATTAAAATATATATAAAAAAATAATTAAGTATAAACACGTGTTACGTTACAGCAGCATCACTGTTGTAATTCAACGTAGTTCTATGTTCTAGTACGTGGTTATGGTTAAAGTTAAATGTAAACCATTCTTCTTATTGTTCTGTGTAAACCACTCATTTCAAGATAGAGCGGTATATAAAAATGAATGAATGAATAAATATTGCCTTATTTCTTCTAAGCTTTTGGAAATTAATTCAGTTAATTCCCCCCCCCCGTTAGTGGGCTTGTAGATTTGAGTTGAATTATTTTCCTCTTTAGTTTTTGAGATTTTCCTTAGTTTTATTGCAAGGCATATTCTCCATGGACAAACAGGAATGAGTCCTCATGCATGGTTGCCGTCCCCTGATGGAGCCTCATGCGGAAATGCTCCCCAACTTCTATTGGAAGCTTTTGGGGAGGCTCCACCATGCCTGCATGCCTCCTTTCTGCCTGCCGCCTTGGCACCATCTTGGGTCAGTCTTTTGTTTTACACAGAGCCCCATGGACACGATCCAGACACCTCCATTGGTAAACTTCTCTATTTTTCCCCTTAACGGTTTTTTTTTGCCTCTGTTTTGTCCCATTCGCCTGCTGCCGCAGTTCTCCCTTTTACCTTTTATCTCCTTCGCTCATTCATTTTCTTCTTGCCGTGGCACCTTGACCCTGCTGGTGCTGGTGCTCTGGCAGGTTTCGGTCCTTGTCATTGAGCCATTCAACTTTGCCATGGCTATTTTTCTGAATGACATGTCCCAGAAATCGGCCAGCATGTTCAAGAATTGTTTCAAGTGCTCTAGGACCATATGTGTCACAGATAACCACAATTGGTGCTTATAGGACCTGGGACCTGATTATCAGCCCTCTTCTTGTAATTTGTGTTCACAGATGTCAAAAAGAAATGTCAAGGGGCATGAGAAGCAATGCAAATCACTTTTTGGCACTCAGACGTCCGATCCATAGTTATTGGCATCAACTGCATCAATCTCTGACTTTCAAGGCTGCATCAGATGCTGACAGTACATCGACACCGAGGGGCTCTTGAGCTCAGTCGGTGCCGAGTGCTCCAGAGCTTTGGCCATTGATCGATCTCCACCTGAAGACAAGGAAGCACTCAACCATGTTGTCTTTGACATTAAGGGGTGATCACACCGCACATCAAGTGAAGACTCTGGTGCATTGGCTTCAAAGCCCTTTGAGGCATGGCAATCATGAGTGATGGAGGTCTGTTTGACCGCCTCTTTAAGATGCCCCAAAGGGATGGAGCTCATCCTTCAGGATTTTGGAGGGGCACTGACAGCAGAGACCCAACTGCCAATATCCCTGTACACCTACTGGGTCATCAGTCAAGGTTGCTCTGGCCCTGCAGGCTTTGGAATCGTCAGCCATGGAGAAGTGCCTTATACAAGCCCTTAAACGCATTGCGGCCTGTTAGTGGTGCAGCATGCTGGGGCCTCAACATCAGCTATATTGACATCAGCCACTGTACAGCTGATCCTCAAGACACACGCCCTGCCTGCAGGAGAGACTTCAACATCAGGGCATCTAAGGACCCAGATACCGGTGCCTGCCTGGCCGATATCCCTATTTAGCATCTCAGTCTCTGATGTGCCCTCAAGATCTAGAAGGGTATAGGTGCATAATCGCTCTTGAAGGAGTTCCCAATCCCCTCTAAGCAGGAGAGTGATCCAGGTGGCGACTCAGAAATACTTTGAATTTCTTCCTGAGTCTGACTCGGAAGACTGGGTCACTGACGTGGAATCAGAGGATTTGTTGTAGGGCAGGTCCCCTGACCTCCCGTTGGACCCTTCTCCACCTCATGAGCGGCGCAAGTCTCCTCCTGAGGTCATGACCTTCCAAGAGTTTGTGAGGGATATGGCCAAGGCCATCCCATTTTCTTTGGAAACTGAGGATGAGCCTTGGGCAGTTGGAGATCCTACAGTACTCTTTAGCCCCTAAGGAAACGATGACAGTGCCCGTGCACCACATCTTGCAGAGGGTACAGATGAGAAGGTGGGAGAACCCCCCTCTCACTTGGGGGGGTTGGCTTCATGTAGAGTTCAGAAGGCTCTGATTGGGAAGGCTCAGCTTCTGAACCATTCCTTAGTGGTCGAATCCACCCTAAAGAGAATCAAGAGTATCAAGGCTCATTCCTCTGTGCCCCCAGGGAGGGAGGCTCAGATATTGGACGCTTCCAAGAGAAGATGTTTCTAGAGTTCCATGGTTATTGCCCACGTGGCCTCTTACCAGCTCTACATGGGCATGTTCTTTTAGAACTTCATGTGCGACTTGGTTGATATGGCCCATTTCCCCCTTCAGAGAAATTGGATCAGTATGGTGCCCTAGGTGGCCATGGTAAGGACTACTCGAAGTTCATGGTTCGAAAGACCCATGATATCTTCAAGATTAGTATCCAGAAATGCTGCCATTGGCATTGGTGCCCGGAGACTCTTGGCTCCGGTCGTCAAACCTGGAACAGCGGGTGCAAAGCAAGCTGGCAGATGTCTCGTGCCATGGAATCTCTTTGGGGAAGAGGTTGAGATGAAAGCTGGCCATGTCAAAAAGTAGCATGTTACTTTTTAAAGACTCTCCAGGTGCAAGTCTAAGCAAGCCTCCTATCATAAGAGGTGCAAAGGGGGAAATCAGGAAAATATATATTACCTTTGCGGGTGTAGGTACTTTCCTGGGCCCCAGACCACCTAACCCAAGCAGGCCCCTCGCCAACAGCAGTGCTGTGAGAAGCCTCAAATGATCCAGCTGGCTCCTCTTTCAAAACCTGGGGTGGGGTTTTGATTGGTTCCTATGGAGCATAGCTGATCTTCCAACTGCTGTAGGAAACCCTTTGGTTGGGGGAAGACTCACACTTTTTGCACAAAGATGGCCCCTCATAACCTCAGACTCAGGGGTTCTACAGATCATTGATAGTAGTTATCGGCTACATTTATTGGAACTGCCACCAAATTGCCCCCGAGGGTGCACCATCTTGACCCTCTGCATCAGGGACTGCTTCAGAGAGAAATCACTGTATTCTTGTCAGATTGAGCTTGTGCCGCCAGAGCAAAGAGATTGAGGGTTTTATTCTAGTTATGTCCTGATCCCAAAGAAAATGGGGGGATACCGTCCCATCCTAGACCTAAGAGTTCTGAACCTGTACATGGTAAGTGAAAAGTTCAGAATGATTTCTAAGACACCCTTCTTCCTTACCTCCAAAAAGGAGATTGGCTGTGCTCCCTGTATCTCAAGGATGCCTACACCCACATACAGGTACATCCCGCTCACAGGATGTATCTGAGAGTCATCCTGGGGGGGAGGGTGGGGGGGAACACTTCCAGTACAGAGTGTGGCCTTTTGGCCTGGCCTCAGCTCCTTGCATCTTCACCAAGTTGGCTCATGGTAGTAACAGCTTAGCTGTGGACTCTGGAAGTGTTTGTCTTCCCCTGTCTGGATGATTGGCTGATCAAGAGTACCACTCTGGAAGGAGTTCAAGAATCAACATGATTGACCATTCTGGTGTTGGATCTACTAGGGTTTGTGGTAAATTACCCAAATTCCACCTTCAACCCACCCAACGTTTGGAATTCATTGGAGCTCTGCTCAATATGACTCAGGTGAGAGCCTTCCTGCTGCATGACAGACTTCACAAATTGCCAGTACTGATGCGGGAAACTCGAGTCAGTAGGTGACAGCTTGCAAGATGTTGACTGTACTGGGCCACATGGCCTCTACAGTGCATGTCACACCCTTGACACGCCTTCAGATGAGGCAAACTCGGTGGACTCTTGAGGACTCAATGGACCCAGGCCATGGATTGACTCAGGAGATTGTCTGTGTTACCACCCCTCTCGTTCAGCTATCACAATGGTGGACAGTCCACCAAAATTTGCTCAAGGGAATTTTGGTGGACATTCCAAATTGCTCCCCCCAAAAGGTTCTGACAGACTCATCCATGCTGGAGTGGGGAGCTCATCTCGATGGGTTGAACACCAAGGGCGATTGGTCCGTACAAGAAAGTCTCCACCAGATCAACTTCTTGGAACTAAGAGCAGTGGTGAATGCTGTAAGGGCTTTCCAAGATCGACTGGACAACAGGATCGTACATCCTGCATTGGGAAGCGGTTAGATTGTGGAAGTTCACCATCACGCATGGGATGGACTTGAGCGTCAGATACCTTCCAGGCGAGCAAAACACTCTGGCAGACAAGCTGAGTTGAGTCCTCCAGCCACACTGGACAGAGAGGTTGTGATTCGCCCAGGTGGATCAGTTCTGCTCCAGAGTAAGTTCACCTTCATTAGGAGGAAAGTCTTCTGTATGCTTATTCTTCAATGCCTCTCATTGCAAATCAGCTCAAATCAGATGGCAACACAATGATTCTTATTGCTCCATACTGGCCCAGACAGCTGTGGTTTCCTCTCCTGATACAGCTTTCCAGTCAGGAGCTGGTATGGGTCTCATAACACAGGAAGTTGGGACAGTGTTGTACCCCAATTTCAATCTTTGGCCCTCACGGCATGGATGTTGAGAGTTTAATGTTGTGTTGAGAGGCTAATGTTGTCTGAGCTCAACCTGCTGGAGGGGTGTGACCAGTGTCCTTTTGGCCTCCAGGAGGGCCTCTATGAGAAAGTCTTACTCTTGCAAGTGGAAGAGATTTATTGTCTGGTTTGAGAGCCAGGCCCTAGATCCTTTCATTTTATTTATTTTTTATTTTATTTATTTTTTATACCGCGCTCTTTAGAATCAGTGCGGTTTACATGTATACTAACAGGTACTTTCTATTCCCTTGTCCCCGAAGGGCTCATAATCTAAGTGTACCTGAGGCAATGGAGGGTTAAGTGGCTTGCCCAAGGCCACAAGGAGTGGCCATGGGACTAGAGACCCCAGTCCCTCCGGCCTGAGGTTGCTTGTCCCCATGTGGGAATTGAACCCCCAGCCTTCCGGCCTGAGGCAACCTGTCCCAACCACTGAGCCCACTCCTCCCTCTCATCATATATTCGACACAAAAACTGCTTGACTATCTTCTGCACCTCTGAGTCTGGACTAAGTCTATCTCGGTACAGCCTTTAGTTCACTTTATACGGGGCTTGCTTCTCTAGAAGCCTCCCCATAAGCCTCCTTCAGCTCATGAAAGCTGCATTTGAGTTGCTCAATTCCTGTCCTCTGACTTTCTTGACCTGGAAGGTGTTATTTCTGGTGGTGGTCACTTCAGCGTGCAGAGTGAGCAAGCTTCACACTCTAGTTGTTCATCCACCTTTCACCATATTCCACCATAATAGGGTGGTCTTTCATACTAATTTTAAATTCTTTCCAAAAGTGGTATTAGATTTCCACCTTAATCGGTCAGTTGTTCTTCCAACATTTTTCTTGAGACCTTATGCACACAGAGAGGAAGCTAAGTTGCACATTTGTGACTGCAAGTGAGCCTTAGCCGTCTACTTGGAGTGAAGAAAAGCCCATAGAAGTCTATCCAGCTGTTTGTTTCTTTTGACCCTAATTAGCTGCGGGCTGCTGTTTCCAAATGCTTTTTCAATTTGGCTAGTAGACTGCATCACCTTCGCTTATGCCCAGGCAGGCCTGAACCTTGATAGTCATGTCACTGCTCAGTGTCAGAGCTATAGTTGCGTCGGTAGCCAACTTACTCTCAGACTCCATGGAATAGATCTGCAGGGCTGCAACGTGATCTTCAGTCCACACATTTACATCTCACTACTGCCGAGATGGGAATTCCCGATGCAACAGCAACTTTGGCCAATCTGTACTCAGGAAACTGGGGATTAGAATCCAACTCATCCCTCTTTAAGTGCCGTCGAGACTGTGTTGACTCATGGCGACCCTCTGGATAGCTGTCCTAAACTGTATTCGGTCTGCAGTCAAACGGCTCATTGTTGATAGAGTGGCATCCATAGCTGCTGTTATTATAGCAAGCCATCTCATTGCTGGCCTTCCTCGTTTGCAATGACTTTCAATCTTGCCAAGCATAATGTCTTTTTCTGTAAGGATCTCTCTTTGTATGATGTGTCCAAAGTATGAAAGTCAGTCTTGTCATCTGAGCTTCTAAAAAAAGCTTTGGTTTGATCTCCTCTAGTACTGACTTGTTTGTTCTTCAGGCATTCCATGGTATACACCGTATTCTTTGCCATAATTCAAAGGCATCAAATTTCTACCCTGTCTTTCTTTTTCACTGTCCATCTTTTGTATCAATAAGATGTTGTTGAAAATTCAATGGCTTGGACAAGTCAAATCCCCCCACAGGCCCATTCTATTTTATCCAGGCTACCAAAAACAGAAAGGGAAGAGAGAATCGCTGCTTTTGTACATAGTTGATCTCTTGATCATTAAAGCCTGTTGCCATACCACAGTTGAGTTTTTCCCCTGTTTGGTTTCTCAGTGGTCATCTTGGTTTTCGGTAGCATGTAGCTTGGGAGGTCCCATACATGAGGACTCATTCCTGCTTGTTCACAGCTGTAGTAGGTGTGAGAAAAGGTAGTTACTCCCTGTAGCAGGTGTACTCCATGGACAGCAGGAATAAGTCCTCGCAACTATCAGAGTTGTCTTCTGCTACAGCTATGTTATCAGACTGATCCAAGATGGCGACAGGTGGGAAGGTGGCATGCAGACACTGTGGAGCTTCCCAAAAGCTTCCAATAGAAGGTGGGAAGCATTCATGCGCAGGGCTCCATCGGGGTCGTCACCTATATATGAGGATTTATTCCTGCTGTCCACGGAGAATACTTGCTACAGTTGAGTAACTACTTATCTCCAGGAACAAGCAGGAATGAGTCTTCACATATGGGTATCGTCGGTACCGACGGAGCCTGCGCGGGAACGCTCCCCAGCGTCCAGAAAGAAAGCTTTTGGGAGCATCCCACAGCGCCTGCGCGCTGCCTTCCCGCCTTTCCTAACCGCCTCTCTCCTGTTCTTCTTTTCCGTGGAGCCAGCAGGTCGTGTTCCGGTCACCGCTGAAGAAGTTCTTTATTTTTCTTTATTTCTTTGGTCGCGCGTCTGCCTTCTTCGACGTCGGACCGGTACCGCCGGTCTTTTCTTCTTTCTTTAAAAAAACAAACAAAACAAACCTACCGTTTCCCACTTCTATGCAACTTTTCCTTTTGGGCCTTAGGCCTAGCAAAATTTTCCTCATGGAAAAGCCCGCTTCCGGGTTTAAAAAGTGCACGAAGTGCAGCGGTACTCTTTCTATCACCGACACCCATGACTGGTGTCTAAAATGTTTGGGCCCTGACCACTCCATCACCGATTGTGAGTCCTGTTCCATGATGTCTAAAAGAGGTCGACAGAATCGAGCAGCCAAGCTCAGTACCCTGTTTCCCTCTGATGCAGCTTCGGTGGCATCGACATCTTCCAGGGCTGCTTCTTCCTCCCATGGATCTCAGGTAACCAAACATAAGTCCAGCCGGTACTCGAAGGGTAGATCTCCCTCTAAGTATCGAGATGCCTCCGGGCTTGCTCTCGAGGATCCTGCACCGGCAAAATTACCCCGGCGGGAAGCTCCGGCTTCCAAAGCTTCATCTATGGGGTCACAGGTTGACATCGATGGCGTGGCCTCGACCGATTACCTGTTGCCATGTTCTGGGGTACTGGTGGTTTCCACTGGTACCGACATCCAGACATTGGTTGCGTCGATGGATCAGAATATTCTGACCATGCAGCGTGCCATTACGGCATTCATACAGGCTGCGATGCCTCCGGTACCGCAACAAACTCCGTTGTCGGTACCGGCACCGATATCGGTTCCGGTGCCGGTACCAATTGCATCGACATCGGCTTCGGTGTCGACTGCAGCGGTACCCTGTTATGTGATGCCCATCGGTACCGAATCGGTACCGATCACTCCCGATGTCGATACCACTCGGTACGCGTATCGGGCTCTGCAAGAGCATCCAGACAGGCGATACTTCGATTCTCCAGGACCAAGCAGGAAGTCAGTCCTCACATATGGGTGACGTCTGCGCCGACGGAGCCCTTGCGGAGCAATTTTCCCCAGCTTTCAAAGAAAGCCTTTGGGAATTGCAGCGCGCATGCGCGGTCCTCTTCCCGCCCAAGGGTGCCATCTTGCTCAGTCTTCTTTTTTCCGCGGAGCCCTACAGACGTTGCCTGTGAATCCCCGCAGAAAAGTTGATTTTTTCTTTATTTTCCTCTTTTTTTTTCTTCGGTTCGACGCCGGTTCTTTTCCCGCCCGGACTCACGACGTTGGTTGCGAGTCCGTTCCTTATTTTTCGTTTTTTTGTCCTTCGTGACAGATTTCGCGCCTTTTTCCTTTTTCCCTGGCAGCCTGGTCATTCGACCTCGCAGGGGCCCTTTTTCCCCCAATGGCTGCCAGCGGCTTTAAAAAGTGTGATCTCTGTAAGAAACTCATGTCTCTTACAGACACTCATGACTTCTGCCTCCGCTGCCTCGGCCCAGATCATGACTCCCTGATCTGTGTGCCATGCGGCAAAATGTCCTCAAAAGCTTTGAGGAGTCGGCAGCACCAGCGGGAGCGTATCTTCTCTGACTCCGGCCGGGCTCGGACCTCGTCGGAGGCTTTGACGTCTCGGGACTCTGGTCCTGAGCATCGTCGAAGTTCCTCTGAAAGGGGGTCTCCTACCCGGGAACATCACGAACCTTTGCAGAGGTTCCAATCCTTGTCTACTGGTATTCGAGAGTGCTCCAAGTTTATCTCTCGAGCAGCCTACGATGGTTTTGAGGCGTCGGCTCGAGTAGCTGCGGCCGGCATCGGTGGACGCCGCCAGGCTTGGCTTCAGACGTCCGACCTCGAGCCCTGGGTGCAGGACAAGTTGGTCGATGTCCCCTGCCGAGGTGATAACCTCTTTGGCAAGCCCATGGATGAGAAGGCTGCACAAATCGAGACGGAGACTCTCACCAGGACTCGTCTCTCGAGGAAAACCTCTGCCCCTTCTCAAAAGAAGAAGGCCTCGGGGAAAAAGCCCTTTTACCCGAGGAAAGGTGCTGCCTATAAATACTACCCTCAGTATCAGGCCTCAGCAGCACCCCCACAGGGAAAGCAGGCCAAGGGACGGGGTAATGGGTCCCGTAGGCAGCAAGCCCCCAAGCCTGCACCACCGGCCCCTGCTCAGCAGGGTGGGGGTTTTTGACTTCCTCAGCATAGCCTCTCCCCCTCAGCTGGTTTCTCTCAGCACAGGAGGCCGGCTGGTCCACTTTGCCCAAAGGTGGTCCACCATCACCACAGATACCTGGGTACTTCACATAGTTCAAAAGGGTTATCTTCTTCACTTTCACCAGGTACCTCCCTCCTACTTTCCAGGGGAGCCTCCCAGACTGCCTTTGCACAGGGACTTACTACTTCAGGAGTTAGCAAGTCTTGTTCAGGAACAAGCCGTGGAACCAGTGCCCGACCACCTGAAGGGCCAGGGGTTTTACTCCAGGTACTTCCTGATTCCAAAAAGAACAGGAGGCCTCAGGCCCATCCTGGACTTGCGAAACCTCAACAAGTTCCTTGCAAAGGAAAAGTTCAAGATGCTTACCCTTGGAATTCTGCTGCCCTACCTCCAGCAGGGAGACTGGCTATGCTCCTTGGATCTGAAAGATGCATATACTCATATCCTCATTCATCCGGACCACAGGCAATATCTCAGATTTGTTGTAGGAGGAAATCATTACCAGTACAGGGTACTGCCCTTTGGCCTATCCTCCGCACCCAGGGTGTTCACCAAGTGCCTCGCGGTGGTGGTGGCTTATCTGAGACTTCAAGGTCTGTTTGTGTTCCCATACCTGGACGACTGGCTCATCAGAGCCCAGTCTTCCCAAGAGGCCACTCACGCCACTCAGTGCACTGTGGCCCTGCTCCAACACTTGGGTTTTGTCATGAACTTCGCAAAGTCCACTTTGCTCCCCTCTCAAAATCTCGAGTTCATCGGCGCCCGGTTTGACACACTTCAGGCGCGGGCCTTCCTCCCTCTGGACAGGGCCCAGCGGCTCATGGACCTCGCCGGCCACTTTCACAGCAATGCGCTGGTCCCAGCCAGACATTTTCTGCGACTGCTCGGCCATATGGCTTCCACGGTCCATGTGACACCCAATGCCCGACTGCACATGCGTCCTGCTCAGTGGTGCCTTCGCATCAATGGCATCAGGCCACGGGGTGCCTAGCGGACTCCGTGCAGATCTCCGGCCAGCTGGTCTCTTCTCTACAATGGTGGCTTCATCTGCCCAACCTAGTACTAGGAGTGACTTTTCAGCCCCTACGCATTCTCACGTCCTGACGACCGATGCTTCTCTCCTGGGTTGGGGTGCACATTGCCAGGAGACCTGTACTCAAGGCCTCTGGACTCCTTGGGAGTCTGCTCAACAGATAAACTTCCTGGAGCTCAGAGCCATCCGCCTAGCGCTCAAAGCATTCTCTCACCTGGTTTCTCACCAGTCGGTGCTGATACAGACGGACAATCAGGTTGCAATGTTCTACGTGGAAAAAAAAAAGGCGGAACAGGCTCCTTCCTTCTCTGTCAGGAGGCACAGAAACTATGCTCTTGGGCTGTCCACCACGGCATCATCCTCAAGGCTGTCTATCTCCCAGGTCAAGAAAATTACCTGGCTGACAAGCTCAGCAGGATCCTCCAGCCACACGAGTGGAGGTTGGACCCGCTGGTGGTTCAGCGGATCTTTCTCAAGTGGGGCCTCCCCACCATGGATCTGTTTGCCAGTCCTCTGAACCGGCAGCTGCCCAGATTCTGCTCTCGTCAGCCACATCCTCTCCGGGTAGCGGCGGATGCTTTTCTAATTCCATGGTCCACCGGCCTCTTGTATGCCTTTCCTCCCATGCCACTGGTGTCTCGGACACTCTTCGAGGTTCTCCAAGACAAAGCATCGCTGATCCTCGTGGATCCCCGGTGGCCGAGACAACCTTGGTTCCCGCTTCTGATGCAGCTAGCGGTAGACACTCCTCTTCCACTTGGATTTCAGCCCGACCTCCTGTCGCAGGATCAGGGGACTCTCCTACACCCCAATCTCCGGTCCCTTCATCTGATGGCCTGGCTGCTGAAAGGGTAGTCCTTGCTCCTCTGCAGCTACCTCCAGATGTGGAGATGGTCGTCTTGTCCTCCAGGCGGCCCTCCACCCGGAAGTCCTACGCTCTCAAGTGGCGTCGGTTCTCCGTCTGGTGTACTCAGCAGTCTCAGGATCCTTTCTCCTGTTCAGCATCAGTGGTCTTGCAGTACTTGCTCTCTCTCTCCAACCTTGGACTTAAGTCCAACTCGGTAAAAGTCCACCTCAGTGCTCTTTCTGCGCATCACCTGCCAGTGGATGGTAGACCTCTTTCCAGCCACCCTCTGGTGGCTCGGTTTCTCAGAGGCCTCCTTCTCCTTAAGCCACCTTTGCGCCCGCCAGCCCCGGACTGGGATCTTAATGTGGTGTTGCAGCGGATCACCTGTCCGCCTTTTGAGCCTATGGCTACCTGTCCGCTCCGTTTTCTTTCCTGGAAAACCTTGTTCTTGGTAGCCCTCACTTCGGCTAGACGCGTTAGTGAGCTGCAGGCCCTGGTTTCTGATCCTCCTTACACTAGGTTCTACAAGAACCGGGTAGTCCTACGGACTCACCCTAAGTTTCTTCCCAAAGTGGTTTCCCCTTTTCACATCAACCAGGAGGTGGTACTCCCGACCTAATTTCCCAGGCCGCACTCCAGCCGAGCTGAAATGGTCCTGCATACCCTGGACTGTAGAAGGGCGTTGACCTTCTACCTTGACCGTACGCGGGAGCACCGAAAGGCTGTTCAGCTCTTCGTGTCTTATGACCCCAACAAGTTGGGGCTCCCTGTCTCCAAGCGTACTCTGTCCATCTGGATTGCGGACTGCATCGCTTGGGCTTACGAGGCTGTGGGCCTCGTACTAGAAGGTAGAGTCACAGCTCATCGTGTTTGGGCGAAGGCTACGTCAGTAGCTTACCTCCGCTCTGTTTCATTGGCCAGACATCTGCCGGGCCGCTACTTGGTCTTCAAGCCAGACTTTTGCAGCCCATTACTGCCTGGAGAGGGAGTCCGGCAGGGACAGTGCTTTCGGACAGGCAGTCCTCTGTAACCTCTTTGAGGTATAGGCAACTCCTACCCTCCGTCCCGGATGTTGGGCTACCGGTTGGAGACATATTCAGAGAAGATTCTTTCCTTCTGTGCTACTGACCTCGAGGGAGCTCATTTTTGTGCTTAGGGTCTCCGGTAGCCTTAAGCTTGGGAGTCCCATATGTGAGGACTGACTTCCTGCTTGGTCCTGGAGAAAGCGTAGTTACTCACCTGTAACAGGTGTTCTCCAGGAGCAGCAGGAATCAGTCCTCACAACCCTCCCTCCTCCCCTTGGAGTTGCAGTTATATACTTTCGTTTTTGCTAATTTTTGCTGTCTTTTAGCTATGTCATCTGACTGAGCAAGATGGCACCCTTGGGCGGGAAGAGGGACCGCGCATGCGTGCTGCAATTCCCAAAGGCTTTCTTTGAAAGCTGGGGAAAATTGCTCCGCGAGGGCTCCGTCGGCGCCGACGTCACCCATATGTGAGGACTGATTCCTGCTGCTCCTGGAGAACACCTGTTACAGGTGAGTAACTACGCTTTCCTCCAAAGACTCTGATGAATCAGAGGCTTCTGTCGAAGCATCGGTATTCCTTCCTCAGGAGCCCTCTTCTCCAAAAAGAAGAATGTCTCCTCCAGAAGACTTGTCTTTTCAAGACTTCATTAGGGAAGTGGCCAGGGGCCTCTCTATTTCAGTGGCCCCTGAACCAGAGCCTAGAGCAGAGGTGGGCAAACCTTTTTGACTCGAGGGCCGCAATGGATTCATATATTGGACCCGGGGGCCGGACCAAGAGTATATGGACGGTGTGTTAAAACAGAAATTACTAAACACAACAGAAGAATAATAAAAATTAAAATAAGCAAGTGCAAATAATAGCGTGCAATTGAAGAAGAAGCAGATACCATCACGGACACTAGTCAGAAGGCCTCAGGAGATTACCATATTTTTCACCCTATAAGACGCATCTGCCCATAGGCTGCTTGTTATGTTGGCTAGCGCTTTCTTCTCTTCTAGCTGCATCACAAAATGACTGCCGGGCGCTGCATGGATCGCGCCTTACTAGCAGGCACGTGGAAAGGCAGTTGACGTCATCTGACGTGACGTCAACTCCCTGCCTGCGCCTGCACGTACGGCTCAATCCGTACTCCGCCCACGGCCCCGCCCCATCACTAGCTGCTGGCCGGCCCAGCCACTACCATGCCGTCCATACAGGCTTATGAATGTTGGGAGGGGCCGGATTAAAAGGTCCGCTGGGCCGTAGTTTGCCCATTCCTGGCCTAGAGCCAAGAAATTGGATATTTTACAATATCCTAAGGCTTCTAAAGAGGCAGCTACTTTACCAATTCATGAGATCCTTTATGATCACATGTTGGGCATATGGGAGACACCTCTTACTACCTCCCCTCATTCTCGCAGGTTGGACACCATGTACCGTGTTTCTCCTTGTCCTGGTTTTCATAACTCAGCTTCCTCACCACTCTATTGTGGTGGAGTCTGCTATGAAGAAGATATAGAATGCAAAAAGACACTCATCTAATCCTCCAGGAAGAGAATGCAGAACCTTGGATGCTTTTGGCCGGAGAATCTTCCAGGCCAATATGCTTACTGCCAGAATCAACTCCTATAGTCTCTATATGGGGATGTTTCTAAAGGAAGTTACAGATCATCTGCAAACTTTATCTCCTTTTGTCTCAGAAGATAAAAGGGAGGAGTTTCTCACCTGGCTTAAACATGCCCAGGATGTTTCCAAATTTTCCAACCGTGCAGCCTTTGACTCTTTTGAGGGTGCCAGCAGAGCCTCGGCTATTGCCATAGGTGCACGCAGACTTGCTTGGTTACAAGCTTCTGATTTGGAACCCTGGGTCCAGGATGGATTAGGAAATCTTCCTTGTACAGGTGAAAACCTTTTTGGCAAGGATTGGCAAGCAAAGGCCACTCAGATGGATGCTGAGAATTCTGCCTTAGATAGACTTTCAAAGTCTACTTCTGCTCCTGTTAGAAAAAGATTATTCAAAAATGCTTTCTTTCCCAAAAAAGGAAAATATTATCCTGGTTATGGTCACCAGGCATCTTCTGCAGGTCGTTTTGCTGCAAAGCGTCAGCAACAACCTAAACAAGCCAAGCCTAAGGCTGCAAGGACTGCTACGGCCCAACAGCCTCAGCCTCCTCAAGGCCTTTGACTTACAACTAGAGAACTTAGCCTTTCTGGCTCTAGAAGAACCAGAGCCTCTCACCATTCCAGGAAGGTTAGCTCACTTTGCTCCCAGATGGGAACAAATCACAGCAGAGCAATGGACCCTCTCCATCATAAGGGAGGGGTACAAGCTTCATTTCTTAAACCTTCCTCCTCACACCATGGTGAGACAGTTCAATTCTCCAACATCTCTCCTCGACCTTCTGGGCCAGGAGATTGCTACCCTTCTTACCCAAAGGGCAATAGAAGAAGTACTCCTTCTTCAACAGGGTTCAAGGTTCTACTCCCCCTATGTTCTTATCCCAAAGAAAACAGGGGGCTACAGACCCATATTAGATCTCAGAGAATTGAACAGGTTTCTGTGCAAGGAGAAATTCAAGATGATTTCTCTCGGTGCTCTCCTTCCATACCTTCAGAGACAGGATTGTCTTTGTTCTCTAGATCTCAAGGATGCGTACACCCATGTCTTCATCCATCCAACACACAGAAGGTTCCTTCGGTTCCTTTATCAGGGAAAGCACTACCAATACTTCCTTTCGGTCTGGCCTCTGCTCCAAGAGTGTTCACAAAATGCATGGCAGTGATAGCTGCATTTCTACGCACTCTAGGAATATTTGTATTGCCATATCTGGACGACTGGCTCATCCGAGCTCCATCCCAGACAGAGGCCCAGGCTTCCCTAGCCTGCACAAGGCGTGTTCTTCAGTATCTGGGACTGGTAATAAACATCCCAAAATCACATCTCACCCCTACTCAGTCATTAGAGTTCATAGGGGCCTTGCTGGATACCACAACTGCAAGGGCCTATCTTCCCCAAGCCCGTTGCCTCCGATTGGTGCAGTTAGCCTCACAAGTTCAGTTAAAGTCCCATTTAACTGCTCGAGAGATGTTACAACTGTTAGACCACATGGCATCCACCGTGCATGTGGTTCCTTACGTTCGCCTTCACATGCGAGCAGCTCAGTGGACTCTGTCCACCCAATGGACCCCGGCATCAGGGTGCCTGTCAGACAAAATAGCAACCTCCAGTCGCCTCTTTTGGTTTCTCCAGTGATGTGGAAGCCTGTTGCTGGGGTCCCCCTTTTAACAGTTGCTACCCCAAGCAACCCTTACAACAGATGCCTCTCCAAGGGGTTGGGGAGCTCATCTACAAGATCTCTCCACCCAGGGCATCTGGTCTCCACAGGAGACATCTCTACATATCAACCTCTTGGAGCTCAGAGCAATTTTTCTAGCTCTGAGTCTTCCACACCCTGCTCAGCTACAAAGACAGTCCTCATCCACACGGACAACCAAGTAGCCATGTTCTACGTGAACAAGCAGGGCGGGACTGGCTCTCTGTCACTTTGCAACGAAGCTTTGAGATTGTGGGCCTTCGCCAGAGAGCATCAAATTCATCTCATGGCAGTGTATCTTCCAGGGGTTCAAAACTCTTGGGCAGACAGACTCAGTCGAGTTCTGCTTCCACACGAATGGTCCCTCCATGGGGACCACATAGCCAGGATCTTTCGAATTTGGGGAACCCCGGACATAGACCTGTTTGCAAGTCCGTGGAATGCCAAACTTCCCCAGTTCTGTTCCAGGATTCCGTGTCAGGGAGTTCAGGCCAGGGATGCCTTCCTCCTCCACTGGGGGCAAGACTTCCTCTATACCTTTCCACCCATTCCCCTAATTTCCAAGACACTGTTCAAGCTTCAGAGAGACAAGGGGTCTATGATCCTCATAGCTCCACGTTGGCCACGCCAAGTGTGGTACCCTCTACTTCATCTCTCTCAAGCTCCCTCCCTGGACTTGGGATCTGCTCCAGACTTCCTGTCCCAGGAGGAGGGAACATTGTGGCACCCAAATCCTCAGGGCTTGGTTGCTGAAGGCCTAGACCTTCAAGATTTGCATCTTTCTCAGCAGGTGAAGGATATCCTTCATGCTTCCAGAAAGCCTTCCACTAGACGTTCCTATGCTTTTAAATGGAAATGTTTTACCATTTGGTGTACAGAGAAGGGTCTTAACCCTCTTGCAATACCTCTGAATTCTTTACTAGAGTATTTACTGCATTTATCCCATGCAGGCCTTAAAACGAATTCAGTAAGAGTCCATTTGAGTGCTATTGCAGCATCCCTTAAGCCTCTCAATGGACATCTATTTCCTCTCATCCTCTTATTGCAAGATTCATGAGAGGCCTTCTTTTAACTAAACCTCCCATTAGACCACCTCCAGTGGCATGGGATTTGAATTTGGTTCTTGGCCAGCTCCTGAAGCCACCCTTTGAACCCTTAGCCCCTACCTCTTTGAAATTCCTTTCCTGGAAGGTTATTTTTCTCATTGTAGTCACCTCAGCTCGCCGTATCAGTGAGCTGCAGGCCTTGGTGGCTAATCTTATACAAGGTTCCATCATGACAAGGTAGTCCTCAGGACTAATCCACACTTTATGCCTAAAGTGGTCTCACCTTTTCATCTGAACCAGGAGGTGTATTTACCTGTCTTTTTTCCAGGACCTCATGCATCAAGTGCAGAGAGGAATCTTTATACCCTGGATTGTAAGAGAGCACTTGCTTTTTACTTACAAAGGACACAGCAACATAGAAAGTCCTCTCAACTATTTGTTGCTTTTGATCCCTCTCATTTAGGACTTCCAGTCTCTAAGAGAACTCTGTCCAATTGGATTTCTCAGTGTATTTCATTCGCCTACCAGAGTAAGAACCTTTCTCTGGAGGGCCATGTCACAGCTCACAATGTGAGGGCCATGGCAGCCTCTGTGGCTCATCTAAACTCTGTGTCCATCGACCAAATCTGTCGAGCGGCCACCTGGGCCTCGGTTCATACCTTTACAGTCCATTACTGCTTGGACAAGGACTCCCGCCGGGATGCCTTGTTTGGTCAGGCTGTTCTCAAACACCTGTTCCATACCTAATCAACTCCTACCCCCCATCCCTGGTTGGATGCCCGAGATCCATAGGGGGAGGTAGAGCCCTTCTCAGGGACTCACAGCCTTGGAGATCTCCCTGGCATCTCTAGCTGGGGAGTCCCCATATGTGAAGACTCATTCCTGCTTGTTCCTGGAGATAGCACAGTTACTTAGCTGTAACAGGTGATCTCTGGGAACAGCAGGAATAAGTCTTCACAACCCACCCACCTCCCCTAGGAGTTGTATCTCTCGATCTATCTTTCCTTTCCTCTCTCTCTCTCTTTGTCTCAGCTTAAAACTCGAACTGGAGAGAGGTGGTTAGGAAAGGCGGGAAGGCAGCGCGCAGGCGCTGTGGGATGCTCCCAAAAGCTTTCTTTCTGGACGCTGGGGAGTGTTCCCGCGCAGGCTCCGTCGGTACCGACGATACCCATATGTGAAGACTTATTCCTGCTGTTCCCAGAGATCACCTGTTACAGGTAAGTAACTGTGCTTTATCCTTTTTCTGTACAAGTATTTCTTTTGATTGTATTAAGATTGCAAATTTATAAATAAATAAAAAAAGGTATATGCTGCCTAAAGAAATTACTTTGGATGATGACTATATGAATTTTAGGCTATCTTTAAAGACAACATTGTTCCATATTTCCTTTAATGCTTGATGTGTTCTTTTCAACTCCGTTTGATTGTTTTTTTATGCTCAATGTATTTTAATTCTTTTATCTTTTTTTATTGTAATTTGATTATTGTAAATTTATTAAGCTTTTATCATGAGTATCTTTTTGTATTCCACTTAAAACAATAATTTGGATGAAGCAGATTAGAAATGTGACATTTTATTTAATTTCCATGTGTAAATACCTGATTTTACATGTGGAAATTACAAATAAGGGAGTCAATTTTCAAAAGCCCTTATCTGAATAGCCATGGAGGTTGTCCAGATAAGGGCAGAGAGAGAGAGAGAGTGCAACAGAATATTTGGTTAGTGCGAGGGTGGTGTGGCCACTATTCAGATAATAATAAGACTTATTTATTTATTTATTTATTTATTTATTTGTGCGCTTTTCTATACCACCCCTTCCAGAGATCAGGGGCGGTTTACAGAGAACGTGGTAAACATTAAATTGCATAGAACATTTTGAGCACATAATAACTATATTTCAAAGAACATATTAAACTATTTTACATAGATTGAGAAGATATTCATTATTTACAGAGAATAGGACAAGTATGCCCGAATGTCACTTTTCACTAATTATCTGGAAAGTTTGGGCCACAGAATAGGCTAGCCCAGGGCTTGGCAAATCCCAGATGCCGGGTCACCATGGCGACCAGAAATTTGTATCTGGCACCTGGGATTTACTTCCCCCTCCGCCCCCCACCCCCAAACAAGTGGCAATCGCAGGGCAAGAACCCTTCTGTTTGCCCGAGGGAGATGGATCCCCATGGGCAGAAGGGGATGGCTGTGATGGTGGCCCCAATGCAAGCTTTCTGCCTGCTGGGATTTGGCCTCCTATGGCAGCTTTCATCGGCTCTGTGGTCATAGGCAGCTTTCATTGGCTCTGCGGTCACAGCCATCTCTTTTTCTTCTACCTGCAGGAGATCAGATCTCCTCTGGGCAGGAGAGAAGGGGATAGCTGCGATCTCAGGTCCTATACAAGCTGTCTGCCCACGCGCAGGCAGACAGCTTGCATTGGGGCAGCCATCCCCTTCTCTTCTGCCCACAGGAGATGAGATCCCCATGGGAAGAAAAGATGGGGAAGGTCAGGATTGTGGCCTGCAAAGCAGAAGTAGAGAGCTGATGGGGCAGCAATTTAAAAAAAAAAAGTTAGACGGAAAGGGAAGGGAGGGGGAGTAAAACTGCAAACGTTTAAAGGGACAATAACAAAAAAACAAAACAAAGGGAAACTGGGAACGTAGTGCTAGGGGAACAAAGTGTGGGGAAGGGTTGAAGGGGGGAAGGAAGAGTGCAAGGTGTGGGATGTTAAAGGGATGGAAATCATGGGGATGAAACACACACACAAGCATCCTGCACTACACACACAGGCACTCCCTTTCCGTAGGACAGACATGCATTCCAGCTGCACATTACATACACGCGCGCACACAAAAACACCTCACCTCTGCACCACGCACTTACTCACATTCACACTCATGAACTCACACTTGGACACGGTCTCCCCAGCTCTGTAGCACACACACAGTCACCCACCGCCACATCCCATGCACAAACAGGCACATCACCATTCCACCACACGCTAACATAGCCTTTTAGGTATACTTATGTGAATTCTGTGTTGCAAAGTCCAGACTTCACACTACTATGTGCTTTATAACAAAATTAATAGAAGACTTAACTTACAGAATAGCCTTCATATTGTATGCATTCAGCTATACTGGTGGATATGAAGGCTGCCCTATGAAGATTTTTATTGATTTTGTTGTAAGTATATGGCTGTTTGAAGTCTGGACCGCAAAGAGTGGAATTCATATAAACATTTTTGAGTCAATGGCACTGAGTGTGATGTTTCAGCAAATGATGACCCTGGTGCTCAGCAACCTGAAATGTTGAGCTGGAGTGGAGGAGTGGCCCAGTGGTTGGGGCAAGGTACTTCAGGCCGGAAGGTCGGGGGTTCAAATCCCACTAGAGGACAGCAACCTCGGGCCGGAAGGACTGGGGTTTCTAGTCCCACAGGTGCTCCTTGTGGTCTTGGGCAAACCACTTAACCCTCCATAGCCCATGTTCCCTGTAAAATAGTTATCTCCAAGTTATAATGCCCTGTTCAATGTAATTTCAGTTTGTTCAATGTAAACCGCACTGATGCAGAATAGCGCGGTATATAAGAGAATGTAAATAAATAAATAAATAAAATAAATATTAGTTGATGCGAGCCTACGCACCTTTGTCAAACATGTTTGTGAAAATTTAGTTCATCTCAGTTTTTTGGTTCAGTGGTGTTAAGCAAGAGAATCAGCTGTTTGAGTTAGCTGAGAGAGTGCTTTGGGTTAAGGCCGGATTAAAATTGCTTGAAAAATTAACACTTGAATTTAGCGTTTTTTTGGAAAGGTTACTATGCTACTGGTATAGGTAAGATACCATCTGCATTCCTTTTAAGATTTTTTTTTCTGTGCAAAGTTCCGTGCTTTGATAGCTTTTTCCTTCTATAATTTATTTTAGGTATTTGTGAAGTGTCATTTTGATTATGAGCCATACAATGACAGCCTGATTCCATGCAAAGAAGCAGGACTGAAATTTCAGAAAGGAGAAATTCTACAGATAGTAAATAGAGAAGATCCCAATTGGTGGCAGGTGTGTATAAATCAGCAGTTTTTCATTTTACAACTGTGTAAATTCTATTAATAGTTTTTAATATGTTTTATGGATTATTTAATACAGTGGTTCTCAACCCAGTCCTCTAGGACCCCCAGGCCAGTCAGGCTTTCAGGATATCCATAATGAATATGCACGAGATAGATCTGCATGCACTGCTTCCATTGTATGCAGATCTATTTCATGCATATTCATTATGGATATCCTGAAAACTTGACTGGCCTAGGGGTCCCAGAGGACGGGGTTGAGAACTACTGATTTAATATATGCTATACTGCCTTTCTGTAGAAGCAAAATGGATTACAATTATACTAAAAACTGGAAACAGAAAAGAACTCCATTAATAATGACAGAAAAGGGAGAGAAAGTAGAATCAACATCAGACAAGATTACTGCAAACAACCCTCCCACCTGCCCTGCAACTTGCTTGAAGAGGTGTATCTTGAGTGCAGCTCTAAAAATTTTATAGGATAGCTCTAAGCAAGGGGTAGGGGGTAAGCTGTTCAAAAGAACTGGGGCCTTGAAGGCGGCAGATTATCTGATTGATTCAAGTTTGGCTTTAGAAGCAGGGGGAATATGTAGACCGTTTTGAGGAACTGAACATAGTACACAGACTGCGTCATACAGAGTGGTAAATGAAGACAAATAGCGATGCCTGTATAAAATGTTTTCCATATTGTCCTGCTAGACCAGTCCAGACGAGTGGGTTGTGTTCCTCTACCAGCAGATTGGTGGAGATAAAGAACCAATGAAAAGCCCAAGTTTCAGTGACATCACTCCCATGCCACTATTCATCTCAACCACCAGAGATCCCTTCAGTATTTCTTTGTCTCCAGCAGATAGATGGATTTTATCTTCTCTGCAGAAATCTGAGGATTGAGAGGAAAAGATTGATTAAAAACTTGTGACAGACCACTTTGAGGGTGACTCTCTTACTTGAGCGCAACGTGGGAGGATCTACTAGACTGTGGTCTTTTTGGTAGCCATAGGAGGAGGGAGAATTGGTTCATTTGCAAGCTCTTATGATAAGAGTCTGTTGAACAGTCAAAATTTGGAAGGATCTGGAAGAGTGCAGCAGCCTCCCTCAACCTCGGTGTCCCTCCCCCCCCTTCCTTCTCTGCCCCCCCCACTCTCTCTCCCCCCTTCCTTCTCTGCCCCCCCCACTCTCTCTCCCCCCTTCCTTCTCTGCCCCCCCCACTCTCTCTCCCCCCTTCCTTCTCTGCCCCCCCACTCTCTCTCCCCCCTTCCTTCTCTGCCCCCCCACTCTCTCTCTCGAAGATTGCCGAAGACTCTCAGAAGTATCTGCTTGCCAGCCACCTTAAACGCAATGCTGCAAAAGCCAGTAAGACTTCATGGGAGTAGAGCTGAGCCTGGTATAGATTCTTGGCCTGGGGCTCTCAGCGGGTGAGTACCAAGGCTTGTTGGGAGCTCCCGATTCCCTCTTCTTGGGATGCAATTCGGGTGGACCGCTGGTGACCGTTGGCGCTGTATGGGGATTTCCCACCGTTTTCTGCACGTGTTGCTAGCATTCTTATTTATTGTGCATGTGGCAGTCGCATGGTCCTTGCACATGTTCCACCCAAGTGGCTCCAATGCGTGTTCCTGCCCTAGCGCCTGTAATACACATTGAAATAAAAGTGCCATTAACGCGTGCCCTGCAGGCTTCTGTGCTCTTAGTGTGCACTGTTGTGATACTTGACTTAACTTTTTCTTCTTCCAGGAAAAGTTGTTACCTGTGGCAAGTAAGGTGACTCGTCTCCAGATCCTAGACTCTGCTTTTCTTGCCTGGCAGCTTCTGAGTTGTCCCTGGAGGGCCAGTTCCCCCTCTCTCAGCCGGGGGATACAGCTAGTCCAGCCTTGCCTGCCTCAGGGCAAGAGGTGACGGGTTGCGCTATGGGGAAGAATATCCAGCTGGTGACCGTGCTGTGAGCAGCTCCCTGCCCTCTATGGGATCTGTGGCGGCTGTTCTCTCTGGTGTTGGGGGGTCATTTCTGAGAGGAGAGCTTCCGGACTCAGTATTGTCCTCCCTGGAATTCTTTTTTATTTTATGTTGGGTTTTCTTTTGCGGCAGGCCTGGTCCTTCTGAATGTGGAAATTTGGACCCTGCAGCTTCTGTGCCCCTGGGTGCAGTCTAACATGGGGCAGGCTGAGGATGGAAGCCCTCTTCGACTGCCTTTGGCTAAGCGCTCCCAGCGAGGAGCGCCCCCCTGGAGATGGGGGAGCTGCCCAAGATTTTGCTATGGTTCGGATTCAGATGGCTCAGTACTGGGCTCTGATGTGGATAAAGAAGTACACTCTCCTTCAGGAGACTGTAAAGAGTCCGGGTGATCTGCCTTTTCTGGAAAGAGGAGCTGATGTTGATTGCCAAGGTCTCACCTGCCTTGAACTTGATGGATGTTTCCCGCACACAGCAGGAGCCGAAAGTGCACCCGCTCCTTCAAGGTTGCAGAAATCCACTACTGTCTTCCCGTACCCAGATGTGATCCCGACTCCCTGCCCAAAGGGTTAAGAGTGTGTAAGAAGATCTCTGCTCTCCCAGAGAAGGAGTGGTTTGGCATTCCCAAGGTGGAAGCACAGGTCACGGTGGTTACGTTATGGACCACCATTCCTGTGGAAGGTGGCTCGGCCTTAAAGCGTTTTCTGAATCATAAGATGGATTTGTTGTTGAGGAGTCAGTTCACTGTAGTGGTTGCTATTCTGCAGTTAGTGGTATGTAACAGCCTGACATCTCGAGCCCTGCTCCAGTGGATTTAGTCTCTTCTGCCGGATGATACTATCTTTCCTTTGAAGTCTATGGCCTTCCTTTCTGATGCCATGTATGACCTGGTACATTTGGCGCACCAAAAGAGAGCGAATAATCCAAAAAGTAATTTATTAGAACCACTAAGGGTCATCTGTAGACTCACAGGCATTCTAGATGCTAACCCGACCCGGCCATGTTTCAGCAGAGCCTTCGTCAAAGGTTGGTACTACAAACATAAAAATATATTAAAAGTAATGTTAAAATCCTAAAAACTAAAAACATAAATATTAAAACATAGTATAAAAACAGCAGAGGCATGCAATACATAATAGTGCCTCAAAATAGTATCTTAAATCATTGAACCTTAAAATTAGTAAACCAACATCATGAGAAATGGATAAATAAAATACATGAAGATAAATTAAATATGAACACAAGATAAGACGTGATGGTAAGAGGCAAGATATATCATTATTGGGAAAATCTTAAAAAGCTAATTAAAAGGCAAATAAAAGTACAATAAATAAGATGGTAAAAGCCATCTTAGGGGAACTAATTAAAAGGAGTGAAAAATAGAATAAATAAGTGCGTATGAAAATATGTAATGGTACCCATGGAGTAATATAGTAATAATAAAGGAAGAGGAGACTCGCATGTAAAAAAGTGTATTTTTCACTGTCTCTTAATTAGTTCCCCTGATATGGCTTTTACCAACTTATTTATTCTACTTTTATTTGCCCTTTAATTAGCTTTTAAAGGTTTTCCCAATAAAGAGATTTCTTGCCTCCTATCACATCTTATCTTGTGTTCATATTTAATTTATCTTCATGTATTTTATTTATCCATTTCTCATGATTTTAGTTTACAAATTTTATGGTTCAATGATTTAAGATACTATTTTGAGTTGCTCTTACGTATTGCATGTGTCAGCATTTTTATGCTATGTTTTAATATCTGTTTTTCGTTTTTTATGATTTTAACATTACTATTAATACATTTTTATGTTTGTAGCACCAGCCGCTGATGAAGGCTCTGCCGCAACACAGCCGTGTCGGGGTAGTGTCTAGTATTCCTGTGAGTCTACAGATGACCCTTAGAAGTTATAATAAACTACTTTTTCGATTACTCCCTCTCTTACTCAGGGAACGAGTCCGTTCTCTAGAGGCTAAAGTAGCAGACTTGGAAAGCATAAGACAGACAGAGAGGTACATAGAAGAGACCTACAGGGATATATAGTCCTGAAGTCCCACCTCCAGTCTGGCAGCATCCCTGTTGCCATGGAGGAGAGAGGTCACGTGACAGGAGAGCATCACCCTGGTGTGGCAGGAAGTGATCCTGTAACTAGGATCTGTCCTCCAGGTGATGTAAAACCCTCTCGCACCGAGGAAGTTTCTCCAGGGCCATGTGCCCATGAGGGAAGGGTTAGGACAGCTGTTATAGTTGGTGATTCGATCATTAGGCATGTAGATAGCTGGGTGGCTGGTGGACGTGAGGATCGCCTGGTAACATGCCTGCCTGGTGCGAAGGTAGCGGACCTCACACGCCACCTTGATAAGGTCTTAGATAGTGCTGGGGAGGAGTCTGCTGTCTTGGTACATGTCGGTACCAATGACATAGGAAAATGTGGTAGGGAGGTTCTGGAGGCTAAATTTAGGCTTTTAGGTAGGAAGTTGAAATCCAGAACTTCCAGGGTAGCATTCTCTGAAATGCTTCCTGTTCCACGCGCAGGACCCAAAAGGCAGGCAGAGCTCCGGAGTCTCAATGCGTGGATGAGACAATGGTGCAGAGATGAGGGTTTTGGATTTGTTAGGAACTGGGGAATATTCTGGGGAAAGGAGGAGCTCTTCTGAAGGGATGGGCTTCACCTTAACCGGGATGGAACCAGGCTGCTGGCATTAACCTTTAAAAAGGAGAGAGAGCAGCTTTTAAACTAGATATTAGGGGAAAGCCGACAGTCGTCCAAGAGCGGATGGTTCGGAAGAATGTATCTTTGAAGGATACTACCAAAAGCAGAGGGGTTCCACAAAAGAGTAAAGTAGCCCAAATGCCCTCAAGTATGGAGCAGACATAGCTTAAAGGTCCCAAATTACCCATGTCTAACAACAGCCAAATTAATATGAATAAAATACATTCTCTAAAATGCTTGTATGCAAATGCTAGAAGTCTAAAAAATAAGATGGGAGAGTTATTTTTATTTTTATTTCTTATATACCGTGCTATTATAATCAGTGCGGTTTACATTAGAACTGAACAGTGCAGCAATGCATTAATATCACAATGTGCTTACATAGAACAGGGGGACAATCATGAAGGGGATAACTGGGGAAACTATTTACACGATATATACATAATATTTACATAGAGCTATATACACTAATACTTAAGATCTACGGGTGAGCATAGCTAGGTCAAGTGGGAACCCGGATAACAACTATAGGGCGAGGAGCGACTAACCATTCTCATGTTGGGTTAGGGGGTTGGGATAGTTAAGGTGGGGGGTGAGTGCGTGCGACTTGTGTTTTTCGGGACTGGTTTCAGGATAGTGGATTTGAAACAGATGGTGTTTTATTGCTTTTCTGAATGTGTTAGAATATATAGCACTAAATGAAAGGTTAGATATGATTGGAATATCAGAGACATGGTGGAAAGACGACAACAAGTGGGACACTGTGATACCTGAGTACAAACTATATCGTAATGATAGAGCTGATCAAATTGGTGGAGGGGTTGCTCTCTATGTTAGAGAGGGCATTGAGTCAGAAAGGATTAAAGTTTTGCAGGAAACAAAATCTGCTGTAGAATCTATATGGATTGAAATTCCATGTAAAAGGGGGAAGGCAATGGCAGTGGGGGTGTACTATCGAGCGCCTGGCCAGAATGACCAAATGGATGATGGAATGCTCAAAGAAATCAAGGAAGCTAACAAAGGTTACAGCACAGTAATAATAATGGGTGATTTCAACTACCCTGGTATCGACTGGGTCAGTGTCACGTCAGGACATGCTAGGGAGATAAAGTTCCTAGATGAAATAAATGACTGCTTCTTGGAGCAGCTTGTTCATGAACCGACCAGAGGGGAAGCCATATTAGACCTAATCCTTAGTGGAGCACCAGATCTAGTGCAAGAGATAAGGTTGTTGGGGCCACTTGGCAATAGTGATCATAGCATGATCGCCTTTGATTTAATTAGTGGAGGAGGGATAGTAGGGAAATCCACAGTACTACCTTTTAACTTTCGAAAGGGAGACTATGATAAAATGAGGAAAACAGTTAAGAAAAAACTAAAAGGAGCAGTTGCAAAGATTAAAGACGTATATCAGGCTTGGCTGTTGTTGAAAAATACTATCTTGGAAGCCCAGACCAGCTGTATTCCACGCTTTAAGAAAAGTGGAAGGAAGTCCAAAAAACTGCCAGCATGGTTTAAAGGTGAGGTCAGAGAGGCTGTTGCCAAAAAAGCATCTTTCAGGAAATGGAAAAAAGAGCCAAACGTCGAAACCTGGAAACAGCACAAGCACTGGCAAGTCAAATGCAAGGCATTGATAAGGCAGGCAAAGGGAGAATTTGAGAAGAAGCTTGCTGCAGAAGCAAAAACACGAAGTAAAGACCTTTTCAAGTACATTCGTAGCAAAAAACCTGTGAGAGAGTCAGTTGGCCCATTAGATGATAAAGGGGTTAAAGGAGCACTAAGAGGCGACAAGGCAATAGCGGAGAGACTGAATGAATTCTTTGCTTCAGTCTTTACTGAGGAAAATGTAGGGATGTTACCCATGACTGAAGTGGTATTTAAATGTGCGGAAGAATTGAAGGAAATATCGATACATCGGGAAGATGTATTACAACTATTAGATAAGCTGAAGAGTAGCAAATCACCTGGGCCAGATAGTATACATCCAAGGGTGTTGAAAGAACTGAAATACGAGATTGGAGACCTGCTATTAAAATCATCTCTAATACCTGAAGATTGGAGGATCGCCAATGTAACACCAATTTTTAAAAAGGGTTCCAGGGGTGATCCGGTAAACTACAGACCGGTGAGCCTGACATCAGTACCGGGAAAAATGGTAGAAACCGTCATAAAGAATAAAATTACTCAGCATGTAGATCAGGGGTCTCAAACTCAAATTGCTTTGAGGGCCAAATGAGGACTTGTAGAGTAACCCGGGGGCCGCACAAGACGCAGGCCTCATTTTGCATAAGGGCATCATTTGCATAAATATTTGCATAATGTTACCATACACTAACTTTAGTAAACATGCCTCTTAATGAGTGTAGGATAAAGAAAGACTAAAAGATTTCTACATTACTATAAACCAGTGCCAACCGCCAGGCACATTAGGAATCTAGACACACTGCCCATTAGAAAAACATAGCAAACCTCCGTGTCTAACAGCACTACCAGGACTCACAGAGCACCATACCCTAACTATCAAAAGGCAACACTGCAAATATTAAATCAACACATTTCAGAGAATAACAATACATGACCTACTCGGGAAAGAGAACAAGTGGCAATGTCAAATAGGAATTACATAAACAGAATACCTCAGCTCAGTTACACAATGCAGAACATACAACCATCACCAAACAAGGAATCACAATTTAGAAACAGGAAGACAATTAAAACTGGGAACCCAAAAGCCAAACTTAGAATGTACAACACTGTAGAAATAAAACTATACATTGATTTCCTCTTGTATTAAATAAAGTGTCCAGACGTTAAAGATGCAACATTTCCAAGAGCTGACATAGTTTCAGTTAATAAATTCAAAATAAAGAGATATTTTTCTACCTTTTGTGCATTTTTTTTTCAGTTGCAATTGTTCCAGTCACTTTCTTCTGGTTTCTTGTGTCTTCTGCTAATCTCCATCGTCTGCTGTCCATTTCTCTTTCTTCTTCTAGTTTTTTTCCATTCTCTCTACATCTGCTTAACATACTAATCATTCTCCTTTTGCTCTTTCCTCATTACTCTATTTCATCCACTCAAATTTTACCCCTCCATCCTCAATCCCCACTTACTCTCCCAATACCCGGCAATTGTAGATTTTTCTTCCCTCCCACACAAAATATATTTCCCCTCTCCATTTCACTCTCCCAGCCCCATCCCATTCTAATCGTCCCCCAACATCAAACTCCCTTAGAGCTCCTGCCCAACCCAGCATCCGCTCCCGTCTAGTCCCGCATATCAGCCCATTTCCAGTCCTAGCTCCCCTCCACCTCACAGCCCATTTCCTTTCAAGCCACCCCTCCCCATCAGCCCATTTCCATTCCAAGCCCCCTTCCACTCAGCCCATTACCATACCAGACCCTGTTCCCCATCAGCTATTTGCAGTTCAAGCTCCCCTCTACTCGGCCCATTTCCAGTCATAGCACCCCCCCCCCCCCAGTCCATTACCAGTTCTAGCCCCCCCCTAGCCCATTATCGGTCCCTAAGCCCCCAACAGCCCACTGCCAGGCCTAACCCTTCCATCGCCCCAGCTTCATTCTTTAGCCCCCCCATAACCCCATTTTCAGTCTTAGGCCCCCAGTCAGACCCCCTCCAGTCCTAACCCCCATCAGGCCATTACCACTCCTGAACCCCATCACCACCATTTTCAGTACTACCCCCCCCCAGGCACACACCAAGCCCCCATCGAGTCCTGCTCCCCCCTACATCAAGGTCCTGCTACCCCCCATCAAGTCCTGCTCCCCCCCTACATCAAGTCCTGCTCCCCCCCCACATCAAGTCCTGCTCCCCCCCATCAAGTCTGCTCCCCCCCCAGCCACACATCAAGTCCTGCTCCCCCCCCCCATCAAGTCCTGCTCCCTCAAACCCCCCCCCCGGGAAAAACTAAAACTTAAAAAAAAAAAACCCGGGCTTCTGCTGCTGCTGCCAGCCCGCTGCCGTGGCGGCAATAGCAAGCAATATCGCAAGTCCCGCGGGCTCCCCCCCACCCGGCAGATCCCTTCCTGCTTGCCTGCCAGTTCTCCGCTTCGGCTTTCAGAGCCGCGGAGGGAGAGCTTATCCCACGTGACTCAGTTAAGCCCGCAGGGGCAGATGGGAAAATTCCCATATGCCCCGGCGAGCTGAAAACGGTCGCGGGGGAGAAAGTGTCCCTTCGCGGCTCTGAAAGACGAATCGGAGTAATGGCAGCATTGGCAGGCAAGCAGGACGGGATCTGCCGGGTGGGGGGGAGCCCACGGGACTTGCGATATTGAGGCTATTGCTCGGCCACGGCAGCGGCGGCAGCAGCAGCAGAAGCCAGGTTTTTTTTTTCCCCCCCAATGCTTCGCGGGCCGCACAAGGGTCTCTCGCGGGCCGCATGCGGCCCGCGGGCCGCGTGTTTGAGACCCCTGATGTAGATAGTCATGACCTAATGGGAGATAGCCAACATGGCTTTAGACAAGGAAGATCTTGTCTTACTAATCTGTTATGTTTTTCTGAAGGAGTGAATAATCAGGTGGACAAAGGTGAGTCAGTTGATATTGTGTATCTGGACTTTCAGAAAGCCTTTGACAAGGTCCCTCATGAGAGACTTTTGGCAAAACTAAAGAGTCATGGGATAGGAGGCAGTATGCTATTGTGGATCAGGAACTGGTTAAAAGATAGAAAGCAGAGGGTAGGGTTAAATGGCCAATTTTCCCAATGGAGAAAGGTGAATAGTGGTGTACCCCAGGGATCTGTGCTGTGTTCGCTGCTTTTTGACATATTCATAAATGACCTGGAAAGTGGAATAACGAGTAAGGTTATCAAATTTACAGATGACACAAAACTATTTAAAGTTGTTAAAACCCAAGAGGATCTTGATAAATTGGAAGACTGGGCATCAAAATGGCAGATAAAATTTAATGTGGACAAGTGCAAGGTTATGAACCTAGGGAAGAACAACCCAAAGTATGGTTACACGATGCAAGGTTCCACATTAGGAACCACCACCCAGGAAAAAGATTTAGGCGTCATTGTGGATACCATGTTAAAACCCTCGTCCCAGTGTGCAGCGGCGGCCAAGAGAGCAAATAAAATGCTAGGTATGATAAGGAAAGGAATGGAAAATAAAACAAAAGATATTATAATGCCTCTATATCGTTCCATGGTGAGACCGCACCTTAAATATTGTGTGCAATTCTGGTCGCCGTATCTTAAAAAGGATATAGCGATTTTAGAAAAGGTTCAGAGAAGAGCCACCAAAATGGTAAAGGGGATGGAAGGATACTCCTATGAAGAAAGGCTAAAAAGGTTAGGGCTCTTTAACCTGGAAAAGAGACGGCTGAGGGGAGATATGATAGAAGTTTATAAATTAGTGAACAGTGTGGAACGGGTAAACGTAGATCGATTGTTTACCTTATCAGAATATAGAAAGACTAGGGGACATGCAATAAAGCTACAGGGTAAACTATTTAAGACTAATAAAAGAAAATATTTTTTCACTCAACGTGTAATCAAACTCTGGAATTTGTTACCGGAGGATGTAGTAAAGGCTGTTAGTGTAGCTGGGTTTAAAAAAGGTTTGGACAAGTTCCTGGAGGAAAGGTCCATAAACCATTATTAAGAAGGGACCCAGGATATCAATGCTTGAACCAATACAAGCATTGTGGAACTGTGTCCCTTGGGGAAACTGCTAGGTACATGTGACCTAGATTGACCACTGTTGGAAACAGAATACTGGGCTTGATGGACCTTGGTCTGACCCAGTATGGCATATCTTATGTTAACTGGCTTTTAAGGAGAAGCTTCCCTTTGGAGCCAATTTGGAAAAGCTGGACTTGGGTGAGAGAAAATCTTAACCACCTTCCTGAAGACAGGTCCAATGGGTGTGTGAAGCGGGGTGGTGCCCTTTCTTGTCAGCCTCTGCCCATCTATGAAGAGCATGCTGGCTGGATTCCTGGGGGTCTCGGGACTCTGACCTTTCTTCATCTCTGTTTCTGGGATTTGGCCTCGTCAGTCCTTTTTGGAGCACGTGGTCCCAGGAATTCAATCCTGTCCAGAGGAGGACCCTCCTGGGCTGTGCAGTTAAGGTTTGGGGGCCCATTCCCTGGTGCCTTTTGTTGGAGGCAGGCTTTGCCTTTTCTTTCAGGAATGGACCCAGGTTACAAGGATTGCTGGGTGCTTAGAAACCTTTCAGTTCGGCTATGTCCTGGAATACAGAGACTCTATTCTGGATGCCTTTATCATTTCCCCTTAAGGATCTGCAATCAAAAGTACTGCTGTGCAGGCCACCTTGGACAAGTTGCTATGCCTAAAGACTGTGGTACCTGTCTCCCCAGATGAGCGGGGTAAGGGCAGATACTCCATCTGTTTCGTGGTGTCCAAAAAAACCTCTTCTTTCTGGCTCATTCTGTGCCTCAAGGGGATCAGTGAACACTTGTGCGTCTTGTACTTCCGGATGGAAACCTTGTGCTCTGTGATTCAAGCAGTGCACCAAGGGGAGATCTTGGCTTCTCTGGAAATAGCCAGGGTATATATTCATATCCTGATCGGACGGATCAGCAAAAGTATCTGTGTTTTGCCATGTTTGGCTCTCACTGGACCTTTCTTCCAGGAACTTGTACAAACCTTTTTTATACTCAGCTACACTAACAGCTTTTACTATTTCCTCTGGTAACAAATTCCAGAATTAGATTACACGTTGATTGAAAAAATATCTTCTCTTATTAGTCTTAAATAGTTTACCCTGTAGCTTCATTGCATGTCCCCTAGTCTTTCTATATTCTGATGACGTAAACAATCGATCTACGTTTACCCGTTCCACTCCATTCATTAATTTGTAGACCTCTATCATATCTCCCCTCAGCCGTCTCTTTTCCAGGTTGAAGAGCCCTAACCTTTTTAGCCTCTCTTTATAGAGGGGTATTCTTCCAATCTCTTTACCATTTTGGTGGCTCTTCTCTTTACCTTTTCTAATAATGCTATATCCTTTTTAAGATACGGCAACCAGAATTGCACACAATATTCAAGGTGCGGTTGCATCATGGAACGATACGGAGGCATTATAATATCCTTTGGTTTATTTTCCATTCCTTTCCTTACGATACCTAGCATTCTATTTGCTCTCTTGGTCACTGCTGCACACTGGGCAGAGGGTTATAACATGTTATCCACAATGACACCTAAATCTTTTTCCTGGGTGGTGGTTTCTAATAGTTTGGGTGGTTCTTTCCTAGGTGCATAACTTTGCACTTGTCCACATTAAATTTCATCTGCCATTTGGATGCCCGGTATTCCAATTTATCAAGATCCTCTTGCAATTTTCCACAATCCTCATGGGTTTTAACAACTTTAAATAGTTGTGTGTCATCTGTAAATTTGATAACCTCACTCATTATTCCCTTTTCCAGGTCATTTATGAATATGTCAAAAAGCAACTGACCCAGCACAGATCCCTGGGGCACTCCACTATTCACCTTTCTCCATTGGGGAAATTGGCCATTTAGCCCTACCCTCTGCTTTCTGTCTTTTAACCAGTTTCTGATCCACAATAGTATACTGCCTCCTATCCATTACTTTTTAGTTTTGCCAAAAGACTTTGATGAGGGACCGTGTCAAAGTTTTCTGAAAGACCAGATACACCGTATCAACCGACTCACCTTTGTCTATCTGTTTATTCACACCTTCAAAAAAACATAACGATTAGTAAGACAAGATCTTCCTTGTCTAAAGCCATGTTAGCTGTCTCCCTTTAAGCCATGACTATCTACATGTTCAGTAATTTTGTTCTTTATTATGGTTTCTACCGTTTTTCCTGGTACTGACGTCAGGCTTACCAGTCTGTAGTTTCCTGGATCACCTCTGGAACCCTTTTTAAAAATTGGCTTACATTGGCCATCCTCCAATCTTCAGGTATTACAGATGATTTTAGTGATAGTTTACAGATTACTAATAGCAGGTCTGCATTCTCATATTTCAGTTCTTCACCAGTATACCATCTGGTCCAAATGATTTGCTACTCTTCAGTTTATCAAATTGTTGTAATACATCTTCCCGGTGTAGCGATATTTCTTTCAATTCTTCCGCAGTATCACCTTTAAATACCACTTCTGTAATGGGTAACATCCCTACATCTTCCTCAGTAAAGACTGAATCAAAGAATTCATTCAGCCTCTCCGCTATGACCTTGTCCCCTCTTAGTGCCCCTTTTACCCCTCTATTATCTAATGGTCCAACTGACTCTCTCACAGGTTTTTTGCTACGAATGTACTTGAAAAAGTTTTTATTACGTGTTTTTGCTTCCACAGCAAGCTTCTTAAATTCTCTCTTTGCCTGCCTTATCAATGCCTTGCATTTAACTTGCCAGTGCTTGAGCTGTTTCCAGTTTTTGTCATTTGGCTCTTTTTTTTCCATTTCCTAAAAGATGCGTTTTTGGCAACAACAGCCTCTCTGACCTCACCTTTAAACCATGCTGGCATTTTTTTTGGACTTCCTTCCACTTTTCTTAAAGCGTGGAATGCAGCTGGTCTGGGCTTTCAATATAGTATTTTTAAACAACACCCAAGCTTGATGTAAGTCTTTAACCTTTGCAACTGTGCCTTTTAGTTTTTTCTTACCTATTTTCTCATTTTATCATAGTCTCCCTTTCAAAAGTTAAAAGGTAGTGCTGTGGATTTCCTTACCATCCCACCTCCATTAATTAAATCAAATGTGATCATTCTATGATCACTATTGCCAAGTGGTCCCAACACCCTTATCTCTTGCACTAGATCTGGTGTTCCACTAAGGACTGAGTCCAAAATGGCTTCCCCTCTGGTCGGTTCATGAACCAGCTGCTCCAAGAAGAAGTCATTTATTTCATCTAGAAACTTTATCTCCCTAGCATGTCCTGCCGTGACACTGACCCATTCAATACCGGGGTAATTGAAATCACCCATTATTATTACTGTGCTGTAACTTTTGTTAGTTTCCCTGATTTCTTTGACCATTCATCATCCATTTGTTCATTCTGGCTAGGCGGTCGATAGTACACCCCCACTGCTATCGCCTTCCCCTTTTTACATGGAATTTCAATCCATAGAGATTTTACAGCAAATTGTGTTTCCTGCAAAACTTTAATCCTTTGTGATTCAATGCCCTCCCTAACATAGAGCGCAACCCCTCCACCAATTTGATCAGCTCTATCATTAAAAAGGGACCCAGGATAATCAGTGCTTGACCCAGTACAAGCATTGTGGAACCTGTGTCTTTTGGGGATACTGCTAGGTACGTATGACCTAGATTGGCCACTGTTGGAAACAGGATATTGGGCTTGATGGACCTCGGTCTGACCCAGTATGGCATATCTTATGTTCTTATGTTCTTATCATTGCGATACAGTTTGTACCCAGGTATCACAGTGTCCCACTGGTTGTCCTCCTTCCACCGTGTCTCTGAGATACCAATCATATCTAACCTTTCATTTAGTGATATATATTCTAACTCTCCCATCTTATTATTTAGACTTCTAGCATTTGCATACAAGCATTTTAGAGACTGTATTTTATTTATATTCATCTGGCTATCGGTAGACTGGGTTAATTTGGAATCTTTAAGCTCTGTCTGCTCCGTACTCAAGGGCATTTAGGCTACTTTGTCATTTATTGGAACCTCTCTGCTGTTATGCCCTAACTTCCTTCTTTTGGTAGTGTCCTTCAAGGATACATTGTTCCGAACCATGCACTCTTGGGCGACTCTCTGCTGTCCCCTATTATCTAGTTTAAAAGCTACTCTATCTCCTTTTTAAAGGTTAATGCCAGCAGCCTGGTTCCATCCCAGTTAAGATGAAGCCCATCCCTTTGGAAGAGCCCCTCCTTTCCCCAGAATGTTCCCCAGTTTCTAACAAATCCAAAACCTTTATCCTTGCACCATCGTCTCATCCATGCATTGAGACTCTGGAGCTCTGCCTGCCTTTTGGGTACTGCGTGTGGAATGGGAAGCATTTCGGAGAATGCTACCCTGGAAGTTCTGGATTTCAACTTCCTACCTCAAAGCCTAAATTTAGCCTCCAGAACCCTCCCTACCACATTTTCCTATGTCATTGGTACCAACATGTGCCAAGACAGCAAACTCCTCCCCAGCACTATCTAAGACCTTGTCTAGGTGGCGCATGAGGGCTCGCTACCTTTGCACTAGCTAGACATGTTACCAGGCGATTCTCACGTCCACCAGCCACTCAACTATCTACATGCCTATTGATCGAATCACCAACTATAACGGCTGTCCTATCCCTTCCCTCATGGGCACATGGCCCTGGAGAATCTTCCTCGGTGCGAGAGGGTTTTACATCACCTGGTTATCACTCATTGTTGCCCACGGTTGAGGTTGCGTGAGGCTTGCCATACCTCTTCCATATGCTTTGGGACGAATGCTGAAGTGAACTCTGGTGGCTGAGGCGAATAGAAGCATGGGAGTGATGTCATTGAAACCTGGGCTTTTCATTGGGTCTTTGTCTTCAGCAATCTGCTGGTAGGGGAACATGATCCACTTGCCTGGACTGGTCTAACAGGACTGAAGGAAAGGACATTAACTGGTAAGTAAAATGTCACCTTATGAGCCAGTGTCAGCATGTTAAAGAAATTTGGGATGCGACAGGGAGCCACTTATGATGATGCAGGTCAAATTTGTGGGCATGGGATAGAGGTCTAACTGCTGCATTTTGTGCAGATTGTAAATGTTTAAGGTCAGATACTGAGAAGCCAACATAAATTGTGTTGCAATCAAGGCAGGAGATAACAAGTCAGAATAACTGTGACTTGAACTGAAGTATCCAGAAAGGGGCTCATAGCATGGAATTGATGCAAAGTGTAGAAGCAGATTTTAACTATGGCACTAACTTGCTTGGTAAAAGAGAGAACATAAGAAATGCCATACTGGGTCAGTCCAAGATCCATCAAGCCCAGTATCCTATTTCCAACAGTGACCAATCCAGGTCACAAGTATCTGGCAGGTTCCCAAAAAGGCACACAGGTTCCACAGTGCTTGTCCTGGGGCAAGCAGTAGATTACCCAGGTTCTCTAATAATGGTTTATGGACCTTTCCTCCCAGGAACTTGTCTAAACTTTTTTTTAAACTCATTTACACTAACAGCTTTTACTACATCCTCCGGTAACAAATTCCAGAGTTTGATTACGCATTGAGTAAAAAAATATTTATTTTATTTATTTATTTCCAGTCTCTTTTATACCGCGCTATTCAACATCAGTGCGGTTTACAATGAACATAGAACTACACATTTCCATGGGTACTCTGTGTTTACAATGAACAGGTGTCTAGAACTTGGATAACATGGGGTAACTATTTACAATCTTGCAACAAGGTAGGGTTCGCCTCATTGGTCTAGCCGTGGGAGTTTTGTGTGGTACCTGTGGATGGGGCTGTTATGGCATTGTCTACCGGGTAGTAAAGGAGGAAGAGGTGGTGCTTTATGGCCTTCCTAAACTGGAATAGGTCAGGAATTGCACGGATGTTGGGCGGCAGGGTATTCCAGCATCTGGGCGCACAGAATTTGAAGGCCCTGCTTGCTGTTGACTGGGTGCATTGGGTTATTGATTTTGGGACTGTCAGTGTATTGAGTGCTATCGATCTTCTGGACCTGTTAGTGGGAGTGGTCTGGATCATTTCAGATAATGATGAAGATGAAAGCCCATTGATGGCTTTGAATGTCAGCAGTAGGGTTTTGTACTTGAGTCTGCTATGTATCAGAAGCCAGTGGAGGTGCTTCAGTATGGGCGTCACATGGTCTTTCCTGGATGCCCCGTATAGGACCCTTGCTCCAGTGTTCATTGCAAGTTGTAGCGGATTCAGGGTGGCCTGGGGGAGCCCATGTAAGATCACATTAGCATAATCAAAATGTGGTATGAAGAGCGCCTGGTAAATTGTCCTAAAGTCTTCTGGCTCTAGCAAGGCTCGTAGGGGTCTGAGGGATCGTATCTTATGGTACACCGCCCTAACTATATTGCCTATGTGTAACTTCATGTCCAGCCTCTGGTCTAAAGTAACGCCGAGGTATCTGATCGTGGGTTTGGTCTGGAGATCTGCTTCCTTGACTTTTAGAAAGGGTGGTGTGGAGAAGTTTAGATTCCTTGTAATGAAGAGTACTTCTGGTTTTTTGTGTTGGATCCTGAGGTTTTGGGTTTGGAGCCAGTCGGATACGGCATTAAAGCAGTTTGTCAGTGGTGAGAGGTCTGGGTTCTCAGTTGAGAAAGGCATGTACGTCATCTGCGTATATCAAGCAATTGACGCTGAATGACCGGATCAGGTTGCATATAGGCTGCATATATACGTTGAACATCAGGGCCGATAGGGAGGAACCCTGCGGGACACCCTGCTTCTGGTGGAAGAGATTTGATGAAGTTGCCCCAGAACGTACGTGCTGCCATCTGTCAGAAAGGTAGGACTTGTACCAGTCAAGTGCTTTGTCAGTGATCCCCTTCTCCTTGAGACGTTCCAGCAGGAGCTCATGGCTCACCGAGTCGAATGCAGCTGCAATGTCCAAGAAGATGAGGACAAACCCCTGATGAATGTTGTCGATTCCTGTTATGTTGTTGATGAGAGTGGTAAGGGGCGTTTCAACTCCATGGGCCTCTCTGAAACTGTGTTGGCAAGGGTCCAGTGGTGAAGAGGTTTCAAGGTGTTCTTGAATTTGCATCTGGACTTCCTTCTCAATTATTTTTGCTAGCAAAGGTATGCTCGATATCGGTCTGTATGAGTCTACCTTCTGGGGGTCAAGCTTGCTGTTTTTTAGTAGAGGTCTTATGGACGTGTGTTTTAAGGATTGCGGGAATGTACCTGCTGCAAAGGATTGGTCCATAATTCTGGCCTTCGTGGAGCTAGTTAGACCGTAGGTCTTTAATCCAGAATGCAGGGCAGGGGTCAGTTTGAGCAGTGGTCATGTTGATTGCAGCTATGGTGTCTTCAACGCGCTGCTTGGGAGGTGTGGCGAAGATGGTGAGAGGTGTTTGATAGCTTGGCTTGAAGGAAACTTCAGGTGCTGGGGCATTGTTGGTCTGGCATAGCTTGGATAGTAAGTAGTCTGCAAATTCTTGAGGGTGGATCCCGATTGTTTGCTCTGCGGCTGGCTCCTTTGTTAGGTTTTTGACGAGAGCGAACAGGTCATGTGGTTTGTTCAGCGATCTCTTTAGCGTGTCCGTGTGGAATCGTCTCATGTTTGCTGTTGCTTCACGGTGTGCTGTCAGGTGGGAATTATATGCTCTTTGATCGTCAGCTGTGCGTGAACGGTGCCAGCATCTCTCCAGCTTCCTTAGGAGGGTGTGAGAGGATTTCAGCTCAGCAGAGTACCAGGGTGCAGATGCTCGCTTCCCTGGAGGTTTGTTAGCTGGCGGACATAGTGCAAGTGAACTGAATATTTCATTCCATTCAGAGACCAGAACCTCAGGATCGTGTGCTGTCAAGGTGAGTAATGGGTGCGCTGTGCTCAGTATCAGTTCCTTGTTGAAAGTCTGAAATCTTCGTGGTGGAGCCTTGGAGTAGCTGCTGACTGTTCTGGCTTCCTTCTGGTTGTGGCAGGGCAGGGGAATTTGGAATATGATCAGCTTGTGGTCAGACCAGGGAACTGCAGTAATTGATAGCTCAGGGGTCATGGGTGAGTTGAGAGTTGCCTGAGGAGCGAATATCAGATCCAGGATGCCTCCTTTTGCGTGAGTAGGTTCCTTGATCAGTTGTTTATATCCCAAGTCCTTAAGTGCTTCGAGAAACGCTGAAACATGGGAGTCTTGCAGGGAAGGTAGATTGAAGTCTCCTAAGATCCAGCTCGGAGTGTGTGGATTTTGAGTATTGGATGCAAGGTCGATTATTGCTGAGAGAGCATCTGGGTCTGCTGATGGGGCCCTGTATAGAAGGTTGATGGCACAGCTCTTGTTTGCTATCGTGATTGTGTCAAGGAGTGAAGTGCTGGTTGCGTTTCTCGGGAGGAACTGAAGGTCCGACTTGGTGATGGCGAGCACTCCTCCCCCTCTTTTACCATCTCTATGGCATGTATGACTTGAAAATTTGGAGGGAAGGAGCTGGTTGATGAGGACATTATCGTCACTGGTAAGCCATGACTCTGTGATCAAGAGTATGTCGAGGTTATGGAGTAGTAGTATGTCGGAAATGACTGGCCATTTCTTGTGTATAGATCGGGCATTTATGAGCGCACATCTCAGGGGTTGCGGGAGGGGGTTTTCTGCATGTTTTGTTTTCTTATTGTGTTGTAGTACAATGTGTAATAGATGGTGATGGAGAGTGCGGGTGGCTTCCCCTGAATCGTGGGAGGTGGCATTTGCCCATCTCCTGTGATTCTTGAGAATTGGTATATGGTTGTGACTGTTAGGCAGGTCTGTAACACTACTTAGTCCTATAGAGAAGAGATATTTTCTCTTATTAGTCTTAAATGGGTTACACTATAGCTTCATTGTGTGTCCCCTAGTCTTTCTACTTTTTGATGGCATAAACAATCGATTTGTGTTTACCCATTCCACTCTATTCATTAATTTATAAACCTCTATCATATCTCCCCTCAGTCATCTTTTCCAGGTTGAAGATCCCTAACCTTTTAGGCCTTTCCTCATATGGCTATCCTTCCATCGCCTTTACCATTTTCGTGGCTCTTCTCTGTACCTTTTCTAATTCCACTATATATTTTTTAAGATACAGTGACCAGAATTGCACACAATGTTCAAGGTCACACCATGGAACGATACAGAGGCATTATAATATCCTTCATTTTATTCTCCATTCCTTTCCTTATGATTCCTAGCATTCTATTTACTTTCTTGGCCGCCACTGCATGATAGGCAGAGGTTTTCAACGTGTTATCCACAATGACGTCAAAATCTTTGTCCTGGGTGGAGATTCCTAATGTAGAACTTTGCATCATGTAAACATAGTTCTCCAGGAACAAGCAGGAAGTCAGCCCTCACATATGGGTAACATCGGCACCGACAAAGCCCGCGTGGAGCAATTCCCCAGCTTTCAAAGAAAGCCTTTGGGATTGCTACCACGTATGCGTGGTCCTCTTCCCGCCCAAGGGTGCCATCTTGCTCAGTCTCCCTTTTTCCATGGAGCCCTTCGGACGCACGTCCTCGTCCCTTGGAAAAAGTTTTAGTTTACTAGCCTTAACAGGCTCTTATTTCTTTTTCCGGTCGCACCGGTCCTCTACCTGTCCTCCCCTTGCTCTCTTTTGGAGCTCATGGGGATACCTTTTCTGATTTTTTTTCTTTTTGGGCTTCGCGCCCTTTTTTTCTCCCCAACTGCTGGCCGCGTGGGTCTTTGACCTCGCAGGGCCGTTTTTGCCCACATGGGCACCGGGTTTCAAAAATGCGATAGATGCTCTAGGATCATGTCGCTTACGGACACTCATGAATGTTGTCTAAGGTGTCTGGGAGCTGGCCATGACCCAGAACTCTGTTCGCTCTGTAAGAAAATGTCCTCTAAGGCCCTGCTCAGCCGTAAGCAGAAGTCCGAAGACATTTTTCGAAAGGCTACCTCAGCGTCTCCGGTGGCACCCTCAGTCGTCTCCCCTCCAGTACGTTCTCCCCTGCGGCACTGCGTTCCAGGCGGCATTCTGACCAGGGGTCCCCCGAGGTGGAACGACGCAAAAAGAAGGCCTCGAAGTCACTATCTTGGGCCCCCGACAAGCGTGAGCGCTCCCATGCCCGGTCGCTTAGCCCCCTTGGACGTTCCCGAGAGTCAGACAAGGAGCGGCCCCGCAAGGTACTTCGCAGAGAAATGGAGGCCTCAGGCGAAGGCGCCCAGTCTCCTGAGGGCCGTCCCGGTGAGGACCCCCTCTCCTCCTTGACGTGCAATCCGGTGACCCTGGTATCAGCGTCTCAGGGCCCCACGCCCGCGTGGGAGTCCCGTATGCTGGCGCTGGAATGCAGCATTTCTGCGTTCATTGCTTCCCAGCAGGCGCTCACAGCCAGCTTCGCTGACTTGCGCCCGGAGACAGTGGTCCCTCGCATGGGATGCCCAAATCCGTCCAGGAAACCCCTGAGAGCCACGGGTTTCGTGAGGGTCCTCGACGTTGGTCTTGCTCGCTCTCCTGTTCCTCGGGGGCAAGATTGTCCAGGGCCTCCGGCTCCAGGCTGCCAGCCATTGGACAGGGCGAACCGCCCGGCTCGGATCCCTTGACCATCTTCTCAGACTGGGAATCCGATGAGGACACATCCCTGGAGAACCGCACCCGCTGGGATCTTCCATCGGACCCCTTGCCGCCTGGTCTCCAGCGGCATTCACCGCCCAAGGACACCTCCTTTTTGGTGTTTATTCGGGACATGACTCGGGCCCTCACCCTGGTCACCCAGGCCGAAGATGACCCTCGTGCTGAAGAACTCGATATTCTTTAGTACGAGGCCCTGCTCAAAGAATCCCTCACTGTGCCGGTGCCGCCGATCCTCTCCCTGCTGTTGCTCCACATGTGGGAGGGCCCCGGCCTCGGTTCCCATTGTGAGAAAGTGCCTTGACACAATGTATAAGGTGCAGCGAGGGCCAGGCCTCCGAAAGACCCAACTTCCACACACCTCGATGGTGATGGAATCAGCCATGAGGAAGCAGATAAGCCCGAAGTCCCGCCGGGCCGAGAATCGAGGGCCCTTAATGCCCTGGGCCACAAGGCCTATCAAGGTTCCATGCTCTCTTGTCGCATCCAGGCATATCAATTATATATTGGTATGTTCCTTCGCGACTTGACAAAAGAACTTGGAGGTTTCTCCACGGGCCTCGAGGGTGAGCCCCTCGACTTTCAGCACCCTGTTCAACACCCTGTTGAAATCAGTGGCTGATTGCTCCAAGTATATCTCTCGAGCCTCCTATGATGGCTTTGAAACATCGGCTTGGGTGGCGGCCGCGGGCATCGGAGCCTGCCGCCAGCCTTGGCTCCAGTCTTCGGATTTGGAGCAGTGGGTGCAGGAGAAGATCCTGGACATGCCGTGCTTCGGCGAACAACTTTTTGGTAAGCCTATGGAGGAGAAGGCTGCAGAGATCGAGATGGGAGTATGTCACTAGGACTCGTCTCTCCCGCAAGACCTCTACGCTGCCTCGGAAGAAGCAGCCTGCCAAGAAGCCCTTTTTCCCCAGGAAAGGCCTCCAGTACCGTGGCTACCCGCTGTACCCAGCTACCCCCACGCCAGCCACTCCCACGCAGGGGAAGCCTGGCCAGGGTCACGGTAAACCAAAGGGCTTGAAGGCCCAGATGCCGGCTGCCCCACAACCCCCTCGGGTTTTGACGCCAGCGGCATAGCCCCTCGCCCTCCGACGATACAGCAGTCCATGGGGGGATGCCTGTCCTGTTGCCTCGTCGTGGGCGCTTATCACCTCGGACACCTGTGTCCTCCAAGTCATCCAGGAGGGCTGTCGCCTCCACTTCGACAGGCTCCCACCCCCTTTCTCCCCAGTGGAGCCTCCTCAACTCCCCGCACACCAGCTTTTGTTGCAGCAGGAATTACACCCCGTCCTTTGCCAATGGGGAGTCAAGAAGGTCCCGCCCCACCTTCTAGGTCGGGGCTTTTATTCCCGGTACGTCCTCGTCCCGAAAAAGACGGGGGGGGGGGGGTCTGCGGCCCATCCTCGATCTCCGCAGGCTAAACAAGTTCTTGGTTCGGGAGAAATTCAAGATGTTATCTCTTGGTGCACTGCTGCCCTTCCTCCGGCAGGGAGACTGGCTATACTCCTTGGATCTAAAGGACGCTGACGCCCACATCTTAATCCACCCCCCAGCACAGGCAGTATCTGCTCTTCAGGGTGCAGGGAGAGCACTTCCAGTACAGGGTGCTCCCCTTCGGCCTCGCGTCTGCCCTGCGAGTTTTTACAAAGTGCCATGCTACATCTCTTGGGCCACATGGCCTCGTCCGTGCATGTGGTTCCTCACTCCCGCCTGCACATGCGGACGACCCAGTGGTGTCTCAGCTCCCGATGGAGTCAATCCCTCGGACACCTCAGGGACCCCGTCAGGATTCTTCCCGACCTTTGTTTGTCCCTGAACTGGTGGCAAAAGCCCCGCAACCTCCTACGGGGATCGCCCTTCCAGGCCCCACAGTATGATGTGGTACTGACCACGGATGCTTCCCTGTTAGGGTGGGGAGCCCATTGCGGGTCTCTCTGCACACAGGGGCAGTGGTCGCCGGTGGAGGCTCAGCAATAGATAAACCTGCTCGAGCTCTGGGCCATCCGGAGGGCCCCGAGGGCCTTCGAGAATCTCCTCAGCGGGAAGTCCGTTCTGGTGCAGACCGACAACCGGGTAGCGATGTTCTATATCAACAAAGAGGGGGGCACGGGGTCGTGCTCCCTCTGCAGGGAAGCAGTTCTCATCTGCTCTTTTGCTGCCTGCCGGAGGATGTCCCTCAAGGCGACGTACTTCACGAGTCAGGAGAATGGCCTGGCGGACAGGCTCAGCAGAATCCTTCGCCCCCACAAGTTGTGCCTGGATCCCAGAGTGGCAGGCTGGCTGTTTCTACGCTGGGGCACTCCAGCGAATGAACCTCTTCACCAGCCCCCAGAACACGCAACTCCCTCGCTTCTGCGGCCCGGTGCCACACCCGGGCAGGGAGGACCCTGATGCATGTCTCCTATATGCATTTCCTCCATTCCCCCCTCATTGCGAGGACTCTGTTCAAGGCTCAACGGGACGGGACGGGACATCACTGATTCTCGTGTCCCCCTCGTGGCCTCGGCAGCCTTGGTTCCCACTCCTGCTCCGGCTGTCGTCAGAGCCTCTGATTCCCCTGGGCTCGGCCAGGGACTTGCTGATGCAGGAGGAAGGTCGGGTACTACACCTGAACCTACCCTCCCTATCCCTCACAGCCTGGCTGCTGAACGGGTTTCTCTAGCCTGTCTGGCCCTTCCGGAGGAGGTTGAGGAAATCCTCGTTTCCTCGAGGAAGGACTCCACTAGGCAGGCTTACACCTTTAAGTGGAAACGCTTCTCCGTCTGGTGCTCGGAGCACCAGATCAACCCCTTCTCATGCCCGGTTCGGTGGGTTCTCCATTACCTTCTCCACCTCTCGAGGGAAGGGCTGAAGTCGAACTCTGTTAGGGAGATGATTAGCCGATATGGCGCTCAAATGAACCCTATCGAGGGAAAGCCTCTCTCAGGGCAACCACTGGTCTCCCGCTTCATGCGGGTCCTGTTATCCAAGCCGCCCATCCGTCCCCCTCCAGCGGAATGGGACTTGAACATTGTGCTTACACAGCTTGCTCATCCACCCTTCGAGCCAATGGTGATGTTTTTGCTCTGGCATTCGTCCTGGAAGTTGGCCTTCCTGGTGGTACTGACCTCGGCTCGCCGAGTCAGTGAGCTTCGGGTGCTCATGGCTGGCACCCCTTACACCAGGTTTTATCAGAACAGAGTGGTCCTCCAGACACATCTTAAGTTCTTACCCAGGGTCGTGTCGGCCTTTCATCTCAACCAAGAAATAGTGCTCCCGACCTTCTTCCCGAGGCCCCATGCCGATCAAGCGTTGGCGGCTCTCCACACCCTCGCCTGCAAGCGGGCCCTTGCTTTCTCTTTGCAGCGTACCCAGACTCATCACAAGTCTGACCGACTCTTCGTGACCTACGATCCCAATAGGCAGGGGCAAGCAGTCACCAAGCGCACCCTCTCTGTTTGGGTGGCGGACTGCATCGCATTTGCCCATGCAAAGGTGGGCGTCCCTCTGGATCATCCAGTCACTGCACATGGGGTCCGAGCCAAAGTGGCCTCGGTGGCCTTGCTGCGCTCCGTGCCTATGATAGACATCTGCCGTGCGGCAACCTGGTCTTCTACGAATACCTTCGCCGCCCACTACTGCCTGGAGAGGGAGTCTCGCTGGGACAGCATCTTCAGCCAGGCTGTACTCCGTAATCTGTTCGGGGTATAAGCAACTCCTACCCTCCAACCCTTCTTCATGGCTACCGAGGACTTCGCCCCGAGGTCTCGGGCTCCTTCGGGCTTCTGCTCATGGCCTCGCGGAGGCGTTTTTTGGTTACAGGTTCGGTAGCCTGTAGCTAGGGAGTCCCATAAGTGAGAACTGACTTCCTGCTTGTTCCTGGTGAAAGAGTAGTTACTCACCTGTAACAGGTGTTCTCCAGGGACAGCAGGAATCGGTCCTCACTACCCTCCCTTCTCCCCTGATGAGCTGAATTTTTGTCCTTCCCTTGCCATCTGTTTGGTAGGGCTTGACTGAGCAAGATGGCATCCTTGGGCGGGAAGAGGACCACACATGCGTGGTAGCAATCCCAAAGGTTTTCTTTAAAAGCTGGGGAATTGGTCCGCACGGACTCCGTCGGTGCCGTCACCCATAAGTCAGGACTGATTCCTGCTGTCCCTGGAGAACACCTGTTACAGGTGAGTAACTACGTGTTTGGGTTGTTCTTTCCTAGGTGCATAACTTTGCACTTGTCCACATTAAATTTCGTCTGCTATTTGAACATTCAGTCTTCCAATTTATCAAGGTCCTCTTGCAAATTTTCATAATCCTCTTGGGTTTTAACAACTTTGAATAATTTTGTGTCATCTGCAAATTTGATCACCTCTCTCATTATTTATTCTCATTTCCAGGTCATTTATGAATGTTAAAAAGCAGCGGGGGGGAGGAAGTGACGTCACCGGAGCTGATGGCGGCGTGAGGGAGCCGCTGCGGCAACAACCCAGCAAACAGCCTCCCAGCAGCGGGGAAAACGGAGCGCTGGACGGCGGAAGGCTTGGGGAGTCGATCGGTATGCAGAAGTGAGCAGCGGAGGCAATCGCGATAGTGCGGAGCGGAATCGGAGGGGGAGGAGAGCAAGCCACATGGCGCAGAGAAGTGATAAGCTGAGGCAGAGTGGTCAGCGGGGCAGATGGTGATCAGAGGCAGCCAGAGCAGCGGGAAAGCTGGAAGGTGGTGCCTCTCAGTGGAGGAGGATATCGGCAGGAGGTCAGAAAAAAGGCGCTGGAATAAAGGAAGCATGGAGGGCAGGCAGAAAGGCCCACAGAGAAGAGTCGGCAGCAGAGAGCGCCTGATGAGGTGGGGATGAGGACAGTTGGAGGCTGTGCGTAGCCATACCTAAGGCAGGGGAACTATCCTTTGTCAGCAATGCTGTGGAGGGGCAGGCATTGAAAAATTAAGAAAAATTGAAAAAGAAAATAAAAAAACATAAAGGACAATAAAAAAATAACAAAAGGGAAAAGGTTTAAAAGGACCAAAAGAAGAATTTATTAAGAACAGCCCCTCTAAAAAGTGGGTTACGCTGGTGCTAACATGACCACGAGGCGGAAAGCAGCGGATCTGCGTGAATATGTGTACCCAGGATTGCAAACGAAAGACTGAAAGCGCAGCTAATGAAAATAGCAATTCGACCGGGGAGAGTGTGGTTCTGGGAGAAGACTTAGAGCTGGTGAGTGTGGTGTAACCAGGAAAGAACCCTAAGCAAGGGATAACAAGAGCGAAGCTCCGGGACTGGTTCTCAGAAATAAAAACTGAAGTACAATCGGTGAAAAGTGAACTAAGTGAGCTCATGGGCACCATAAAGGAGGAAATTGCAGAGCTGATGGGCCGGATGGGGAGATCATGAGAATCGGTTGCAAGAACTCGAACAACAACAGGAATAAGGAGTACAAAGTCTCTCAAAAATGCAATCCCAACAGGATGCTATGCTCTCCAAATTGGAGGATCTGGAGGATCGTTCGCGCAGAAATAATTTGAGAATAAGAGGTGTCCCTCAGGAGAAATAATTTCAAAACAGTGAGAAGGTGGCGATGTCAGTGTGTTTGGAAGTGCTCAAGAAAGGGAGAGAGCGCACCGAGCACTGGGCCCACCACTAGCAAGCAGGCCTAGAGATATTATAGTGTGCCTGGCAAGATATAAAGTGAAGGAGAAAATTGCGGCCAAGATACGTGGATTTGGAACTCTGACTTGGCAGGGATACCCTGTGCATATATATGAGGACTTGTCTACAGGAACATTACAGCGGAGGAGGGCAATGCAGCCGGTCACGCAAATCTTGAGGGAGGAAGTGAAATATCATTGGCTGCATCTGTTTGGACTCTCTTTTACACATCGGGGGAAGACATGGCGGATACAAACAAAGGAGGCCGCGGGGGGGGGGGCCCTTCGAGAAGCGGGGCTGGGCTTCCAGGACACCTCTGAAGGGGCCGGATCAGAAGATCAGCAGCGGAAGAGACAAAGAGAAGGGAGCTAGGAAAAGCTGACCAACAGAGGCCCTCGCCAGGAGCAAAGAGAGGGGAGAAATGCCGAAGGGAAAAATGGACTGAAAAATTGACTACAAAGTTGAGGGGTGAACATTGTGAAAAGGATGGGGATTATTAAAAACAATGTATGATTGGTGGGTGGAGGGTGGGGAGGAAGGCCCTTGAAGGGATATGGAATGTGGGGTGGAGGGGTTGAAAGGATGTAAAGGGGTGAAATGTTGATGTCTGTACTATTGTGGAATTGGGGGGGGGGAAGGAGGGAGGAGGATGGTGAGGATCTATAGTAACGAAGGGTGCAGGGAGGGGTTTTTAGGGTAAGGGGTGGGGATGGATGGTGAAACAAGGGGGAGGGGTTGGCTTTGTGCGGTGGGGTGTAAAGGAAAGGGGGGAGGGGTGGGGGACTGCAGGGGGAGGCAGTAGTGAGTGGCTGGGGGAGGTAGGGGACGCACCTCTCCGTGTAATCCTCTGGAGATGGAGGAAGTTGTGGATGGGGGGAGGGAAACATTTGGTAGGGGAAGGAATGGGAAGGGATAAGGAGAAAAGAATTGGTGGGGGGGGGGAGTGGGGAACAAAGGGAGGAGGGAAGGAGCACGGGCGGTCTAGTAGGACGGGAAGGAGTTTTCAGATTCATACCGATCAGAGGAAAAGAACATTAACGATTGCTACATTAAATGTAAAAGGGTTGCATACATGGAGGAAAAGACAATTGGTGGTACAAGAAGATAGAAGATTGGGGACAGAGATTTTGTGTGTACAGAAAACACATTTGCGGGTTGGGCAGGAATATATGTTAGTGTCTAAGCAATATCCCATGGTGGTTTTGGCATGGCAGAGGGCTAACCCCCGTAAAGGGGATGTTGGGATTTTGGTGGGGAGTGACTATCAACATATGGTGAAGGGTACGAGTAGGGGTAGGGGCGGAAGGGTACGAGTAGGGGTAGGGGCGGAAGATGGGTAGGCGTGACACTGCAAATAGAGAAAGAGGAAGTGTGGGTGATAAGCTTGTACGGACCGAGTGAACGGCAGGGGGAGGTGTATGAGCAAATTTTGAAAGAGTTGGAGGAATTCGGCAGTACTCTTATAATCATGGGAGGGGACTTTAACATGACATGTAATCCATGATTGGATAACAGTGGGGGCCAGGGGGGTGGAGGTAGAGGGGGTAGGAGAAGTTTGAAAAAATTGAAAGAGAGATTGGGGTTGGTGGATTTGTGGAGAAGTTATCATCCGGGGGAGCGGAAATATACATTCTACTCACCGGTGCATGGATTCTATAGCAGGTTAGATATTATATGGGGTGGGGGGCAGTGGGTGGCTAGGGGGCACAAAATAGGATAATGTCAAGAGTGTATAAGCTATTGGGGGAATATAAGACAGGGATAGTTAGGAGCCAACGGAAGTGGGAAGTGGAGTTGGGAGGGCAGTGGGATCCTACTAGGTGGGATGGAATTTATGCAAGAACCCACAGGTTAGCACCTGGGACTGCAATGTTGGAAAACAGTTATAAAGTAAGGCTTCGGATGTACTGGACCCTGGTACGGTTGCATGCAGTGTATCCAGAAAACTCCGATGCTTACTGGAAAGGGTGTGGGGGGCGGGGAGACCTGTTGCACATGTTTTGGAGCTGCCCGAAAGTGCAGAAGTATTGGCAACAGGTGGAAAGATTTATTGAATATATTATTAAGGTGCGGGTACAATTTATGCCTGCTATGGTAATCTTGAATGAGGAGGTAGAGGAAGGCGGAGGAGAGCGTGGAAGACTTTTGGGGTATTGCGTTATTGCAGCCCAGATGAGCTTGCTTCGCTGGTGGAAAAAGGTTGACGTGCCCCCGATCACAGAGGTAGTGGGGAGAATGGAGCAAATATGGGACTTTTGTGCGATAGAAGCCTATAGGAAACACAATATTTCTAAATATAAAAAGGTGTGGGAGCTGTACGAACAATGGAGGGGGATGGGGGTGGAGCAATGTTGAGGGGTCAGTGGGGAGAAGGAGGTGGAGTTGCTGGTTAAATGTCTAACTGTTTCAAAATGTTCAACTGTTTAAAAGTGTTAAAACAACGAAAAAGAGTGGGGGGAGGGTAGGCTTGGGGGAGTGTGGGGAAGGATGAGGGGGGAAGAGGGATAAGGGGAGGAAAGGGACAAAACAGAAAACTGTTTTGTGGAAGTAAGTTCAAATGTCTAGATAATGAAGAATTGGACAGACCGGTTGTGGTCATAGGATGTGAAGATGTAAGTGTAAGTTGGAGTTGGAAAATTGAATAAAGAACAAATTCCAAAAAAAGCAGCGGACCCCAACATAAATCCCTGGGGTACTCCACTCCTCACATTTCTCCATTGAGAAAATTGGCCAGTTAGCCCTGTCCTCTGCTTTCTATCTTTTAACCAGTTCCTGATCCACAATAGTACCCTGCCACCTATCCCATGACTTTTTAATTTTGTCAAGAGTCTCGTGAGGAATCTTGTCAAATGCTTTCTGTAAATCTGCCTGTTGGTTTACATGTTTATTTACACCTTCATAAAAATATAACAGATTAGCAAGACAAGACCTTCCTTGGCTAAATCCGTGTTGGCTTTCTCCTCTTAAACCATGACTATCGACATGTTCAGTAATTTGGTTCTTTATGATTTTTCTACCATTTTTCCCAGTACTGATATCAGGCTCACCGGTCTCTAGTTTCTTGGATCACCCTTAGAACCCTTTTTAAAAATTGGCATTACATTGGCCATTTGCCAGTCTTTGATTTTAATGATAGATCACAGATTACTAATAGCGGGTCTGCAATCTCATATTTAAATTCTTTCTACACCCCCGGATGTATGCCATCCAGTCCAAGTGAATTACTACTCTTCAGGTTATCAAATAGTTGTAATACATCTTCCTGGCTTATCGATATTTCTTTCAGTTCTTCTGATGCATCACCTTTAAATACCATTTCAGGCATGGGTAATGTCCCTACATCATCTTCAGTAAAGACCAAAGCAAAGAATTCATTCAGTCTCTCCGCTATGGCCTTGCCCCCTCTTAATGCCCCCTTTACCTCTCTCTAATCTAGAGGTCCAACTGTCTCTCCCAGGTTTTTTTGCTGCAAATGTATTTTAAAAAGTTTTTATTATGCATTTTTGCTTCTACAGCAAGCTTTTTAAAAATTCTCTCTTTGTCTGCCTTATCAATGCCTTGCATCTAACTTGCCCGTGCTTATGTTTCCAGTTTTCGTCATTTGGCTCCTATTTCCTGAAAGATGCTTTTTTTGGCTACAGCAGCTTCTCTGACTTCCCCTTTAAACCATGCTGGCAGTTTTTTGGCCTTCCTTACACTTTTCTTAAAGCATGGAATACAGCTGGTCTGGGCTTCCAAGACACTTTTTTAAACATTGCCCATGCTTGATGTAAATCTTTAACTTTTGCAGCTGCTCCTTTTAGTTTTTTCTTAACTGTTTTCCTCATTTTATTGTAGTCTCCCTTTTGAAAGTTAAAAGGTAGTACTATGGATTTCCTTACCATTCTTCCTCCGTTTATTAAATCAAATACAGTCATGCTAGGATCACTATTGCCAAATGACCCCAACACCCTTATCTCTTGCACCAGATCTGGTGTTCCACTAAGGACTAGGTCCAAAATAGGTTCTCCTCTTGTTGGTTCATGAACCAGCTACTCCAAGAAGCAGTCATTTATTTAATCTAGAAGCTTTATCTCCCTTGCATGACCTGCCGTGACACTGACCCAGTTGATACCAAGGTAATTCAAATCACCCATTATTATTACTGTGTTACGTTTTGTTAGCTTCTGTGATTTCTTTTAGCATTTCAGCATCCATGTGTTCATTCTGGCCAGGCAGTCGATAGTACACCCCCACTGGCATTGCCTTCCCCTTTTTACATGAAATTTCTATCCGTAGAGATTCTACAGTGTTTTTTGTTTCCTGTAAAACTTTAATCCTGTGTGATGCAATGCCCTCTCTAACATAGAGCATAACACCTCCACCAATTTGATCTACTCTTATTGCAATATAGTTTGTACCCATATAATAGCGAAGGGCCCGCAACGAATAAAACCAGGAGTCTATTGACTAGAATTCAAACCAGTTTAATGTGCACAGTCTCAGGCCAATGTCACATACAAAATGTCTGAGCCCTGAGCTCAGAAAAACGACAGTTTATATACTGTTCTTCTCCAGTCTAATACAGGCAAAACTCCTCATTGGTCTCGGTGGCCCCCCTCCCTCTCCCAATAGCCATCTCTGATCTGGCTTGTACCTGTTTTCTCCCTGTGCAGGCCTTTCTAGCTGTGGCTCAAATCTCTAGACATAATACTTCTGCTACAGTACATTTCGCTACTTTTGCAAGGTCAGTTACAGCAGAGATAGTGGAAAGCACAGCTGTGAGTATCATAACAGTGGAAAAGTTTTACTTTCTTATCAAAAGCAGAGCAGAGCAAAGCAGTGTTTCTAACAGCTACTGGTATTTTCTGTCTGTCTGGTTCTGCTATAATATTCCAAAGTCAGTTATAATATTCTAAAGTAAGGGAGGGGGACTCAGGCCTAGCTGACAGGCCTCTGCTACAGGATGAACTAGGCCTTCGCCTATCACACCCATATATCACAGTGTCCAATTGGTTGTCTTTCTTCCACCAGGTCTCTGAGATAACAACCATATCTAACCTCTCATTTAGTGCTTTGTATTCTAACTCTCCCATCTTATTTTTTTTTAGACTTCTAGCATTTGCATGCAGGCATTGTAGAGAATGTATTTTATTCATATTAATCTGGTTATCAGTAGACAGGGGTACTCTGGAATCTTTCAGCTCTGTCTGCTCTGTACTTAAGGGCATCTGGGTTACTTTTATCTTTATTGGAACCTCTCTGTGGGGATGCTCTTACTTCTCTCTTTTGCTAGTATCCTTCAAGGATACATTATTATTATTATTATTTAGCTGTATTTATATCCCGCTTTTCACCGGGTCAAAGCGGTCAATTGGGGGATACATTTTTCTCCAGGACCAAGCAGGAAGTCAGTCCTCACTTATGGGTGACGTCGGCGCCGACGGAGCCCTCACGGAGCAATTTTCCCCAGCTTTCGCAGAAAGCCTTTGGGAATTGCAGCGCGCATGCGCGGCCCCCTTCCTGCCCAAGGGTGCCATCTTGCTCAGTCTTCTTTTTTCCGCGGAGCCCTACAGACGTAGTTTGTGATCGCCGCTGAAAAAGTCGATTTCTTTAGTTTGTTTTTCTCGGTTCGACGCCGTGTCTCTTTCCCGCCTGGCCTCGATATTCCAATATCGAGTCCGTTCACGTTTTTTTTCAGTTTTTTGTCCCTTGTAACGGGCATTCCCGACACTTTTTTCTTTTTCCCTGGCAGCACGGTCTTTCGACCTCGCAGGGGCCCCTTTTCCCCCGATGGCTGCCAGCGGTTTTAAAAAGTGTGATCGCTGTACCAGACTTATGTCTCTTACTGACACACATGACTGCTGCCTCCGTTGCCTCGGACCCAATCATGACTCGGTGGGTTGTGGTCCGTGCAACAAAATGTCCTCGAAGGCATTGAGGAGTCGGCAGTCACAAAAGGAACGTATCTTCTCTGACTCCGCGTCCGGTCGGGCCCGGACCTCGTCAGAGGCTTCGACGTCTCGTGACTCTGGCCCCGAGCATCGTCGGAGTTCCTCTGAGCGGGGGTCTCCCGGCCGGGAATATCGTCGGAAGAGGAAACCCGCGAGGGTGGCGTCGGAGGACGCTCCTGGTCCCTCGAGGGCCAGGTCGCATAGCCCCGCCAGCTGCCCCGGGTCCTCGGAGGCGGAGAGGTCGTCGAAGCATCCTCGTCTCGAAGTGGAGTCTCCTGGACACATGAGTACTGTAGTCCTCGTGGACTCACCTCCCAGGGAACCGACGTCGGGCCCGACGCTGTCGGGGCCCGAGTCAGGGATTGCTGGGTCTTCTGAGTTTGGTCTCAGATTGATGGCCTTGGAGTGCAGTATCGCTGCCTTCATGGACCAGCAGCGGGCATTGATGGCTGGCATCGCCAGTGCATCTGCCCCGACCACCGGGACGTCGACGTCCAAGTTGACCCCGGAGGCTGAGCCGATCCTCGAGTCCATCCGAGCTCGAGTCGATCCTCGGCCAAGGTCTCCCTCGGCTTCCCGTTCGGGACCGAGGTCATCGGCGTCGGGGCGGAGGTCCTCGGCCCTCGCCCGCACGGAGCCACTCAATTCCTCCACGGAGGAGTCCGGCTGGGACACGGAGGAGGACGAGTCACCCGGTTCTTTTCAGACTCGGTGCGTCCCCTCCGACTCGCCCGAGTCGGAGCCTCGGAGACGGTCCCCCCCGGAGGATACCCGGTTCTCCGACTTCGTGAGGGACATGGCCAAGGCTTTGGTCTTCCCCGCGGATCCGGAGGAGGAGCCTCGAGCCGAAGAGCTCGAGGCCCTCCAGTATGACTCTCCCCCGAAGGAGGCCTTTACTGTGCCGGTTCCTCCGATGCTGGAGCGGCTCTCTCTTCCGCATGTGGGAGAGCCCGGCCTCGACTCCGGTGTTAAGCAAGTGGGTCGATTCCATGTATCGAGTCCGCAAGAGCCCCGGGTTCCAGAAGGCACAACTACCGCACCATTCCATGGTGGTGGAATCGGCTATGCATCGACTAAAGAGTCAGAAGATGCACTCCTCGGTGCCTCCGGGTAAGGAGGCCCGGAACCTGGATGCCCTCGGTAGGAAGTGCTTCCAGGGCTCTATGCTTGCTTGCCGAGTCCAGACATACCAGCTATATATGGGCATGTATCTTCGAGACCTGGCAAAGGAAATTGCCGAATTCTCTGCTGGTCTCTCCGAGGAACCTTTGCAGAGGTTCCAGGCCTTGTCCACTGGTATTCGAGAGTGCTCGAAGTTTATTTCTCGAGCAGCCTACGATGGCTTCGAAGCATCGGCTCGAGTAGCCAGAGCCGGCATCGGTGCTCGCCGTCAGGCTTGGCTTCAGTCATCCGACCTCGAGCCATGGGTGCAGGACAAGTTGGTCGATGTCCCCTGCAGAGGTGAAAACCTCTTTGGAAAACCCATGGCTGATAAGGCGGCAGAACTCGAGTCCGAGACTCTCACCAGAACTCGCCTATCCAGAAAGACCTCTGCCCCTTCACAGAAGAGGAAGGGCTCGGGGAAAAAGCCCTTTTACCCGAGGAAGGTGTCTGCCTATAAACAGCACCACCCACAATATCAAGCCTCAGCAGCTCCCCATCAGGGCCAGCAGGCTAAGGGACAGGGCAATGGGTCCCGTAGGCAGAAGGCCCCCAAGCCCACTACACAGGCCCCTGCTCAGCAGGGTGGGGGTTTTTGACTATGCCGGCATAGCCTCTCCCCCTCCGTGACTTTCGCTCAGCACGGGGGGCTGGCTGACCCACTTTGCCCACAGGTGGTCAGCCATAACATCCGATTCCTGGGTGCTGCAGGTGGTTCAAAAGGGCTACCTCTTACATTTTCACCAGGTACCTCCTCCCTACTTTCCAGGGGAGCCTACAAGACCCCTTCTGCACAGGGACTTACTCCTTCAGGAGCTGCAAAGTCTGCTCCAGGAACAGGCTGTGGAGCCAGTGCCCCAGCATTTGTGGGGTCACGGGTTTTATTTGAGGTACTTCCTGGTACCGAAAAGGACAGGAGGCCTCAGACCCATCCTGGACTTGTGCAACCTCAACAAGTTCCTGCAGCGGGAAAAGTTCAAGATGCTTACCCTTGGAATCCTACTGCCCTACCTCCGGCAGGGAGATTGGCTATGCTCCTTGGATCTAAAGGATGCTTATACTCACATCCTTATTCATCTGGACCACCGGCAATATCTGAGATTTGTGGTGGCAGGGAATCATTATCTGTACCGCGTACTGCCCTTTGGCCTCTCCTCCGCTCCCAGAGTGTTCACGAAATGCCTGGCAGTGGTGGCAGCCTTCCTGAGGCTTCAAGGCCTCTTCGTCTTCCCCTACCTGGACGACTGGCTCATCCGGGCACAGTCTTCCCTAGAGGTCACTCAGGCCACTCAACGCACAGTGGCTCTGCTTCAGCACTTGGGCTTCGTCATAAACTTCGAAAAGTCCACTTTGCTCCCCTCTCAGGATCTCGAATTTATAGGAGCACGGCTGGACACTCTGCAGGCTCGGGCCTTCTTGCCTCTGGAACGGGCCAACAGGCTCATAGCTCTGGCCGGCAGGTTCCACAGCGCATCTCCGGCCTCTGCCAGACAATTCCTGCAACTGCTCGGTCACATGGCTTCCACGGTCCATGTCACTCCGAATGCCCGTCTGCATATGCGACCTGCTCAGTGGAGCCTTCGCACTCAATGGCATCAGGCCACAGGGAGACTGATGGACCTAATACAGATCTCCGACCGCCTGGTCTCCTCTCTGCAGTGGTGGCTTCACCTGCCCAATCTGGTACTTGGCATGACTTTTCAGTCTCCTCCACCTTCTCAAGTGCTCACGACAGATGCCTCTCTCCTGGGATGGGGAGCGCATTGCCAAGGAACATGCACTCAAGGCCTTTGAACGCCTTGGGAGGCTGCTCAGCAGATAAACTTCCTGGAGCTGCGGGCTATCCGCCTAGCTCTGCGGACCTTCTCTCACCTCACTTCTCGTCGGTCTGTACTGGTACAGACGGACAATCAGGTTGCCATGTTCTACGTGAACAAATAGGGGGGCACAGGCTCCCTCCTTCTATGTCAGGAGGCTCGTAGACTGTGCTCTTGGGCAGTCGACCAAGACATCCTCCTCAAGGCTGTTTACCTGCCCGGGCAGGAAAATTGCCTAGCCGACAAACTGAGCCGGATTTTGCAGCCGCACGAATGGAGGTTGAACCCCGTAGTTGTCCAGCGGATCTTCTGCCGGTGGGGCCTCCCCACCGTGGATCTCTTTGCCAGTCCTCTAAACCGGCAACTTCCCAGGTTCTGCTCCCGGCACCCGCATCCTCTCAGAGTAGCGCCAGATGCTTTCCTCATCTCGTGCTCCACGGGCCTACTGTATGCCTTTCCTCCCACGCCACTTGTGTCCCGGACGCTGTTCAAAGTTGTCCAGGACAGGGCCTCCGTGATCCTGGTAGCGCCCAGGTGGCCGAGACAACCCTGGTTCCCTCTACTCCTACAACTAGCGGTGGACACCCCTCTTCCTCTGGGGTTTCAGCCCGATCTCCTGACCCAGGATCAGGGTACTCTCCTCCACCCCAACCTCCGGGCCCTTCATCTGATGGCCTGGCTGCTGAAAGGGTAGTCCTAGCTCCGCTCTTACTTCCTCCGGAGGGTGGAGGCTGTCGTCCTGGCGTCTCGGCGACCTTCCACCTGGAAATCTTACGCCCTTAAATGGCGTCGCTTCTCGGTCTGGTGTTCTCAGTGCTCTGAGGACCCTTTTGCCTGCTTAGTATCGGTGGTACTGCAATATTTGCTTCAACTCTCCGATCTAGGCCTCAAATTCAACTCTGTCAGAGTCCACCTCAGTGCTCTCTCTGCACATCATTCGCCGGTGGAGGGCCAGCCTCTTTCCGCGCACCCCTTGGTGGCGCGTTTTCTCAAGGGCCTTCTTCTGCTTAAGCCCCCGCTGCGCCCTCCAGCTCCTGATTGGGATCTCAATGTGGTCTTGCAAAGGCTTACCTGTCCGCCTTTTGAACCCATGGCTACCTGCCCTCTTCGTTTCCTCTCCTGGAAAACTCTTCTTGGTAGCCCTTACCTCCGCTAGGCGCGTTAGTGAACTACAGGCCCTAGTGTCGGAGCCCCCATACACTAGGTTCTACAAGAATAGGGTGGTCTTACGGACTCACCCTAAGTTTCTTCCAAAGGTGGTCGTCTCTTTTCACATCAATCAAGAGGTGGTTCTTCCGACCTTCTTTCCCAGACCGCATTCCAGCCGAGCTGAAACTGTTCTGCATACCCTGGACTGTAGAAGAGCCTTATCCTTCTACCTTGACCGTACGCGCGAGCATCGAAAAGCTGTCCAGCTTTTCGTATCTTTTGACCCCAATCGGTTGGGGGTACCCGTCTCTAAGCATACTTTGTCCATCTGGGTAGCTGACTGTATCGCCTGGGCTTATGGAGCAGCCGGCCTCTCCTTAGAGAGTCGAGTCACGGCTCACTGGGTCAGGGCGAAGGCTGCGTCAGTGGCTCACCTCCACTCTGTTCCGTTAGCGGACATCTGCTGGGCCGCTACTTGGTCTTCAAGCCAGACGTTTGCGGCTCATTACTGCTTGGAGAGGGAGTCCCGCAGGGACAGTGCTTTCGGACAGGCAGTCCTCCACAATCTCTTTGAGGTCTAAGCAACTCCTATCCTCTGGCCCTGGTGTTGGGCTACCGGCCGGATTCGTATTCAGAGAAGATTCCTTCCTTCTGTACTGTTGAGCTTGAGGGAGCTCATTTTTCGGTTGAGGTCTCCGGTAGCCTTGAGCTCGGGAGTCCCATAAGTGAGGACTGACTTCTTGCTTGGTCCTGGAGAAAGAGTAGTTACTCACCTGTAACAGGTGTTCTCCAGGAGCAGCAGGAATCAGTCCTCACTACCCTCCCTCCTCCCCTTGGAGTTGCAGTCATTCTTTTGCTAACTTTTTTGCTGTCTCTTCACTATGTCATCAGACTGAGCAAGATGGCACCCTTGGGCGGGAAGGGGACCGTGCATGCGCGCTGCAATTCCCAAAGGCTTTCTGCGAAAGCTGGGGAAAATTGCTCCGCGAGGGCTCCGTCGGCGCCGACGTCACCCATAAGTGAGGACTGATTCCTGCTGCTCCTGGAGAACACCTGTTACAGGTGAGTAACTACTCTAACACGAGGGGATATGAGACACATACACTAATACTTACAGGGAACATGGGCAATGGAGGGTTAAGTGGCTTGCCCAAGACCACAAGGAGTGCCTACAGGACTAGAAATCCCAGTCCCTCCGGCCTGAGATTGCTGTCCCCAGGTGGGACTTGAACCCCCGGCCCTCCGGCCTGAAGTACCTTGTCCTAACCACTAGACCCCTCCTCCCTACATCCTTCCAAACCAGTGTCCTATCAGTGTCGAGCAAAATACCGAAATATTTGAAAGTGAAGTGAGTGACAGAGAGAGTAGGGCTACAAGAGTGGGAGAGGGAAACCCCCCTCCACCCCCAGTCAACCAGGTGACAGTAGTTTTAGTAATGTTCAGGCTAAGGCGATTGTCATATAGCTAGGCAGCGACCTTTTCTAGGCTGTGATTGATGCAGATTTATGATCAGGGAGCCGGTAATCAAAGTATGTCACCAACAGAATGTCGTCCATATAGTAATATGCGCTGACACCAGTTTCTTGAACCAAGGTTGCTGAAGGCCTCAGGAAAATGTTGAAAAGAAGGGATGCCAATGCTGAACACTGTAGGACATTGCTGAAAGAGAAGAGCCAGTTGATGCCTGAATTGAGCGATGTGTAAGAAATTAAGTGAACCAAGAAGGAACATGACTATGGACACCTATGTTATGTAGGCAAGTAAGGAGAATACTGTCATCAACCAAGTCAAAAGCAGTAGATAGGTCGAGGGATATAACAAGTGCAATTTTTTTGTGATCCAGGAAACTGTATCGTACTGAGAAAGGATTGGGTGGGACGGTTTCTGATTTTAAATATACTTTATTTGAACAGATAGAGGAAGTCAAAACAACAAAGTCCCCGTTAAGGGAGAGGTCTGCCACATAGTCAAGAACTACAAAGCATGGAATTCTGTCAAAAATAAACAATATCAATACCCTACTTAACATAAACCAAGAGGAATAGGAAAAAATTTACACTACTCTAAACTGTCTTCTTGCCAGAGAGGAAAACTTCTAGCTGGGCAGAGTCCTAGAAAATAAATTTCTCTTCCTGAAGCATTACCACACAGGGATACTTTAAGAAGAATGTAGCCCCTAGGGCCAGCACATGAGGCTTCAATCTCAAGAAGGCCTTCCTGCGCATCTGAGTACCCTTGCATATGTCTGGAAAAAGTTGAACAGTGCCACCATAAAATAAAACATTCTTATTAGAAAAATATAATTTTACTTTGCTGTGATTACCTGAGTGACTGGAATTCTGCCTGCTGTGGTTGGAGGAGGAGCCGACATCACCCCAGGCCAGTATAAAATCTCTTGGGACAGTGCCCGTGGGCGCCTGTCAGAAAGGGCATGGACAAAAGGGCATGATCTGCCCCTTTGGAGCCTAGTGGAGCTTTGGAGGTGTTGCATATTAGTCAATATATGGGGAAAAAGAAAAAGAAGGGCCCACATCCTTGTAGTGGCGAAGTCCGTTAAAATGACTGGGACCTATGGGTTGCCATTTGAATTTGCTTATTAATGACTCATCCACACCAGGACTGGATGCATTGGATAATTTCGATAGCACCCCCTCTGATTTATCCTCCTCCTTCACGGGAGGGTTTTACCCAGCCCAGCCAGGGGGAAAGTTTAGAGACTGACACCATTACGATGGAGAAAGTGGGTAGCGCAGTCTCTTCACTTCTCAGGGGGGACACTCCTATTCTGGATAGAGTTTGTATGGCTCTAATGATGTTAAGCTCCCTGAGCCTTTACATTTTTCTTCCTTGGGGGGAACAGTAGTTCTACCTCAGAAGATTTCACTTCGGGATATATGAGAGGTTGTAGCCCATAAAGAAGACAAAGAAGCTTCCATATCACAAATTTCTAAATTCTCCTCAGATGTTGTGTTAAAAATATTGGATCACGATAGTCGTATTGTTAAATGTTGTACTGGAATGTGGAAAATAGGGGATCAGTTGTCTGTTGCCCAAGCCGCACTTTCATCGACAGTTCGGGATAGTTTGGTTATATACCATCATCTTGAATCCTTGGAGAATGTGGCACGGGCTTAAAATTTAAGATTTATAAATTTACCTAGAACCCATTATCTTTTGCCGACTATCTTAATTCAGAAATACTTTAAAGAGGTACTTGGGATAAGTGATGTTGAAGCTATTAAATTTTCTACATTGTATTAAATTCCTCAGGGTGTCAGGACTGAGACTTTGGCCGAGGATGGCCCTGCTACTTTGTTGTCTGCTGAAACTCTGGATATATCGGCGCTTCTCGATTTATCTGTTGATACAGCCGCAAACTGTGCTACTTTAGTTGTTTCCTATCACTTGATAAAAATTCTATAATGAAGTTATTGTTTTTCTTTTTGTAGATTTTAACTCAATTACATAAGTATATTTCAGAAAATTAGAAGAAAACAGATTCTAGTAACCATCATGGATCGAAGGAACCCACTCTTAAACCAGGAGAATCAAAAATTTTAATCCCTAGTGACCTTACTATAGTCAGGGGGAGGAAGAAAACTATTGAAACCAAGAAATAGAGCCATCCAAATCTCAGTCATTTTTGTCCAACCGCAGATTTCAAGATAGAATATCTGAAAAGGTGTCCTCTTAGTTCCCTATTTCTTCTGGAGTTCCTCAGGGGATCTGCATTGTCTGCCATCTTTAATATTTATATTGCCCTATTTGTAAAGCATTTGCCTGTCTGGATCTTATGCATAGAATCTATGCTGATGACATTCAGTTTGTACTTCCTATAACGTCATCTGTAGAAGATACTGGTGATTATGTAGGATTGTGTATACTATAAAAATTTGGTTGATCCATAATAAATTGTCTATGAATATTACGGAACTGTTATATTTGACATGGATTCTGCCTGATCCCATTTCTATGAGGATACAGTTGACGATTGTAATATTTTATTTCAAACCCAAATATATGATTGAAGCATCATCTTGGACTCCCAGCTCACAATGCAAGGTTATATACATAAAGTGTGATGCATGGAATAGTCTCCCAGACAAGACAAGGAGTAGCAATGGATGCATGCAAAGAAATAGAAGCAGAAACTATTAAAGGAAGAACAAGATTGGCTACGAGAGTTAAAGAAAAAATTGCAGCCTCAAATTGGAATTCTACAAAATGCTCAAGGATCCATGTTGAACGATGCTGAAAAGATCAAGAAAAGGTGGAAAGAATATACAGAGTCATTATACGATAAAGATCAAGTGGACCAACAGCTGTTTCAATCTGTACCTTATGATCAGAAACATTGGTGATGAAAAAAGTTGAAGCAGCATTGAAAGCCTTATCAAAGAACAAAGCACTTGGCATTGATGGCATTCCCATTGAAGTATTACAGCAATGTGATGCAGCTGTTACCATACTTACAAGGCTCTGCCAGGAAATTTGGAAGACGACAACATGGCCAACTGACTGAAAAAGATGTGTTTATACCACTAATAAAGAAAGGTGATCCCACAGACTGGAAATTTATCCGCATATTCGCTCTGATCCCACATGCCAGCAAGATTCTACTCAAGATTATTCAGCAGAGACTACAATCGTACCTGGAACGAGAACTGCCTGATGTGCAAGCAGGGATCAGGAAAGAGCAAGGAACAAGAGACATGATCACAGATATGAAATCAATTTTTGAACAGACTAAAGAAAACCAAAAGGATATCTGTTTTATTGGCTACAGCAAGGCTTTTGACTGCATAAACAATGAGAAACTCTGGGCCACATTAAGAAGCATGGGTATACCAGAACACCTGATTGTTCTCTTGCACAACCTTTACATTGATCAAGAAGCAACAGTTCGAACAGAACAAGGAGAAACACAATGGTTTTTAAAATCAGCAAAAGTGTACAACAAGGTTGCATACTTTTCCCCTACCTGTTTAATTTATATGCAGAACAAATCATCAGAGAAATGGGCCTGTGTGAAGACGACCAAGGTGTGAAGAGTGGTGGAAGACTCATCAACAACCTTCGCCATGCTGATACCACATTATTGGCTGAAAGTGAAGACAATCTGAAACATTTGCTTCTCAAGATCAAGGAACATAGTCTTAAAATGGACCTGCACTTTAATGTAAAGAAGACAAAGATCCTAACAATTGGCAAAATCAATAAGTAAATTGTTGATGGAGAAGAAATCGAAATAGTGAACAACTTTAACCTACTTGGATCAACTATCAATAAAGAAACAACAAGCAGTCAAGAAATCTGACGACGCATTGCTCTTGGCAGAATGGATATGAAAGACCTAGACAAGATTCTCAAGAGCAGAGATGTCTCTCTCCATACAAAGATTCGACTCGTTCAAGCCATGGTATTTTCATTAACGTCATATGGATGCGAAAGTTGGACAGTGAAAATGATAGACAAAAAGAAAACTGATGCCTTTTAATTATGCTGCTGGCGACGAATACTGTGTATATGATGGGACTGCCCAAAGAACAAACAAATCTGTACTAGAGGAGATCAAATCAAAGCTTTTTTTAGAAGCTCAGGTGACAAGACTTTGACTTTCATGCTTCTGACACATCATGCGAAGAGAGCGATCATTAGAGAATGACATCATGTTTGGCAAGGTAGAAGGTCAATGCAAAAGGGGAAGGCCAGCAATGAGATGGATTGGTACAATAACATCAGCTATGGGTGCCACTCTGTCAACTATGAGCCGCCTGATTGAAAACCAAATACAGTTTAGGACAACTATCCAGAGGGTTGCCATGAGTCGACATCGACTCGGAACTTAACAGGCAGAGTTTTTACTGCCAGAGGAGAAAGTCAAAAGACTGTGGGATTGCCTGGCACTGTTCTGTGTGCAGCAAGCTCCCAGAGTCTGGGATTGCCTTCAGCTCCTCGGATGGATGGCAGTGGCCATAGAGATGGTGCTGTGAGCACGCGCTCACATGTGACACCTCCAGCAGTTCTTGGGGACTCTATGGTCCCTGAGTTCTTAGGAGTTCAAGCACAGGCACCCGTTCTCAATGATGGTGATGACCAACTTGAGTTGATGGCAGCAGCAGCCCTGTCATCTAAGGAAGGGCATGCTGCTGGACGATTTCTCCTGGATCCTCTTGACGATGGATGCCAGTATCTTTGATTGGGGAACCCATTGCCAAGACCGTACAGCCCTGAGCTATTGTAACCACAGGGAAGCAGTTTGGTCCATCAACCACCTCAAGGCGTGAGCCATCCGGTTGGCTCTTCTGTGTTTCCGGCCCTGGTCGAAGGCCGGGCAGTTTGAGTATTTTCAGACAATGCCACGGCAGTGGCTTATGTCAATCAGCAAGGTGGCATGAGGAATGCCAGGGTAACTCTGGATATGCCAGGGTGGACACTGTGGAAGCAGACTTCCTTAGCCATCAATCTCTGGATCCTGCATTTCAGTTGATTCTGCCCGCTGGGGTCACCTTGAAATGGATGTGATGGCAACCTGCTCCTTTGTCAAAGTCTGCCACTTCTTCAGTCACCACACATAGGCTGGGTCCTAGGGCATCAGTGCTCTGCCCCAGCCATGGCAAGGTCTGCACCTGCTGTATGTGTTTCCTCCGTGGTCCTGGGTGGGGTGTGTGATTCGGCATATAGAATGCCACCCGGGCAGGATTGTTCTGATAGCACTGAATTGGCCGAGAAGAGCGTGGTTCGGAGATCTGATGTGGCTACTATAGGTGCCTCCTCTTTGGTTGCCTCCATCTCAGGGCCTATTGTGGCCTGGTTCTTGAAAGGAGATGGGCTAGCATGTGAGGGCTACTCCCCAGCTGTGGCTTCCATTCTGCTCTGAGCCCAAAGGAGGGACTACCAAGCTAACATCTAGTGCCTCTTGAGCAATGGTGTGGTGCTCAGTACTTGACTCCTGAGGTGGCCATGGTGCCATTTCTGTTGGGCTTCTACATGATGCACTGGAGAAGGGCCTTTTCTCTTAGCTCCCTGAAAGTCCAGGTGCCAGTTTTAGCCTGTTTCTGAGGTCTGTTGGCTGGTAAGTCTCTAGCCTTGCACCTGGACATCTTACACTTTCTCCAGGGGATTTGGCGTTGGCGTCCTCCCCTCCAGTCTGTGATCCCTCCCTGGGATCTATGTCTAATGCTCAGAGCCCTGATGGCGGCACCTGTTGAGCCATTGAAGCATGCTGATTTGACGCTTGAGACAGTCGTCTTGGTCGCGATTTGTTTTGCAAGGCAGATTTATGAACTGCAGGCTCTGTCTTGCCGAGGACCTCCTCTGCCCTTTTCAAAGGAGGCCATTTCCTTTCAGCCTTTGCCTTCCATCTTGCCTTTCTTTCTTCCATGTGAACCAAGTAGTCTGCCTGTCCTCGTCCTCTAAGGAGCAGTGACAGGAGAAGAAGGATCTTCATTTTGTGGATGTCCCGAGGTTCTTTCTGGTACTTGGAAGTTACAAATTCCTGTCGTAAGTGTGACCATTTTTTTGTGCTGTTAGCAGCCACATCACCCTTGCGTGGGACAGCAAAGTCGACTTTGGGTGCTGGATTAAGGAGGCTTTTACCTCTGCGTATCTTTTACAGAACCGCCTGGTTCCGTAGGGTTTGCGTGCCCATTTTTCCCGAGCGCAGGTGTCTTCGTGGGTGGAGAAGAGCTTAGTAGCCACTACAGACATTTGTCAGGCAGCAATTTGGGCATCACTTTCCACTTTTGTCAAGCATTACCACTTTAATGTCCACGCGAGGGCAGACGCAGCCTTTGGCTCAAGGGTTTTGCGAACTGCTATGTCTTCTTTGCCCAATGGAGTTGTAGCTTTGGTACATCCTACTTGTCTGGCCTGGTCTGACAGGACAGTATGAAAGGTGACATTTTACTACCAGTTAATGTCCTCCTTTGAGTCCTGCTAACCAGTCCAGGGTCCGCCCCTGGAACTGTATTGCTCTATTCTTCTGCTGCGGTACCCTTTGGTCCCTATGATTTTTATACTTGGCTCTGCAGGTTCATCATCCACAGAGTGGAGGAGTGGCCTAGTGGTTGGGGCAAGGTACTTCAGGCCGGAAGGTCGGGGGTTCAAATCCCACTAGAGGACAGCAACCTTGGGCCGGAAGGACTGGGGTTTCTAGTCCCACAGGTGCTCCTTGTGGTCTTGGGCAAGCCACTTAACCCTCCATAGCCCATGTTCCCTGTAAAATAGTTATCTCCAAGTTATAATGCCCTGTTCAATGTAATTTCAGTTTGTTCAATGTAAACCGCACTGATGCAGAATAGCGCGGTATATAAGAGAATGTAAATAAATAAATATAAATAAATAAATAGTCGTATGTTCATGCTTTCCTATACATAGTTTTCTACTGTTGATCACATTGTTGCCCAGTTGAGGTTGTGTGAGGCTTGCCATGTTTCACCCATATGCTTTGGGATGAATACTGAAGGGACCTCTGGTGGTTATGGTGAATAGAGGTACTGTATAGGAGTAATGTCATTGAAACCTGGGCTTTTCATTGTTTCTTTGTCTCCACCAATATGCTGGTAGGGAACACAGCCCACTTGTCTGGACTGGTCTAGCAGGACTCAAGGAAAGGAAACTAACTGATAAGTAAAATGTCACCTTAGCTGCATATGCTACTCAAGTGTTACAATTAATACAAAATGTTGCAGTTTGTTTTGTTATACAGTCTGGGAGATTTAAACATATTTTGGCTCCTTTGAGCTACATTGGTTACTGATTTAAAACAAGAGTTCTTTATATGGTTCTTTGAATTGCTTTCAAATCATTAAATCATATAGTCCCACAGTTTAGTCGCTGCTTTGAAAATCTACTGTCGTCCTCTGGTTTTAAGATCTCAAAATGCTGCTCTGTTGGATGTACCATTATTTCTTTGAGTACATTTTCAAGAATTTTGAAATAGAATATTTTAGATGGCAGTCCCTAAGTTATGGAATGCATTACCAGCAGAGCTGCGAGCAATCACCGAATGGACAATGTTTTGAAAACATTTAAAACACACCTATTTCGACTGACTTTTTCTAACTTCTGTACTTTCTAAATTTGTTGCTGTTATGATCAAGGAATAATTAGTGACCAGACTAACACCAGATTTAGATCAGTGATTATGATGATAACAAATAGCTGCTGTCCAGAATGTTACCAGACTGTTAACAGTTGATTGCTGCTGGTTGTGATTTTTATGTGTATGTATGTATGCTATGTACTTACGATTTTGCTTTTGAAGGTTTGTTTGTTTTTTTAAAGCGCCGTCAAGTCAGTGCTGACTCCTAGCGACCAGCTGCCTCTGGGTTTTCTTGGCAATGTATCATCGAAAGTAGATTGCCAGGCCTTTTCTTCCCAGGCAGTGGAGGATAAAGTAACTTGCCCAAGGTCACAAGGAGTGCCAGTGGGAATTGAACCCATGATCTTCTGGGTACTAGGCAGTTGCTGTAACCACTAGGTGGCTACTCCACTCCTTTTGAAGTTTATGTATGATTATTTGTGATCCACCTAGTTGATAGTGTGGATTATAAATTCTATTAAATAAATAAATACATATTAGAAACAAACTAATTCTGATTCATTTAATTAAAAGATATTTTTCAAATATTTTTGCAGTAGTACAAGGAGTGAGGAGGTACATGTTTGATAAATTTAAAAAAGAACACAGATTCTTACTGTGAAAATAATTTTCCAGGGCTTCCAGCTATGTGTCCAGTCCCAGACTGTCCTTAATAAAGGACATGCTAGTGGACTGTAAAGAAGCAGTTTTAGCAGAAAACATCTCCAATCTAAAAAAACAGATGAAAGCTTAGAATCCTGATCTTGAAGTTTCTGAAGAAAACTTCAGTTTGGTTGATCCAGCCAACATATTTCTCAGCATAACTACCTTTCAGATATCCAAAGTAATATTCTCTGGTTTAACATTTTTAAGTTAGCTGTGTCTGGTACATTAGGCCTCGTATAGGAAGCGGAAGAACAATCTCAACACCTTGTATTGAGTTACCTACAGGGGTAGACTCCACATTCCCCTGAGAACTCACCCCACCTCTCAAATCCAGATGCTCTGCAGGCAGAGGTGGAGAGGTCCTAGCAGATGAACTTAGATCCTCAGAAAGATCGGCAAGAAAAAGAGACACTTAGGCTGAAGTAGAGTTCCTCCTGCTGGTCTTGCTACAAATGTTCATCCATTGGACCAGTCACTAACTTTGGAGTCTGTTTTTAAAACAGAGGATTTAGAACCCTTACCTTTTTTCTTCTCAGAGTCCAAGGCATCTTCAAGATAAAGGCCCCAACGTGTCACAGAACTTCCCTTTGGCCACGCATCTGCACTGGATTTAAAATTCTCTGGGTCACTGATGATGTTGGCACGGGGGTGTTATCAGTCTCCAATTACACTCTGGTGTTGTCCTAGTTTAGGGAAGCCCAAACAAACTGCAGTCAACAGCAGCAAGGTTCCTTTCCAACTAAAAGAAGGGAGGCTACAACTTCTGTCATCCCAATGCATGGCTGCACTGGATTTAAAGTTCTCCAGCTCACTGATGATGCCAGCACGGGGTTTGGTCAGACAGCAATCACACACACTCAGCCGCATTTTCTCCAGTGTCATCCTGGCTCAAAGAAGCCCACACAAACCACAAAGAACAGCAGCAAGATCTCTCTCCAGGTAAGGCGGGGTATACAGCCTCTTCCACCGAGGAGATATGTTAAAATCGTTTCAATGTTGTGACCAGATTGGTGTGGGTATATGATGTGAGTTTTCTCGATATGATTGGACAGTTGAGAGAAGACCAGACTTAAAGTAAGCTTAAATATTTATGGTAAATTGAAGACAAGGCAATAGTTGGCAGAATTTGATTTCTTCAGAATTGGGCAGATGAGAACATTTTCCCAAAAACTAGGGATCATACCAGAGGAGAGACTATGATTAATTATGGTAAGAGCAATTGGAAGAAGGCCAAGGGATTGTTCCCCAAGGCAGGATAATGGAATTGAGTCCAAGGAGCAAGCTGTCTTCTGAGTGAAGAATTACACATTTGGTTAGGGAAGAACTGGTGGCCAAAATAAATGTTGACCAGATGTGGATAGATACAGAGGAGGATAGTGCATCTGAGAACTGAGGGTACCATTGGGGAGAAAAACTTGACATATGGTAAGAACTGTATTGGAGAAGTAGTTGGCTAGCATATCCTTTGAGGAGGCTTAAGACATACTTGTTTAAGTGGGCTTATTCAATTGATTGAAGAATTAATGTGTGTGTTTGGTTATTTTGTCATCATGTATTTTTATTAGTTTATTTAAACTGTTGTGTATATTATGTTGTAATCCATCTAGGTATGACATTGTGGAATATAAATATTTTTAAATAAATAAAAATGGTTTTTAAGGAGGAGAGTTGTGAGATCGCCAAAGTTTGTTAGGGCAGTTCACAGACTTAATCAGAGTAGAATAATCAATTTTTTTGTCTGAGTGATCTTGAAATGATAAAAGGAGTGGCAGTCCTTAAAGAATAGGTAAGCTTCAGAGAATTTGTGCTTCCTCTGTTGTATCTCAGCCTGACACTTCAGTATGTAAAGGTCAGCATGGTACTAAGGGTGGGATTGTCTAGATTGGTGATAGGGCTGAGAAGAGGAGAGAGAAGCAAGAGCAGCAGACCGATTAGAATACCCAGGAGTCAGCTTGCTCTAGAAGAGAACGCATTGAAGTCTAGTGGAAAGAGTGCCAGCAGGAGAGCAAAGTGAGTGCGTAATGTGCAGGAACCTATTTTGGGAGGAATAGCATCATTAGTGACCAGGTGAGATGCAGCATTGAACAGTAATAGGAAAGTCAAAGGTGATAAGAAAATGGTCAGTCCAAGGCAAGGTCATACTAGAAAGATGGGAAGGACGTAGGGAGGGATCTTGGGCAGTCAGTATGAGGTTAAATGTATGGCTTGCTATATGAGTGGACAAAGTGATATGTTTGAAAAGGCCTAAGTTGACTAATTTTTTTTTAAAAAATTAAGATCCTATCCCTGGACTTAAAGGAGGGCATCAAGGTGCATATTAAAGTTACCTAAGACTAACAGAGCAGGAAGTGAGATAAACAGCTCAGGTATGTCCTAGGTAGCTGAGTTTAATGATGGTGGACGGTAAAGCATGAGAAGAAGAAAACAAGGATGTATATCTATTCTAATCATAAGGGATTCCAAGTATCTTAAAGGGTTGGGGGAGAGCTCTGCTATGGATAGGGTGTTTTTTTTGTAAATTAAGGCAATGTCACCTCCCCCAATGTAGGAGGTGCGGGGAACAGACAAAGTGGAAAAGTTAAGGGCAAGTAACAAGTGAGATAAGGGTCATCTCCCTCCTTGAGCCAAGTTTTGATAAGGCACAGAACATCCAAAGAATGGGAGAGAATAAGGTCATGGATCAGAGGACTTGGTTTTTAAGGATCTGCAATTCAGTAGGGCAAGCTTGAGGCTCAGAGGGGAAGGATATGCAGGTGAAGAAGGAAAAGCAGTGAGATCCTGTGGGGGAACATGGGGAATAAGATTACTTACTAGTCTGGAGAGGCATGGCTTAGAAGGACTGATGAGACGATGTCTCGAGAGAACAGGAATGTAGACATTCCAAGGTTGCAAATTATACTAGTGGGAGAAAATATGAAAAAGTATGTCAGTAGGAGGAAAAGCAGTAAGGGAAGAGATAGAAGGGAATGGAGTGTCCCCCCTTCAAGCAGCATGTTCTGTTGCTTGTATGTTCACCCACAGCATGAGATGCTGCCGTGAGCTTCTTTACAAGTTTTCTTATTTCTGAAATCACCTTAGCATCAGGTCAGGTGGGTGTGAGTGACTCGCAGTGTGTGTTGAGGTTTGAACATAAAGCAATCCCCTTTTATGGTTTTGAGTTAGATCTGCTGTTTTGCCTCTGGTTTGGTTCATATTAAATAATCAATTTTTCTCCGGTTTGGAATAGCTCGAATTGTTTTGGCCCCTATTTTTGTTTAATCTCTAGTGTGCACTTCTGAAAGCTCAAGCTCACTTAAAACTCAATAACCCTACAAGTTGAAGAAATCAATTCAATAACTCACTATTATCCTTTACCGCTATCACCCACCTTAAAAGGACCAAACTTGCAGTGATAAATGCTGCAAAAAAATGTGCATTTCAAATGTAAAAATATAAAGACATAACAAGGAACTATAAGAATTGGGCATAAGGCTCACCAAAGATGTCAACCTTGTTGTGTGCTCATTGCCCCCTTATCAATCACCAGCTCACTTTATTTTAACCTCTGAGTCCATTTATTTCATTTATTCATATCAAAACACACTTTCATAAACAATTCACAATTTTTGATTAAAAATAAAGTTCACACTGGTCCTTCACTCTCACATAATTTACGTCCACGTCAACCTCTTGTTACTTTGGCTGCTCTCCAACACCAGCTTCACTTCATATGCTGGATGCTGATGTGTGTCCTTGATGTGTTCATACAATTCAATTCATGCACTTGCTCTTCAGTTCATATATGTATAATTCAATTCAACATTCTGCAGTTGAATTCATATAATAGTTCATCAGTGACACTCAATAATACCAAATACAATTCAAGCACTTATCTGACTCTTTTATAGCTCCAAAGTATCACTTCAATCTTCAGAACATGGCTCCATGGCATCCCAACATCACTGCGGTACTGCCTGGTCCATGTACAGGCAGTCCACCATAAAACCTGTAGCAGGTAAGGTGTTATATTTCTTCTGCCTCAGGGGGTAGATTTACGACTATTGATAGAATCAACTAACCCAGAATCGACACTCTGCAATGCATATCTTCAAGGGCAGCCATAACTCTCAAAGCACCCCCAGGCCATTATTTATTCTCTGACCCTGGTGTGTAATGACGTGATATCAGCAGAGTTAACAAGCCTTATTCAAACAGAATCTCTAGAGCATCGTGTTCCATACCCCACACTATGGCCGCTCCGCCTTTATCTACTGGATGAATAAAGGAATTATCAGCTAAGACTCTCAAAGCTGTACTTTCTGCATGTATTAGTCATGTGGAACTTCTTCCTTGTTTGCTGTTTCAATATAGAGAGATCTCTGAGCACCATATCTCGGTTTATAGGGAACAGTACTAGATTTTTAAACTCAAGTCCATGAAACCGGATGGCTTAAATGATCCTGTCGAATAGAACACTGCCCTCTAGAGATTCTGTTTGAATGAAGCTTGCTGCCTCTGCTGATGTCAACGTGTCTTTATATGCCCAGGTCAGTGAATAAATAGTGGCCCGTGAGCGCTTTGAGAGTTATGGCTACCCTTGAAGATGTGCATTGCAGAGTTTCGATTTTGGGCTGTTTGATTCTATCAATGGGCAAACATCTACCCCTGAGGCAGAAGAAACAAAACCTGTAGCCCACCAGTTAACACCTGACCTGCTATTTATTTATTTAGCTAGTTTTATATACCACTTTTCACCTCTTTGACCCGGTGAAAAGTGGTATATAAAACTAGCTAAATAAATAGCAGGTCAGGTGTTATATGGTGGGCTGCCCATACATGGACCAGCCAGTCCCATGGTGACATCAGGACACCGTGGAGCCATGTTTTGAAGGTTGAAGTGATATTTTAAGTTTTAAGAGTCTGATAAGTGCCTGAATTATATTTGGAGGTATTGAGTGTCGTCAATGAACTATAATAGGAATTGAACTGCAAGCTTTAGTGAGTGTTGCACTTCAATTAATATATTTATAATTCAATTCAAGTGCATGACTTGAATTGCAAGTACACACACCAACATCCAGCATATGATGTGAAGCTGATGTTGGGGAGCAGCCAAAGTAGCAAGTGGTTGATGTTGACCTAAATTATGTGAGTGTGAAGGACTAGTGTGAACTTTTTATCAAAAATTTCAAATTGTTTACAAAACTGTGTTTTAATATGAATAAATGAAAAAGAAAATGGACTCATAGAGGTTAATAAAGTGAGTTGATAATTGATAAGGGGGCAATGAGAACACAAGGAGGTTGACACCTTTGGTGAGCCTTATGCCTTATTCTAATGGTTCCTTATTATGTCTTTGTTTTCATATTCTTACATTTGAAATTTACATTTTTTGCAGCATTTATCACTGCAAGTTTGGTCCTTCTTAGGTGGGTTAAATCCTTTTCATGCATGTGTCTTCAAAATTCAGAGGTTGCCTGGCTAAACATTTGGGAGTTTTCAAAGCAACAGAATTTTTGTCAAAATATTTATAAAAGAAGCTATAAAGCATAAGACAATTGAAATAAAATAAAATTGTCAGTGAAGATATGGAATCTTTGACCAGACATTACTGTATTGCATTTTTCTTTTTAACGTTTGATGCAGCAATTTTCACTTTCTCCTTTGGACTCAGAGGAGAAATGCTAGGAACTGGTGCCATGAGCACACATTTACAGCAGCATAGGGATTTTTGTCATCTATTTTATATCCTCAACCAGGTTACTTTAGTACAATCATTGCAGCAGCAACTTTCTGTCAGGGACGCAATGAACCATTATCTCCTATAGACATTTGCAAGTATGGGCCTTAAATTTGGCTACTAGGTGTGACCATTGCATGATAGCTATTGATCTCCTCCATTTGAACTGAGATGAGGGCTCTAAGTAGTCAAGCCAGGAGCCAAAGAAATTTTGTGCTGAATCTTGAGCTGAGGCATTTGAAATTTTGTATTTCTTGAACACATGGCTCCATCAACCAGAAAGTTCAGAAGATTTATCTCAAGTGGCCATGTCTAGAGAGAAGCTCCACTTCGTAGACACAAATAATACCTTGCAGGTCTCCATGTGTTCACTTGAAGCCTTCAACAATTACCTGGAGAGTAATGGAGTACTTGAATGTCCCACTTTGAGCTCAGATTCATGGCCTTATAAGGCTGACCCTCATGGTGTTACCTCTTCAAAGTGGAGTTAGGAGAATTGCCTGCATGTTTGCTTGACACCAAGCAGGTCCCATTTTAAGCATTGAACACCTCTACTTCAAGTGCATAAGCAATCCTATTCTTGGTGCACTCGCTTTGTGCCATCATAGGTCCAGTGCCCCAAGTCTGTTTCTGCACCATCTATGCCAAGCTGACGTTATAAAGGTTTTGAGTGTGAACCTTTTCTTGCCCATTGACATTGCACAGGCTCAAAGATTCCGGTTCTAGATCAGTGTTCCCCTATAATATGCTAAGTGTCGTCCCAGACATCATTTTAACAAGTGTGTTCTGAGTCTGAGTCATTTTGGTACCCTGAGGATGCCTGTTGGAGGTATACTGTCCTGAAGAGCAATGCTCATTTTATTTTCCAGCAGGATTCTTCCTGCCGCAGTACAGGAATAAGTCTCATTCTGAAGAGACACTCTTCACTGATTTTGTCCAAAGAACAGCTGACTTCCAGTTGCAAGGGTATGGTCAGGGCTCTTCTCAGCCACTTCACCATAGGGGTTGGTAGCAGTTCCTGTGCACTATTTTTCCCCAAGATGTATGGAAGAGAATGTGGGACATCCCTCACACAGTACTTGCAGTTGTTAAGAAGTATAGTCTGTGCAGCCAAGGGATTTAAGGAGTCTTAGAACCTGCATCAGAGTGTGATAGGGTCAAAAAGTCAAGAACTTGTACGTTATTCTACTGGAATGCAATTCTTGAACTCTGGATCTCTTTGGTTACCAGAGCACCGTTTCAGTTCCAGATCTACCCAATTGAATTTGTGGACGTCTTCCTGGATTATGTGCAAGTACTCAAAGGAGCTCTTACAAGACCAACCAATGGAATTTCACAGCTTGATGAAACTGGTAGACATGCAAAAAGCACCTTGTTCATTTGGCTTACAGCTCTTTTGAAGCAGTATTCATAGCATATGCTATGACTGTTGATGTTTGCAGACTCTCTCAGATATGGCCTCAGACCTTCATTCAGTTCATGAATTCAGTATTTGTTATACCACCATTCAGACACACATGATGTCATGGCTGTTTACAGAACCTTACAGTGTCATTGATTTTCAGGATCAAATAAACATAACTAACATTAAAATTCTAAAGGAAAGGAGCAAGTGGGACAACAATCAACTGGTAAACCATGAGTCTAATGATACACAAATGGAAAGGGTTGCTGCTGTGTCACTGGTCACTAGGCCCAATTATTCACAGTGAAAAATAATCTGAGTTTGGCACACTAGAACAAGCAGGTTTCAATACCTTTCTTGACTTTGCTAGTAGAAGACTCAAGACTAACATTGATGGGAAAGAATTTCAAAGAATATGAGCCCAACAACAAAATGCTGCTTTCCAGACTGTATCAAGTCTGTATTTATGGGCAGAAGGAACCATGAGAAGGGTGGTCTGTGAAGATCTCAGTTGACATTGGGGAGTGTATGGAATAAGGAACAAATTTTGAGGGGACAGCCAGTGATAAAGGCTTGATGGACCATCATTAAGATCTTCAGATTCTTGATGTAGAGGGAAAGCTCACATATGTGCCTTTTAGCAATGAGAACCTCTTTGGAATAAACATAAAGCAGTGGCATGTATGAAAGACTATCACTTCAAATCCTATTCACTGCTACCTCTGAACCACTCTCCACATCTTGTAGGTTTCGAAATGAACTCAAGGAAGCTTTTTTTCCCTAAAAAAACAAAACAAAACACTTCCCCAGAACCTACTTATCTCCGGCAACAGCGCATTGTCACTGCTATGGCCAAAGAGATTTTACACCCCACATAGTCGACCAGTGAATACTAAAATTGGTTTGTATTTGCATCCACAGGAGATAGCCAGAATCCTATTCTCTGTTTTAGAAGATTTTCCCATAGGAGAGAGGTTAAGGGTTTTTTTTTATACACTGCTAACCCACTCTAACCAAAGAAAGCAGGATTCTCCTATTGTAAAGATGAGCTACAGGTTCCATTTATTGAAGACATCTCCAAGTGACCCACCCAATAGAGCACAAATTTGATTAACACCAGGACTGCTGAAGTTGGAATTTTCCATCCTTTTGCAAGCCAGAGCAGCTGAGCCTATCCCACTGCAGGTACGTCTGGTCTCCAAAAAGACATAAGAACATAAGATATGCCATACTGGGTCAGACAAAGGTCTATCAAGCCCAGTATCCTGTTTCCAACAGTGGCCACTCCAGGTCACAAGTACCTAGCACTTTCCCAAAAAGAGACACAAGTTCTACAATGCTTGTATTAGGGCAAGTAGTGGATTTCCCAGGTCGTCTTTAATAATGGTTTATGGACCTTTCCTGCAGAAACTTGTCCAAACCTTTTTAAAACTCAGCTACACTAACAGCTTTTACTATATCCTCCTGTAACGAATTCCAGAATTTGTTATGCATTGAGTGAAAAATATTTTCTCTTATTAGACTTACAATGAAGCTACAGTGTAACACATTTATGTCCCCTAGTCTTTCTACTTTTTGATGGCATAAACGATCGATCTAAGTTTACCCATTCCACTCCATACGTTAATTTATAGACCTCTATCATATCTCCCCTCAGCTGTCTTTTCTAGGTTGAAGAGCCCTAACCTTTTAAGTCTCTTCTCATAGGGGTATCCTTCCATCCTCTTTATCATTTTGGTGGTTCTTCTCTATACCTTTTCTAATTCCGCTATATCCTCTTTAAGATATGGGGACCAGAATTGCACACAATATTCAAGGTGCGGTCGCACCATGGAATGATTCAGAGGCATTATAATATCCTTTATTTTCATTCTAGAACTGAAGGGCCTTGAATGCATTTCTGAAGAAAACAAAGTTCAATATGGTTACACTAGGCTCAGTATTTCCTCTTCTAAATGAAAACAACTCCTCTAGATCTGTAGGGGGATATACTCTAGAGAGAGATCTCACTCGAGGATGTATCTCATTTGTAATAGAAAAACAGCACCTCCAGTATCACATACTGTGTTTTGATTTAGCATTTTCATCTCAGGTATTCAGAAAATGTCTTGTCATGGCTTTTCTGGGCAAGCTTGGGGCTCATATGTTTCTCTGATTGGACAGTGCAGCTTGAGCAGGAATGGACCAATATATGCAGTTGCTAGTGTTTTTCACCAGCTATCCCAAATTTTGTCTAAACCAGACACCACAATTTCCTAGCAGATCTAATGTTTTTAAATTGAAAAGATTGTCGTCTTCTATGAAGGGATAGCTCTAGCTCCTTAGCTACACAAACATGCTTGAATACATTTTTGTGTCTTTCAGAGTCTGGCTTAGAACTCAACTCTGTTAGGGTTCATCTTAAGATCATGCATGGCTTCAATAAAAGCCTCAAAATAACAATCATCTGTTAGAGATGTCCATAGAACATTTATTATTTCCAAAAAACTGTATATGCTTTCAATGATGACTTCCACTTTATAACTCTGAAAATTGCTTATAAATGAATAAATATGGGGGAAAGAAGTGGAGGGAGTAGCCTAGTGGTTAGAGCAACTGCCTGGCAATCTACTTCCTATGATACATTGCCAAGGAAACCTAGAGACAGTTGGGTCGCCAGGAGTCAGCACTGACTTGACAGCACTAAAAACAAAATAGCGGGAAAAGACCTCAGTTTGTCCCTTGGGTCCACAATTGGATCCGTAGTGTAGAATGCGAACACAAATCTTCACTTTTCAGAAACCCCCCCCCCCCCCTTTAAAGATTCTTTATTTACGTATATGAATTTTAAACATTTTTAAATAATTGTTAATTATTTTAATTTTCTACTCATTGAAACTGAAAAAAAAAAACTAATTTGATCAGTACATGAAAATATCAATTTAATAGCATCTGAAAACTTATCTTAATTCCACCATAATGGTTATCTTCTCAGGAGTAGAACTTTCAAAAGGGAGACTATGATAAAATGAGGAATATAGTTAAGAAAAAACTAAAAGGAGCGGTTGCAAAGGTTAAAGACTTACATCAAGCTTGGGTGTTTAAAAATACTATCCTGGAAGCCCAGACCAGCTGTATTCCACGCATTAAGGAAGGTGGAAGAAAGTCCAAAAAACAGCCAGCATGGTTTAAAGGTGAGGTCAGAGAGGCTGCTGTTGCCAAAAAAACATCTTTCAGGAAATGGAAAAAAGAGCCAAACGACGAAAACTGGAAACAGCACAAGCACTGGCAAGTTAAATGGAAAAGTTGACGTTTTTGCGAAGATTTCTTCGTCTTTTTCTCCCATTTCGACGCCGGTTCCCCTTCCCACCGGGTTCGGTACACCGGTATCGAGCCAGTTTTCTATTTTTCGGTTTTTGCCCTTCGTGGCTGGCGTTCGTGCCCTTTTTTCTGTTTTTCCCTGGAAGGCCGGCCCTTTTTTCCCCGATGGCTTCCAGTGGTTTCAAGAAGTGTGATCGGTGCAAGAAACTAATGTCTCTCACCGACACACACGACTGCTGCCTTCGGTGCCTCGGCCCAGATCATGATCCCATGATCTGTGGCCCGTGTGGCAAATTGTCCACCAAGGCACTTCGAAGCCGTCAGCACCAGAAGGAAAGGATTTTCTTAGATTCTGCCTCTGGCCGGGCCCAGACCTCGTCTGAGGTCTCGACGTCTCGGGAGTCTGATCTCGAGCATCACCGGGGTTCCTCGGACAGGGGGTCCCCCGACCGGGAACGCAAGAGGAAGAAACGGCTCGTGAGGGCGTCGTCGGAAGAGGTCCCTGGTTCCTCGAGGCCAGGTCTAAGACCTCCGACCGCCGTCCCGGGCCTTTGGAACAGGAGAAGCCGTCCAAAGTACCTCGTGTAGAGCCAGAGACCGTCGGACACATAAGTCCTGTAGTCCTCGTGGACTCTCCTCCGAGGGAGCCGACGTTGGGCCCGGCACCGCCGGGGCCCGAGTTGGTGGCTGCTGAGTCTCCTGAGCTTGGACTCAGGCTGTGACAGCCTTGGAGTGCAGACTGTCTGCCTTCATGGATCAGCAGCGGGTACTGATGGCCAACCTCGCTCATGCATCTGCCCCGACCACCGGGACATCGACGTTGAAGTCGACCCCGGAGACCGAGCCAATACTCGAGACCATGAAGGCTCGAAGTCGTCCTCGTTCAAGGTCCCCCTCGACCTCCTGCTCGGAGCCGAGGGCGTCGATGCCGGTGCCTTCGGTGTCGGGGCGGGTGCCACCTTGACCCGCGTGGTCGGAGCCCCTCGACTCCTCTTCCGATGAGTCAGCGTGGGAGACAGAGGACGAGGAGTCCCCCGGCACCTTCCGGACTCTGTGCGTCCCTTCGGACTCACTGAAGTCTGAGCCCCGGAGTAGGTCCCTTCCGGAGGACACCTGGTTCTCGGAGTTCGTGCGGGACATGGCCAAGGCATTGGCGATTCCCGCAGACCCCGAGGAGGAGCCTAGAGCCGAGGAGCTCAAGGCCCTCCAGTAAGACTCTCCTCCAAAGGAGGCCTTTACTGTTCCGGTTCCTCCGATGCTGGAACTGCTCCTCTTCCGGATGTGGGAGGCACCGGCCTCGGCGCCGGTATTGAGCAAGCGGGTCGATTCCATTTATCGACTCCATAAGAGCCCTGACTTCCAAAAGGCGCAGCTGCCGCACCATTCCATGGTGGTGGAATCGGCCATGCATTGTTTGAAGAGCCAGAAGATGCACTCTGCGGTGCCCCCCGGCAGGGAGGCCCGGAACCTGGATGCTTTCGACAGAAAGTGCTTCCAGGGCTCGATGGTTGCTTGCCGTGTCCAGTCATACCAGCTGTACATGGGCATGTACCTATGAGACCTGGCGAAAGAGCTTGCGGGGTTCTCTGCTGGCCTCTCCGGGGAGCCTTTGCAGATGTTCCAGTCTTTGTCTTCAGGAATCCGGGACTGTTCCAAGTTCATGTCCGGAGCGGCCTACGATGGCTTCGAGGCTTCGGCTCGTGTGGCGGCAGCCAGCATCGCAGCCCGACGCCAGGCATGGCTGCAGTCATTGGACCTCGAGCCCTAGGTGCAGGACAAGTTGGTCGATGTCCCTTGCCGGGGTGAAAACCTTTTTGGCAAGCCCATGGCCGAGAAGGCGGCTGAGCTCGAAACCGAGCACCTGACTAGGACCAGGCTGTCCAGAAAGACTTCTGCCCCTTCTGACAAAAAGAAGGGCTCGGGTAAAAAGCCCTTCTACCCAAGAAAGGTGTCTGCCTACAAACCTTTCCCTCAGTACCAGGCCTCCCCAGCTCCCCAACAGGGGCAGCAGGCCAAGGTTCAGGGACATGGGCCCCGTAGGCAGAAGACCCCCAAGCCTCCGGCTCCTGCTCCTACCCAGCAGGGAGGGGGTTTTTGACTCCCACAGCATAGCCTCTCCGCCTCTGCTGCCCCATTCCTGCACAGGAGGTCGCTTAGCCCTGTTTGCCCACAGGTGGCCACTCATTACAGGGGATGCTTGGGTATTACGCATAATCCACCAGGGCTATATGCTTCATTTCCAGCAGTTACCTCCTGTCTACTTCCCAGGAGAGCCTCTGCGTCCTCTCCTGCACACAAACCACCTCCTTCAAGAACTTCAGGGTCTGCTTCTGGACAAGGCGGTGGAGCCTGTACCTCCTCGCCTACAGGGGCACGGTTTCTACTCCAGGTATTTTCTGGTGCCAAAGAGAACCGGAGGCCTAAGGCCTATCCTAGACCTCAGGAACCTCAACAAGTTCTTGGAGAAAGAGAAGTTCAAGATGCTTACTCTTGGAACACTTCTGCCCTATCTCCAGCAGGGAGATTGGCTATGCTTCTTAGATCTAAAGGCGGGGTACACTCACATCCTCATTCATCCAGACCACAGAAAGTACCTCAGGTTCATGGTGGGAGGAAACCATTATCAGTACAGAGTGCTGCCTTTTGGCCTAACTTCCGCCCCACGAGTCTTTACAAAGTGCCTAGCTGTGGTGGCGGCCTGCTTGAGGACACAAGGGGTTTTTGTCTTCCCCTATCTGGATGACTGGCTCATCCGAGGTCAGACTTACCAGGAGGCCAGGCAGGCCACCTTCAGGACTGTCGCACTTCTTCAAGACCTAGGCTTTGTCATAAACTTCGCAACGTCCACTTTGCTCCCCTCCCAGAACCTGGAGTTCATAGGAGCACGGCTGGACTCTCTGCAGGCAAGGGCTTACTTGCCAGAGGACAGAGCTCAAAGGCTCATGGAGTTGGCATCCCGGTTTCTCAGCCTGCCAAGGGTTTCTGCCAGGCTCCGTCTGCAGCTCCTAGGACACATGACATTGACTGTACATGTGACTCCCAATGCCCGGCTCCACATGAGGCCTGCACAGTGGTGCCTCAGAACTCAGTGGAAACAAGCCACTGGGAGCCTAGCAGACAAAGTCAGGGTGTCCAAGCCATTCCTGGCTTCCCTTCAGTGGTGGCTACACCTCCCCAACTTGCTTCAGGGGGTGCCATTTCAAGTGCCTGTCCCCGCAGTGGTGTTGATGACAGATGCCTCCTTACAGGGCTGGGGTGCACACTGTCAAGAGAGCTGCACTCAAGGCCTCTGGTCCCCATGGGAGGCCACGCAACAGATCAACCTACTAGAACTGCGGGCTATTCGCTTAGCCCTCAAGGCTTTTTCTCACACTTTGACTCACCAGTCTGTTCTGGTTCAGACGGACAACCAGGTAGCCATGTTCTATGTGAACAAACAAGGCGGCACTGGCTCCAGGTCTCTATGCCTGGAAGCACAGGCCCTTTGCTCTTTTGCCCTCAGGCACCAGATGTTGCTGAGGGCTGTTTATCTTCCTGGCCAGGAGAACTTTCTGGCAGACAGATTAAGCAGAGTTCTGCAGCCCCACGAGTGGCAACTGCACCCGTTAGTGGTTCAACAGATTTTCCTGAAATGGGGACTTCCATCCATGGATCTCTTTGCAAGTCCCCTGAATCACCAACTACCCAGGTTTTGTTCCAGGCAACCACATCCCCTAAGGGTGGTGGCGGATGCCTTCCTGATCTCTTGGTCCCAGGGCCTACTGTATGCGTTTCCTCCCACGCCTCTGGTGGCCCGAACCTTGTTCAAGATTCTCAGGGACAAGGCCTCGGTGCTGCTGGTTGCTCCCAGGTGGCCGAGGCAGCCCTGGTTCCCCCTGCTGCTTCAACCGGCAGTGGAAACACCACTGCCTCTGGGATTCCAACCCAACCTCTCTCAGGATCAGGGTTCCCTTCTGCATCCCAATCTCAAATCCCTCAATCTGATGGCCTGGAGGCTGCAAGGGTAATCTTGGCTTCCTGGGGCCTACCTCAGGAAGTAGAAGAGGTGGTCTTGGCCTCTAGAAAACAATCCACCAGGAAAACATATGCCCTGAAGTGGAGGAGGTTCTCCTTGTGGTGTCAGCAACGCAAGGAAGATCCTTTCGGTTGCACTGTGCCAGTAGTGCGCCAGTACCTTCTGCACTTGTCCAATCAGGGCCTTAAGTCCAATTCTGTTCGGGTCCACCTCTCTACTCTGGCAGCTCACCACTCAATGGTGGAGGGACACTCTTTGTCGATTCATCCCTTGGTGTCCAGGTTTCTCAGAGGCTTGCTATTGCTCAAACCTCCTCTCCGTCCACCGGCCCCTGAGTGGGAATTGAATGTGGTCTTGCAGCAACTGACTCGCCCACCTTTTGAACCAATGGCTACATGTCCTCTACGCTTCCTTTCTTGGAAGACTCTATTTCTAGTGGCCTTGACCTCGTCCAGGCGAGTGAGTGAACTTCAAGCCCTGGTCTGTGACAGACCCTACACTCGCTTCTATAGGAACAGGGTAGTCCTTCGGACTCATCCTAAGTTCCTCCCCAAGGTTCTCCTCTTTCCATCTCAACCAGGAGGTGGTTCTTCCAACATTCTTCCCTAGGCCCCATGCCAGCCGGGCTGAGACAGTCCTGCATACCCTGGACTGTAGGAGGGCCTTATCCTTCTACCTTGAGCGTACGCAGGGGCATAGGAGGGCTACTCAGCTCTTCGTATCTTTTGACCCCAATAACTTGGGGGTACCTGTCTCCAAGCATACCTTGTCCATCTGGGTAGCTGACTGTATCACCTGAGCTTACAAGGCAGCTGACCTTCCCTTGCAGGGTCAGGTCACAGCCCACCGTGTCGGGGCAATGGCTGCCTCAGTAGCTCATCTCCGCTCTGTACCATTGGCAGACATCTGTAGTGCTGCAACTCGGTCCTCAAGCCAGACTTTTGTGGCCCATTACTGCCTGGAGAGGGAGTCCCGTAGGGACACTGCTTTCGGTCAGGCAGTGCTCCGGAATCTCTTTGAGGTTTAGGCAACTCCTACCCTCCAGCCCTCTGGTTGGGCTACCAGTAGAGGTATGTTTCAGTGAAATCCTTTCTCTGATGCTGAGGCTAGAGGGAGCTCATTTTTCAGCTCTGGGTCCCCCCGGTAGTCTGAAGCTGGGGAGTCCCATAAGTGAGGACTGACTTCCTGCTTGGTCCTGGAGAAAGAGTAGTTACTCACCTGTAACAGGTGTTCTCCAGGAGCAGCAGGAATCAGTCCTCACAACCCTCCCTCCTCCCCTGGGAGTTGCAGTTGTACATAGTTCATTTTTACATTTTTGTGTGCTGTGTTTTAGCTATGTCATTTGACTGAGCAAGATTGCACCTTTAGGCGGGAAGGGGACCGCGCATGCGTGCAGTATTCCCAAAGGCTTTCTTAGAAAGCTGGGGAAATGCTTCCGCACGGGGGCTCCATCGGTGCCGATGTCACCCATAAGTGAGGACTGATTCCTGCTGCTCCTGGAGAACACCTGTTACAGGTGAGTAACTACTCTGTAGAGTAGGGGCTACTGCTGTTGCTTGGTGAAAAATGTTTGCCCTTTCAAGTGTTAGCGGTTACCTTCCGCTCAGGTTCAGAGGCAACACTCCTTGGACACACTCACCTAGTGACTCCGAAGTGTAGGGGAATTACTCGAGATAGCTTTCCCCCTGCTATACCCACCCCTCCTCCCCTCAGGCACACATACATGCTAGCAAGCATACCAAACCAATTACTGCAGTGCTTAACAAGAAATGTTTATTATAGGAGCTTGAGTGTAATCTCCAGGAACAAGCAGGAATGAGTCTTCACATATGGGTACGTCGGTACCGACGGAGCCTGCACGGGAACGCTGCCCAGCTTCCAATCAGAAAGCTTTTGGCAGCATCCCTCGCGCCTGCGCGCTGACTTCCCGCCTTCTCCAGAGCCTCTCTTCAGTTTTCGTTTTTCCGCGGAGCCGGCAGGACGTCCTCCTGTCACCGCAGAAACTTTTCTTGTTAAATTCTTTAATTACTTTAGTTTTTTGTTTTCTTGTGGTCGCGGCTGTATTTCCCGCTGCCACCGGTATCGCCGGTGGATTTTTGACTAAATTCTGAGAAACCTTTTCTTCAGTTTTTTGCCTTAACTTGTTGGGCCTACCAGGCCTCTTCATTATGGAGCCTTCTTTTCCTAAGAAGTGCATTCGATGTAGAAACACCTGTTTCTTTTAGACACCAATAGTTGGTGTCTCAACTGTGTGGGTCCTGACCCTTTTTCCCCTGACTTGTCAGGGGATAATTTTGTGAGGAAACCTTCACTCTTTAGAGTTTCCCTCGATACCGTTTTTTCCTCGGCAGTGAGGGTACCCGGTTTCTCTACTTCACAGGATCAGGTAACCCACAAACAGTCTGTTAAGACTAGTCAATGCTTGAATGGTATGTCCCATGCCCAGCATGGTGACGGCTCCGGTCTTACCCTCAAGAATCCATTGGCATTACCCCTGCGGGAGTCTTCGGGCTCCAAAGCGTTAAAGGGGTTTCAGGTTGTTCCTGGGGCTCACCCCTCACAGAACATACCTGAGCCATGCGCGGGGGTGGTATCCGCTTCGAGCGGTACCGAGCCTCCGGCATCGGCACCGGTGTCGAGTGTTCCACTCTTCACCAGGGATCGTCATCGGGCATCCTCGGTACCTTCGGGACCGATCGATACGCACCGCATTGATGTCTCTCAATCTCAGCCATGCTCCGGGACGGTACCGGCATCGATCGGTTCCGATACCCTGGCATCGGCATCGAGGTGGACCGCCTTACCCTTGGCAAGGGGGGGTTATCAGGTATCCTCGGTACCGATCGATGTAGCCCAGGCTGCCTTAGTGGTATCGGCATCGCCGATGCCGCCACCGGCGTCGGAACCCTCGCGACATGCATCGATAGTCTCGCTTTCTTCAATGCCGAGTCTTGAATCGATATCTAGTCTCGAGGACTGGGTACTGATGCGTCCCGGAACAGACTCCTGTCGTTTCCAGATGGGCAGTTCCGAAGATCCTAGCCATAACTCTCTCATGATCTCGGTACCACTGCAGCAGTCCCCGATGGCAACTTCAACTGCTAATCCTCTATCAGTATCGATGTCTATGCCTGTTCTTGCACCGATGCCTAGTTTGGAACCGATACCTGGCATTGATGCAGTACCCACTGCCTCTAAGTTAACATGCCAGTATCCCTGTCCATCTACTAGGTCTTTTACTTTAGCCTTACCAGGGATAGTTCCCATAGGAGATCAGTCTTTTCAGGCTTTTCTCCGGGATATGGCAACCTTTCTTAATATATCTATCCCTGGTTGTGATGCTACTCATGGCTCACCGGCACAAATGGAAAATATGATGCTTCCTTTACATCCTGCTCTGCAGGATCTCCTTCTGAGGCTCTGGAAATCGCCCTTACGACTTCCTCTAGTTTCTACAGCCATTGAGGTTCGGTACCGGGTGCCACCCTCTCCAAGGTTTCAAAAGCCTCAACTTTCTCATCGTTCCCTTGTAGTGGAATCAGCACTGAGGAAAGTTAAGAGCAAGAAGAAGCATTCTTCTTATCCGCCAGGTCGTTCTTCAAGAACACTCGATGCTTTTGGTCGTCAGGCCTTCCAAACCTCTATGCTGGCCTCCAGAATTCTTTCATAAATTTTTCACATGAGTCTAACACTCTAGGAAGTCACAGAGCAATTGTCTCTTTTGACCCCTTTTTTACCAGAGCCCAAGGCTACTGATTATTCCTTGCTCATCAATCACAGCCGGAATATATCCTGGTTCCTGTCTCGTACTTCTATAGACTCTTTTGAGTCCGTTAGCAGATCCTCTGCTATTGCTATTGCAGCACGTCGCAGAGCCTGGCTTGAAGCTTCAGACTTGAGCAGATGGGCACAAACTATACTGGCTCATTCTCCTTGTACAGGAGAAGGTCTCTTCAATAAGGAGGCTTTACGTCAGGTTGCTCAATGCTCCACTGACTCTCCTTCCACTAAAGACCATTCTAAGCCACCTCCTTCTTCAAGGGGTAGGAAATGTCCTACCAAACCTTCTTTCCCTAAGAAAAGAAAGTTTCATTCATCTCCTGCCCATCTTTCGGCTGTACCTAAACAAGGGACGCCTCAGCCTGGTCTGAAGTCCTCCAGCTCTGGCCAGTCTCAGCATTCCCAGCAACCATAAGGGCCGGGAATTGTAACCTACAGTTCACTTCTACCCATTAGAAGTTTATTCACTGTGCTTTTCTTTTTCAGTGTACTAACCTGTCGAAAATATTTTGTTCAGGGACTACAAACTCTCCAGAAGAGCAGTTGCAACTATCCCCTGATAGTTCTGTCCCAACTGAACATTTTTTCCTTCAATTGACTTACCCTATGGGTACGTCGCCCTCAAATTACTACCCTCTCAACCGGGTTTTTTCCCTGACTGAGGAGTACCATACTGAAAAGCTTCTCTAGCAAGCTCGTTCCTCAGACAAGGAGAAGGGATATCTCCTCTCTTTTCCTGTCTGTTTTTCTTTATTGGGCACAGGACAATCTCTCTGCTGTTTCCTTCAGCAGCTGTGCCTGCAGGAGTTACAGTAATAGTATTACTGGTAATTTTTCCAAGTTCCAGTCCCTTGTTCAAAATTTTCTCTAGCCTCAGTAGTGATTCCAAGCTATTCGTCATCTATCTTGGATCCTCCTACTCGTTTAGGCTTTCTCACATTATTCTAACCATCTCCTCTCCTAGGATATGGCAACACACCTGACTTCAGTCAGTTTGTCTCATATCTCTCCTGCACAATGCTCTCTGCAGTCTTCAGAGAAGCTTTCTACTATGAGGGCCTTGCTATAGAGCATTGACCTTGTCTCTGAAGCTTCTCTATTATTAGGGAAAAGCTTATATACCCTTCCCATGCCTGTGAGGGTTCTCCACACCCTCTAGCCTGGGGTGTTAACACGAGATATCAGTTCTGTGTGAAAATCCAAGGCTGATGTTTACGCATGTTACCTCTGGGTCCCTCCAGTAGGTCCCTCTGATATCTTCTTCTGCGTTTCCGCACATCTGCCATGTCAGTGTTCTGTGGAACTCCCGCCTTGTTCCTTACAGATTCATATGATCATCTGTTTTCACGCGAACATCACAGTTATCTTGTTGGATTGCCTTCCTGCATCCCTCAATCCATGGAAATAGATTCTCTATACATATCCCAAGTGGGTTCACCCTCTTGTAGAGCGCAGAATCTCTTTCTTTTATATTCCCCATGTACAATTATGGGGCTGGGTGGTAGACATGTATCTTCAACCTGTTGTCTTGTATGTATGTTCTCCAAGTTTGTACTCCTGTTCGATGTAAACCAAACAGCTTGTTGTTATGGTCTTTATGTTATAATGTAAACCGCGCTGATGCCGAATAGTGCGGTATATAAGAACTTGTAATAAATAAATAAATAAATAAATGTCTACATACCTATATCATTACTCTGGTGGTGCAAAACCATGCCCCACAAATGTATCTATATTTGGGTATATTATATCTATCTATCTATCTATATATTTTGATACATTTCTCCACCCATATTCTAATATACACATCTTTTGAGGGGCTTCTTAAGGGTTGATATGTCTTACACACTATCACCCTTACTGTCTATACTAAATGTTTTACCTCCTAGAGGTTTTAGACAATCTATCGCCCTACTTCGCATACCATATTACGATGCAGAAATTGTTAGGCACCAATAACCACTGTGGTGCTAACATCTTCCATTTTTTCTTTAAGTCCTTGAAGCATCAAGCTTCAATATTTTTCCTATCTCTCGCCAGCTAGGAAAAACAGTGTACATCTTTATCTTTGAGTACACAGCTGTTCTCCTTGGGAATAGGGGTTTTTCCAGTTCTCCTCTTCCCGCCAGGACTGGGCTAGTTCTCCAACTCCGTCAGTCTTCTTCCTTTAGTCCTCAATGTTAATGACCTTATGCCTAAAGGAGTTTTCAGCTTTTTTCCATAAAGCTTTCCATTGAAGACCTGACGTCTAATCCTACCCAGTTGACACCTGGATCGTCTACTACCTCCAGGTCTGGACCTTCATCCTCACTACTGGGAGGTCACCTTGAAGATTCCGCCACTGCTTATCCAGTAGACTCCATCCTGCTTCCTACTTCCTACAATACAGTAGGTAAGCTGCATATTTTAAGTGTACATTAAATGTGTTTAATGCTACTCATCATATATACCAAGGACTCCTGTAGTCTGTAGGACCCTCTAGTCCTTGGCTATGCTGTTTCTTTCCTCACAGCTCCTTTGTCAACTCCTACCCTCCATCCCACATTGGATGCCGGGGATTCCTGGAGACAAAATGCACCCCTGATCCAGGCTCTTGCATTTTTATGGGATCTCCCCCTGGCATCTCCAGCTAGGGAGTCCCCATATGTGAAGACTCATTCCTGCTTGTTCCTGGAGATAGCACAGTTCCTTACCTGTAACAGGTGATCTCTGGGAACAGCAGGAATTAGTCTTCACAACCCTCCCACCTCCCCTAGGAGTTGCATCTCTTTATCTTCTTCTTCCTTTTCTCTCTCGCCTTTGTCTCAGCTTTGAAACTCAACTGAAGAGAGGCTCTGGAGAAGGCGGGAAGTCAGCGCGCAGGCGCGAGGGATGCTGCCAAAAGCTTTCTGATTGGAAGCTGGGCAGCGTTCCCGTGCAGGCTCCGTCAGTACCGACGTACCCATATGTGAAGACTAATTCCTGCTGTTCCCAGAGATCACCTGTTACAGGTAAGTAACTGTGCTTTATCTAATTCCACCTAGCAAATAGATAGCATAAGCTTGCCTAATAAAAAAGAGAAAGGTCGGTACAGCACACCTCCATGTTCTGTTCCCACTAGCTCTCCACTATACATTTCTTCTCCTACTTATTTTATAAGCCTTCCAGCACATATCTATGTGCAAACACATATGTAGTCTTATATCTATTTTTCTCTCTCTCATCCCTTTGTAGTTCGTTCCCAGACTTCATATCTCATTTCTTTCTTTAATATGTTTCTTTTTAATTAACTCATATCCTGCCCTTCCTTATCGTTCCTCCAGTCCAGTCCCGCACCTCTGGGTAGTCAACCTCCTCTAGCAGTTTGGAGACTGAGCATGTCATCTTTTTGATGACATCAGTGTACTTAGGCAGCTGGCTCCTCCTTCCAGCTCCAGTAAGCTCAGTCTCCAAGTAGTTGCAGGAGTGTTCCAGAGAGGCTGGACTCTCTGTAGGGACAAGTAAGGGTTTAGGTTAGAGCTAGGCCTTAGTCTGGTTCTGCAGACAGTTTTGTTCTGTTGCCTGAAAGTGCCTTTCGGTGTAGAGGCAAGCCAGGAAGAGGGACTTCTCTTTCTCCCCTCTCCCTGTTCCTTCCCTCCTCCTCCGGGGGACAGCAGGGAAAGTCTGTTTTGGACCATAGTCAGGCACTCTCAGCAGCTCCCGATCTCATGATCGGGAGAGGAGCCGTGGCTTAGACTGAGGACTGCAGCACCATCTCAGCATTCCCGCATTCTCACCTCAGCGCTGAAGCCCTCTGGAGCGACTGAGCGCAGGGGAGGAGAAATCCAACAGCAGCAGAGAGGCTTTTTTTATTTTACTTTTAAGTTTACTTTCGTTTCAATTTCCTGCTTCAGTCAGTCTTGTGCCGGTGAATTTTATTTATTTATTTAACTGCATTTATATACCGCTTTTCACCTTTGTTAGCAGCGGGGGGCTGTCGTCTGTATTCAAGCCCGGGGGGGGGGGGATAATTTTGGCTCGGGATCTGTTTGTTGGTGCGCCTTCTCCTCCGGGGCCACATGGGCTGTAGTGGAAGGGCTGTAGTCGGGACGCTCGCGGCAGCACAGGAAGGCGCCTTTATGGCAAGTCACTGATTTTCTCTGAGGGCCGACCAGCGTGGCGTGGGGAAGGTTCCTGCCAGGTTTTTTCATCCTAAGGGAATTTTTTTTGTGCAGACCTAATCCTTTACTTTACTTTTAAGTTTACATTTAAAAAAAAAAAAAAAGGAGAAAGAGGACTGAGAGGGTAATCTCCTTCTGTATCATCTCCTTAGGGGGGACAGTCTCCGTGAAATCCAGGGCCCACTAAGCAGGGACCCAGACCTGGAGCATGAACACATCATGCCTGCTAGACCCCAGTGTATGGTCTGTGGAGTCTGCAAGGGGGCGGTCTCAGAGGCCGGCTTTTGCCACGGCTGTGACAAGGAGGCCAGGGAAAAGGAGCAGGACCCTCAAGATGGCAATGAGGAGTACTCGGAGCAAGAGGCCTCATCAGGTAGGGTGAGGAGTGCCCTTCCTCCCCAGGAGAGTCGGGGGTTAGCAGGGACAGAGGTCAGGGTGGGAAGCACAGACCCCCACTTCTGGTGGAACCTCATGGTAAGGACCCGGTCTCCCCTGATCCCTCCACGTCTCGGGGTTTAGGAGGCGAGGGGGATTTGGAGGTCCTTTCTCCAGAGTTTGTCCTACTTATGCATAGGGTTTTCTGCATGAGGAAACAGGGGAAGTCTGGCCAGACCAGTCGGCCTGAGCTACGCAGAAAGAGGTGGGTGCTGGTAAGAGAACCGGAGGACGTTGGGGAGGAGCTCAAACGAAGCAGGCTGGAGGCAGACTGTGGGGAACAGTCTTTGCCTTCATAACCGAATTTTTTGAGTTTGGAAATGGAAGTGGAGACAGAAGCAGAGGAATTGAAGAAGGGGAAATCCCTCAGGAGGATGAATCTCGTATAGTCCGAGTCTTTCGATGAGAGGAGCTGAGAGCGCTCATTGCTGAAACTTTGAGGACTCTCAATATGTAGGCGGGGGTCTCTGTGGAGGAAGAATCTTTGGAGGATCCACTACTCCAAACAGTGCGTAAGACACACAAAGTGTTCCCCATCCATAGAGTGGTCAAGCAGATGATCCAGGATGAATGGGACCTCCCGGAGGCAAGTCTCTGGGGAGTTAGGACCATGGCCCATTTATATTCACTCCCAGAATGAGAGACGCTCCACTCTCCCAAGGTTGATGCCACAGTCTCAGCGGTTACAAAGAAAACGACAATCCCGACAGAGGGCAGTACAGCCCTAAATGATATCCAGGATAGGAAGCTGGACACCTTGCTGAAGCAGGCCTTCAATATTAATGCCCTTTCACTGTAGACATCTGTGGGGCCTAGGCAGCCAGGGGGTGCCTGCGATGGGACCAAGGCGTACAGGAGCAAGCGGAGGCTTCTCCTGAACCATCAGGGGTGGCGGCAAAGGTGGAATCGGGAGCTGCGTACCTGGAGGATGCTTGCTGTGACCTGATTAGAGCCCTATCCAAGAGTATGGCTTCGATGGTGGTGGCTCGGCGCTATCTATGACTGTGAAATTGGGCGATGGATAGCTCCTCCAAGGCCCAACTTAGCAAGCTCCCATTTAAAAGGAAGTTGCTGTTCGGAGAAGAGTTGGAGAAGTAGGTGAAGGACCTAGGAGAATCTAAGGGAGGCCATCTCCCCGAGGATAGGCCCAAACTGACCTGCAACACTGGGCTAACACGGGGGGCATCTGCGAGACTTCCAGCATTTTCACAGCTCATGGTATAATCTGTCCCAGAGGAGCTGTTTCCCCGTTAACGGACAGGGGTTTTGAGGTTTTTGAGAGGCAGCAAGGGGTTACTACTCTGCCTCTTGGCCCTTGGGCCCTAAGAAGTTGCAATGAAGTGAGGGGGGCCCAGTTGGCGGTACAGCCTGTAGAGGGTCTTCTACGGGAGTTTTACTCCGCCTGGATCAGGGTCACTTCCGTCCAGTGGGTACTAGAGGTACGAACTGGAGTTTGCCTGGCCATTGAACCCTTCTTTTGTGCGGTCTCCTTGTAGGGTGCAGAAGAAGGTGGCAACAGTAAGAGAGATCCTGTTGCGGCTTCATCAGCTGGGAGCCGTAATGCCAGTGCCCAGGCATCAGTGCGGATTAGGTTGGTACTCAATTTATTTCATGGTTCCCAAGAAGGAAGGCTCTTTTCAGCCCATTCTAGACCTCAAGCACATAAACCACAGTCTGCCAGGTCTCCTGCTTTCACACGGAGGCACTAAGGTCCGTCATTGTGGCGGTGAGGGCTGGGGAGTTTTTGACGTCCCTCGACCTCACAAAGGCGTACTTGCACATTCATATTCGTCTGGAGCATCAGCAGTTCCTGCACTTTCGTCATACCCATGGGTCATTTTCAATTTCGGGCCTTGCTGTTCGGGCTAGCAACAGCCCCTCTTACCTTCACAAAGGTCATAATGGTGGTTTAAGGTTTAATCATTTGATAATATGATTGGTGGCGGTGACACTCCACCAGGAGGGGGTGCTCGTCCACCCTTAACTAGATGACTGGCTCATATTGGCCAAGTCGCAGAGCAAGAGCAAACAGGTGACTGCAAGAGTGGTGGCCTTTTTGCAGTCTCGGGTGGGTGATCAATAGCGCCAAGAATCGCTTGACACCTTCCCAGGAGATAGAGTATCTCAGGGCGCACTTCGACACCCTCAGGGAAAAGGTTTTTCTCGTGGTACAGAGAGCTCAGAGTTTGCGGAAGCTAGTGTGGCAGTTCCTGCTGAGGAAGGCTCCGACTGCATGGCATTATCTTCAGTTGCTTGGAACCATGGCAGTGACTTTCGACCTTGTGCCTTGGGCAAGAGCACACATGAGACCACTCCAGAGAGCTCTGCTGCACAGGTGGTCACACCAGCGGTATCCCTTGTCTCGGAGGCTGGCCTGTCCGGCGGAGACCAGGGAGGCTTTCTGGTGGTAGATCCATCAAGCTAAGTTGGAGGCGGAGATGCCTTTGGAGGCTCCAGACTGGATTCCGCTCACAACTGATGCAGGTCTCTCAGGATGGGGAGCTCACTGCAAAGTGCAGTTGGCTCAAGGTCAGTGGACACAGCACGAAGCGGGCTGGTCCATAAATCGACTGGAGATGAGAGCGGTCGCTCTAGCACTCCAGAGTTTCTGGACGGAGTTGCAAGGCAAGGCCTTCCAGGTTTTCTCGGACAACGCGACAACAGTGGCCTATTTCAACTGGCAGGGAGGGACAGGCAGTGTAGACCTTGAGGAATAAGCGGAGGCACTGCTGCTATGGTCCAAGGAGCATCTTCTAGCATTGTTGGCAGCACACACTGCAGAAATGGACAATGTGACTGATTTTCTGAGCCGGATAGAGATGGATCCCGGGCAATGGGTCTTATGTCAAGAGATCTTCTGGCAGGTGACAAGCAGGTTGGGTACACTGGTGATGGATCTGATGGCGACGTACACATCTGCGAAGGTGAGCAGGTTTTTCAGCAGAAGAAGAGAGGATGTCGGAGAGCCTAGACACCCTTGTGCAGCGGTGGCCCGAGGAGGATCTTCTGTATGTGATTCCGCCATGGGCACTCATAGGTTGGATTGTGCAGCAGATAGAGGCTCACAGGAGGATAGTCATCCTGATTGCCCCGAATTGGTCGAGACGACCTTGGTATGCAGACCTAGTGCGATTGCAGGCGGAGCGGCCGTAGTGGCTGCCGAATAGAGAAGATTTTTGACCCAGGGACCCCTGTGCCTGCCCCAGATGGGTGAATTCTCGCTTATGGCCTGGCTCTTGAGAGGGTGCGGTTGAGAAGGCGAGGCTACCAAAGCCAGTTATCGCGACCTTGCTGAAGGCCAGGAAGAGGTCCACATCACTTTCATATATTTAGATTTGGCACGTATTTGAGGCCTGGTGTGCAGAGAGGCAGTGTCGTCCTTTCTCAGGATCGGTGACGGACATGCCACCCTTTCTACAGAAGGGTCTTGAGAAAGGTTTGGCTGCCAGTTCCTTGAAGGTACAGGTTGCAGCCACCTCATACTATAGAGGCAGGCTCCAAGGGGGTTTCCTTAGGAGTGCACCCGGATGTAGTACATTTTCTGAAAACGGTTCAGCATATCTGTTCACAGCTGCGGGGCTCTGTCCTAGCTTGGGACCTCAACCTGGTGATGACAGCGCTGGCGAAGGAGCTCTTTGAGCCCCTGGCCACTTCTTCGCTGAAGGATTTGACTCTTAAGACAGTGTTTCTAGTGGCCATTTGTTCAGCCCGGAGAATTTTGTGCAGAGAGCCATTCTTGTCCATCTCAGAAGAGAAGGTGGTGCTTCAGCCCGTTCCGTCATTTATGCCGAAGGTGGTCACGATGTTTCACATGAATCAGACAATCTCCCTGCTGGCTTTCCCAGGCAGGCAGGAAGGTGATGCAGATCCACACTTGCATTGTTTAGATGTACGATAAGTGTTGCGACAGTATTTGAAGAGAACAGCCGTGTTTTGAAACTCTGATCGGTAGTTTGTTTTGTTTGGAGGGCCGCGCAACGGTGTGACTGCAGCCAAGGCATCTACTTCCAGATGGATCAGGGAAGCTATTTCTTTGGCGTACCTATTGAAGGGAAAGTCAGTGCCTGTAGAGCTGTGGGCACATTCAACCAGGGCTCAGGCGACTTCGTGGGCTGAGTATTCCTTGGTTCCACCAGCCGAGATCTGTAGGGCAGTGACCCGGTCTTCCCTGCATATTTTTGCTGAACATTATAGATTGGATGTGCAGGCAGTGGGGGATGCCAGATTTGGAGCGGCGATGCTTCAGGCCGGAATCGCAGGCCCCTCCCATTGATGAAACTGATCTGTTACATCCCAGAGGTGTGGGACTGGACTAGAGGGACGATAAGGAAAGTGAAATTAGATCTTACCTGCTAATTAGCGTTCCTTGAACTCCAGTCCAGTCCTGGTACCCGCCCGGATATTTTTACTTGCATCAATACCGCGACCCCAGACCTGAAAAAGTAAATCGGGGAAATGTATGGTTTGGGGATCTGTAGGGCGCAGAGATTCCAAGGGATAAGGGAAGGTTCTGTGGTGGTGCAGTACCTCAGTCTGCCATTTTTTTGGCTTGGCAAGCAGTGTAGACGGTTAGTCCCTGGTTTTTAGGGCCGCCGCGGGCCCCTTTTTTGTTTGGGGAGAAAGAGGATCCCTCTGGTTATTTGCGGGGGGATTCAAGTTTTAGAAAGTTAGCTTATGTTTTTTGAGTTACAAGTTTACTTATTTGTTGCTCCTGTGAGTCTGCTTTATCAGTACGTAACTGGGCCTGGAATTAGGAGCCAGCTGCCTAAGTACACCGATGTCATCAAAAAGATGACATGCTCAGTCTCCAGGCTGCTAAAGAAGGTTGACTATCCAGAGGTGCGGGACTGGACTGGAGTTCCTCAAGGAACGCTAATTAGCAGGTAAGGTCTAATTTTACTTTGGTGTGTTACATTTAGCACTCCATTCCTGCACATTCTGCTCCTTTCTTCTGTTGCACCTTGTTCTTCTGTGTCTGTATCTGTCCTTCAAGGTCAAAGAAAACTGTGCTTAATTTCTCACACAGTTCGTCTGTTAACCCTTATGCTGATGTTATAGCAAACAGATTGTGGTAGTCCCTTACATAAGAAAGGTCTGGAAGAATAAATCCATTCAGTATCATGCATAGTCGCATAATCCACTGTGTAACTGGTGAACTGCTGTTTTAGGAAATTTTATAGGTTAACATTTAGCTTTGTCTAACCCTAATAGTTAAATTCATGCAACCCACTACCTGACCTTGAGCAGCTGTACACACTTTTCTCTTTAACTTTTTGCAGTAAAAGAACTGGTTTCAAATGCTCTACTCCAAAGTGAGAAACTGATTTGTAGTATGTGACTGGATCATACCTCTGAATACTGACCTGTCATTTTTAGAGAAAATAATCAGTTAAGTAACATATGTTCTTTTGATAATATATAGGTAGTTAAGCAGCTCAAAGGCCATTCTTGGCATTAAATCTGAGATACCAAGTGCTGAAGAGTTAGTATCTGGATATCATGGATCCCAAGGCCCCAGCAGCGTGTGTATCATATATACATCTAATTTGGTACAGATAGAAACTTGAGTGATTCTTAAAGAAGCACTTGTTTGCTGGCCTTCTGTTTCATTGTTTTATTAAATAATGACCTGTATTTGCTTTATGGGAATCTTATCAATTTATTTTAGGCCAGCCATGTAAGAGAAGGTGGAAGTGCAGGTCTTATTCCCAGCCAGCTCCTGGAAGAGAAGAGGAAAGCTTTTGTCAGAAGAGACTGGGATAATTCAGGTAATGAGAGCTATGTTCAGATTTTGTAAATGATTTGCTTTTTGTCATTTTCACTTGATACAGATTAAACAAAGCAAATCTATTGCAGAGACTTAATGCTAAAAATGCAGGGTCATGCATTTGTGTTGCAAAATTCCAAGGGAGCGGTACAGTCTAGGGGATGAAGTACTTGACCACGAAAGAAGAACAGGAGTGATTATTTCTGAAGATCTTAAAAGTTGATAAACAGGTAGAAAATACAACAGCAAAAGCCATAAGGATGCTGGGGTGCATAGGGAAAGGATTGGCCAGTAAGAAGGAGAAGCTGATAGTGCCTCTGTATAGTTCTTTGGTAAAACCTCATTTGGAGTACTGTATGCAGTTCTGGAGACCACACCTTCAAAAGGATATAAAGAGGATGCAGTCAGGGCAGAGGGCAGCTCAAACCGTTAGGGGAAACAGTTCGTAGAGTGAATATCCAACGTTGTTCCGTGTTCTGAGGTTACGTGCTTTGGAACAACGTTGGATATTCACTCTACGAACTGTTTCCCCTAACGGTTTGAGCTAATGGTTGGGACTTTGACATTTTAGGCTTCCGTCACTGCAGGGAACCCCGTGACGTTGTGGGCATTCCCTTCATGTGATTGGTTCTTCTATGAGTAGGCAGTCCTATGGGTAGCCTATCCTGAGCAAATATCCCTAATTTCATCAGCCGTGTGTTCGGCGTTTTTTGCCAGTTATTGAAAAATGCGGCACACTGAGATTCATCTGGAGCACTTCAAGCAGGGGCTTATTGCCTCGAAACGTGCACATCGTGCTGTTGACCAGCTAAGTGTGGTTATCTTTTATTTTGTAGTTTTGAAATACATATATAAAAGAACAAATAGATAAATAAATAAAAAGGGGCATGTACTGCGTATGGGGGAGAGTGACACTCTCTTCTTCAGGTGGTCTATGCCCGACAGAAATATATTGTGATAAGGGGATTCACGGTATTCTATTCACATTTGGAATTCTTACATGGTATTTGTACTAGCAGGGACTGGTCAGTGGGGAAGAAGGGGGACTGGAAGGGAATGGACACCAGTGGCAGTCATGGGAATGCAAGTTGACATTGGAAGGTACTGGGAGTGAGGACTGGAAAGGGGCTGATACTGGGGAGGGTACTGGGACAGGAAATAGGCTGATGGAAAGAAGTGAAGAAAACGAAAGAAGAGATAAGAAATGGCAGATGGACCATAGACCACAGAAAGAGAGCTAAGAGAAGACAGGAAAGCAGAAGCCTCAGATCGGGACCAGCATGATCAGAGAATAAATTGGTCAGACAACAAAGGTAGAAAAAATAATTTTATTTCATATTAGTGATTTGACTACAAAATCATCATAATTTTGAAATCAAATATTGTTTGTTGTGGTTTAAATAAGTAAATTTTATAAATAAAAATATATTGCAAAGGCCTATAATATATTAATAATTCAACAAATGATTACAGCGACAATGCATTAATGATGAAGAGAGATACTTTTGATTTTATCATTGGGGGTCACCACAAGTTGACCAATGGTAAAAGGGGTCACGGTACAAAAAAGGTTGAGAACCACTGCCTTAAAGGGACCTATGGGGCTGAGCATTCCTGGTATGGCTGAAGAGCTGGAGGAAGGTGAGATTCCACAGGGGGCGGACCCTTTGATAGTGTGGGTGTTCAGGTGCAAGGAGTTCCTGCAGCTGATCTCACAATCGCTAGCACCCTGAATATTGTCCAGATGGCCCCAGAATCTGAGGTGCCGCTGGAGGACCCCTTGCTCCAGAGTATCTGGACTTCGGAAATAGCCTTCTCGATTCATAGAGCGCTCAAGAAAATGATGGAGCTTGAGTGGGACGTGCCTGAGGCCAGTTTGAAAGGGGGTCGGACCATGGCCCATTTATACCCCGTACTGGCAGCTGAGAAAGATCTTCTAAAGGTGCCTAAGATGGATGCTCTGGTGACAGCAGTGACCAGAAAGACTACTGTTCCGGTGGAAGGTGGAGCAGTGCTCCTGGACGTGCAGAATAAGAAGTTAGAAACCTTACTGAAGCAGGCCTTCAAGGTGAACGCCTTGGTACTTCAGGCCTCTTTATACAGGGCATATGCAGCCAGAGCCTGCATGTGCTGGGTACAGGGGCTTCAGAGGGTGCAGGCCTGGTCCAAAGCTGCCAAGTTGAAATCCAGGTGCGCATACTTGGTGGATGCTTTTTATGACCTCCTTAAAGCCTCCTCCAAGGGCATGGCCTCAGTGATGGCGGCTAGGTGGTTTTTCTGGTTGCGCAATTGGGCGGCAGATGTATTCTCCAAGGCTCACCTGAGTCGGTTGCCATTTTGGGGTAAGCTGCTGTTTGGGGAAGCCTTGGAAAAGCTGGTTAAGGACCTGGGGAAAGCCAAGCCCACCAGGCTCCCAGAGCACAAGCCGAAGGCCATTAAGACAGCCCTATCAATAAAAGGTCCGGCAAAGGACTTTCGTTGCTTTCAGGGATCTTGCTTTGCTACCTACCAGTGCGGCCAGTATGCGGCTCGCAGGCAGTCCTTTCGATGTGGTCGGGGCACGGGAAGAGGTTTCTTCCCCAGCTCTACCTTTGGTTCAAAAAGTCACATTGAGATGAGAAGGGACTCTGGTGGGCGTGATACCAATGGCCGTTTCTACCTCATCTGGGTCCAGATCACCTCCAATCAGTGGGTGCTGGAAATCATTCATGGAGATCGCTTGACCATTAGCCGACGCCTTAGCATTGCTGTGCTAAGCCTCGGCAAAACAGCAAGTGGTGCAGTATACCCTGCTGCGCCTCAAGGCAGTCGTTCTGTCCCCAGGACTGTACATCAAGCTTGGGTGGTGTTGAAAAATACTATCTTGGAAGCCCAGACCAGCTGTATTCCACGCTTTAAGAAAAGTGGAAGGAAGTCCAAAAAACTGCCAGCATGGTTTAAAGGTGAGGTCAGAGAGGCTGTTGCCAAAAAAGCATCTTTCAGGAAATGGAAAAAAGAGCCAAACGACGAAACCTGGAAACAGCACAAGCACTGGCAAGTCAAATGCAAGGCATTGATAAGGCAGGCAAAGAGAGAATTTGAGAAGAAGCTTGCTGCGGAAGCAAAAACGCGAAATAAAGACCTTTTCAAGTACATTCGTAGCAAAAAAACCTGTGAGAGTCAGTTGGTCCATTAGATGATAAAGGGGTTAAAGGAGCACTAAGAGGCGACAAGGCGATAGCGGAGAGACTGAATGAATTCTTTGCTTCAGTCTTTACTGAGGAAGATGTAGGGATGTTACCCATGACTGAAGTGGTATTTAAAGGTACTGAAGAATTGAAGGAAATATCGATACATCGGGAAGATGTCTTAGAACTATTAGATAAACTGAAGAGTAGCAAATCACCTGGGCCGGATGGTATACATCCAAGGGTGTTGAAAGAAATGAAATATGAGATTGCAGACCTGCTATCAGTAATCTGTGAACTATCATTAAAATCATCTCTAATACCTGAAGATTGGAGGATCGCCAATGTAACACCAATTTTTAAAAAGGGTTCCAGGGGTGATCCGGGAAACTACAGACCGGTGAGCCTGACGTCAGTACCAGGAAAAATGGTAGAAACCATCAAAGAATAAAATTACTCAGCATGTAGATAGTCACAACCTAATGGGAGACAGCCAACATGGCTTTAGACAAGGAAGATCTTGTCTTACTAATCTGTTATGTTTTTTTGAAGGAGTGAATAAACAGGTGGACAAAGGTGAGTCGGTTGATATTGTGTATCTGGACTTTCAGAAAGCCTTTGACAAGGTCCCTCATCAGAGACCTTTGGCAAAACTAAAGATAGGAGGGATAGGAGGCAGGAGGGATAGGAGGCAGGAGGGATAGGAGGCAGTGTACTATTGTGGGTCAGGAACTGGTTAAAAGATAGAAAGCAGAGGGTAGGGCTAAATGGCCAATTTTCCCAATGGAGAAAGGTGAATAGTGGTGTACCCCAGGGATCTGTGCTGAGTCTGCTGCTTTTTGACATTCATAAATGACCTGGAAAGTGGAATAACGAGTGAGGTTATCAAATTTGCAGATGACACAAAACTATTTAAAGTTGTTAAAACCCAAGAGGATTGTGGAAAATTGCAAGAGGATCTTGATAAATTGGAAGACTGGGCATCAAAATGGCAGATGAAATTTAATGTGGACAAGTGCAAGGTTATGCACCTAGGGAAGAACAACCCAAACTATGGTTACACGATGCAAGGTTCCACATTAGGAACCACCACCCAGGAAAAAGATTTAGGCGTCATTGTGGATAGCATGTTAAAACCCTCGGCCCAGTGTGCAGCGGCGGCCAAGAGAGCAAATAGAATGCTAGGTATGATAAGGAAAGGAATGGAAAATAAAACAAAAGATATTATAATGCCTCTATATCGTTCCATGGTGAGACCGCACCTTGAATATTATGTGCAATTCTGGTCGCCGTATCTTAAAAAGGATATAGCGATTTTAGAAAAGGTTCAGAGAAGAGCCACCAAAATGGTAAAGGGGATGGAAGGATACTCCTATGAAGAAAGGCTAAAAAGGTTAGGGCTCTTTAACCTGGAAAAGAGACGGCTGAGGGGAGATATGATAGAAGTCTATAAATTAATGAACGGAGTGGAACGGGTAAACGTAGATCGATTGTTTACGTTATCAGAATATAGAAAGACTATGGGACATGCAATGAAGCTACAGGGTAAACTATTTAAGACTAATAAAAGAAAATATTTTTTCACTCAACGTGTAATCAAACTCTGGAATTTGTTACCGGAGGATGTAGTAAAGGCTGTTAGTGTAGCTGGGTTTAAAAAAGGTTTGGACAAGTTCCTGGAGGAAAGGTCCATAAACCATTATTAAGAAGTGACTGAAGATATCAATGCTTGACCCAGTACAAGCATTGTGGATCTTGTGTCTCTTGGGGAAACTGCTAGGTATGTATGAGCTAGATTGGCCACTGTTGTAAACAGAATACTGGGCTTGATGGACCTTGGTCTGACCCAGTATGGCATAAATTATGATCTTATGAGATGAATTAAGTACCAGTCGGTTTCTCGGCAGGCCTTGATGGGGAACCTTTCCAGCGGTTCAAGTCTCTGGCCTCGGCTGTCAAGGAGTGTTCAAAGTTCTTATCTCGAGCAGCATACGACTGCTTTGAATCATCAGCCAGAGTAGCCGCCACGGGCACTGGGGTCTGATGCCAGGCATAGCTGCAATCGTCTGACCTCGAGCAATGGGTTCAGGACAAACTCATCGAGGTTCCCTGTATCAGAGAGAATCTCTTCGGAAACCCATGGCAGACAAAGCGACTGAAATAGAGACTGAGTTCCTGACAAGGACCAGACTCTAAAAACTCCTCGGTGCATCCCTGTAAGAAGTTCCCGGGGAAGAAGCCCTCCTTCCCGAGGTAAAAAGGGAGTTTTGGTAGTGCAAGGGACAAGGGCATGGCCTCCACAAGCACAAGACCCTGGTGCCAGCCCTGGCCCAGCCTGGAGGGGTTTTGTGACTCTTTGGGCATGACCTCCTCCTCCCTCAGGAGGTCCTCAACAGCCCACATTGGGGGGCTTCTGGCTCTCTTTGCCCACAGGTGGTCTTTCATCACTACAGATTCCTGGGTACTGCAAGTTGTCAGGAAGGGTTACCTCCTCCACCTGCCACGGATGCTACCTTCATACTTTCCAGGAGAGACTGTCAGGCCTCTCCTTCACCAGGCTCTGCTCCTCACAGAGCTTGCAGGCCTCCTTAAGGACAAGGCAGTAGAGCCAGTGCCCAAACACCTCTGGGGCAAAGGTTTCTACTCCAGATATTTCCTCATTCCCAAGCGAACAGAGGGCTTCAGGCCCATCCAAGACCTGCAGGACCTGAACATATTCCTGATGAGGAAGAAGTTCAAGATGCTCTCCCTTAGAACACTGCTGCCTTACCTCCAGAAGGGCTATGCTCCTTAGACCTGAAAGATGCTTATACACAAATCCTGATCCATCCCAGCCACCGCAAATCCTTACAGTTCTAGGTGGGAGGAGGGCACTACCAATACAGGGTGCTACCTGTCGGGCTGGCTTTCTCATCAAGGGTTCTCACCAAGTGCCTAGCAGTGGTCATAGCCCACCTTCGTCTCCAAGGGGCTTCATCTTTCCCTACCTGGATTACTGGCTCATAAGGGGAGGCACTGCTGCAGGGGTTCACCACGCCTCCAAGCACACCATCCATGTCCTGCAATACTTGGAGTTCGTCATCAGCTATCCCAAGTCCTTCCTCTCCCCAGCTCGGTACCTGGAGTTCATAGGGGCTGAGCTAGACACCCTCCAGGCCAAGGCCATCCTCCCTCAGGAAAGGTCAGAACGCCTCAGAGTGCTAGCTGCAGAGGTGCAGCACTGCCGGTTGCTGCCTGCCTGCCTTCTCCTCTGCCTGATGGGCTACATGACCCCGTACACCCACGTGCATATGAGGGCGGCTCAGTGGTGCCTCTGCTTCCAGTGGACACAAGACCACAGGCAGGCTTTGAGACAGGATAAGCAGACCCCCCCCCCCCCACCTGGCGAACTCCCTCGACTGGTGGCAACTCCCCAGCCACCTTCAGACAGGATGCCCTTCCAGGCACCCACCCCCCAGAGGGTCCTAACCACTGATGTCTCCCTGCTGGGTTGGGCAGCTCACCACAAGGACCTCCACACACAAGGCATTTGGTCCCAGGCGGAATGCCAGTTGCAGATCAATCTTCTGGAGCTTTGGGCAATATTTCTGGCCCTCCGAGCCTTCCACCACAGGCTCCAGCACCACTCGGTGCTGGTCCAGATGGTCAATCAAGTTGCAGTGTTCTACGTGAACAAGTGAGGGGGGGACACAAGATCATACTTCCTCTGCCAGGAGGTGGTGGTCCACTGCTCAAATGTGGCATGCAGCGGGATGCTTCTGAGGGTGGCCTACCTTCCAGGCCAGCAGAATGCCCTGGCAGACAAACTGAGCAGAGTCCTCCAGCCGCATGCACAAGTGGCATCTGGACCCCAGAGTGCCCTCCCAGCTTTTCTGGCTCTGGGGCATCCCCTTAGTGCACCTATTCGCCAGCCCAGACAACACATAGTTGCCCAGTATCTGCTCCCACCAGCTGCACTTGTCCCGGGTGATGGCAGATGCGTTCCTCATTCCATGGATGGAAGGCCTTCCCACCAACACCGCTGATCGCCAAGACCCTCTTCAAGATCCAAAGTGACAGAGCGTCACTGACATTGATAGCTCCCAGGTGGCCTAGGCAGCTTTGGTTCCTGCTACTTCCCTGCCTCTCGGCAGCGTTTCCAATTCCCCTGGGCCACGCCCGAGGACTTCTGACATAGGAGGAGGGCTCTCTGCTGCACCCCAACCTGGGGTCCCTGTTGCTCATTGCCATGGCTGCTGAAAGGGTAGCTCTCGCTCTCTTCAACCTCCCGTGAGATGTGGAGTTGATCCTTCTTGCCTCAGTGTGGTTCACCGAGAGACGGGCGAACCTGTTCTCCTGCTCAGTGCAGCTAGTATTTCAGTACCTACTCCACCTGTCCCAGGTGGGACTGAAATCCAACTCAGGTTGCCCCTGCGTGCTAGCGTGGCGCACCACAGTTCAGTAGAGGGACAGCCCCTCTCAGCTTAGCCCCTTGTTTCTCATTTTCTGTTTAGCCTCATGTTGTCTAAGCCCCCCTTCTGCCCACCAATGACAGAGTGGGTTCTCAATGTGATGCTCTCACGGCTCACTAAGCCACCATTAGAGCCCTTGGCTACCTGCCACTTATGGTACCTCTCCTGGAAGGTTGTCTTTCTCATGGCACTCACGTCAGCTCGCAGAATCAGCAAGCTCCAGGCTCTGACGGCAGAGCCTCCCTACATGAGGTTCTACAAGAACAGGGTGGTGCTCCGCACACAACCCAAGTTTCTGCCAAAGGTGGCGTCCCCCTTCCACCTTAGGAGGTGGTGCTCCCCACCTTCTTCCCGAGGCCTCATACAGGCAAGGCGGAGGACGTTCTTCATACTCTGGATTGTAAGAGGGCCCTGTCTTTCTATCTGCAATGGACTCGGGGCCACCGCAAAGGGCCTCAGCTCTTTATCTCTATGACATCAGTCGACTGGGGCTTCCAGTGACCAAGCGAACTCTGTCCACTTGAGTGGCGAACTGCATTGTCCTCACCTATGAGCAAGCTGGGATCTCACTGGACCACCAGGTCTCAGCACATCACATCACATCAGGGCCATGGCTACCTCCGCGACAAATCTGCATTCCATACCTGTGTTGGAAATCTGCTGGGCTGCCACCTGGACTTCGGTCCATACCTTTGCAGCTCACTACTGCCTGGAGAGGGAGTTCTGACGAAACAGCGCCTTCGGCCAGGCCGTACTCCGTAATCTATTCGGGGTGTAGGCTACTCCTGCCCTCCTACCCTTCTGTGTTCAGGCTACTGGAGTACTGGTTCCCTGCCAGACACTTGGGTCTTATGAGAGTCTCTCAGTTGGGACTCAACTGCTGCAGCTCATGGCTCACCCTTTTCAGGTCACCATGGCATTTTTTTTACAGGTTCTTGGTAGCTTGTAGCTAAGGAGTCCCATATGTGAGGATTGACTTCCTGCTTATTCCCGGAGAAAACGTAGTTACTTGCCTGTAACAGGTGTTCTCTGGAGACAGTAGGAACTAGTCCTCACAACCCTCCCTCCTCCCCTTGGGGTTGCTTCTTTATCGCTTTTTAACTTTTGCTTTCTTAGCTACGTCACGAGATGTAGGCAAGATGGTACCCTTGGGCAAGAAGGGGACCATGCATATGTGGTGCATCTCCCAAAGGCTTTCTTTGAAAGCTGGGGAGATGCTTCCGCTAGAGCTCCATTGGCATCGACGTCACCCATTTGTGAGGACTGATTCCTGCTGTCCCCAGAGAACACCTATTACAGGTGAGTAACTATGCTTTTGGTGATCGTGGAACTGTCAAGAACCTCCCAGGATGTGGTGGGAAAAGGAAAATTAATCCAAAACGTCTTTAAAGGTTAGTGCAATCTGCTGGAAAAATACCACATACAACATCCAAAGAGCTTAAGGCTGACCTGCAGCAATTTGGAGTGGTGGTTTCAACCCTGCACACTAAACAAAGAAGGACTTCATGGGCGAAGGCCAAGGAGGATCCTAGTGCTCAAAGATGGGCATAAAAAGACACACCTGATCTTTGTCCAAACCCACTTTGAGAAACCACAATCCTTCTGGGAAAATGTTGTGTGGACAGCTGAAACCAAACTTGAGCTCTTTGGCAATGCAGACCAGTGATACATCTACAGGCAAAGAAAAGAAGTTTATAAGGAAATAAACACCCTTCCTACAGTTAAATATGGTGGAGGTTCCATAATTTTGTGGGGCTCTTTTGCTGCCTTAGGAATTGGAGGTCTGGAATGTATTAAAGGAATCATGAAGTCAAAGGACTACCAAGAGTGAAATGTGCTACCTAATGTCAGAAAGCTAGGTCTAGGTCAAAGGTCATGGATCCTCCAGCAGATCAGTGATGCAAAACATACATCCAAAAATACAAAGAATGATTAAAAAGGAAAAAAATTGATTGTTTTAAACTGGCCAGCAATGAGTCCCGATCTCAGTCCAATCAAGAATCTTTGGAAAGAGCTGAAATCTTCCATTGGTAAAACGAATCCTGGAAACATTCATGAGCTGGAACAAATCTCAGTCGAAGAGTGGGAGAAACTACCAGCAGACAGATGAACGAAACCTATAGATGGCTTTGGAGACTGTCATCGCTGCCAAGGGTTGTGCAACCAATTATTAGTGAAGGATGCCATTAATCCTGTCCAGGTCATATTTTGTTTTTTTCTCAGAAATTACGGTCTAAGTCAGCGATGGCGAACCTATGGCACGCGTGCCAGCTGTGGCACGCGAAGGCCTTGCAGCTGGCACGCGTGAAGGTCCGCAAAAAAAGAAAAAGCGGGCTCTGGCTGCTGCCGCGGACGCGGCAGCATGCAGTGTCCCGCGGGGCCCCCTCCGCCCGCTAAGCCCCTCTGCAAGGGCTTTCAGATTCGCGAGGGAGACAGCGTCTCCCTCGCGTCTCGGTTTAGCCCGCAGGGGGTAATGGGAAATTTCCCATCAGCCCCTTTAGACGCGGGGGACTGATGGGAAATTTCCCATTAGCCCCTGCGGGCTTAACAGAGACGCGAGGGAGACGCTGTCTCCCTCGCGAATCTGAAAGCCCTTGCAGAGGGGCTTAGCGGGCGGAGGGGGCCCCGCGGGACACTGCATGCTGCCGCGTCCGCGGCAGCAGCCAGAGCCCGCTTTTTCTGTTTTTAAATTTGCCGGGGGGGGGGGGTGTTCGGACTGCTAAGGGGCTAGGGGGGGGGGTTAGGACGGCTAATGGGCTAGGGGGGGGGGTTAGGACTGCTAATGGGCTGGGGGGGGGGTTTGGACTGCTAATGGGCTGGGGGGGTTAGGACTGCTAATGGGCTAGGAGGGGGGGGGGTTAGGACTGCTAATGGGCTGTGGGCTGATGGGGGCTGTCTGGAAATGGGGTGATGGGGGGTTAGGACTGCTAATGGGCAGGGGGGGGGTTAGGACTGCTAATGGGCTGGGGGGGGGTTTTGGACTGCTAATGGGCTGGGGGGGTTAGGACTGCTAATGGGCTAGGAGGGAGGGTTAGGACTGCTAATGGGCTGGGGGGGTTAGGACTGCTAATGGGCTGTGGGCTGATGGGGGCTGTCTGGAAATGGGGTGATGGGGGGTTAGGACTGGTAATGGGCTATGGGGGGGTTAGGACTGCTAATGGGCTAGAGAGGGGGGGGTTAGGACTGCTAATGGGCTAGGGGGGGGTTAGGACTGCTAATGGGCTAGGAGGGGGGGTTAGGACTGCTAATGGGCTAGGAGGGGGGGTTAGGACTGCTAATGTGCTAGGAAGGGGTGTTAGGACTGCTAATGTGCTAGGGGGGGGTTAGGACTGCTAATGGGCTGTGGGCTGATGGGGGCTGTCTGGAAATGGGGTGATGGGGGGTTAGGACTGGTAATGGGCTATGGGGGGGTTAGGACTGCTAATGGGCTAGAGAGGGGGGGGGGTTAGGACTGCTAATGGGCTAGGAGGGGGGGGTTAGGACTGCTAATGGGCTAGGAGGGGGGGGTGAGGATTGCTAATGGGCTAGGAGGGGGGGTTAGGACTGCTAATGGGCTAGGGGGGGTTAGGACTGCTAATGGGCTGTGGGCTGATGGGGGCTGTAGGGAAATGGGGTGATGGGGGTTAGGACTGGTAATGGGCTATGGGGGGGGTTAGGACTGCTAATGGGCTAGAGAGGGGGGTTAGGACTGCTAATGGGCTAGGGGGGGGGTTAGGACTTGAGGTGGGCTGTTGGGTGGGGTTAGGACTGGAAATGGGCTGATGGGGGGTTAACACTGGAGGTGGTCTGATGGGGTTAGGACTGGTAATGGGCTATGGGGGGGTTTAGGACTGATAATGGGCTATGGGGGGACTGGGACAATAAATGGGCTGATGGGGAGGGTTAGGACTTGAGGTGGGCTGATGGGGTTAGGACTGGTAATGGACTGTGGGCTGATGGGGGGGTTAGGACTGGCAATGGGCTATGGGGGGCTGACTGGAAGTGGGGGGTTAGGACTGGTAATGGGTTATAGGGGGGGGGGCTTAAACTGAAAATGGGGTGATGGGGGGTTAGGACTGGAAGTGGGTTGATGAGGGGGGGATAGGACTGGTATTGGGTTGGGGGGCTGCTAGGACTGGAAATGGGCTGATGCAGGGACTAGAAGGGAATGGATGCTGGGTGAGGCTGGAACTAGAAGGGAGCTGGTGTTGGGGGAGGATTAGAATGGGATGGGGCTGGGAGAGTAAAATGGAGAGGGGAAAAATATTTTGTGTGGGAGGGATAAAAAATCTACAATTGGCCGGGTATTGGGAGAGTAAGTGGGGATTGAGGATGGAGGGGTAAATTTTGAGTAGATGAAATAGGAATGAGGAAAGAGCCAAAGGAGAAAGATTAGTATGTTAAAGCAGATGTAGAGAGAGAATGGAAAAAAAAACCAAGAAGACAGAAGAAAGGACAAATGGACAGCAGATGGAGAGTTAGCAGAAGACACGAAGAAACCAGAAGAAAGTGGCTGGAACAATTGCAACTGAAAAAAAATGCACAAAAGGTAGAAAAATATCTCTTTATTTTGAATTTATTAACTGGAATATGTCAGCTCTGGGAAATGTGCATCATTAATTTTTGCGCTTTGTTTAGTACAAGAGGAAATTAATATATAGTTTTATTTCTACAGTGTTGTTGTATATTCCAAGTTTGGCTTTTGGGGTTCCCAGTTTAATTATTGTCTTCCTGTTTCTAAATTGTGATTCCTTGTTTGGTGATGGTCTGTTCTGCATGTGTAACTGAGCTGAGGTATTCTGTTGATATAATTCCTATTTGACATTGCCACTTGTTCTTTCCCCAGTAGGTCATGTATTGTTGTTCTCTGAGATGTATTGGATTAATATTTGCAGTGTTGCCTTTTGATAGGTAGAGTATGGTGCTTTGTGAGTCCTGGTAGTGCTGTTAGGATACGGCGGGTTTGCTATGGGTTCTAAATGGGCAGCGTTTGTAGTAGTTCCTAATGTGCCTGTCGGTTGGTACTGGATTATAGTAATGTAGAAACCTTTTAGTCTTTCTTTATCCATATACTCATTAAGAGGCATGTTTACTAAAAGTTAGTGTATGGTAACATTATGCAAATATTTATGCAAATGAAGCACCTTATGCAAATGGGGCTTTAATTGACGTGCTGGCACTTTGAGGAAATTCTTTGGTTTTGTGCGGCAGTTTGGGCACTCGGGCTCAAAAAGGTTAGCCATCACTGGTCTAAGTTGTACAGGCATCTTTTTGCTGTATACCTTTGAAGTACTATTAAAATGTTATGATGACATAACGTTTGAATATTTCCAATTATTTCTCAAGATATTGTACAGAACATACCTAAAATGCAAGGATGCCAGTAATGTTGACCACAATTGTACCACTCTATCCATAAAGAAATATTTCCACAAATTTCTCCTGAGACTATCCTCTTTCACTTTCATCCTATGTCCCCTCGTTGCTGAGCTTTCTTTCAATTGAAAGATGCTCTCCTCATGTGCTTTTATGTCATGGAGTACAGTCAAACCTCGGTTTTCGTATGCCCTAGTTTTCATACGATTCGGTTTTCATTGACTTTTTTCGTTGAGATTTTGGCCCAGTTTTCGTACATTGTCTCGGTTTTCGTACAGTTGAAAATGGAGCACCATCTTGTGGCCAGAAGTGGGATTTTCTTTATTTTGATTCTCTTGCTGATTGACTGTCATCCATATGCCAACAAGAGTCTTCAGTAAAGGTAAAAGTGATGTTAAATGTTCATTTATCCATTTCATTAGTCATTTATATTTATTTCTCGTTTTCTGTATGTAAAAATATAGTTATCTATAAAATGTATTTTTTGTTAATATTTTTGGGTGTCTGGAACAGATTAATTGGATTTACTTTATTTCTTATGGGAAATATTGCTTGTTTTCATACATTCGGTTTTAGCCACTTTTTCAAACGGATTAATCACAAAAACCGAGTTTCCACTGTATTTAAATGTCTCTAGTATATCTGCCCTATCCTGCCTTTCTTACAAAATATACATATAAGTCTGTCCCCATATGCTTTATGATGATGCCCACGACCATTTTGGTAGCCATCTTCTACACAGACTCCATCCTGTTTATATGTTTTTGAAGGTGTGGCCTCCAGAATTGCACACAGTACCTCAAATGAGGTCTCACCAAGGACTGTATAGGGGCACTATCACTTCATTCCTGCTGGCCATTCTGCTCTCTATGCACTCAGGCATCCTTCTGGCTTTTGCCTTTTCTACCTGTTTAGCCATCTTAAGATCATCAGAAACAGTCACCCCCCGTTCCTGCTCATCTTTCATGGACAGAAGTACTTCACCCACTATGCTGTACCACTTCCTGGTATTTTTGCAGCGCAGATTCATGACGCTGCATGTTTAGCATTAAATCTCAGCTGCCAAATTCTCAACCATTTTTCAAGCTTTACTAGATCCCTCCTCATGTCATCAACTCCTTCCTAGGTGTCTACTCTGTTGCAAAGTTTGGTATCATCTTCAAAGAGGCAAACCTTACCTGATAGCTCTTCCGTAATATCACTTACAAAAATGTTAAAAAGATTCGGTCCATTGACAGTTCCCTATGGAACCCCACAGCAACATTTTTCTCTTCAGAATGAGCCCCATTTACCTGCACCCTTTCTTGTCTCCTACTCAACCAATTTCTAAGCCAGTCAGTCATTTTAGGGTCCATCCCTAAGGCTCTCTATTTATAAGTCTCCTGTGCAGAACAGTGTCAAAGGTTTTACTCGAATCTAAGTACACCACATCTGGGACTCCCTTGGTCCATTATTTGAATTGCCTCTGTGAGCATAATATGGAGAAGAGTTCTACTGGGATACCATCCAAGCTTTTTCCTCCTTAGATATCTCTTAATCCAAAACTTGTTGAAAAGATGGCTAAGAGTCTATGTTCTGCTCCATCGAGATGCAGGCCAGGAACAGAGGTGTTTGGCCTTCTTAAATATACAGAAGCTCCCAGAAAAAACATTGCTGTTCCTATACCAGTGGTACTATATATAACAAAATCCACTTACTGTTCAACCTGTTTCCAAACATTTGGAGATAAAATATAAGGTCCAGCTGAATTCAGGTTTCAATAAGGTCCAGTTATTTCACTCTTCATTGCTGTGGAGGCAACCATTAGGGAAGCTAAAAATGATAGGTCTCTTTTTGGAGAAGTGTTGGAGAAATACCTATGTGTGTTTGGATCATTTTGGGAAAAAACGTTTTCCAGAGACCCATGCTTCATAGTTCAGTATGTACACACCATCATTCAAAAAGTCCAAGTGTTTTCATCCAGTTTCTCCTCTCGGGCTTAAACACAATTAGCAGCCATGTTAAGAGTCTGACTGTGACATTCCTATGCACTGCCTATGATGTCTTCAAAACCTTTTCTAGAATCTCTGCTTCCATCATTACTGCCAGGTGCATTGTTTGGTTATGAGCCTCCGGCTTGCATGAAGACATTTGCACCAAGTTATCTCGATCCGGTTCCCACTCGACGGGACTTCAATCATCCCCGGCCAGTGCGTCCGGCACTGACCGCAGGGCTTTGGAGAGCCACATGCCGGGGTCGGCCCCATGGCTCACGGACCATCCTTCCTTCGAGTTCTCGATGGACTACTCCAAGTGGGAGATGGAGGATAAGGAGTCGCCCGACACCCGTCATCACTGCGACGTCCCCTCGGACTTTCCTGCTTCAGAGCCCCAGCAGCAGTCTCCGCCAGAGGACATGGGTTACTTGACTTCCTCAAGGACATGGGTTCCTTGACTTCTTCAAGGACATGTCCAAGGCCCTAGCGTTCCCGACGGAATCAGAGGAGCCTTGGGCGGATGAGTTAGAAATCCTCCAGTATGAGGTCCCTCGGAGGGAATCGCTCAAAATGCCCATCCCTCACATCCTGGAACGGCTGATGCTCCGTATTTCGGGAAACATCGACGTCGATGCCGGTGGTGAGCAAGTAGCTTGACTCGATGTATCAAGTCCACTGGAGCACAGACTTCCAGAAGTCACAGCTGCCACACAACTCCATGGTGGTGGAGTTGGCCATGCATCGACTGAAGAGTCAGAAGACGCACTCCTCGGTGCAAACAGGCAGGGAGGCACACACCTTGGACGCCCTTGGCAGAAAGTGTTACCAGGGCTTGATGCTCATCGGCCACATCCAGACCTACCAGCTGTACATGGGCATGTACCTAAGAGACCTGGCGAAGGAACTTGCGGGGTTCTCAGCTTGTCTGTCCAAGGAACCCCTGCAGTAGTTCAAGAACCTGGTCAAGGCCGTCCGTGAGTACTCCAGGTTTGTCTCGAGCAGCCTATGACTGATTTGAGTCGACAGCCTGAGTAGCAGCACCATGCATTGGCCAGACTTGGCTACAGTCATCTGACCTCGAGCAATGGGTTCAGGACAAGTTGGTCAATGTCCCATGCCAAGAAGAGAACCTCTTTGGCAAGCCCATGACCAACAAGGCTGCCGAGCTGGAGATTGAGTTCATGATGAGGACCAGGCTCTCTAAGAAGACCACTGCCCCTCCCCCACAGAAGGGCTCAGGTAAAAAGTCTTTCTACCCGAGGAAAGGGGCTGCTTACAGAAACTACCCACCTTTTCAGGCCTCCCCGGCTCTCCAACAAGGTCAGCAGGCCAAGGGACATAGGCATGGCCCTCATAAGCAGAAGGCTCCTAAACTCCAGGCATCAGCCCCTGCCCAGTCGGGGGAGCTTTTGACTCCTTGGGCATAGCCTCTCTATCCCAAGGAGATCAGCAGCCCACAGGGGCACGTCTGATCCACTATGTCCAAAGGTGGCTAACCATCACCATCGATTTCTGGGCACTTCGAGTGGTCAAGGAGGGTTACCTCCTCCATCTCACTCGGACACCTCCCATGTATTTTCCTGGAGAGCCCCTCAGGTCTCCCCTTCACCAGGCCCTTCTACTGAAGGAGCTTGCAGGTCTTCTCGAGGACAAAGCGGTGGAATCAGTGATGCACCATCTCCAGGGTAAGGGGTTCTACTCCAGGTACTTCCTCGTGCCAAAAGGGACAGGAGGCGTAAGGCCCATCCTCAACCTGTGCAAGCTCAACAAGTTCCTGGTGAGGGAGAAGTTCAAGATGCGCTCCCTTGGAACATTGCTGCCTTACCTCCAGCAGGAAGATTGGCTATATCGAAGAGAGGTATATCAAGTTTAATAAACATAAACACATACTCATTTGATCTGAAGGATGCCTATACCCACATCCTCATTCACCTCAACCACAGGCAGTACCTGCGGTTCATGGTGGGGGGACACTACCAGTACCGAGTGCTGCCTTTCGGCTTGGCCTCGGCCCCAAGGGTCTTCACAAAATGCCTGTCGGTCATGGCCGCCTTCTTCTGCTTCCAGGGGGGTCTTTGGTCTTCCCCTACCTGGACGACTGGCTCATAAAGGGAGGCATGGCCTCAGAGGTGCAGCAGGCGACTGCGCATACCATCCAGGCCCTGCAGCACTTGGGATTTGTGATAAACTATCCCAAGTCCCAACTCCTCCTGACATAATGTCTGGAGTTCATAAGAGCAAGACTGGACACCCTCCAGGCAAAGATCTTCCTGCCCGGGGACTGAGCCAACTGCCTCAGGGCCCTGGCACTGGATGTATGATGCCGTCCCTCGGTGCCTGCTCGGCTCCTTTTGCGCCTACTCAGGCACATGGCCTCCACAGTCCATGTCACTCACATGAGGGCAGTGCAGTGCTGCCTCTGGGACCAGTGGACAGAGGCCAAGGGGTGCCTCCAGGACAAAGTCTCAGTGACCCGCCAGTTGGCAGACTGACCTGATGGCAGACCCCCCAATATCTCGAAGTGGGGATGACTTTTCAGGTCCCGAGCCCCCTTAAAGGTCCTCACCATGGTTGCCTCCCTTCTCTGCTGGGAGCCCACTGCGAAGAACTTCGCACCCAGGGCAGCTGGTTGCATGATGAAAGCATCCAGCAGATCAATCTCTTGGAACTACGGGCAATATACTTAGCCCTCCGAGCTTTTTGCCACTGCCTACGTCACGAGCTGGTGTTGGTCCAGACGGACAACCAGGTAGCAATGTTCTGTGTGAACACAAGGGGCCATGGGGTCTCATGCCCTCTGCCAAGAGGTGGTGGTCCTCTGTTCCTATGCAGTCCGACAGGGTATACTCCTGCGGGCAGTATACTTGCCAGGCCAGAACAACTTACTGGCCAACAGATTGAGCAGGGTCCCCCTGCCACACGAGTGGCAGCTGGACCCAAGTGTGGCCGACCGACTCTTCCAGCTCTGGGGGGAACCCGTGATGGATCTGTTTGCCAACCTGGACAACTACCAGTTGCCCCACTTATGCTCCCGGCAGGCCCATCTCTCCAGGGTCGCGGCGGACGCGTTCATCTCGTGGTCGGAGGGCCTGATGTACGCCTTCCCTCCCACACCGCTGATTGCCAAAACCCTGTTCAGGACCCTCCACGACACGATGCTCATCCTGATAGCCCCTCTTTGGCCCAGGCAACCGTGGTTCCCGCTACTCCTCTGACTATCGATGGAGACCCCCATCCCATTGGGGAACTCTCCAGGGCTCCTGTGTCAGGAGGGAGGCATCTTTTGCACCCCAACATTTGGGGTTCCTGTCACTGACGGCATAGCTGCTCTGAGAGTGACCCTAGCCCATTTCAACCTCTCGGGTGAGGTAGAGATCATCCTGCTGGCCTCTCATAAGGCTTCCACTAGGAAAGTTTATGCTCTCAAATGGCGTAGATTTTCATCTTGATGTGCAGAGCACGGGACTGACCCGCTCTGCCCAGTGGGACTGGAGTTACAGTACCTTCTCCACCTCTTGCAATCCAGGCTTAAATCTAATTCCGTCAGGGTGCAGCTCAGTGCCCTGGTGGCGCACCACCACCTGGTGAATGGCAAATTCCTCTCGGTCCAGCCGCTGGTGACCCGCTTCCTAAGGGGTCTGCTCTTATCGAAGCCACAGGTTCGCCGTCTGACAACTAAGTGGGACCTCAGTGTGTTATTGGGTCAGCTCACTCGCCTGCCCTTTGAGCCTCTGGCTACCTGCCACCTGCAATACCTCTCGTGGAAAGTGGCGGTCCTGGTCGTGCTCATCTCTGCTCGCAGAGTTAGCATGCTTCAGGCCTTAGTGGTGGTACGTAACAAAGACTTTTTGAAGTACATTCATAGAAAAAACTTGAGTCATTTGGACCATTAGATGATAGAGGGGTAAAAGGGACAGTAAGAGGGGACAAGGCTATAGAGGAGAGACTGAATGAATTATTTGCTTCGGTCTTTACTGAGGAAGATGCAAGTATGTTACCCATGACTGAAGTGGTATTTAAAGGTGATACTGCAGTAGAATTGAAAGAAACATCAATACACTGGGAAGATGTATTATAACTATTTGATAAATTGAAGAGTAGCAAATCACCTGGACCGGATGGTATACATCCAAGGGTGTGGAAAGAACTGAAATATGAGATTGCAGACCTGCTATTAGTAATTTGTAAACTATCATTAAAATCATCTGTAATACCTGAAGATTGGAGGACCGCCAATGTAACACCAATTTTTAAAAAGGATTCCAGGGGTGATCCGGGAAACTATAGACTGGTGAGTCTGATGTCAGTACCGGGAAAAATGGTAGAAACCATCATAAAGAACAAAATTACTCAACATGTAGATAATCATGGCTTAATGGGAGACAGCCAACATGGCTTTAGACAAGGAAGATCTTGTCTTACTAATCTGTTATGTTTTTTTGAAGGTGTGAATAAACAGGTAGACAAAGGTGCATCGGTTGATATAGTGTATCTGGACTTCAGAAAGCCTTTGACAAGGTCCCTCATGAGACTTTTGACAAAACAAAAAAGTCATGGGATAGGAAGCAGTATACTATTGTGGATCAGGAACTGGTTAAAAGATAGAAAGCAGAGGGTAGGGCTGATTGGCCAATTTTCCCAATGGAAAAAGGTGAATAGTGGAGTACCCCAGGGATATGTGCTGGGTCCGCTGCTTTTTGACATAATCATAAATGACCTGGAAAAGGGGAATAATAAGTGAGGTTATCAAATTTGCAGATGACACAAAACTATTTAAAATTGCTAAAACCCAAGAGGATTGTGGAAAATTGCAAGAGGATCTTGATAAATTGGAAGACTAGGCATCCAGTTGGCAGATGAAATTTAATGTGGACAAGTGCAAAGTTATGCACCTAGGAAAGAACAACCCAAACTATGGTTAGACGATGCAAGGTTCCACATTGGGAACCACTACCTAGGAAAAAGATTTAGGCGTCATCGTGGATAACATCTTAAAACCCTCCGCCCAGTGTGCAGCGGCGGCCAAGAGAGCAAATAGATTGCTAGGTATCATAAGGAAAGGAATAGAAAATAAAACAAAGGATATTATAATGCCTCTGTATCGTTCCATGGTGCAACCGCACCTTGAATATTGTGTGCAATTCTGGTCACCGTATCTTAAAAAAGATATAGCGTTATTAGAAAAGGTATAAAGAAGAGTCACCAAAATGGTAAAGGGGATGGAAGGATACTTCTATGAAGATAGGCTATAAAGGTTAGGGCTCTTCAACCTGGAAAAGAGACGGCCGAGGGGAGATATGATAGAGGTCTATAAATTAATAAATGGAATTGAACGGGTAAACGTAGATCGATTTTTTACGTCATGAGAATTTAAAAAGACTAGGGAACAAGCAATGAAGCTACACAGTAAACTATTTAAGACTAATAAGAGAGAATATTTTTTTCACTCAACGTGTAATCAAACTCTGGAATTTGTTACTGGAGGATGTAGTAAAACCTGTTAGTGTAGTTGGGTTTAAAAAGTTTGGACAAGTTCCTGGCGGAAATGTCCATAAACCATTATTTAAAGGGACCCAGGATATCACTGCTTCACCCGATACAAGCATTGAGGAACCTGTGTCTTTTGGGGAAACTGCTAGGTACTTATGACCTAGATTGGCCACTGTTGGAAACAGGATACTGGGCTTGATGGACCTTGGTCTGACCCAGTATGGTAGATCTTAGGTGCCATATACCAGGTTCTACAAGAACAGGGTGGTGCTCTGCACACACCCTAAATTCCTTCCGAAGCTGGTATCGTCCATCTCAACCAGGAAGTGGTACTTCCTACCTTCTTTTCAAGACCCCAGACCAGTAGTGGTGAGATGGTCCTTCACACTCTGGACTGTAAGAGGGCCTTATCCTTCTACATCCAGTGTACTCAGAACCACCGCAAAGCTGCTCAGCTCTTTGTCTCGTACGACCACAGTTGTCTGGGGGAGGTGGTGACCAAACGTACTATCTACCTGGGTGGCAGACTGTATCGTCCTCGCGTATGAGCAGGCAGGGCTTCCGCTGGAAGGCCGTGTCAGGGCCATGGCAGTCTCTGGCAAATCTGTGCTCCGTCCCGTTGGTGAACATCTGCCGGGCCACCACCTGGTCTTCAGTCCATACCTTCGCAGCCCATTATTGCCTGGAAAGGGAGTTCCAACGGGACAGTGCCTTCGGCCAGGCTGTGCTCCGTAATCTTTTCAGGATTTAGGCAATTCCTGCCTTCCGGCCCTTCTGTGTTCAGGCTACTGGAGTGCTGGTTTTCATCGGACACAGGGGTCCTACTGTAGTCTGTAGTCACGGACTCGATTGCTGCTGCTTGCAGCTCTCCTTGAGGTAGACTGTGTTTTTTCGCTATGGGTTTTCGGTAGCCTGTAGCTAGGGAGTCCCATATGTGAGGACTGACTTCCTGCTTGTCCTCAGAGAAAGCGTAGTTACTCACCTGTAACAGGTGTTCTCCGGGGACAGCAGGAATCAGTCCTCACAACCCTCCCTCCTCCCCTTGGAGTTACTTCTTTGCCATCTTTTAATTTTGCTGCCTTTTAGCTATGTCATCTGACTGAACAAGATGGCACCCTTGGGCTGGGGGGGGGGGGGATGCTTCTGAGAGGGCTCAGTTGGTGCCGATGTCACCCATATGTGAGGACTGATTCCTGCTGTCATCGGAGAATACCTATTACAGGTGAGTAACTACTCTTTCTACTCCTGATACTTTCTCAATCCAAAGACAATAGGATTTGCCCCCCATCTGGGATCAGAGAACTCAATCAGTTTCTTCTTGAAGAAAATTTCAAAATGGCCACTTGCCCCTCCATCCTTCCACTTCTCAACAGGATCTCTAGGATGCATATACGCATATCCCAAAGCACCCATTTTACAAGAAGTACTTAAATGTACTCTTTAATCCAACCATTTCCAGTTCAAGGTCCTCGTTTTTGGCCTGTCATCAGCTCCCAAGATGTTTATCAAATGTCTTGTGGTAGCTGCTGCCCACTTTCACAGTGTCATCTGGTATTCCCATATCTGGACAGTTTGGCTTCTGGTGGCTCCCTCAGAAGCACAAGCTTTAACTCTTGTGAAAAGTACCATTACTATACTCCAATCGGCTTTCAAAACTCTATGGCCCATCTAACCAACATTATTTTGTTCATAGGCGTAGTCTTGGACACTTCATGCCAGATCTTTTCTACCAGAGGACAGAATTCAGAAACTCATTGCACATGTTCATGCCATACAGTTAACACCCGAGGTCACAGCAAGAGCAGTATCTCTCTTCAGTAGTAGTCCCCATTACAAATGTAAATCCACTTTGATCATGTTGTATCAATCAACTCATGTAGATAGCAGGATCCCTCGGGTTCTATATAGTTTCATATCACTGTTACAATGTAACTGTAATTGTTCTATGGAAACCGTCTTGACCAGGAGAAAGGCGATATATAAATAAAGCTAAATAAATAAATGCTCCGGACTGTGTAATTCTTTTGGCCATTACTGCTGAGACTGCCTTTTCAAGTTATGGTCCAGTTCTATGGAATTATTTTCCATCTCAATTAAGAGGGGATTCTAATTATATTAAATTTAAATCAGCTTTAAAAACTGTGATAAGGAAGCTTATCAGGACCTAGAAGAGAGGGGTAAAAAGAAGGAATTTACCTTAATAAAGGGACCCATTTTAAAAGGTCCAGGACTTAAAACTCCATTTGCTACTAGAAAGCCAGTAATTCCTAGCTATAATGAGGAACAGAGTGCCCCTAGTGGTGGAAAGGATAGGGAATACAGGCCCAGGGTAAAGAACCCTTACGTCACTGCATCCCCTAATCACACAGCTGCCACGAGGGAGTTTGATCTTTCCCACCTGAGAGGGGAGAGGGTGGAGCCGGAGCCTGAGGGGTTTAAGTTTAGCTCAGTTAGGTCAGAGACGGAGAGACCAGGTCAGAGAGCAGCAAGGCGAGGAGCAAGAGGACGAAGAGGGACAAGCAGGACACATGGAGAGGAATTGGAAGGACTCCTGAGACCAGAGAGTGCTGTGACTGCTAACCACAGGGAAAGGGAGAGCAGAAGTTTTGCCTACTCAAGGAATGGAGCAGTGAGAGCCAGAAGCACTAATTGGAGAACAGGACATGCTAGATGGTGGCCAGAGCATGTAAGGAGTGAAGCTACTACAGGCTTTGATCAAAGTATGAGTCCCAGAAGCTTAGCTAATAAGGAGCAATACGTATTTGCCAGAGACAGCTGTAACCCTAATAGAAAGCAGTCAAGTAAGCTATCTGAATCTGAACTAGAGAGTGAACCCATGGAAATGGGGGAGCCAGATTTACCTTATGAAGAAGGGGTCTCATACATGGACTGCTCTGCATGCCAGTCTGCCAATTAAAGAATGGTTGCTAGTGATGTCAACCGTAAAGAGAAGTCCCCAGTGTCCAAAGCCTTGAGAGCTGTGTTTGCTTGTTAAAGTTCTAAGCTCAGGAAAAGTGTTACGCAGTGAAAAGCTGAAGCTTCCTGATTGTCTTTTGAGAAACAGCTGTGAGCAGTGCAGAGCTCTTTTTGATGCCGTTTCAACAGAAGGAAGTAAGAAATGCTTTTGTTTGTCTAAACTCCTGAGAAAACCTGGAAAAGAGTTTTATTGCTTCTATGAATTGGACTATCTGTATGAAGTGCTGAGTTTAAGCATACCAGATAGCCAGGTATTTGCTCTGGACTGGAAAGGAAAAGAAACCTGGTTTAAAAGTTTCTTTCTGTTTGTTTTGATCTTGACGGCAAGCTCTGCTGAAGGCAGGTGTTGCTAATTAAGGCTGAGGGAACCTGTTTTGTTTCAGTTCAAGTTATCCTGTTATAAGTTGCAAGAATTCCTGGATGAAAATATCTTTAAAAAGGTGGATCTGTGAATCTAGCGTGTCTTATTTTGTGCTAATGAATAAATTGCACTCACTCAAACCCAACTACAAAGAAGGTGTTTATTTTCATCTGAGCCCCAGTGATATCTAACTGAACTACCTTTCCCAGAATGCATGTAAAAGCATCCAGTTAGAAAAAGGACAGAAGTTGAAGCACCACAGTGACAAAAACAAATCCACGCCCCCCCATACCAAGGTAAGGGGCTAAGGGCGTGACAAAACATAATATTTTTTTACAGTCCTTTAGATTGTTAGAGTGATGATGAAATTTGTCAATTATTGGCGTGCTGAGTGTCTGGGTTTTTTTCCTCTTTTTTTTATTTTTTTTAATTTTTAATTTATGAATTTATATAATACATATCAAGAATACATCTTGAAACAGAAACTGAGAAGGGCAAAGTAAAACATGACAGACCTGTCAGTCCCTCCAAACAAAAAGGAAAATTCAAAATGCCCAACCCACTTTAGCCCTCAACACAGAGGATACCAAGAAGAAAAAGAAAATATAATACCAATATTTCAATAGGAAACTAGAAGTGTGAAAAAATAGTTGAAACATTTTACTCAAACAGAGGCAGTTGGGGAAATATCCATCACCCTATGGTGCCGGCTATTTATAAAGTCCAGCAATTGGGAAGGCTCATAAAAAAATAAAGGATTCGGACTGATACTTAATCAGGCACTTACACTGAAACTTTAGGAAAAAGAGCCCTCCCAATTGCTGAACACCAGGTCGAAGAAGGAGAAACGCCTGTCGCCGCCGCTGGGTTTCCCTAGAGAGGTCCGGAAACATACGAACAGACAACCCCTTAAACAAAACATTCCGTTTCTTGAAGAATAACTTCATAAGCCATTCCTTATCAGAGAGCAATGCTAATGTAATCAATAAAAGTGGAGGGCACAACCTGGTCTTCCTGCGATGATTCCAACATTGCTGTTACATTTAATACATCTCCATTAGATAATCCCTTCGCCCCCCCCCCCGTACCCACAACCTTTTTCCCCAAAGGCAAATAAAACATTTTAACAATAGGAGGGTGGGATTCGGGGGGAATACCCAGACTCTCCACTAAATACATTTTAAACATATCCCTCACAGATATCATAGATGACCGAGGGAAATTAATCAAACGCAAGTTTGTTACTCTAGACATATTTTCCAACACGTCTAATTTAAAAGTCATAGGTAATATATTCTTCTTCAGCACCTCCACCTCCTTCTCAAGAGCCACAGAAGAAGCTTGTATTTCAACAACAGCCCTCTGCAAATTAGTTATTTTAACCACATTTTCCTGAATAGCCAAGTCGTTATTTGTAACTTGAGACGCCAAACTCGATATCTGTGGAAACATTTCTTCCCGAAGTTGCATAATGGCTGCCCATATCGTTTCCAGAGTCACCACCTCGGGGGCCTCCACAAGCGGCGCTGGGGGAGCCTCCCCGCCTCGACCCGACGATAACCCGCTCGACAGGGTTGATGTAGTCAGACCAAGCACAGGACCAACACCACCTTCTGCCATCTCTCCTATAACCTCGGGCCTCTGCCGCTGCATTGGGGAAGGAACGGCATCCACCCGACTCTCCATGGGCTGTCGCTGCTCAATGGGGGAGTCCGATGACTTAACACCCTCCTCCAACTTCCCCACACCACCGATATCCTGGCGAGGAACTTTAGAGGCCCGGACAGAGCCAGGGGAGGAAAGATCGCTGCCCGAAGCAACAGACGAGGACTCCACCTCCGGCAGTTGCAAAGCCGGGCTACTCTCCCCTACTTCACTCAACTGTCTCGGCGCAGAGACAAGATAAGAATCCAAAGGACCCACAGTAACTACAGGTAATATCGACGGAGCCTGAGGGGCTGTAGAAGGCTGTTTAGCCCCCCTAGACTTCCGTTTTAAGCCCATAGGAAAAGCACCGCACCGATCGACACACCTCATGAAATCGCCATCTTGGATCCCCTATCCTCCCTTTTTTTTCCTCTTGTTTATGTGACATTGTATATTTTCTTTTTCCTTTTTTGATTTTTATATTGTAAACCGTTTTGAAATATCCCTTGGGCTAAAAAATGGCATCGGTGTAGTTTTCCCTTCTTATTTGGGGGTGGGGGGGGGGGGGCAAAAGATAATGAAGTCATACTGACAGTGGGGGCAGGGATACCAGATCATCATTAGTGCCTACAGCATTTGGGAGGGGCTACCATTCCCCCTATGCTCCCCCCAAACTAAGCCTATGAAAAATGGTTAATCAAATATTGAATAAACTAAACTATGCTAATTAAACATATTTGCAGATTTTGGAGGACATGTCAGCTGCAGTTCTTGTAGTCTGTTTTGCTCATTTGAAAATGAGATTCCTCCAGTGGGATCTAAAATTCCAGTCATGTCGACGCTTACAGCCTTTTTTGTCAATTTTTTACCTGCCACCTTGATTTTGTCTGATGTAGTGTGGACTTTACAAGCCCAAACTTTCAACATGCATCTCCTTCACTCCGTAGAAGTATCAGCTTGTCCTGACTGTGGATGTCCCAAAACTTGGGTGGGAAGCTCATTTCTTCAGTTGTCATTCACAGGGGATGTAGTCAACATACACAATAAGTATTCTCATCATACATGTAGAGTTCAGGGTAATTTACTGTGCTTGCAAATTTTCCTTCACCACCTTCAAGATTCATCACTTCTAACTCAGGCAAACAATCAAGTGACACTGCTTTTATATGAGAAGAAATGGAAGGGCACAGGCTCTCTTCGTCTATGCCAGGAAGCAGCCAAGATTTGGGACTTTGACATATCCAATCACATCTAAATATAAGCTACTTATATGCCAGGGCAGCACAGCCAATTAACCGACAGCAGAGTTCTTCGACTTCACAAGTGATATCTGGATCCATTCCTTCTCAAATCCATTTTTCACTCATGGGGAACACTCCAAATCTATCTTTGCGCCACAGTGAAAACTCAAATCTTCCTCCATGTACCATACCAACCTATAATTGTGTCCTGTGTGACTCATGAATTGGCACCCCTCCTGCCTCCCTCATTACTGACTCCGGTGGGATACGAAGAGGTATATTCAAAGGTCCTGCATCTGGGGCCACTTGGAATTACCCTCACTCATACTGGGCTTCTTAGATGTCCAGTGATGATGTTGGTACCCTTTACGGCTGCCATGCTTGCACAGTGCTTGGTACGGCACCACTTCCTCTTGATTGCTCTATCCCATTATTCTCCTGCATCTGTTTTTAGATGCCCATTGATTCCAGGGACCTGCATATCCACCAGTTTTTCTTATAGCAAGAGTCCTGTGCAAGTTTCAGCAAAGCCGAAGCCCCATGATTCTCTTAGTTCTGTATTGGCTTCTACAAAATTGGCTTCCTCTTCTCGAAAGGCTAGAGGTTCTACTTGTACTTCCAAAGAAGCTGGTCCACTTTCCAACACTAATAACACAGGTACACTACCAAAAAACTGCCTCCAGTTTTGCAACTGATTCCTATAGATTTTGGGGTGCTGAATCCAGGAAAAATAGCCAAAATGTTCCATCACGTCACGTTTTCTTGCAAAATTAGATTTCTTACCCATATAAGGAATGTTCACATAATTTCTTTTTAGCCGACTGCAGTTTATTTTCTTGGCCCAAAATAGAGGTTGTAATGGTTAACTAACTAGAAACACTCCCTCATGATATTTTAGAGTGTTTTGTATTCATTTTATACATTAACAGGACAATTGGGAGGCAGGGGGCTAAATCCAGTACTCGCGCTGGCGCATGTTCTTTCCTGTTCGCCTTGCCTCGTTCGCTCGCTCGCTCAAACACGGTGGTTGCGACATGAACGTTCCTGTCAAATTTCATTTTCTTGCAAGTTCATTATTACCTTGCAAGTACATTATTACAAGGAGCACCTTTCATTATTACAGGTGCTCCTTGTGGTCTTGGGCAAGCCACTTAACCCTCCATTGCCCATGTTCCCTGTAAGTATTAGTGTATGTGTCTCATATCCCCTCGTGTTAAATGTATCCCCCAACCGCTTTGACCCGGTGAAAAGCGGGATATAAATGCAGCTAAATAAATAAATAAATACCTTTTGTTTGCTCAGTCGTAATCCAGCTTTATTCCGAAGTGGTTCACTACAGTTGTAGTTTGCAGTGCTGTGTATTTGTGATGGCTCACAGAGCCAGAGGTTGCGTCAACTCTCCGGACAGTTTTTGTTTTATTTGTGGGGAATATACCGTGAAAAAGCGGCAGAGGAACATTTCTGCATTTATTAAAAAAGTATATTTCGCCTATTTCGGTTTGAAGTTAGGCGATCAAGACAAACCGTGGGCTCCTCACAAAGTGTGCAAGACATGTGAGGAAGATCTACGCTTATGGATGAAAGGTAAAAAACAAGCATTTTGTTTCGGAATACCTATGATGTGGCGTGAACAAAGAGACCACAGCAGTGACTGCTATTTTTGCTCTTGCATTGTGAAGGGATACAACTTAAAAAATAAGAACGTAATAAGTTACCCCAACCTTCCCTCAGCAATTAGGCCTATGCCTCATAGCAACGAAGTACCTGTGCCTGAACCACCAAAATCTTTGGATCATATTTGTGTGGACGGTTCTGATCATGATGAGACCCATCAGATGGCTTTTCCCGATGAGTCCAGTACTTCCGAGTTTGAAACTGAACCAGATCCGAAACCTGAACTTTTCTCTCAAGCTGAATTGAATGATTTAGTCCGGGATTTAGGACTCCCAAAAGATGCTGCCCAACTGCTAGGTTCTCGGCTTAAACAGAAAAATCTATTGTCACCAGAAACAACTTTTTATTGGTACCGCAACCGCGAGACACAATTTTTGAAGTATTTCAGCAAAGAGGAAGATTTGGTATTTTGCAACGATATATACGGAGTGATGGAAAAGTTTAAACTCAAGTATGATCCTGCTGAATGGCGGCTGTTCATTGATTCGTCAAAAGACAGCATAAAAGGTGTTCTTCTTCATAATGGCAACACATTCGCTTCAGTTCCTATTGCTCACTCTGTTATTCTCCAAGAAAAATACGAGAATTTGGCCCTGATTCTTCAGAAGATTCGTTATGATGAGCATAAGTGGATGATTTGTGGAGACTTTAAAATTCTATCCATGCTATTAGGGCAGCAATCCGGTTTCACCAAATATCCCTGCTTCCTTTGCTTGTGGGATAGCCGGGCCCGCGACCTACACTGGGGGAAAAAAGACTGGCCAATTCGGGAGCATTTGAGACCCGGTGAGAAAAATGTTCTTCATGAGAGCTTGGTACCTCGTGATAAAATTCTATTACCACCTCTCCACATTAAGTTGGGTCTCATTAAGCAATTCATCAAGTCCCTTCCAAAAGATGGTGAGTGCTTTCGGTACCTTTGCTCAAAGTTCCCCCGACTTTCTGAAGCAAATCTAAAGGAAGGAGTGTTTGTTGGCCCTGATTATAAGGAAACTCATTTCAGATGGAGCATTCGCTGAAACGATGTCTGAGAAGGAAAAAGAAGCCTGGGATTCCTTCAAGGATGTTGTTCTCAAATTCTTGGGGAACAGGCGGGATGAGAACTATAAGGATATTGTTGCCAGGATGCTCAATGCCTTCAAAGAACAAGGCTGTAACATGAGCCTGAAAGTCCATTTCTTGCACTCCCATGTGAACTACTTTCCCGAAAACTTGGGGGCGTACAGTGAAGAACAAGGTGAAAGGTTTCACCAGGACATCAAGGACGCAGAGAGAAGGTACCAAGGAAGATGGAACACCACTATGATGGCTGATTTCTGCTGGTTGCTGCTGCGGGAAACCCCAGATGAAAAATACGCCAAGCAGCGCACCAAGAGAAGCATTCGGGGGAAGAAGAAACGGGCCCACCAGGAGATTGATTGACCCAAGAATGACTTTAAAATCTAAACTGTGTTGACAAATATCGTGTTTTTACTAAACTTTGAAATAAAAATTTGCTAGTTATTACCACAGTGTCGGATCTCATTTATTAGAATTTTATTTTCACACCATCGGGTGATTGTCTTCATGTATTGCAATGGTGCGGTTTGCGTTTTCTATTCTTACATATGTACCTGTACAACATTTTTTGCACGTTTCTTTGCTTTGCTTTGTGTCTAACCTCGCTCTTATATGCTCAATGTTTGTGCATATGTATGTGGCTGTTTTAAGTGCAGACAATTTTGCTACCATCACAGTGTGTTTTGTTGACATTACTCTATTCTTATGTGCTGCCTTGTTACAATTTTCTTTATTCTTATTTGAATAACTACTAAACAATTAGTATAAAGAATTCATCCAAGAAACTTTTATCTCGATCTCACTCAATCTGAAACGTTCACCTTAAACTGCTAACCCAATGTAGCAAAAAATCTGTATGTGATGGAGCAAATTGGTTACCAGATTTGGATTCAGCGCACCAAAAAACGTAAAAATCAATCGAAACATTAGAGGCAGTTATTAGTGTACCTGTGTAATTCAAAAGGAGAGCCATCTTCGTTCAGACTTTTGAAGGCTCTAGCCCTCACGACATGGAAAGTGAACAGCAGCTAGTTGCTGCTCTTGGCTTACCAGAGCTTATCCAATACATTCACATAAATGCTAGGAAAGAGACAAAATTCTGTAGTGATATGTTACGTTTCTTATGGATAGAAAAACAGAGAATATAAGATTGACATGACAGGTGAGGTAATAAGTTCTAGCAACACTATGATTATGATTACGTAGTTGCAATAAATCACTAATTAGCAACCAGAGGTCACAGGCTCGCTCTGCATTTAGGAAAACTGCAGGAAAGAGCTATCTGACTAGTTTACGCCCCCCCCCTCCCCCGGTGAAGACATAAGACAGAACCTGAGCTCTGCCAGATGATCAAATGCAGCTGTGGTCTGAGGCAGTCTACGGAACAGCATGAGGTCCAGAGAGGCAACTAAGCTAGCCATGGTGGCTCTAGCCATAGGAGATGAGCTGCATGAAAACACAGAATCTTGCAGATGCCTGTGGGAGCTTAAGATTGTCTCACAGGGTTAGTAGGACAGCCTTGGAAGGATGGTGTCTTTGTGCCTATAGAAGCAGCAAGAAAAGAAAAGGAAAAAATGGCCTCCGTTCTTCTGTGCATACAGTGTTTTTCCTTGTGATGAGTCCTTATCACATTTTGGTGATTGGCATGAGATACTGTGAGACATCTCTGTGAATCAGGAGGTAGTCATTATCTTGTGGACAAAGGGTCTATGGTGAGAGACAAAATGCAGCAGAAGATGGTTATACATTGTTGCAAGTGTCCAAGGCCAGTAGAACTATATGTAGCTGAGAATAACATAAGAAGCATGTTGCAAGTAGGCATCTGTATGCAAAATACCATACTACCTAAGCTTTGGATCTAACATCAATCTTCAAGGAGAAAAAAGGATCTCTGTGTCAGCCAAATTTATACAATGTAATAACATGGCAATTTAGACCAGCATTATTGATCCTCAGAAAAACTCCTTGTTTTTAAATAGATATATTATACATAGTCATTTTGCTCATTGATTCTTTTGCTTATGTTTTTTTTTCATTTTTATGCTGATTTCCCATATATAGTCTTTAAAAACTATATATATAATATGTAATATCAGTAACAATCACGTCAAGTCGCATGTATATAGTGTGGTATCAGTTCACTTATCTGAATAATGGCGACTAAAACACACTCCACCCAACAAAGGCCTCTGTTTCGCCGAGACTAGAGAGCTGCTTCAGGGGCTATTTCCATATCCAATTCTCTCACAAATTCCATCGAGCTTATTCTGCTTCCATTTTACCACAGCTTCGGCATCACTAACAGTGAATGTTCTCGGCGGCGTCCTAGTTGAAACTTCAACGTAGCTTATCATAGACTGTCACGTCAATTCGAGGTTCCCAAATGTCACTATCAGCTGTAACCAATCACTGCATACAAACAAACTTCAATCTGCAGTCATTCCAACAATAAACTTATTAAATGACAGCTTTACATTCAGTGTTAGAATTTAACCCATTGGGTTCCAGTGCATGCAGCTTATAAATCCACCTTTGCTCATGTTGGATTAAAATTTTACCTCTATCTCCACCTTGTATATTAAAAGCCACATGATCAGTAACTCTGCAGCGTAACTCTGAAAAATTGTGAGACTTGTAGGCAATGTAACACCAACGGAGCTTCTTTACGTTGGTGTAAAATACAAGAATCAATGTATGGAAAAACTTAGAGAATCTAGCAAAGTAGTCAGGAAAGCAAAGATACAATAAGAAGAAAAAATAGCCAATGCAATAAAATGAGAGGTTAAGACATTTGTCAGACATTTTAGAGGAGGGAGGGCAAAATTAGTATCGTCAGACTTGAAGGTGAAGAGGAGGAATATGTAGAAGCTGATGAGGATAAACCAGAATTGTTTTACAAATATTTCTGTTCTGTGTTCACAGATGAAGGGCCAGTAGCAGGATCTCATAAAACACCCACAAATAGGAACAGAAGTGACGGGAATCTTGAATGATTTTCAGAAGACTGTTCGTGTGGAACTAGCTTTCTCCAGGTACAAGCAGGAAGTCAGGCCTCACATATGGATGACATCAGCACCAACAGAGTCCACGTGGATTCACTTCCCAGCTTTCAAGAAAGCCTTTGGGAGTTAGACTGTGCATGCGCGGTCACCTTGCCATCCAAGGATGCCATCTTACCCAGTCTTCTTTTTTCCACAGATCCCTGCAGATGGTCTGTCTGTGCCCCCTGTAAAAGTTGATTTTTCTTCCATCTTTTCCCCGTGCGTTTTCGTGCTTTTTTTGTCACTCTGTTTCCTGATCACCTTCTCGCCGCCCTAGTCCACCCTCACCTCGGTATCACATTTTTCTCTGGTATCTCCTTTTCTTTTGGTTGGTGTGGGAGTTCCCTCGCACCCTCCCTGACCGAGACGTGTGTATTTGACTTTGTGTTTCCCACTATGTCTAAGGTCATTGGATTCAAGCAATGTGGCAAATGCTCCCACACCATGTCCATCACGGATTGCCACAATTGCTGCATCTGGTGCCTAGGGGTTGACCACAACGCCTCTTTCTGCCCGCTCTGCCTGCAGATGTCGGCCAAGAGCTGGAAGAATCGTGAGCAGCAGCGTAAGTTGCTGTTTGGCTCGAAGGACTCTGCTGCGGGGCCAGCCTCGAGCATGGAATCGCTGCCCTCAGGGACCTTGTGGGCATGCTTGATACAAGTTCTGAGGTTGTGGTGCCTCAGACTGGGGATCATCCTCAGAGGATCTCCCCCGTGGGCTCAGTCTTCGACCTCGACTTGTATGATGTCTTAAGTCTGATCCCGGTGCCAGAGGTAAGTCCTCGGGTACCCGGGCTCGGACCCCTCGACCCGACGCCGAGGGCAAAGGCTGGGAGCAGCCCTCAAAGCTGCACTAGAAGGAGGAGACTTCCACCGCATCAGATGATCGGGCTCGCTCCCCAGGCATGATCACTATCAGTGACTCCCCTCTGAGGGACCTACCTAGCTCTGGGCTTGATGCTGTCAAGACCTGCGACGGCCGCTGAGGAATCTACTGGCATCGAGGCCAGGATGGTGGCCCTAGAACACAGCCTGGCCGCCTTCCTCGAGGTGCAGCGAGGCTCGACACCTAGCATCTCTGGGTCATTGGCACTGACCCCGACACCCTCCACTGCCAGGATCTCCATGGAAGATGTCCAGCCTGTCTTGGAGCAGTTTGCAGGTGCGGAGCCTAGGCTGTCGACCTCCCACTCAAAGCACAACTCGCCCCTGAGTACCTTGGAGTCAGCACATCAGGCTGTGACCGCCAGAGGTTCAAGGTCTCTTCTGGCTCTGAATCAGGATGGGAGACTGACAATGAGTTGCCCGATATGTACTGCATAGAGATATGCCCTCCAAGCTATATCCGCTGCAGGAGCGCCGGCGGTTGCTGCCGCCCGAGGACCTCGCATTCCTCAACTTTGTCCATGGGATGTCGAAGGCCCTGTATTTTGTTCAGAGCTGGAGGATCCTCCAGTACGAGACCCCTCCTAAGAAGGCACTAATGTGCCGATTTCCCCCACTCCCCCCCCATCCTGGAACCTTTGCTGTTCAGGATGTGGGAAAGCCCGGTGACTGTGCCATAGTGAGCTGGCGATTCGATTCCCAGTATCGAGTTGGCAAGAGCCCAGATTTTCAAAAATCACAGCTGCCTCAGAACGCCATGGTGGTGGAGTTGGCCATGTGTTGGATCAAAAGTCAGAAGATGCACTCCTTGGTGCCCTACAGCAGGGAGGCCTGCTCCATGGATGGCTTTTGCAGGCAGTGCTACCAGGCGCACCAGCATGGGGATGTACCTAGGGACCTGGCGAAGGAACTTGCCAGGTTCTCGGCTGGGCTGGCAGGGGAATCCATCGAGCACTTCAGGACCATCGTCTCCATGGTCAAGGAATGCTCCAAGTATATTTTTTTTGTTTTTTTATATTTAATTTTTATTTGCATGAATAAATGAAACAAAGAAAAAAACATGGCATCCAGACCAAAAACCAAGAAAAACCAAAAAGACAACCTCAAACCATGAATATTAGTCCACAAAAAAAAAAAGAAAAGAAAAAGGAGGCGTCAGGAAAATAAATATAGCAAGAACCCTAATTATAATCATGTCCTAGCTTTAAGCAAAAAACTCAAACAAGCATAGACTTATGCGTCAGCCATACGGGCAGTATTAGCCACTTCAGACCCTCCCCTTGCGATTAGGAACTCCAGGAGCTGCTCGGGATCAAAGAAGAGAAAATCTCTATAGGAAATATAACAACGAGATGGAAACTTTAACATAAAAGTAGCCCCAGGGAGAAGGTCCTGGCTTTATAAGCCAGGAATTCTTTCCTCCTAACCTGGGTGGCCCGAGACAAATCAAGAAAAATACAAACCTGAGAGCCCATAAAATGCACACTGAAGTTCCTGAAATAAGAACAGAGAATTAAAGCTTTATCTGATTTCATTGCCAAGGTAACAAGAAGGGTAGTTCTCTCAGTGATTATCTCCAAGGAGCTTTCCAGAAACCCGCTAAGGCCACATTTCCAGGACCACTACCTCGAGCACCTGTGCCCAAAGACAGGTACTGAACCCAGGTTAGGGGAGGAAAATGCTCCTGTGGGAACTTAAACACCTCGCAAAAGTATTTCCTCACCATTTTTGGCAGGGACAAAACAGGGGATTTGGGAAAATTTAATAACCTAAGGTTATTCCTCCGCGCTTGATTTTCCAAATGTTCTGCCTTCCTAATCAGTAAAGTCCCGTCTTTAATTAGGGCAGCCTGTGTCTCTCATGTGTCCAAGCTCTTCTTTAAATTGAGAGATAGAACTGGCCTGCTGCTTCTGGACACTGGTAACACCAGACACATTCAACTTCAAACACGAAAGTTCAGTACTTACAGTACCCACTACGGCAGATAAGGAAGAGGTCAAAGCTGCTGTGGCGTCCCATAACGTGTCCAAAGTTATAGCTGCAGGCTTTACCAAATCCCGAATATCCGGAAGCTGCACTCCCCCAGTCCCCACCAACTGTTGACCCACATCTACCGCTGCAGTCTGCTGTAGGGGTCCAGAGCGCAGCACCAAAAACACTGATAAGTCCTCTTCACCTCCTGCACAGGCATACCCCTGGGTAAGCTGGGGGGAAGCACTACATCGGGTGAAGACAAACTTCCCAGTTGCAACGGAGGAGGGGTGTGCTGTTCCGGGGACAGAAGAACCCCTGATGCACCCGGCATCGCCGAGATATCCTCATACGGTACTGCCTAAGACACCTCTCTGGTTCTAGCTGCCACAAAACCGCATACCTCCAAAGTCCTCTGACCAGCAAAGGTGAAAGACTCCAAACCCGAGGGTAGGTTGACCTGTTTCCATTTCCTCCATCCCATATCAGATGAGCACGGAGTCAGCAATTGCTGGTAAGAATTGGATCAGCGCAGAAATGCAGCACTGGATCTGCTGCCTGCCTGGAATGCTCTAAGTTTCAAACCCAGACAGCCTTCGACGGCTTCGAGTCCGTGGCCCATGTGTCTGCCCTGGGCATTACTCTCTGCTGCCTTAACTGGCTACAGTCCTTGGACATGGAGTAGTGGGTTCAGGACAAACTAGCCGATGTCCCATGCCTGAAAAGGAAGCCGAGCTAGAGACAGAGTTCTTGACCAGGACTAGGCTGTCCATGAAGACAGCTGACCCTTCCCGTTGGAAGGGGGAAAAAAGCTTACAGGAAATACCCTCAATTTCTGGCCTATGAGGCTCCCCAACAGGGGCAGCAGGCCAAGGCCAGGGGCATGGCCCCGGTAAGCAGAAAACCCCCAAGCCCCATTCAGCACCCCGGCTGCAGCTGTTGGGGATTTTGACTCTCCGGGCATAGCCTCTCTTCCCCCAGAAGGCAAGGGCCCAAGGCACACAGGAGGACATCTGGTCCACTTCACCCACCTCTTGCCAGGCATTACCACCGATGCCTAGGTATTGCAGGTGGTGCGAGAGGGCTACTTTCTGCACTTCAATCAGACACCTCCTTCTTTCTTTCCAGGGGAGCTTCCCATGACCTCCCTGCACAGAAAACTCCTGCAGAAGGAACTCTAGTTCCTACTCGGGACCAGGCCATGAAGTCAGTACCTCATGGTTCTACTCAATGTTCTTCCTTGTCCCTAAAAAGACAGCTGGCTATCGGCCCATCCTGAATCTGCTGGACCTAAACCACTTTCTGGTTAAGGAGAAATTCAAGATACTATCCCTTGGAACATTGCTGCCCTACCTCTTCCAGGAATACTGATTATGCTCCTTGGATCTTAAAGATGTCTATACCCACATCCTGATCCATTTCTGGCACTTTCAGTGCCTCCGCTTTGTCATAGGAATTTGCCACTACCAATACAGGGTGCTTCCTTTCGGCCTCTCCTCGGCCCCCAGGGTATTCACTAAGTGCCTGGCGGTCATCACCGCTCATTTCTGCTTGCTTGGAGTCTTCGTCTTCCCCTATCTGGATGACACGCTTATAAAGGCAAGCTCTCCAGAGGAGGCATGCATCATGGCCTGCCACAACATCAGGGTGTGGCAGACTCTGGGATTCATAATCAGCTTTCCAAAGTTGCATCTGCTCCCATCTCATGTCACTAGCAGGGGAGGTGCTGAGCCACTCAATAGTATCTTCTCAGCTTCTGCTGCGACTCTTGGGGCACATGGCCTCAACCATGCATGTGACCCCGCAGGCACATCTCAGAATGTGACAGGCCCAGTGGACTGAGCTCTCAGTGGATTCAGGCCATGAACCATCTGGAGGACCGGGTCTGGATCACCCTGCCTCTAGCAGCCTCTTTCACCTAGTGGCCAGTGAACCCTTCCAGGTCCCTCCAGCACACCACGTCATCACTACACAGACGTCTCCAAGCTCGGTTGGGGGACCCAGTACGACGGTCTGCAGTCACATGACACCTGGACTTAGGAGGAGAGTGCCCTCCTGATCATCCTCCAGGAACTCCAGGATGTAACAAACATCCTCTGGGTGTTCCGCACCACCTGATGTATCAGGTGGTGCTTGTCCAGACGGACAACCAAGTAGCTCTGTTCTACATCAACAAACAGGGGGGGATGGGCTCTTACTCTCCTGTGTTTGGAGGTGGTTAGTCTGTGGAATTCCGCCATGGAGAATGGTATGACCCTCCAGGCGGTCTACTGCTAGGCCAGGACAATCTGCTTGTGGATAGGCTCAGCAGAGTGCTTCAGCCTCATCAGTGGTGACTCAACCTGGAGGTAGCCAACTCCATCTTCCAACTTGAGGGACCCTGATGTTGGACCTCTTTGCCAGCCCCGAGAACATGCAGCTGCCCTGCTTCTGTTCTCTCAGATCGGCTCCAATTCGAGTAGCAGCAGACACCTTTCTCCTGCACTGGTCCAGGAGCCTTTTATATACATTCCTGCCTACTCCCCTGGTTCCCAAAACCTTGCTCAAGGTTCGAGCGGACGGGGCCTCCGTAATCCTCATTGCCCCTCGATGACCCTGACAGCTGTGGTTCTCCCTGCTCCTGCAGTTGTCATGAGCAGCCCTGATATCTCTGGGCCAGGACCCTGGATCTGCTCTCAAAGGAGAATAGGACCCTTTTCCATCCCAATCTCCATTCCCTCACCCTGATGGCGTGGATGCTGAAATTCTAGCCATAGCGCACCTCCGCTTCTCCAGAGAGGTGGGGGACGTTTTGCTGGCCTCGCACAAGGACTCTTCACACCGAGTGTATGCCTTCAACTGGCATCTGTTCTCCATCTGGTGCTCAGACAAGAATCTCAACCCTTTCTCTTGCTTGGTGCAAGATATCCTGCAATATCTCCTGCACCTCCCTCGGACTGGTCTGACGTCCAATTCTATCAGTGTACACCTCATTGCCCTAGCAGCACACCATCACCTCGTCGATGATCAGCCCATCTCGGTGCACCTGCTGGTGGGCAGCTTTATGAAAGGACTTCTGCTCTCACAGCCCTCCATCCACCCACTGCTGGTGGCATAGGACCTGAACGTCATTCTTGGCAAGCTGATGGCTCCCTCTTTTGAGTCTTTGGCCACATGCCATCTCAAGTATTTGTCATGGAAAGTGGTATTCCTGGTACCGCTCACTTCAGCCAGAAGATCCAGTGATTTGCAGGCATTGGTGGTTCACGCCCCCTACACCAGGTTCCACAAAAATAGGGTCGTTCTCCAGACACACCTGAAATTCCTGCCTAAGGTGGTGTGCACTTTTCACATGAACCAGGAAGTTGTCCTTCCCACTTTTTTCCCCAGGCCTCATGTAGTCTTCACATATGGGTATCGTCGGCACCGACGGAGCCAGCGCAGGAACGCTCCCCAGCATCCAATAGGAACGCTTTCGGGAGCATTCCACAGCGCATGCATGCTGCCTTCCCGCCTCTGTACCTCTCTCACTTCAGTTCTTCATTTTCTGCGAAGCCGACAGGATGTGTACCCTGTCACCACAGAAAATTTCCTTTTATTCTTTGTTTTTTTTGTGGTTGATTCTGCCTTCATTCGATGCCTACCAGTACCGCCGATTCTTCTTCTTTCTTTTAAAAAAGAAAAAAAACTTGTATTATCTCCAGGAACAAGCAGAAATGTAGTCTTCACATATGGGGATCGTCGTTACCGACGGAGCCTGAGCGGGAACGCTCCCCAGCGTCCAATAGGAAAGCTTTTGGGAGCATCCCACAGCGCCTGCGTTCTGCCTTCCCGCCTTTGCCAGCTGTCCCTCTCCAGTTCTTCTTTTTCCGCGGAGCTCACAGGTCGCACATCCTGTCACTGCAGAAAATAATTCCCTTCTTTTTTTGTGGTCGCGCTGGCTTCCTTCGACGCTACACCGGTACCGCCGGTGGTTCTCTTTTTTTCAAAAAACCCCCCCAAAAAAACTTTCTTCTGGAGTCTTTTCCAGTTATTTTCTCCTCAGGTGCCACGCGCCATTTTGGGCACTAGGCCCAACTTTTTCCTTTAAAATGGAAATACCCGCTTCGGGTTTTAAAAAGTGTTCTAAGTGTGGCGGTACCATTTCCGTCACCGACACCCATGAGTGCCTCAAATGTTTAGGTCCTGACCACTCTATTTCGGAGTGTGTTGCCTGTGGGATGATGTCGAAAAGGGGCCGGCAGATCCGAGCTGCTAAACTTAGCGCCCCTTTTCCCTCCGATGCAGCCTCTGTGGCATCGACGTCTTCCAGGGCTTTGTCGTCCAACCATGGATCTCAGGTAACTAAACATAAATCTAGCCGGCCCTCAAAGGATAGATCTCCCTCTAAGCATCGAGATGCTTCTGGCATTGCCCTTGAGGGACTTTCACCGGCAAAATTGCCCCGGTGGGAGGCTTCAGCTTCCAAAGCACTAACGGGGCTCCAGGATGCTCTCGAGGCCTCAACCTCGGCACAACTACTGGTGCAATGCTCTGGGGTACCGGCTGCTTTATCCGGTACCGATACCCAAGCATCGGCAGCATCGATAGACCAGAGATTCTTGGCTATTGAACGCAGTCTGGTGGCTCTTCTCATGGCCTTGATGCCCCTGAAACCACTTCAGACAATTCAAGGGTATCGGCATAGACATTCGCAGGTATTCTACTGGGACCGAGTCATGCTTATCCATCCGGTATCGACAAGTCGGTACTGGACACCTCCGATGCCGACTTCGATTGTTACTGGTACTGTGCCTTGCACGATCACCCGGATCGGAGATACTTTGAATCCTCGGATGAGTCTGAAGACTTTGAAAGCTCTGCCGATATCAGAGTACTTCTTCCTGAGGATTCTTCTTCTCCTCAGCGTAGGATGTCTCCACCAGAGGATATGTCCTTTCAGGATTTTATCCGAGATGTGGCTCGAGGTCTTTCCATCACAGTGGCTCCTGAAAAAGAGCCTAGGGCAAAGGATTTAGAAATCCTACAATACCCTAAAGCTCCCAAAGAGGCAGCTACCTTACCTATTCATGAGATCTTGCATGATCTCATGTTGATGTGGGAAACGCCTCTAACCACATCTCCTCACTCTCGAAACTAGACACCATGTATCGAGTTCCTCCTTGTCCTGGGTTTCAGAAGACTCAGCTACCACACCATTCCATGATGGTGGAATCAGCTATGAGACGGATTAAGAGTGCAGAAAGGCATGCATCTAATTCTCCAGGACGTGAGTGTAGGACTCTTGACGCCTTTGGACATCGAACCTTCCAGGCTTCCATGCTTTCTGCTAGGATCAGTTCCTATATATTATATATGGGAATGTTCCTTAAGGAGGTCACGGGAGATTTAGAGCTTATGAGCCCTCTCCTTCCTGATGATAAGAGGCAGGATTACCTCGCCCTTGTCAAACATGCTCAGGATGTTTCCAAGTTTGTGAATCGTGCAGCCTTTGACTGCTTTGAGTGCATAAGGAGAATCTCTGTTATTGCCATAGGTGCACGTAGGATTGCCTGGCTCCAGGCATCTGACTTGGAAATTTGAGTACAGGATAAACTAGGGAATATTCCTTGCACAGGAGAGAATCTCTTTGGCAAGAATTGGCAGGAAAAAGCTAATGAGATAGATGCTGACAATATCACTTTGGATAGACTGTCTAAATCTACAGCTGATCCTGCAAGGAAAAAATCCTACAAGAAACCATTCTTCAGTAAGAAGAAGATGTTTTATCCCTCCTATACCCAGCAGGGGCATCGTTTAGGTCAGTCTGCCCAAAAGGGTCAGCAGCAACAACCTAGGCAAAGAAAAACAAAATCTGCTAAGCCTCAACCGGCTCAGCAGACTCAGCCTCCACAGGGGCTTTGACTCCTATCTAGAGAACTTTGTCTTCCTAGCCCTGAACAGCCCAGAACCTTCCACCATTCCAGGAAAGTTATGTCATTTTGCCCCCAGATGGGGGCGGATAACAGCAGAAAATTGGACTCTGTCTATTGTAAGAGAGGGGTACAAGCTTCATTTCTTCAGCATGCCCCCTCCTACAATGGTAAGACAGTTTAATTCTCAGACCTCTCTCAATGACCAGTTAGGTCAAGAGGTCACTATGTTTCTTGCCCAAGGGGCAATAGAAGAGGTACCCATTCTCCAACAGGGTACAGGGTTCTACTCCCCCTAAACAGGAGAGGACAGACCCATTTTAGACCTCAGAGAATTGAACAAATTCCTGTTCAAAGAGAAGTTCAAAATGATTTCTCTAGGAACTCTGCTGCCATACCTTCAGAGTCAGGATTGGCTTTGTTCTCTAGATCTCAAGGATGCGTACACTCATGTTCTCATCCATCCAACTCATCAAACATTCCTTCCCTTTCTATTTCAAGGGAAGCACTACCAATACAGGGTTCTTCCTTTTGGCCTGGCCTGAGCACCAAGGGTGTTCACAAAATGCATGGCTGTGGTGGCAGCATTTCTTCGCACCCTAGGAATATTCGTCTTCCCTTACTTAGACGAATGGCTCATTCGAGCCCCTTCAGAGCCAGAGGCCAGGGTTTCTCTCTCTCACAATGCGCATCCTTCAGTATCCAACCTTGCTCCCACTCAGTCCCTAGAGTTTATAGGAACTCTGCTGGATACCAGACAGACAAGGGCCTACCTTCCACAGCCCTGCTGCCTTCGCATTGTGCAGTTAGCTTCCCAAGCAGTGCTTAAACCTCACCTCACTGCTCGGGTAATGTTACAATTGCTAGGCCACGTGGCATCCACCGTGCATGTGGTTCCTTATGCTCGCCTCCATATGAGGGCAGCCCAATGGGCTTTATCCACTCAATGAACTCAGGCGTCACATTGTCTGTCAGACAAAATAGCAAACTCAGATCGCCTTTTTTTGTCCCTCCAATGGTGGCAATCACCCCAAAACCTTTTGGTGGGGTCCCCTTTTCAGCAACCTCCACCCCAAGCCACTCTAACAACAGATGCCTCACAGGTGGGTTGGAGAGCCCACCTGCAAGGCCTCTCTACCCAGGGTACCTGGACTCCACAGGAGACCTATCTACATATCAATCTCTTGGAACTCAGAGCAATCTTCCTTGCTCTTCGAGTATTCCACACCCAGCTCAGCTACAGGACAGTCCTAGTTCAAACGGACAATCAAGTAGCCATGTTCTATGTGAACAAGCAGGGCGGAACAGGCTCTGTTGCTATGCAACGAAGCTTTGCGACTATGGGCCCTCGCCAGAGAGCATCAGATTCATCTCCTTGTGGTGTATCTTCCAGGCGTTCAAAACTCTTGGGCAGACAGACTCAGTCGAGTTCTGCTTCCACACGAATGGTCTCTCCATGCAGACCAGGTGGCCAAAATTTTCCAAATTTGGGGAACCCCGGACATAGACCTCTTCGCAAGTCCGCTGAATGCCAAACTTCCCCGGTTCTGTTCCAGACTTCCGGCTCAGGGTTGTCAGGCCAGGGATGCTTTCCTCCTCCATTGGGGCCAGGACGTCCTGTATGCCTTTCCACCCATTCCCCTAATTCCCAAAACCCTGTTCAAGTTTCAGAGAGACAGAGGTCATATGATTCTCATAGCTCCACATTGGCCACGGCAAATGTGGTACCCTCTGCTCCTACATCTCTCTCAAGCTCCACCTCTGGAGTTAAGGTCTGCTCCAGATCTCCTTTCTCAGGAGGACAGGATGATGTGGCATCCCAGTCCCCAGTCTCTGCATCTGAGGGCGTGGTTGCTGAAAGCCTAGAACTTCATGGTCTTAACCTTTCTCAGCAGGTAAAGGATATCCTTTATGCTTCCAGGAAGCCTTCCACAAGACGCTCTTTTGCTTTCAAGTGGAAAAGGTTTACAAGATGGTGCTCACAGAAGGGTCTTAACCCTCTTGCGATACCTCTGGAATCATTACTGGAGTATTTCCTTCATTTATCTAATGCAGGGCTTAAGACCAATTCAGTGAGAGTTCATTTGAGTGCTATTGCAGCTTCCTTCAAGCCTCTAAATGGGCAACCTATTTCCTCATCCTCTCATAGCGAGATTTATTTGAGGCCTTCTTTTGACTAAGCCTCCCATTAAGCCACCACCGGTGGCATGGGACTTAAATTTGGTTCTTGGGCAGCTTATGAAACCGCCTTTTGAACCATTAGCCACTACCTCCTTGAAATTCCTTTCCTGGAAGGTCATCTTTATTATTGCAATCACATCAGCACGTCTCATCAGTGAATTGCAAGCATTGGTGGCTGATCCTCCTTATACAAGGTTCCATCATGATAAGGTAGTCCTTAGGACTCATCCACACTTTATACCAAAGGTGGTGTCACCTTTTCATTTAAACCAAGCGGTTTACTTTCCTGTATTCTTCCCAAGGCCTCATGCCTCAAATGCAGAAAGGAATCTTCATACTTTGGATTGTAAAAGGGCTCTGGCCTTTTACTTACAAAGGACACAGCGGCATAGGAAGTCCTCTCAACTTTTTGTTGCTTTTGATCCTAGTCATTTGGGACTTCCAGTCTCCAAAAGAACACTGTCCAACTGGATTGCATAGTGTATATCTTTTGCCTATGAGAGTAAAAACCTTCCTCTGGAAGGCCATGTCACAGCTCACAATGTGAGAGCCATGGCAGCCTCTATGGTTCCTCTTCACTCTGTGTCTTTTGACATCTGCCGAGCAGCTACTTGGGCTTTGGTTCATACCTTCACAGCCCGTTACTGCTTAAACAAGGACTCCCGCCGGGATGCCTTGTTTGGTCAGGCTGTTCTTCAACACCTGTTCCATACTTAACTCCTACCCACCATCCCTGATAGGATGCCAGAGATCCATGGGAGGAAGTGGAGCCCTTTCACAAGGGCACACAACTTCTGGGGTTTCTCCCTGGTGGCATCTGCAGCTAGGGAGTCCCCATATGTGAAGACTACATTCCTGCTTGTTCCTGGAGATAGCATAGTTACTCACCTGTAACAGGTGATCTCCGGGAACAGCAGGAATTTAGTCTTCAGAACCCACCCACCTCCCCTAGGCTTTGTATGTCTCTATCTCTTTCTCTTTCCCTCTCTCTTTTGTCTCAGCTTTAAACTCAATTGGAGAGGGACAGTTGGGAAAGGCGGTAAGGCAGCACGCAGGCGCTGTGGGATGCTCCCAAAAGCTTTCCTATTGGACGCTGGGGAGCGTTCCTGCGCAGGCTCCGTCGGTACCGACGATACCCATATGTGAAGTCTAAATTCCTGCTTTTCCCGGAGATCACCTGTTACAGGTGAGTAACTATGCTTTCTTCAGGGGTCTATCCCCCGTTTCTGGTGCTAGGCGCCATTTTGGGCACTAGGTCCATTTTTCTTCAGGCATGGAGAAACCAGCTAGTGGTTTCAAAAAATGCTCAAAGTGTGGTGGTACCATTTCCGTCACCGACACCCATGATTGTTGTCTAAAATGTTTAGGTCCTTAACATTGTCCAATGGAATGTCTCTCCTGCACAAGAATGACCAAAAGGGGCCTGCAGAATAGAGCTGCAAAACCTAGTACCCTTTTTGCCGCGGATACGATGTCACTTGCATCGATGTCCTCCAGGACTTCATCTTCCTCCCATGGATCTCAGGTAACTAAACTTAAGTCTTCTAAGACTGGCCAGTCCTTGAAGGGTAAATCTCCTTCAAAGTATCGAGATGCCACTGGCATTGCCCTCGAGGATAGTTCACCGGCAAAACAGCCCTGGCGGGCGTCTTCGGGCTCCAAAGCATTAACGGGACTCCAGGATGTTCCAGAGGCTTCCACCTCTGCAGAACTACTGGTGCCATGTTCTGTGGTTGTAGCCACTTCCACCGATACCGACACCCAGGCATCGGCAGGAGCGATGGAGAAAAGAATCCTCGCTATTGAATGCAGTCTAGCGTCCCTCTTAGCAGCTTCGGTACCGCTAAGACTGCTACAGACGGTTCAACAGGTATCGGTACCGACAGTACCTGCTTCGACAGGACTGCTTCACCCCATGCCAAGCCTTGAGCCTATCTCGGGTATCGGGGATCAGGAACAGAGACTTTTCGGTACCGACTTCGAGCGGTACTGATACCATGCGTTACGGGAGCACCCGGTACAGAGTGCCTTTGAGTCTTCCGATTCCAATGACTGATTCTACCGGTACCAGAGCGAACCTATTAGAGGATTCAACTCCTCCTCCTCAACGCAGGATGTCTCCTCCAGAAGATATGTCTTTCCAGGATTTCATACGTGATTTAGCAAAGGGCCTTGCAATCACTGTGATTCCAGAAAAGGAACCTAGGGCAGAAGAATTAAGAATTCTACAATACCCTATGGCTCCCAAGGAGGCAGCTATGCTTCCCATTCACAAGATCTTACGTGATCTGATATTGAGAATGTGGGAAAGTCCTTTAACGATATCTTCACATTCCCGACGCCTTGACACTATGTACCGAGTGCCAAGTTGTCCTGGTTTTCAAAAAACTCAGTTACCACACTATTCAATGGTAGTGGAATCGACCATGCGAAGAATCAAGAGTGCTAAAACACATTCTTCTGATCCTCCAGGCCGAGAATCCAGGACACTCGATGCCTTTGGGCGTCGATGCTTTCAATCCTCCATGTTATCAGCCAGGATCAGTTCCTGTATTCTTTATATGGGAGTGTTCCTGGAAGAAGTCACAAAAGACTTAGAGCTCATTAACCCTTGTGTCTCTGAGGAAAAAAGAGCAGACTACCTTAATCTCCAGGAACAAGCAGGAATGTAATCTTCACATATGGGTATCGTCGGTACTGACGGAGCCCGCATGGCAACGCTTTTGGCAGCATCCCACAGCGCATACGTGCTGCCTTCCCACCTCTGTACCTCTCTCACTTCAGTTCTTCATTTTCTGCAGAGCCGACAGGACGTGTACCCTGTTGCCGCAGAAAATTTTTCTTTTATTCTTTGTTTTTTGTGGTCGCGTCTGCCTTAATTCGATGCATACCGGTACCCCCAGTTCTTCTTTTAAAAAAAAAACAAAAACTTGTATTTTCTTCAGGGGTCTTTCCCCTGTTTCTGGTGCTAGGCGCCATATTTGGCATTAGGCCTAGTTTTCTTCAAGCATGGAGAAACCAGCTAGTAGTTTAAAAAAAATACTCAAAGTGTTGCGGTACCATTTCCGTCACCGACACCCATGATTGGTCTCTAAAATGTTTAGGTCCTGAACACTGTCCAACGGAGTGTCTCTCCTGCACAAGGATGACCAAAAGGGCCTGCAGAATAGAGCTGCAAAACTCGGTACCCTTTTTGCCCTGGATACGGTGTCACTTGCATTGACATCTTCCAGGGCTTCATCTTCCTCCCATGTATCTCAGGTAACTAAACTTAAGTCTTCTAAGACTGGCCAGTCCTTGAAGGGTAAATCTCTTTCAGAGTATCGAGATGCCACTGGCGTTGCCCTCGAGGATAGTTCAACGGCAAAACAGCCCTGGCTGGAGTCTTCAGGCTCCAAAGCATTAACCGGGGCTCCAGGATATTCCAGAGGCTTCCACCTCTGCAGAACTACTGGTTCCATGTTCTGGAGTCGTAGCCACTTCCACTGGTACCGACACCCAGGCATCACCAGGAGCGATGGACAAGAGAATCTTCGCTATTGAACGCGGTCTAGCGTCCCTCTTAGCAGCTTCAGTACCACTAAGACCGCTACAGATGGTTCAGTAGGTATTGGTACCGACAGTACCTGCTTCGATAGGACTGCTTCCCCCCATGCTGAGCCTTTAGTCTATCTCGGGTATCGGGGATCAGGAACCGAGACATTTCGGTACCGATTTCGAGCGGTACTGATACCATGCCTTACGGGAGCACTCAATACAAAGTGCCTTTGAGTCTTCCGATTCCGATGACTCTGACAATTCTACCGGTGCCAGAGCGAACCTACTAGAGGATTCATCTCCTCCTCAACGCAGGATGTCTCCTCCAGAAGATATGTCCTTCCAAGATTTCTTACGTGATTTAGCAAAGGGTCTTGCAATCACTGTGATTCCAGAAAAGGAACCTAGGGCAGAAGAATTAAGAATTCTACAATACCCTATGGCTCCCAAGTAGGCAGCTATGCTTCCCATTCCCAAGATCTTACATGATCTGATGTTGAAAATGTGGGAAAGTCCTTTAACGATATCTTCACATTCCCGACTCCTTGACACTGGTTTTCAAAAAACTCAGTTACCACACCATTCATTGGTAGTGGAATCTGCCATGCGAAGAATCAAGAGTGCTAAAACACATTCTTCTAATCCTCCAGGCTGGTAATCCAGGACACTCAATGTCTTTGGGCGTCGATGTTTTCCAATCCTCCATGCTATCAGTCAGGATCAGTTCCTACATTCTTTATATGGGAATGTTCCTGGAGGAAGTCACAAAAGACTTAGAGCTCATTAGCCCTTGTGTCTCTGAGGAAAAAAGAACAGACTACCTTATTCTGGTCAAGCACGCCCAGAATGGAAAAAAGAAGACTATTGTCGTTCATATGGAAGGGCAGACTACATAGGCCATGTGGTCTTTTTCTGCTGTCATGTTTCTAAGATTTTTGCTCAGCCATTCTCACTCGAAAAGGACAAATGGTTTTACCTATGTAGATTTTATTACGGGGACGTACAATAATATATACCATATAAGTTGAATCACATGGGGTATGTTGCCGCAAATAATAAACTTCATTATCAACTGGATTCACAAATTTTGAATCTTCTAAAGTCATAACACAAATCTGGCACCTTAAACAAGGAAAATGGCCCCATTCCTCTGAAACAATTGTTCTATGTGCAGGTAATATTGCAAAACATAGTCTTTTAAATTTCAACATCTGCTATAAGATGTCAATAATCTCCTTTCTCGGAAGATCAAATGAATTTTTAATACATTCCAGTGCTTCTTAACTATACTGGCTATAGTAGACGCATATGGAAAATACTGTGTGATGAAAGGTACACAGACACTGTATGTAGACACACAAACACTTGGCAGACAGTTGCTTGGAGGTCAGCAAGTTTGAGGCAAGAATTCATTTTGTTTGGTTCAGGGTTTGGTTATAAGCAGACCCCATAGGGTACCAGTCGTACAGGGTGACAGTTTTCCTGGCACCGTCAGATGACATCACCCACTTGTGTGCCTTATCAATCCTACTGTCTATGGAAAATGCCTAGTATAGGTAAGCAATATGTAAAACATCCCCTCAAGGAGCCAAAATTCTCAAAAATTCAAAAAAACAGGACCCCAAACAAAAAAACAAAATCGAACAAAAAGAAATGACTGGGCAAAAAACACTAAAAAATTTTTTTCTTGAAAACAATAAAAGAAAAAACTGAACACCAGCTGGCAGGAGCTCACCTTACAGGAGGAAAAAAGGCCTCAGCAACCCTCCAACCGACAACCCGGGAGGGATTGAGCCTGCCACACGACACAGGCAATGTCACTGTTAATGGTCACACAAAACTTTTCTTGGTCACTGTTAATGGTCAGACTACATAAACATCAATGGCCAAAAAAACCTCCAGTCAAACTGGGGTGAAGCAAACTCCCAGCTGGTGCAGCCAAATCCAACTGCTGAATTCAAACTGTACAACTACCCCAAAATTGAATTTGAAATTGAAATTGAAAACGGACAATGGCTTGGAACGAAGAATAGACAGCAACAACTTATCTGCTAAAAAGAAGATAGTTCAACGCTGACGACACTGAAAAGTGATGATCCCAGTTACACCAGACGAGGCCAGTCAGACGGAGGAGGCAAGGAACCCCGACATCAAATGTTTCGCCTTCCGGCTTCTTCAGGGAGCTTAAATCCACACTCCCCCCCACTGTCAGCAATAATGATGTATACTCCGTCCAAAAACCCTCAAGCCATAAACTCTTGTGCTGAGATAAGATAGGGGAGCCGATGCAAAAACTATGAAAAAGGAAAAAAATAGAAAACAGTTGAAATTGAAAACATAGTGTGCCCAGACATTATTAACCAGACGAAAAACCAAAACCCGGTAGACAAAAAGCAAAGAAACAAAAAACAAAAAAACACAAAAAGCGACCAAAATAGGAAGCAAAACATACCATTAAGCAGGAGCTGATGTGAAAAAACAAACACTAGGAGAAGGCTGCAGACGCGGCGATCAAGCTCCAACCGCCAAACTGAAACGCCAACGCATGCGCTCCAAAATATATACAACGGAGTGCTCATGACGTCAGAATTTAAACCCCAGCGGCAAAAAAAGCCGACAAAGGGGAAAACGACCAGGTGTGAAAAAGCTCAGACTCCCACAAAGCGGCATGAAGGCAATGCTAAGAAAAACGCTGAAAAAACCACCCACCCGCCCATACCAGAAAAATTGATCAAAATAAACAATAATCAAAAAAGAAAAATCAAAAAAGAAGAAAATATCAAAACTGTTCAATGCACAATGCATACCTTCTCCATATGGGGGGGATTTGCAGAAGATTTTGACTCGTCTGGAACAGCGCTGGATTTTTTCTCTCAATACCGTTGTCCCTGGGGGATTGAATGAATCCATTGAATGGCAGACCTGTTTTTGAACAGTTTTGATATTTTCTTCTTTTTTGATTTTTCTTTTTCTGGTTAATAATGTCTGAGCACACTATGTTTTCAATTTCAACTGTTGTCTTCTTCTTTTTTCCTTTTTCATAGTTTTTGCATCGGCTCCCCTATCTTATCTCAGCACAAGAGTTTATGGCTTGAGGGTTTTTGGACGGAGTATACATCATTATCGCTGACAGCGGGGGGAGTGTGGATTTAAGCTCCCTGAAGAAGCCGGAAGGCGAAACATCTGATGTCGGGGTTCCTTGCCTCCTCCGTCTGACTGGCCTCGTCTGGTGTAACTGGGATCATCACTTTTCAGTGTCGTCAGCGTTGAACTATCTTCTTTTTAGCAGATAAGTTGTTGCTGTCTATTCTTCGTTCCAAGCCATTGTCCGTTTTCAATTTCAGTTTCAAATTCAACTTTGGGGTAGTTGTACAGTTTGAATTCAGCAGTTGGATTTGGCTGCACCAGCTGGGAGTTTGCTTCATCCCAGTTTGACTGGAGGTTTTTTTGGCCATTGATGTTTATGTAGTCTGACCATTAACAGTGACATTGCCTGTGTCGTGTGGCAGACTCAATCCCTCCCGGGTTGTCGGTTGGAGGGTTGCTGAGGCCTTTTTTCCTCCTGTAAGGTGAGCTCCTGCCAGCTGGTGTTCAGTTTTTTCTTTTATTGCTTTCAAGAAAAATTTTTTTTAGTGTTTTTTGCCCAGTCATTTCTTTTTGTTCGATTTTGTTTTTTTTGTTTGGGGCCCTATAGTATAGATAAGCAACATTGCTTTTCTTTATACTGAAATTTCATATTACATCATTATGTTCCAAACTTTTATCCAGTATGACTCCATTTTAACATTTAAAAATTTGCATTAGAATAAAAAATAGCAGACCTCCATTCCCCTCCCCTCCGTCCCCTTATCCACTTCCTTGTTGCCTCGCTTATCCAAAGCATGAAGGTAGAAGTGGTGTCAACAGTAACGACAGTCGGCATAGGGCCCTTTGTGTCTGTGTACACTCAAAGATCACAGTACTTTATATAGGTTTCAGGTCCAACAGGAAGGCCACGTAGAAAGGGGCAAAGCCTGTGAATGTTCACTGAATCCCAGGTCTTATTCTGATTGTCACTGATGGGCATAGGTCACAATGGAAGCTCAACGAGAGGGGGAACTGCCCTGTTCCCTTGACCCAGCCCATAGTTTGGGAACCTCTGTATCACATATTACAGATAAATGTAGTAAAGTCTTTGGAAAATATTTATATATACTTTTTTTTTTAAAATTCAGGGCCATTTTGTGGAACCATAACTAACAGGAAAAAGAAAAAGATGATGTACCTTACCACAAGAAATGCAGGTAACTTCTGTATATAAAATATTGTGTATCACTATGGTGTGTTTTACTAGTAAAATGTAATCTCTCAGCTCAAATATAGCATGCCAGAGCTTTGAATTGTCAAGCACTTGCCAGATATTTAATTTGGGAATCTTTTCTACCGAGCAAAAACTGCAATATAAGATAAAAGTATGATTGCATGACGTGATCTAGCTCTTCAGGAATATTGTTTGGGGCTGATGTGGTTCATTGCAGTACTGCCCTGCACTGTGCCCTGGATTGTTTCCAGCCTGTGTCTTCGGTTTCTCGAGCTTCCTGGGGATGCTGCAGAGATAACATCCATTGCCTTTGGAAGGGAGGGGGGTAGAGTCCTGGTTACTGTTCAGTAGGGTCTATTATTGCAGAGTTGTGCCCCTTGGTTCTCCTGGAACAAGCAGAAAGTCAGTCCTCACATATGGGTGATGGCGCAGACGGACCCTGCGCAGTAGCTTCTCTCCCAACTTTCAAAGAAAGCCTTTGTGAGATGCACCACACATGTGTGGTCCCCTTCCCTCCCAAGGGTGCCATCTTGCCGCAGTAGGATGATATAGCTCAAGGCAAAAATAACACAAAAAGCAGCTCTACGGGGAGGAGGGAGGGTTGTAAGGATGTCCCCGGAGAACACCTGTTACAGGTGAGTAACTATGCTTTCTTCAGGAACAAGCAGGAAGCCAGTCCTCACATATTGTGCTCCCTAGTTACAGGCTACCGAAAAACCTGTTAAAAGCCACAGGTGACCAGGAAAAGGTGAGCCGTGAGTAGCAGCAATGAGTCTTGAGAAGACACTCCGGAGCAGCCCAAGTGTCCAGTGAGAAAACCAGCAGCCTGAACACACAAAGTGCCGGAGGGTAGAATTTGCCTACACCCCAAATTGATGACAGAGTACCTCCTGACCAAAGGCACTGTACCTACAGGACTCCCTCTCCAGGCAATAATGAGCTGCAAAGGTATGGACTGAGGACCAAATGGCAGCTTGGAAGATTTCTGACGGGAACGGAAAGCAGGTTTGCCACGGATGCCGCCATGGCCTTGATGCTGTGCACCGTGATCCGGCACGCCAGCGAGAGCCCAGCCTGCTCCTAGGTGAGGGCAGTGCAGTCTGCCACCCAGATGGACAGAGTCCACTTGGTCACTGCTGCCCCCAACCGACTGCGATCATAGGAGATGAAAAGCTGTGAGGCTTTGTGCTGGCCCTAATTACGTTGGAGATAGGACAGGGCCCTCTTATAGTCCAGAGCATGAAGGATGGTCTCTGCCCTGCTGGCATGAGGCCGTGGAAAGAAGGTGGGAAGCACCACCTCCTGATTGAAGTGGAAGGGGGACACCACCTTGGGAAGTAACCTGGGGTTCATGCGTAGCATGACCCTATTCTTATAGAATTGTGTGTAGCGTGGATCCGCCACCAACGCCTGGAGCTCGCTGACCACTGTGAGACGACGTGAGTGACACCAGGAACACCTTTCAGGGAAAGGTACCGCAGGTGGCAGGTAGCCAGGGGCTTAAACAGTGGGCCAGTGATCTGGGATATCACCACTTTGAAGTTCCTCTCCGCCACTGGCGGGCGGGCAGACAGGAGGCTTGGACAGCAAGATACCCTGCAGAAAGCGGGTCATGAGAGACTGGATGGAGCAGGACTTGCCCTCGATAAAGTGGTGGTGCGCTGCGAGAGCTCTCAGGTGGACCCTGACAGAGTTGAACTTCAGTGCTGCCTGAGACAAGTGAAGCAAATATTGCAGCACAAGCTGCACAGAGCACGAGAATGGGTTGGACCGGTTGTTCCGCGTACCACACAGGGAATCTGCGTCATTTGAAGGCATAAGCCCATCTCATGGACGCCGTATGGGAGGCCAGGAGGACTTCCTCCACCTCCCTTGAAAGTTTGAAATGGGCTAATGCTACCCTTTCAGCAGCCAGGCCGTTAGCATCAGAGACCCCCAAATTAGGGTGTAGGAGAAAGCCCTCCTCCTGTGACAGCAGCCCTGGAGCACTCCCCTGGGGACCGGGAGTGCCGCGTATAAGCGAAGGAGCAGCGGGAAACACTGTTGCCTGGGCCACCATGGTGCAACTAGTATCAGCGATGCCTCGTCGCACTGAGCCTTGAACAAGGTCTTGACAATCAGCGGTATGGGTGGGAAGGCATAGAGAAGGCCCTTCATCTACAGGATGAGGAATGCATCCGCTGCTATCCAGAATGGGTGAGGCTGCCTGGAGCAGAAGCGGGGCAGCTGGGCATTGGCTGGGCTGGTGAAAAGATCCATCTGTGGAGTCCCCCAGAGCTGGAAGAGCCAGTAGGTCATTCTGAGGTCTAGCTGCCACTCGTGCGGCTGGAGGACCCTGCTCAGCCTGTCCACCAGGGTATTGTCCTGTCCTGGCAGATACACCACCTGCAGGAGCATCCCGTGGCAGTTCACATTCAAGCAGAGAGCTACCGCACAGGCTCCATTGGTGCCAATGTCACTCATATGTGAGGATTGATTCCTGCTGTCACCGGAGAACACCTGTTACAGGCGAATAACTACAGTACGCTCTAAGAACTATTGCTGCAATTACTAGTCCTGGTGAATTGGGAGAGGATAGAAAATATGGGAAAAAATCCTCATATAATAGTAATTGATAATGGTTGAATAATTCAACCGAGGTCAATTCTGTTTGGGTGGGAAGCCCAAATGGTGCAGGAGGAAGCTACTTGGCCAAAATATAAAGAATGTATTGTTCTGCTAAATGAAATTACATTGTCTGACTCTGAGTATAAGGTACACCTTAGTAAAGTACACCACTGGTACTAGAAAATCAAAATACTGTGTGTCAGTAAAATTAGAGACAAATTCATAAAGCTTTTTACTTAATCTAAGGTCAAGTGGAAGAGAATTCCATAAGGTAGGTAGTAAAAAGCTAAAGGCTGTGGTATGTGTTATTTCAAGTTTAAACTGAGGAGGGGGGAATAATAAGCAGTTTTGATTATGAGGATCTTAATGATCAGCCGGGACAGGAAGGAGCAATCAGAGGACAGTTAGGATGGAGATCCAGTGCAATATTTGAGTCTACAAGATGTCAGTAGCCAGGATAATTCCTGAAGAAGTGGTGAGATGTGGTGGGTACAGTTTGCTCTATGAATTGTTGCTGCAGTGTTTTGGACTAACTGCAGTCTTTTAAGACTACAGATGGAAATATTAGAGGGAAGAGATTTTTTTTTACCAATTCAGCTTACTAAAAATTAAAGCATGAATCAGGGTGTTTAGATCTTTGGTCAGCTCTTTGTTACTGTATAGATAGCAGTCTTAAAGAGATTAATTTCTGACCACCATGGAAATGTGAGATTGAAAAGATAAGAATGAATCCAGCATGACCCCTAGGGACAATATAATTTCTAAGAGGTAAAAGAGAACTGATATAAGAGGCTGAAATGATTGTGTGGACTTGTTCCTGGTCAACCACATAGCTTTATATTGTTGGTAGATAGCCAGTTGATAATGGCCTTGAAGGCCATTGCAAATGAATTCCGGAAGGTGGAGCCCAGGAATGATGTGTGATCAAGATTTGTATATCATCAGCAAAGAATAAAGGACAAATCCAAAGTTTTATATAAGAGTGACTAAAGGAGAAAGAAAGATATTAAGGGGGGGGGGGGGGCAGGCAGAACTGAGCCCTGGGGAACTCTAGAGGAAAGAGGCTAGCTCTTGGATTGAGTGTTATCAGTGATGAATAAAAATGGCCAAGAATTAAAGTAAGAGGAGAACCATTGAAGCACACTGCCTGGGACTCCATTTTCTTGGAGCCTATGAAGTATAAGGTCGTAGACTACCAGATCAAATGTTTAATTCAGGTCTAGTTGAATTAGTAGCATATCTCGGCCATTCTCCCAATGAACATAAACTTCATTGAGTGTAGCCAGAAGACGGATTTAGTACTATATTCTCGTCTTGGCTTGTTAGCAGTTAGTGTCAGTGTGTGCTAATAGTTAATACATCCCCTTAGCAGTGCAGGCTAATTTCCATGTTAGCAGCTAATGCAGAAAAAGGCAGAGAACATGAGAACATAAGATATGCCACACTGGGTCAGACCAAGGTCCATCAAGCCCAGTATCCTGTTTACAACAGTGGCCAATCTAGGTCATACGTACCTAGCAGTTTCCCCAAAAGACACAGGTTCCACAATGCTTGTACTGGATCAAGCATTGATATCCTGGGTCCCTTCTTAATAATGGTTTATGGACCTTTCCTCCAGGAACTTGTCCAGAACATTTTTAAACCCAGCTACACTAACAGCCTTTACTACATCCTCTGGTAACAAATTCCAGAGTTTGATTACACGTTGAGTGAAAAAATATTTTCTTTTATTAGTCTTAAATAGTTTACCCTGTAGCTTCATTGCATGTCACCTAGTCTTTCTATATTCTGATAACGTAAACAATCGATATTCGTTTACCCGTTCCACTCCGTTCATTAATTTATAGACTTATATCTCCCCTCAGCCGTCTCTTTTCCAGGTTAAAGAGCCCTAACCTTTTTAGCCTTTCTTCATAGGAGTATCCTTCCATCCCCTTTACCATTTTGGTGGCTGTTCTCTGAATCTTTTGTAATAACGCTATATCCTTTTTAAGATACAGTGACCAGAATTGCACACAATATTCAAGGTGCGGTCTCACCATGGAACGATATAGAGGCATTATAATTTATTTATTTATTTACATTCTCTTATATACCGTGCTATTCTGCATCAGTGCTGTTTACATTGAACAAACTGAAATTACATTGAACAGGGCATTATAACTTGGAGATAACCATTTTACAGGGAACATGGGCTATGGAGGGTTAAGTGGCTTGCCCAAGACCACAAGGAGCACCTGTGGGACTAGAAACCCCAGTCCTTCCGGCCCAAGGTTGCTGTCCTCTAGTGGGATTTGAACCCCTGACCTTCCGGCCTGAAGTACCTTGCCCGAACCACTAGGCCACTCCTCCACTCCATTATGATATCTTTTGTTTTATTTTGCATTCCTTTCCTTATGATACCTAGCATTCTATTTGCTCTCTTGGCCGCCGCTGCACACTGGGCCGAGAGTTTTAATATGTTATCCACAATGACGCCTAAATCTTTTTCCTGGGTGGTGGTTCCTAATGTGGAACCTTGCATCGTGTAACCATAGTTTGGGTTGTTCTTCCCTAGGTGCATAACTTTGCACTTGTCCACATTATATTTCATAAGCCATTTTGATGCCCAGTCTTCCAATTTATCAAGATCATCTTGCAATTTTCCACAATCCTCTTGGGTTTTAACAACTTTAAATAGTTTTGTGTCATCTGAAAATTTGATAACATCACTCGTTATTCCACTTTCAGGTCATTTATGAATGTCAAAAAGCAGCGGAAGCAGCACAGATCCCTGGGGTACACCACTATTCACCTTTCTCCATTGGGAAAATTGGCCATTTAGCCCTACCCTCTGCTTTCTATCCTTTAACCAGTTCCTGATCCACAATAGTACACTGCCTCCTATCCCATGACTCTTTAGTTTTGCCAAAAGTCTCTGATGAGGGACCTTGTCAAAGGCTTTCTGAAAGTCCAGATACACTATATCAACCGACTCACCTTTGTCCACCTGTTTATTCACACCTTCAAAAAAACATAACAGATTAGTAAGACAAGATCTTCCTTGTCTAAAGCCATGTTGGCTGTCTCCCATTAGGCCATGACTATCTACATGCTGAGTATTTTTAGTTTTTATGATGGTTTCTACCATTTTTCCCGGTACTGAAGTCAGGCTCACCGGTCTGTAGTTTCCCGGATCACCCCTGGAACCCTTTTTAAAAATTGGTGTTACATTGGCGATCCTCCTGTCTTCAGGTATTAGAGATGATTTTAATGATAGTTCACAGATTACTAATAGCAGGTCTGCAATCTCATATTTCAGTTCTTTCAACACCCTTGGATATATACCATCCGGCCCAGGTGATTTGCTACTCTTCAGTTTATCTAATAGTTGTAATACATCTTCCCGATGTATCGATATTTCCTTCAATTCTTCCGCACCTTTAAATACCACTTCAGTCATGGGTAACATCCCTACATCTTCCTCAGTAAAGACCGAAGCAAAGAATTCATTCAGTCTCTCCGCTACCGCCTTGTCGCCTCTTAGTGCCCCTTTAACCCCTCTATCATCTAGTGGACCAACTGACTCTTTCACAGGTTTTTTGCTACGAATGTACTTGAAAAAATCTTTATTTCGCGTTTTTGCTTCCGCAGCAAGCTTCTTCTCAAATTTTCCCTTTACCTGCCTTATCAATGCCTTGCATTTGACTTGCCAGTGCTTGTGCTGTTTCCAGGTTTCGTCTTTTGGCTCTTTTTTCCATTTCCTGAAAGATGCTTTTTTGGTAACAGCCTCTCGACCTCACCTTTAAACCATGCTGGCAGTTTTTTGGACTTCCTTCTACTTTTCTTAAAGTGTGGAATACAGCTGGTCTGGGCTTCCAAGATAGTAGTTTTCAACACCACCCACGCTTGATGTAAGTCTTTAACCTTTTGCAACTGCTCCTTTTAGTTTTTTCTTAACTATTTTCTTCATGTTATCATAGTCTCCCTTTCGAAAGTTAAAAGGTAGTACTATGGATTTCCTTACTATCCCTCCTCCACTAATTAAATCAAACGCGATCATGCTATGATCACTATTGCCAAATGGCCCCAACACCCTTATCTCTTGCACAAGATCTTGTGTTCCACTAAGGACTAGGTCTAATTTGGCTTCTCCAGGACCAAGCAGGAAGTCAGTCCTCACATATGGGTGATGTCGGCGCCGACGGAGCCCCCATGCAGAGCATTTTCCCAGCTTTCAAAGAAAGCCTTTGGGACTGCAGCACGCATGCGCGGTCCCCTTCCCGCCCAAGGGTGCCATCTTGCTCAGTCTTCTTTTTTTCCGCGGAGCCCGACGGACGTGTTTCGTGTTCACCCGAGAAAAAGTTGATTTTGGTAATGGAACTGTTTTTTTCTTTGGTTCGGCACCGGTTTCTCTTTCCCGCCTGGGCCTGGTACACCGGTATTGAGCCTGGACTTCTTTTCCGGTTTTTGTCCTTCGTGACTAGCGTTCGCGCCATTTTTCTGTTTTTCACTGGCAGCCCTGTCTTTTGACCTAGCAGGGGCCCTTTTTCCCCCAATGGCTGCCAGCAGGTTCAAAAAGTGTGATCGGTGTAAGAAACTTGTCTCTCACCGACACACATGACTGCTGCCTCCGATGCCTCGGACCCGATCATGACCCAATGATCTGTGGCCCGTGTGGGAAAATGTCCTTGAAGGCGTTGAGGAGTCAGCAGCACCAGAAGGAAAGAATCTTCTCTGACTCCGCGTCCGGCTGGGCCCGGACGTCGTCAGAGGCCTCGACGTCTCGGGATTCCGATCCCAAGCATCGCTGGGGTTCCTCTGAGAGGGGGTCTTCCTCGCAGGAGCATCGCAGGAAGAAGAAACCCGTGAGTGTGGCATCGGACGCACTTGGCTCCTCGAGGGCCAGGTCGCATAGCCCCGACCGCCATCCCAGGTCTTCGGAGTCGGAGAGGCCTGCTAAACAACCTCGTGTGGAGCCGGAGTCCCTGGATCACGTGAGTACTGTAGTCCTCGTGGACTGTCCTCCGGGGGAGCCGACGTCGGGCCCGATGCCATCAGGGCCCGAGTCGGGGGCTGCTGAGTCTCCTGAGCTCAGACTCAGGTTGACGGCCTTGGAGAGCAGCTTGGCTGCCTTCATGGAACAGCAGCGGGCACTGATTGCCGGTCTCACCGGTGCATCTGCCCCGACCACCGGGACATTGACGTCCAAATCGACCCCGGAGGCCGAGCCGATCCTCTAGTTGATCCTCGGCCAAGGTCTCCCTCGGCCTTCCGTTCGGGACCGATGTCGTCGACGCCAGTACTCTCCGCGTCTTGGAGGATGGCATCGGTGCCTGCCCGACCGGAGCCGCTCGTTTCCTCCTCCGAGGGGTCGGGCTGGAAAACAGAGGACGAGGAGTCCCCGGACACCTTTCGGACCCAGTGTGTCCCTTCGGACTCACTGGAGTCCGAACCTCGTTGACGGTCCCCCCCGGAGGACACCCGGTTCTCGGACTTCGTGTGGGATATGGCCAAGGCTTTGGCCTTCCCCGCGGCCCCCGAGGAGGAGCCTCAAGCCGAGGAGCTTGAGGCCCTACAGTATGACTCTCCTCCCAAGGAGGCCTTTACTGTACCAGTTCCTCCGTTGCTGGAACGGTTGCTCTTCCGCATGTGGGAGGCGCCGGCCGGGTCGATTCCATCTATCGAGTCTGCAAGAGGCCCGGGTTCCAAAAGTCACAGCTACCGCACCACTCCATGGTTGTGGAATCGGCCATACATCGTCTGAAGAGTCAAAAGATGCACTCCTCAGTGCCTCCTGGCCAGGAAGCCCGGAACCTGGATGCTCTCGGTAGAAAGTGCTTCCAGGGCTCTATGCTTTCTTGCCGTGTCCAGACCTACCAGCTGTACATTGGCATGTACCTTCGAGACCTGGCAAAGGAGATTGCCGGGTTCTCTGCTGGTCTCTCCGATGAACCTTTGCAGAGGTTCAAGGCCCTGTCATTGGGGATCTGAGAGTGCTCGAAGTTTATTTCTCGAGCAGCCTATGATGGCTTCGAGGCTTTGGCCCAAGTATTTATTATTATTTATTTTTTTATTTATTTTATTTATTTATTTATTTATTTATTACAGTTTTTTATATACCGCGCTATTTACAATCAGCGCGGTTCACAGATAACCAAAGACCAGAACAACAGGCTGCTCGGTTTTACATAAAACAGGACGATAAACTTGGATTCGATAAACTTGAATAATATGGGGGTAAAACTATATACATAGAATGTTGGTCTGTTAATTTTGATAACATGAAAGGGATTTATGAGACGTTGCTTGTGGGGTTGTGAAAGGAGGCAAAGTGGTTAATATTGAGGTGAATATTTTGAATTTATGTAGGGTAATAATTGTTGATTAGGTTATGCTTGAGGGGAAGCTTTATGTAGGGTAGTATTTGATGAATAAGTTATGCTTGAGGGCCTTTCTGAATTGGCATATGTTAGTTATGGCACGAATTTCGGGTGGTAGGGAGTTCCAGTATTTTGGGGCACAGAACATGAAGGCTCTGTTCGCTGTTGATCGGCTACACGTTGTTATGGCCTTCGGTATTATTAGGGTGTTTATTGCTATATGTCTTCTGGATCTTGTTGGTGGTAGTGTTTGTGTGAGATCAATTATTGCGTTTGCAGATACACCGTGGATGGCCTTGTATGTTAGGACTAGGGTTGTGAATTCGAGTCTGCCTTGTATCGGGAGCCAGTGAAGCTGTTTGAGGATTGGTGTTACATGATCACTCCTGGCAGCTCCTTGTAGAATCCTTGCAGCAGTATTCATGGCAAGTTGAAGAGAGCTTAGGGTGGATTGTGGGAGACCTTGTAGAATTGAGTTGGCGAAATCAAAATGCGGCAAAATGAGTGCTTGGAAGATGGTTCTAAAATCATCTGGGTCAAGTAATGAGCGAAGATGCCTGAGTGTGCGTATTTTGAAGTATACAGCTTTTGTAATATTGTTTACATGTGTTTTCAAATTGAGACGTTGGTCCAGCGTGACTCCAAGGTATCTTATTGTTTCTTTTGTGGCTAGATCCGCTCCTTTCACACTTATATGTGATGGTGGAATGAAGTTGGGGTCTCGCGTAACAAAGAGAACCTCAGTTTTCTTGTGTTGGATGCGGAGGTTCTGTGAGAGAAGCCATTCCGATACTGCATTAAAGCAGTTTATTATGGGCAGTAGGTCTAATTGCCTTGTAGAAAATGGCATATAAAGTAGGATATCATCTGCGTAAATCATACATTTCACGTTGAATGATCTGATGATATTGCAGATAGGCTGCATGTAGATGTTAAACATGAGAGATGAGAGAGATGACCCTTGTGGTACCCCTTGTTTTTGATGGAAGAGATTTGATTCTCCGTTGCAGATTTTACATATTGCATTCTGGTGTCTAGGTATGATTTACACCATTCCAGAGCTGAACTACCAATGCCTTTTTCCTTCAAACGTGTAATGAGTATCTCGTGATTTACCGAGTCAAAGGCTGCTGCTATATCTAAGAAGATTAGCACAACGCCTTGGCGGATGTTGTCTATGCTGGTGAGTAAGTTGTTGAGGAGAGTGGTGAGGAGTGTTTCAACTCCATGATGTTCCCTGAATCCATGTTGAAAGTAGTCGAGAGGGGCTGTTGCGTCAATGTGGTCTTGAATTTGGCGTTGCACCTCTTTTTCAAAGATTTTTGCTAGGAGGGGAATGCTAGCAATAGGCCTGTATGAGTCAGCTCTTTTAGGGTCTAGTTTGGGGTTTTTTAAAAGTGGTCTGATGGATGTGAGCTTTAGTACAGATGGGAAAGATCCAGTTGTGAAAGAGAGGTTCATGATTCTTGCAATGAATGGACTGAAGACACTTCTAAGGTCCTTGATCCAGAAGGCTGGGCAAGGATCGGTTTGAGCGGTGGAGGTATTGAGTGAGGAGATTGTGTCTTCAACTTGTTTAGCTGAAGGTGCGGAAAGTGATGTCAAGGTGATCTGGCAGGTTGATTCTTGGATATCTACTTGCTGTAGCTCATCCGTCTGTAGAAGTTTAGATTGCAAATAATCAGCAAATTCTTGTGGTTGAATATCATGTTTTTGTTCTGATGATGGTTCATTTGATAGTGATTTTACTAGGCTGAAAAGATCACGGGGTTTATTTAATGATCTTTTGAGCATCTCAGTGTGATACTGCTTCCTCTTGGTTGTGATTGCTTCACGGTGAGTCTCTAAATAGAGATTGTAAGCTGTGTGATCATCAGCAGCAAGTGATTGGCGCCAGCGTTTTTCGAGTCTTCTCAGGTGCTTAAGAGAGCCTCGCAGATCAGGAGAGAACCAAGGGGCAGAGGTTCTTTTCTTTGAGGTGTTATTTTTGTGTGGTTGGATAGAAATGGCATTGAGTCTGTTATTCCAGTCTTCAATTGCTTCTTCCAGGTTGAGTGTTGTATTGTTGAGGAGTGATTGGGTATTTGTCATTATAAAATCCTTATTGAAGGGCCGAAAGCCTCTTGATGGGGCTCTTGGTGTGTTGTCAAGGTTTCTGTTGTTTTGGTAATGAGTGTTGTCCAAGGGAATTTGTAGGATTATGAGTTTGTGGTCTGACCATGGTACATTAGTGATAGATTTTATCACGTTGCTGTTTTGTGTAGCAACAGATTGTGGGCGAAAACCATGTCAAGGATGTTTCCTTTGATGTGTGTGGGCTCCATGATTAGTTGCTTATATCCAAGACTTTCGATGGCGTGGAGGAATGAAGAGGACTGATGTTGCTGCAGTGATGGGAGATTGAGATCTCCCATTATCCAGTTTGGAGTGTTGAAGTTGCTGGTATTGGCTGCAATGTCAAGTATTGTGGGCAGGTCGTTCTGGGAGCTTGACGGGGTTCTGTAAATCAAGTTGATGGAGCATTGCTTGTTCGTTATGGTGATAATTTCCAGATTGTCTGAGCTGTAGGAGTTAACTGTATTGAAGAGGAGATCAGACTTAGTGAGTATGAGTGTTCCTCCTCCCTTCTTGTTTTCTCTGTGAGTTGTGTGTATGGAGAAATTAGGTGGAATGAGTTGGTTAATGAGGACATTATCTTCTTTTGATAGCCAGGTTTCAGTGATCAAGAGTGCGTCAAGATTGTTATGGGTGACTAAATCTTGGATTACAGGCCATTTTTTTCTAATTGAGCGGGCATTTACAAGGGCACATTTTATGCTTTGGGAAGGTGAGGAGTCTTGTTGCTTGGGGTTACTGTTTTGGAGTAATGTGATGTGAATCAGGTGGGAGTGCTGTATGCGAGCTTCCTTAGCTGGATAATGGTAAGAATTATTGAACCATTTTTTTCCGTGGTTTTTGAGGATAGGGATTTGACTGGTGGAAGAAGAGTAGGCAGCGGAGGTCTCGATCCAGTCAGAGAGAAGGTACACAGAAAGAAGAGTGATGAGGTGAGGATACATTTTGGATTTTGTTGAGGAGATGTAGATGTCTATGTGAGCTGTATATTATATCAGGTAGGGATATTATTGATGAGGGTATGGGTAGAGGATGTTGTAATACAATGCAAGCAATTGTAGAACTGTAACAACTGTAGGAATGGAGAATATAGGGTAATAAGGCAAGTGTATCAGGTGGCAGTTATTATACAAAGCAGGTTACTGTAACAACTCAGGTAATACAGGCAACTGTAACAAACTGTAACAAATGTATATGAATGGCTATAGAGTAGGCACAGAGCAGCAGGAGAGTGTGCTATCAGTGGCACTGACGGCGGTGATATTGAGCTAGAACAGAGGTTAGTTTAACTTTATAGATATTAAATACTTGCTGTGCATTTAGACCGAGTATATGCTGATGAATGTAGCCTCAGGGTATCACTGATTTGGGGATGTGCGTGGAGCTGTGAGCCGCGGCCGGCATCGGTGCACGCCGTCAGGCCTGGCTACAGTCATCGGACCTCGAGCCATGGGTGCAGGACAAGTTGGTCGATGTCACCTGCCGAGGTGAAAACCTCTTTGGCAAACCTATGGCTGAAAAGGCTGCAGAACTCTAGTCTGAGACTCTCACCCGGACAAGGCTGTCCAGGAAAACCTCTGCCCCTTCTCAGAAGAAGAAGGACTTGGGAAAAAAGACCTTTTACCCGAGGAAGTCATCTGCCTACAAATCATACCCTCACTTTCAGGCCTCCACAGCTCCCCAGCAGGGTCAGCAGGCCAAGGGGCAGGGACATGGTCTCTGTAGGCAGAAAACCCCCAAGCCACCAGCTCCGGCTCCTGCACAGCAGGGAGCGGGGTTTTGACTCCAGTGGCATAGCCTCTCCTCCTCAGCTTGCCCCCCTCAGCACAGGAGGCCGGCTGACCCTGTATGCCTACAAGTTGTCAGCCGTAACAAGGGATACCTGGGTCCTCAGCATAGTCCAGAGGGGCTATCTTCTCCACTCCCACCAGGTACCTCCCTCCTACTTTCCAGGGGAGCCTCCAAGACTCCCTCTGCACAGGGACTTACTCCTGCAGGAGTTAGCAAGTCTTCTAAAGGAACAGGCGGTGGAACCAGTGCCCCACCGCCTGAGAGGTCAAGGCTTCTATTCTAGGTACTTTCTAGTACCAAAAAGGACAGGAGGCCTAAGGCCCATCCTAGACTTGCGGAATCTCAACTAGTTCCTGGAGAGGGAAAAGTTCAAGATGCTTACCCTTGGAATCCTGCTGCCCTACCTCCAGCAGGGAGATTGGCTATGCTCCTTAGACCTAAAGGATGCTTATACTCACATCCTTATTTATCCAGACCACAGACAATATCTTCAATTTGTCGTGGGAGGAAACCATTACCAGTACAGGGGTACTCCCTTTTGGCCTAACCTCCGCCCCCAGGGTTTTCACCAAATGCCTGGCATTGGTGGCGGCCTATCTCAGGGTTCAGGGACTCTTTGTGTTTCCCTACCTGGACGACTGACTCATCAGAGGTCAGTCTTCACAGGAGACCAATCAAGCCACCCTCCGCACTGTCTCTCTTCTCCAGCATCTGGGGTTTGTCATAAACTTCGCAAAGTCCGCTTTGCGCCCCTCACAGAACAATGGAGTTCATCGGAGCAAGACTAGACACCCTTCAGGCACAGGCCTTTTTACCTGTGGACAGGGCCCACAGACTGATGGATCTGGCCAGACAGTTCCACAGCAATTCTCTGGTCTCTGCCAGACAATTCCTGAGGCTCTTAGGCCACATGGCATCCACGATCCATGTAACTCCAAATGCCTGTCTGCACATGAGGCCAGCCCAGTGGGGCCTCAGAACTCAGTGGTTGCAGGCCACGGAAAACCTGACGGACAAGGTCAGGGTGTCCAAGCTACTAGCCTCTTCTCTACAGTGGTGGCTTCATCTTCCGAATATAGTGCAAGGGGTGCCTTTTCAAGCACCTCCACACTCTCATGTGCTGAGAACCGATGCTTCTCTTCAAGGTTGGGGTGCACATTGCCAAGGAGCATGCACTCAGGGCCTTTGGTCTCCTTGGGAGGCCACACAGCAGATCAATTTCCTAGAACTCAGAGCGATCCGCTTAGCCCTGCGGACTTTCTCTCATGTCCTCTCTCACCAGTCCGTCTTAGTTCAGACGGACAATCAAGTTGCTATGTTCTATGTGAACAAGCAGGGGGGCACAGAGTCCCGAACTCTCTGTCAGGAAGCATAGGACCTGTGTTCCTGGACAGTCGATCATGGCATACTTCTCAGGGCGGTCTATCTCCCTGGACAAGAGAATTACCTGGCAGACAGATTGAGCAGGATTCTACAGCCACACGAATGGCAGCTGAATCCTCTGGTGGTTCAACAGATCTTTCTAAGATGGGGTCTTCCCACCATAGATCTCTTTGCCAGTCCACTGAACCGTCAACTGCCCAGGTTCTGCTCCAGACAACTGCATCCTCTCAGAGTAGCAGCGGATGCGTTTCTCATTCCATGGTCTACAGGCCTCCTATATGCGTTTCCTCCCCCGCCTCTAGTGCCCAAGACACTGTTCGAAGTGATCCGGGATAAGGCCTCGGTGATTCTGATGGCCCCCAGGTGGCCAAGGCAACCCTGGTTCCCGCTTCTTTTGCAACTGGCGGTGGGCACTCCTCTTCCTCTGGGGATGCAACCCGATCTCCTGTCTCAGGAGCAGGGATCTCTCTTACACCCCAACCTCCAGTCCCTCAATCTGATGGCCTGGCTGCTGAAAGGGTAGTTCTAGCACCCTTACTGCTGCTTAGGGAAGTGGAGGACGTCGTCTTGGCCTCTAGGCGGCAGTCCACCCGGACGTCTTATGCCCTCAAGTGGCGTAGGTTCTCCACCTGGTGTGCTCAACACAAGCAGGATCCTTTCTCCTGCCTGGTACCAGTGGTGCTGCAATATTTGCTTCACCTGTCCAATCTGGGCCTTAAATCCAACTTTGTTAGGGTCCATCTCAGTGCTCTCTCTGCGCACCATTCACCGGTGGAGGGTCATTCTCTCTCAAGCCACCCTTTGGTGGCTCGCTTCCTCAGAGGCCTTCTGTTGCTTAAGCCTCCAGTTCGTCCACCTGCCTCTGAGTGGGATTTGAATGTGGTCTTGCAGCGGCTTACTTGCCCACCATTTGAGCCTATGGCTACTTGTGCTTTGCGCTTTCTCTCCTGGAAAGCGTTGTTTTTGGTAGCTCTTACCTCAGCAAGGCGAGTGAGCGAGCTTCAAGCCCTGGTGTCAGAGGCACCATACACTAGGTTTTATAGGAACAGGGTAGTCTTACGGACTCAACCTAAGTTCCTTCCCAAGGTTGTCTCCTCCTTCTTTTAAATCAGGAGGTGGTTCTTCCGACTTTCTTTCCCAGGCCGCATGCCAGCCGGGCTGAGATGGTCTTGCATACCCTGGACTGTAGGAGGGCGTTGTCCTTCTACCTTGACCGTACACAGGAGCATCGAAGGGCTGTCCAGCTCTTCGTCTCTTTTTTCCCTAATAAGTTGGGGTTACCTGTCTCCACTGTTCCCTCTAAGCTGTGCGCATGTGCACGCGCACACACCTCGCCGAGTGAGCGCACATACTTTACAACAGAGCGCACAAAAATTACAGCTCTGATTCTGATAGAAAGCAACACCGACGTCTTAAAATTTAAAAGTTATGATTGTAATTACTAGAAATTTCCCGCTTCATTTAGTAATCGTCTATTTTCATTTAATTTGATTAAAATCAATGTGGTATACATACTGTATTCTGATGTGTAGTCAAATTTTAAAGTATATAACGCCGAGTGTCGTTATGTGGTGCACAAAAATTTAACCTTCCTTCAAAAGCTGCAGACAGCTGATATTTTATGCGCACACAGCCTACAGAAAATTAAAGGGAACATTGCCTGTCTCCAAGCGTACCCTGTCCATCTGGGTAGCAGACTGTATCTCCTGGGCGTACAGGGCAGCCGGCCTCTGCAGGGTCGAGTCACGGCTCACTGTGTCAGGGCGAAGGCTGCGTCAGTGGCTCATCTCCGCTCTGTTCCGTTGGCAGACATCTGCCGGGCCGCTACTTGGTCTTCAAGCCAGACTTTTGCGGCCCACTACTGCCTCGAGAGGGAGTCCCGCAGGGACAGTGCTTTCGTACAGGCGGTTCTCCGTAATGTCTTTGAGGTATAGGCAACTCCTACCCTCCGGCCCTGGTGTTGGGCTACCGTACGGGGGCGTTCTCAGAGAAGATTCTTTTCGTACATGCTGAGGCTCTAGAGGGAGCTCAATTTTTCAGCTTTGGGTCCCCGGTAGCCTTAAGCTGGGCAGTCCCATATGTGAGGACTGACTTCCTGCTTGGTCCTGGAGAAAGAGTAGTTACTCACCTGTAACAGGTGTTCTCCAGGAGCAGCAGGAATCAGTCCTCACAACCCTCCCTCTTCCCCTTGGAGTTGCAGTCTTATGATTTATTTTTGTGTTTTTGCTATCTTTTAGCTATGTCATCTGACTGAGCAAGATGGCACCCTTGGGCGGGAAGGGGACCGCGTATGCATCCTGCAGTCCCAAAGCCTTTCTTTGAAAGCTGGGGAAATGCTCCGCATGGGGGCTCCGTCGGCGCCGACGTCGCCCATATGTGAGGACTGATTCCTGCTGCTGGAGAACACCTGTTACAGGTGAGTAACTACTCTTCCCCTCTGGTCGGTTCATGAACCAGCTGCTCCAAGAAGCAGTCATTTATTTCATCTAAGAACTTTATCTCCCTAGCATGTCCTGCCGTGACAATGACCCAGTCGATACCGGGGTAATTGAAATCACCCATTATTATTACTGCGCTGTAACGTTTGTTAGCTTCCTTGATTTCTTTGAGCATTTCATCATCCATTTGTTCATTCTGGCCAGGCGGTCGATAGTACACCCTCACTGCCATTGCCTTCCCCTTTTTACATGGAATTTCAATCCATAGAGAATCTACAGCAAATTTTGTTTCCTGCAAAACTGTAATCCTTTCTGACTCAATGCCCTCTCTAACATAGAGCGCAACCCCTCCACCAATTTGATCAGCTCTATCATTATGATATAGTTTGTACCCAGGTATCACAGTGTCCCACTGGTTGTCCTCCTTCCACCATGTCTCTTATATTCCAATCATATCTAACCTCTCATTTAGTGCTATATATTCTAACTCTCCCATCTTATTTTTTAGACTTCTAGCATTTGCATACAAGCATTTTAGAGACCATATTTTATTCATATTAATTTGGCTATTGGTAGACATAGGTAATTTGGGATCTTTAAGCTCTGTCTGCTCCATACTCGAGGGCATTTGGGCTACTTTACTCTTTTTTGTAACCTCTCTGCTTTTGGTAGTATCCTTCAAGGATACATTCTTCCGAACCATCCGCTCTTGGGCGACTGTCGGCTTTCCCCTATTATCTAGTTTAAAAGCTGCTCTATCTCCTTTTTAAAGGTTAATGTCAGCAGCCTGGTTCCATCCCTGTTAAGGTGAAGCCCATCCCTTCGGAAGAGCCCCTTCTTTCCCCAGAATGTTCCCCAGTTCCTAACAAATCCAAAACCCTCATCTCTGCAGCATTGTCTCATCCACGCATTGAGACTCCGGAGCTCTGCCTGTCTTTTGGGTCCTGCGCGTGGAACGGGAAGCATTTCGGAGAACGCTACCCTGGAAGTTCTGAATTTCAACTTCCTACCTAAAAGCCTAAATTTAGCCTCCAGAACCTCCTTACCACATTTTCCTATGTCATTGGTATTGACATGTGCCAAGACAGCAGACTCCTCCTCAGCACTATCTAAGACCTTATCTAGGTGGCGCGTGCACCTCGAGAATGGGTGGGGCCTGCACCTCACAGTTAACACACAGTAACTTATCACACAGTAACTGTTTACTGTGCTGTTTTATCTGTCACATTATCTCCACCTGAATAAGAATAGCTAACTGCATTGTGATATCTACAGTGGCGTTAACATGTGATAGACATTTTCTCCGAGTTCAGCACTGCAAATGCAGCCGTAATTTATGCTGATTTATTCAATGATGGCAGCATCACAGACAGTTACACAGCTTCTTTTACGTTGAACATCCTCCCCCTTCGCTCACTGGTGCTGGCATGCCAGCAACTCCAGATGCCCATTCCTTTCCAGTCTATTGAATCCACCCAATGCAGCCACTAGTTTTGGTGCTCAAAACAAACAAACCAAAAAATCCAGTTATCACCTGTTGCAGCTTGTGATCAATAACTAGAGTAGAAATCATGTAGCCTTTTAAAACAGGGATGGAATGTCAGAATACTTGTTACCTAATGGACCCAAGAGTGATACCCAATGGAGAATTGTTATTTTAACTCCTTCAGACCCAGCAGGCCAAAACAAGGGACCAGCAGCAGGGGCTGCTAAAGAAAATTTCCCCAGAGGGAAACATTATGAAAACCCCAGGTGCACTAAATCAGCATAGATGAGATGTAAGTACTCTAATCCTTTCTACTCCTGAGGAAAACAACTCAAAACTTTAAAAAAGGCATCATTCATAAAATAAAAATGTTAAGTGACTTGTCTGCACTGAGAGAATGGGTTCTTAGCTAAGCTGTCTGCATCTGCAAGTCCAGCTCCACTTATAACGTATCTCATAAGGCACATGGTAAGGCCAGAGGAAAAGTTCTTAAAGGGACAAGTACATGGCTCATCCACAGGCAACAGTATGCAACAGATATTTTAGATCCACAAAAGGAAGTTTCAGGTATCCTTATTACTCTTCCACAGACTAGACTTTCTCTCAACTATCTGCATACTTTATGTTCTGCCAGTCACAATTGTCTTAAGAACATAAGATATGCCATACTGGGTCAGACCAAGGTCCATCAAGCCCAGTATTCTGTTTCCAACAGTGGCCAATCTAGGTCATATGTACCTAGCAGTTTCCCCAAGGGACACAGGTTCCACAATGCTTGTATTGGTTCAAGCATTGATATCCTGGGTCCTTTCTTAATAATGGTTTATGGACCTTTCCTCCAGGAACTTGTCCAAACCTTTTTTAAACCCAGCTACACTAACAGCCTTTACTACATCCTCTGGTAACAAATTCCAGAGTTTGATTACACGTTGAGTGAAAAAATATTTTCTTTTATTAGTCTTAAATAATTTACCCTGTAGCTTCATTGCATGTCCCCTAGTCTTTCTATATTCTGATAAGGTAAACAATCGATCTACATTTACCCGTTCCACTCCGTTCATTAATTTATAGACTTCTATCATATCTTCTAGACTAGAGGATCGTAATCTTTTACTCCTTCAATATGTGCCAAAGTTATTGCAGAAGAGAATTCTATTAGTGTCTTCAACTCATTCTGCTACATGTGCACATAAATGTGTGCCCTGCTTCTGACCTCTCCAGCTCCTCCAAAGTACATATGGCCATTAGATCAGCAGGATTTGAATAAGGACTCTTCTGATTTGGATGACTTAGATCCTTCCAGTAATGTTAAAATTTGCTTGTTACGCCTGTATCTTCTTAGTCTTCATCAGGATCTGATTCCTCTTTGCCTTTACCAGCTAACTATCCTAGCAAAGATTTTCATACCCTAAATTTCACATGAAGCTATTATAGGTGCTTTTGCTGATTCAGGCAGCAGTTTCCAATCAATTCTGAAGTCCTTCATACTTCACAGGAGCAGATAATACTTCTTGTTCATCAAGTTTTCCAAGATTTGCAATTTGAGCATTTGGCAAAACCTTGTTATCCATAAACACAATGTCCACACATTTACATGGTACATGGACATGTTAAATCTCAATTATGACAACAGTCAATAGTGGTAGAAGCAGCTTTTTAAGAAGTCAGTCTCAAAAGTCAGGGTTAACCCCTCCAGGGAAAGATGCTGAGGTACTGGATGTGGTTGATAGGAAAGTGGTTTTGGGGTTTTTTTTCTTTATAAAGCTGCAATACTCATTTCCAAAATAGTGTCATATTAGCTGTCTGTGGACAAGCAGGATAGTGTTGTCACATATGGGCCACATCATCAACGAGAACTAGTTCCCAGCCTCTTATAGAAGCTTTTGGAACTGGCCCCATGCACAAGCATGCCATTTCCTGCCTATCACCAATGTATAGGATTCCCTCAGTCTTTTGGAGTACTTTTCAGTTGGGTTTGGAGTACTCCTGGGAATCTGAGTACAACTCTGTGTATTTCTCAGAGACGAGGTCTCCTGAGTTGCTCTCTGATCCCTTGCTTCCTTATGCAAGAAACAGTCGCCTCTAGTTTTCCTTCATAGATTTTGTGAGGGAGATGGCTAAGTCTGTCCCATTTAAACTAAAAACAGAAGAGGCATCCAGGGCTGAAGCATTGGAAATCTTCCAATTCCTGAAACCCCTTGAAGCTATGACAGTGCCCATTTACTGCAGTATCCTGAGAAATTTGCAGGTAAGAATGTGGGAGACAACCCCTCTCTATGCATCTGTGAACAAGAAGGCTGACTCGTTATATTGAGTCTAGAAGGCTTCCAGATTCAAGAAGCTCCAGCTAATCCATAGTGGTTGAATCCACTCTCAAAAGGGTCAAGCGCTGTACATCACGCTCTTTGGCACCACTGTTCCCTCTAAGCTGTGCGCGTGTGCGCGCGCACACACCTCACCGAGCGAGCGCACATACTTTACAACAGAGCGCACAAAAATTACGGTTCTGATTCTGATAGAAAACAACACAGACATCTTAAAATTTAAAAGTTGTTTGTATTTATGGTTTTCACAAGTTCTACAATGTTTTCTAGTGTAATCAATGTGGTGTACATACTGTATTCTGATGTGTAGTCAAATTTTAAAGTATATAACTCAGAGTGTCGTTACATGGTGCACAAAAATTTAACCTTCCTTCAAAAGCTGCACAGCTGATATTTTATGCGCACACAGCCTACAGAAAATTAGAGGGAACATTGTTTGGCACCCCTAAGGAGGAATGCTAGGACATTTGAAGTCTTTTGGGAGAAAGGTATTAAAGAGCGCTATGCTTCCTTTCCACATAGCATCCTAGCAGCTTTGCATGAGCATGTACTTGCAGAACATCATGCATAGCATGCAAGAGTTTTCCAATACTCTTCCTCCTGAGAAGCAAAGGGAAAGAATACAGAAAGTACAATACAGACCATGCAACTTATGACACTTTCACTATGGTATTGACAACCTCCTCTGAGTATTGACAACTGGAGAGACTCATAACTTTGGGCTTCAGGCCATCAGTATGGTCTTCTAACATCTAGGAGGTTTCCTGGCAGAGGACAAAGGAAGTACTATTATCCTCATAGATGTATGTATTCTCCAGCCTCCTGATCCATCCAGACCAAGCAGGATCCTTGCTCTTACCTTTGCCTCATCAGCAGAGTGCACAAATGTCCCAGCCAAAACCAGGGGCATGGTTTTGAGGGGCTCCTCAAACATAGCCAACACTCCAGTACTGGTTTTGAAAGCCCTTCTGGTCAGGGGGAGGCTCTGGTTCTTTGCAGACCAATGACCCCTAATTACCTCTGACAGTTGGGTCCTAAAGTTCATCCGGTTCAGATACTGATTACATGTATTCAAGCTTCTACCAAATTATCCTCAGATTCTCTAGGAACAAGCAGGAAGTCAGTCCTCACATATGGGTGACGTCTTTGGGAGATGCCACCATGCATGCGTGGTCCCCTTCCCGCCCAAGGGTGTCATCTAACTCGGTCTCTCTTTTTCCATGGAGCTCTACAGATGTTCGTCGTCTTCCCCTGGAAAAAAGTTGATTTTCTCGTGCATTGAAGTGCATTTGTTTCACCAATTAGCACTGGTCCCTTTCCCGCCTCTGAGCCCCATCGTCTTAGCTTCAAGGCTTGGAACCGTTTTAGTTTTAGGTTTTTTTCTCCAGCACGGTTTCACACCCTTACTAACCACTGACCGTGTCGAGGGTCTTCGACCTCGCTGGGGTCCTTTTTGCCCCAAAGGCTAGTTGATTCACAAAGTGTGATCGGTGCTCAAAGAACATGTCCCTTACCGATACACATGACTGTTGCCTCTGGTGTCTAGGTGCCGACCATGACCCAGAGATTTGCTCCCTGTGCAAAAGGATGTCCACTAAGGCCATCCAGAGTCACCAGCAGAAGCAGGACAACATCTTCCACAGGTCAGATTCACCCTGGTATCTCCCGGTAGCTATGCGCTCTAAGGCCCCGCACAGATCCTCAGTCGCGTAAAACCTCTATGGTGCCCGATGGGCATGTGGACATTCCAACAAGTGTTCCCCAGAGCAAGAGCACAAGAAGAAGAAATCCTCGAGAGCCCCATCCTGGGAATCTGATTCACACAGCAAGTCTGATGCAAGGTCTCTCAGCTCCTGGAGTGTATCCAAGGAGTCCGAGCAGGAGCGGCTGGCAAAGATATCCAGAACAGACATCTGAATGGGAAGCCAGGATGATGGCATTGGAACGCAGCGTTTCTGCCTTCCTTGCCTCGCAGAAAGCATCGATGCCCGGCTCCACTGGCGCACGTGCTGAGACCGCAGGGACCTTGATGTCAAGGACTCCCCAGGCTGTCGAAGAGATTCTCGAGAGCCCCATGCCTCGAGCCGATCCTCAGCGAGATCCTCCCCAGCAAGCACTTCTGGCTGCGGCCAAGCAACAGCTGTAGGTTACCGCAGGCCGGATCCGATGACGCCCCAAGAGCTGTTAGGCCTCGACAGACTACTCTGACTGGGAGTCCGAGGATGAGGCTTCCCCGGAGACATGAGCACACCATCATCTCCCCACGGATCAGTCTACCCCGGTGACAAGGTGCCAGTCCCCCGCCTGAGGACACCTCGTTCCTCAAGTTGGGCCAGGACATGGCAAAAGCATTGTCCCTCACCACGGAGTCTGAGAAGGGCCCTCGCACAGAAGAACTTGAGATCCTCCAATATGAAGCTCCACCTAAGGAGGCCCTTCAATTCCTGTTCCCACCATCCTCTGGCGACTCCTCCGGATGTGGGAGAAAACGGCATCGGTGCCGATAGTTAGCCGGCACCTGGACACCATCTATTGGGTCCAGCAAGGCCCTGGCTTCAGGAAGGCGCAACTCCCTCACACCTCTATGATGGTTGAGTCGACCATGTGCCGACAGAAAAGCCCAAAGACTCACTCTTCAGTTCCCCTGGGCAGGGACTCCCACACCCTCGGGCAAAAATGCTACTAGGGCTCGATGCTGGCTTGCCAAATACAAGCATATCAGCTGTATATCAGCATGTATCTCTGAGACCTGACTAACGAACTCCCAGGTTTGTCGGCGGGTCTTAGCGGAGATCACCTTCAGCTATTTTAAACCCTTATGAAGTCCATTGGGGAGTGCTCAAAGTACTTGTCTCGAGGAGCCTACGACAGCTTTGAGTCTAATGCGAGGGTGGCCGCCGCAGGCATCGGTGCCTGACGCCAGGCCTGGCTTCAAGTATCTGACCTCAAGCAATGGGTCCAGGAGAAACTCGTCGATGTCCCCTGCCTTGGTGAAACCCTCTTTCGCAAGCCAATGGAGGACAAGGCAGCAGAGATAGAGAACGAGTATATCACCAGGACTCGACTCTCCAGGAAGATCTCCACTCTTTCCAAGAAGAAACCACCGGGGAAAAGCCAGCCTTATCAAGGCTGTCCCCAATACCAAGCCCCCCAGACCCCTGCAGCAGGATCATCAGGGCAAGGGAGCGGGCCAGGGCTTACACAAGCCTAAGGACCCCCAGACACCAGCTCTAGTCCAGGCTGGATCAGGATTTTGACTCCTAGAACATAGTCTGTCTACCCATGGGGGACCAGCTACCAACGGGGGGAAGGGGGGTGTCTGATTCATTTTGCCCATTGGTGGCCTGCCACCACTACCGATTCCTGGGTACTTCAAGTGGTCAGGGAAGGTTGCCTCCTTCACCTGGACCAGACACTGCCTTTTTTCTTTCCAGGAGAGCCCCTTCGGACTCCCCTACACCAGGCCTTGTTACTGCAGGAACTTGCAGGTCTTCTCAGGGACAGGGCCATGGAGCCCATACCCCACCACCTAAAAGGAAAGGGGTTCTACTCTAGGTACTTTCTGGTCACAAAAACAGGAGGCCTAAGGCCCATTCTGGACTTAAAAAACCTGAAAAAATTCCTGGTACGGGAGAAGTTCAAAATGCTCTCTCTTGGAATATTTCTGCCCTACCTCCAGCAGGGAGATTGGCTCTACTCCTTGGACCTAATGGTTGCTTAAACCCACATCCTTATCCACCCCAGCCACAGGCAGTACCTAAGGTTCATGGTCAGGGGTGACCACTACCTGTACAAGGTACTACCCTTCGGCCTCGCCTCCACACTAAGAGTCTTCACCAAATGCTTGGCAGTGGAGGCGGCCTGCTTTAGTCTCCAAGGGGCCTTCATCTTCACATACCTGGACAGTTGGCTAGTGAAAAGAAACACAGCCTCAGAGGTGCAACAGGCTATGGCCCGCACCATCTAGGTCCTACAACATCTGGGGTTCGTGATAAACCACCCCAAATTCCATCTCACTCCAGTACAGGACCTGGACTTCATAGGGACTCATCTGGACACTCTCCAGGCCAGGGCCTTCCTCCCCCTGGACAGGTCGAATCGCCACAGGGCACTGACGACCGAGATGCAGCACCATCACGCAGTGTCAGCGCGGTCCATTCTCTGCCCATTAGGCCACATGGCTTCCATAGTCCATGTGGTTCTCAATGCCCGCCTCCACATGTGGGCAGCTCAGTGGTGCCTCTGCTCACAGTGGACTTAAGCCACAGGAAGGCTCCGGGACAAGATTTTGGTGTCCCATCAACTAGCAGAGTCACTCAGTTGGTGGCAGGATGCACAGCACCTGCAGAAGGGCATGCATGCCCTTCCAGCACCTGGACCCCAGAGGGTCCTCACCACGGATGCCTACCTACTGGGCTGGGGTGCCCACTGCGAGGAAATGCGCACGCAGGGCAACTGGTCTCTGGAGGATAGCCAGCAACAGATCAATCTGCTGGAGCTCAGGACCATTTTTCTAGTGATCAAGTCCTTCCACCACCGCCTGCGGTACCAGTCGATGCTAGTCCAAATGGACAACCAGGTCACGATGTTCTATCTGAACAAGCAGGGGGGCACAGGGTCTCTGTGTCTCTGCCAGGATGCAATAGGCCTCTGCTCTTATGTGACCAGCCAGGGAATGCTCCTCAGGCAGTATACCTTCCAGGCCAAAACAATGCCCTAGTGGACAGGCTAAGCAGGGTCGCCTAGACCCCAGGGTGGCGCAGCGGCTATTCAGACTATGGGGAACCCTAAGTTTGGGCCTTTTTGCCAGTCCAGCCAATGCTCAGCTACCCTGCTTCTGTTGTCCCCATCCGCACCTGTCCCGGATAGCGGCAGAAGCCTTCCTCATCCTGTGGTCAGAGGGCCTTCTGTATACCTTCCCTCCCACACCACTAATCACCCGGACCCTTTTCCAGGTCCTGCGGGGCAAGGCTTCCATGATCCTGGTGGCCTCGCAGTGGCCCAGACAGCCTTGGTTTCCTCTGTTGCTCCACCTCTCGACGGAGCTCCCGGTCCCTCTGGGGAGTGCCCCAGGGTTGCCGACCCAGGAGGAGGGCTTGCTTTTCCACCTCAACTTGGGATCCCTGTCACTAACAGCACGGCTGCTGACTGGGTCATCCTAGCACCTTTCAACCTCCCCAGGGAGGTGGAAGAAGTCCTCATGGTCTCTTGTAAGAACTCCATGAGATGAGCCTACGCCTTCAAGTGGTGCAGATTCTCAGTATGGTGTGTAGAGTAATGGGTGGATCCGTTCTCTTGCCAGGTGTACACAGTGCTGCAGTACTTGCTCCACCTTTCGCAGACTGGACTCAAGTCCAACTCCATCAGGGTACACCTGAGCATGCTCTCTGTGCACTATTACTCCATAGAGGGCAAACCTTTTTCTGTGCAGCCCCTCATTACCCGATTCATGCGGGACTTGCTGCTCTCTATTCTTCCCATCCGCCTGCTTCCGGCAGAATGGGATCTCAATGTGGTTCTAACACAGCTTACCTAGCCACCTTTCGAACCTTTGGCTACCTTTCATTTGCGTTACCTGTCTTGGAAGGTAGTCTTCCTGGGGGCACTCACCTCTGCCCTCAGAGTCAGCGAGCTTCAGGCCTTGATGGCTGAGCCACCTTACACCAGGTTCTGCAAGAATAGAGTTGTGCTTCGCACCCACCCAAGATTCCTTCCCCCTACTTTCTTTCTGTGGCCGCACGCTGACAAGGCAGCGGTCGTTCTCCATACTCTGGACTGCAAGAGGGCCCTGTCCTTTTACCTACAGCGTATCTAGGGCCACTGCAAAGCCTTGCAGCTTTTTGTTTCATATGACCTCAGTTGTCTCGGGGAGACTGTGACCAAGCAGACTCTGTCCACCTGGGTGGCGGACTGTATCACCTTCACCCACGATCAGACTGGGCTCTCGTTGGAGCGTCGGGTCACTGCACACAATGTCAGGGCTATGGCCAGCTTACACTCTGTTGCCAGCTTACACTCTGTCCCTTTGGCAGACATCTGCCGGGCCGCTACCTGGTCCTCAGTTCACACCTTTGCAGCTCACTACTGCCTGGAGAGGGAGTTCTGATGGGACAGTGCCTTCAGCCAGGTCATACTCCATAATATGTTTGGGGTTTAGGCAACTCCTGCCCTCCAACCCTTCTTGTTCAGGCTACTGGTGCCATGGTTGTCCCTGGACACTGGGGTCCTCAAACTCTTTCCTCAGATTTGCTTGCGGCTACTCATGGCTGGGCTGTGTTTTTCTACAGGTTCTCGATAGCCTGTAGCTAGAGAGTCTCATATGTGAGGACTGACTTCCTGCTTGTTCCTGGAGAAAGCGTAGTTACTCACCTGTAACAGGTGTTCTCCAGGGACAGCAAGAACCAGTCCTCACAACCCTCCCTCCTCCCCGTGGAGTTGCTGTACAATTTTTGCCATCTTCTTTTGTTGGCTCTAGCTATGTCATCTGATTGAGTAAGATGGCACTCGGGTGGGAAAGGGACCATGCATGCATAGTGGCATCTCCCAAAGGCTTTCTTTGAAAGCTGGGGAGCTGCTTCCACGGGGCTCCGTCGTCACCCATATGTGAGGACTGATTCCTGCTGTCCCTGGAGAACACCTGTTACAGGTGAGTAACTACGCTGTTTCATCCAGCAACTCTGTTTCAGAAAATACTCAAACAAGAACTCTGTGCCCTTCTCCAGGCAAGTTCCATCAAGCTCATTTCACCAGGGCAAAAAGGGCAGGGATTCTATTCAAGGTACATCTTAGTCACAGAGAAGATGCAAGGGGGATTCTTTCCCATCCTAGAACTGAGGAATCTGAACAGATTTCTAGTTGAGAGAAGTTCAGAATGTTTTCCCTTGGCGCTCTGATGCCATGTTTTATAGATTTATTGGATTCTTATACCCACATACCTTGTCATAAGGAAACACCATTATCAGTACTGTGTACTGTCTTTTGGTCTCACATCAGCTGCTCACATTTTCACCAAAGTGGTAGTCTCAATGTATCTACGCAGATTGAGGCATGCTTCTATTTTCCTGTTTGGGTGATTGGCTTATCCAGGGTACAACTATAGAAAGACCTCAAGAATCTGTACACACAACTGTTCAGGTATCACAGTTACTAGGGTTCATCGTAAACTACCCCAAATCCAATCTAAATCCATCATCTCAATTGGAATTTATAGGAGCTTCGCTAGACACAACTCTGGCAAAAGGCTTTCTTTCACAAGAAAGACCCACCAACCTGATCATCATTATGGAAGATGTGCTGAAGCGTCAGCCGATATCAGCGAGGTACATGCTGAGGATGTTAGGCCACATGGCCTACTCCTACTGGAATTCTGCACACACAATTCAAATTTCTATCTCAAATGGTCTTTATTATGCAACATTCTGCATGCTTTGACAAAACAACAAAGCATATCGTTTTTGAGTGATGCTTAATTTAAAACACAGCATAGAAAAATAAATCTCAAAATAGTGCAAAATTTTTAATTATTGTTTGCAGAAATCCAGCAGGAGAAATGGCTTCAGTGGTACACATAGCACATTTGGAATGTCTCAAGATGATGAGACAAGCTTAGTGGACCTTGAGGCCCCCCCCCTTTGTCTCCTGAAACTTAGGGACAACAGGGGGACCATGGTCCTCATAACACCTTACTGACTCTGGCAATCAGTCAGGGAGCCAATTCAGTTAAGTTCACAAACACTAATCTGGCAGAATTGGGATACATTTGCATCCAAACATCAAGTCCCAGCTTGGATGATGAGGGGGCTAATTCTGTCGTCTTTGAACCTTCCAGTTAGTACAGCCAACATCCTTCTGGCTTCAAGGAGAGATTCCAGTAGAGATCATACAGTTTTAAGTGAAAGAGATTTGCTTTCCAGCTGTCCGACACACACAAACTGCTTGAATATCTTCTACATTTATCTCTACAGCCTCTTCATTTCATGTAGGGCTTGCTGCTTTTCAAGCCTCCTGCTGTGTCTTGGGACCTCAGTGTGGTTTTAACTCAGCTGATAAAAGCTTCTTTTGAGCCACTGGGTACCTGTGGATTAGAATACCTGACTTGGAAGGTTTTTCTTTTAGTGTCAGTAACTTCAGCGTGCAGAGTTACTGAGCTCCAGGCTCTAGTAACTGATCCACCCTATACTAAGTTATACTACGATAGGAAGGTTTGCATACTCATTCTAAGTTTCTTCCTAAGATGATTTCAGAGTTCCATCTTAATCTTTCAGTTGTTCTGCCAACATTTTTCCCTGGACCTCATGCTCACAAAGGGGAAAGCAAATTGCAGATGTTGGACTATGAGGGAGCCTATCTGGAGCAGATTAAAGCCCTTAGAAAGTCCATCCAACTTTTTGTTTCCTTTGATTCCAACAAGTTAGGGGCTGCCATTGACAAATATACTTTATCCAGTTGGCTGGCAGATTGCATCATCTTCACTTATGCCCAGGCTGGCTTGACTCTTAAAGATCATGTCATAGCTCACAATGTCAGAGCTATGGCTGCATCAGTAGCCTACTTGAGTTAGACTTTCATGGAGGAGATTTGCAAGGCTGAGATGTGGGCATCTGTTCACACATTCACATCTTGTTGATGCGACAGTGGATTCATTCAATCCATTCTCTAGAATCTGTGTGAGAAATACAATCCAAGTTCATCTTCCTGGACCCAATTATTTTTTGTTCAGGCTGCGTCTTCCAAAAAAGAAACATTTTATAAAAGGCCTGTTGCCTGACAAAACAGATTGAGTGTCCTCTCCTTGTGACACTTTACCTTCCTGGCGCGGCTGCGCTGCTGATCTTCTGCCAGCCTCGTCATGCTCATATTCTGAAGTCACTTCATTGGCTCCCTATCCGTTTCCGCATCCAGTTCAAACTTCACCTGCTGACCTATAAGTGCAATCACTCTGCAGCTCCTCACTACCTTTCCTCTCTTCTCTCCCTACACCCTTCCCCCCCTCGGGACCTCCACTCTTCAGGCAAATCGCTTCTATCTGTTCCCTTCTCTTCTACTGCTAACTCCAGACTTCGCTCCTTTCACCTTGCTGTACCTTACGCCTGGAACAAGCAAGTCAGGTACGTCAGGTGCCTTCTCTGACCCTTTTCAAATCCAGGCTGAAAACTCACCTCTTCGCTGCTGCTTTCAGATCTTGATTCACCTGATCTCCTTGTGTTTCCTTTGTGTTATCTGTCTTGACTAGATTGTAAGCTCTGATGAGCAGGGACCATCTCTTACATGTCTGTGCAGCACTGCATACGTCTTGTAGTGCTATACAAATGCTCAGTAATAGTAGTAGTAGTCCTTATCCACTTGTCTTCTGAGGCAGCCTATAGATAGATATTTCCATATATGAGGGCATTATCCTGCTTTTCCAGAGAGAAAACTGTTACTTACCTGTAGAAGGTGTTCTCCATGGAGAGCAGAATAAGTCCTCACAGCCCTCCCACCTCCCCTTGCTTTCAGCTTGTTAATAGAGTAAGAGAATCCTGTATGATAGTGGCAGGTGGGAAGTATTGCACATGCATCTGGGTCTGGCTCCAAAAGCTTCTAAAAGAAGCTGGGAACTGGTTACACCGCAGAGCTCCATTAATGATGTCGAGCAGGTGAGCAGCTTCATTTTACAGATGATGCATTATCATTAGGAAAAGTGGTTTTTTTTAAACTACATTCCCTAGGAATTTACCACTCAGCTTTCAACCTTGTTGCATAACATTTATTTGTTTAACAGTTTTTTATATACCGCCTTTGATCCAAGGTGGTTTACATTGAACAACAGCACAATCTCAAGAGATTTGTTTTATAAAGAACAAGGGGTAAATAACTTGGAATTAAATATGGGGGTTATAACTGAGTCAATGGTGGGTGGGTGGTTATGGTATATACATTTAGATAATGTCATCAGGCCCAAAGTGTTCTATGAAGAGGTGTGTTTTTAATAGTTTCTTCATATCTTTAGTAGATTGAACTGGTTCTGATGGCTTCGGATAGGAAGTTCAAAATCATTGGGGCATATAACTAGAAGGCTCTGTTGCTTGTCTCCTGCGTACATTTTGTCTTGAAAGGAGGAAGAAGATTCTGAGTTGCTGATTTTCTGAGTCTTGTTGTGGATGCTCTTGAGATTTGATCCTCAAGACATGGAGCTAAGAGACACTGAAGGATTTTATAGATGGTGGTTATGGTTTTATGTTTAATTCGATGGGCAATTGCGAGCCAGTGCATACTTCTAAGAATTGGAGTTGTGTTGACAACTTGATACACTTGTTAGGATTCTAGTGGCAGTGTTTTGCACTAGCTGAAGTTTTGACAGCCCTTGATAGAGAAGGTTGCCTTAGTTGAGATGGGGTGTAATGATGGCCTGAAAAACTGATCTGAAATTGGTGTCTTGTAGAAGAGGGCATAGAGGTTTGATGAGCCTAAGTTTCCAGTATGCTGTATTTTCTGCATTCTTGATATGCGAAAGCTGTCAATGGTTATACCAAGGTACTTGACTTCCCTTTTTATGTTAATTTCAGCCTTATGTAGTGTGAGCTTAGCTGGAGGATTGAAAGCTTGGTCTCTGAAAATTAGCAATGCTTCAGTTTTGTTTTTATTCACTGCAAGATTTAGTTCATCAGAAGGTTAGTGACAGCAGTGAAGACATCTGAAATGAATGTGAAGTCCAGATTGAGTGTGTTGAATGGCATATAGAACATGATGTCATCTGCAAAGAGGTGAAAGTGCATGTTCCATATTTTTTTAGCAGATTACATATGGGCTGTGTATAGATGTTAAATAGCAAGCCAGACAGGGCCAAACCTTGTGGAATGCCTTGTCTTAGATTAAATGGTTTGGAATTGGTGGATCTGATTTTTTACTTGCATGGCTCTGTCTGAGCGGTAGGATATGAACCAATTTAATGTGCTGTTGATCAGGCCTATGCTTCTGAGTCTGTCTAGCATGGTGGGATTCAATACCAAGTCTAATGCAGCACTGATGTCCAGAAAGATCATCACAAATCCATGACGAGGCTTATTTAGGCCTGTGATGAGCCAGTTGAGATCAGTGACGAGTGTCAACGCGAGGGATGTGATGTCACTGACCAAGATGGCAGCCGCACCCGAAACCAGAACAAGAAGATTCCCCTATCAAGCAGGAAGCTCCCATCGTAAAAGCAAGGTAAACACAGTGCTCATACCAGCTAGAAGTGAAGTAGTGAATGGCACAAAAAAAAAAAAAAACAGCCCGGATTTAAAAACATTTGGCTTTAAACCAACACTCGGGCCAGCCTGGGGGAAAACTAAAATGGTGCCATGTGGGCCCTTGGGAGGAGAATCCAAAGTGCTATCAGGCAGGCCCCGGGACCAACATGGAGACTAATTTGGCACACTCAAAGAGGAACTAAAGGAATGCTTTGGGTCGCTCCGTCGGGACTTTGCAAATTTTTAATTGGAGACTCAAATTTGGATCAATGAGCGGCGTGCAGACATTCACGAACTTGGACGACGAGTAGAAATGGTGGAAAACAGAGTGGAGGAGCACGAGGGTCTAATACGCAACATGAAGGCACAGTCTGACCAAATTAAAGGTGAAATGGGAGATCTGTGGTCAAAATTGGAAGATCTGAAAAATAGGACCAGACGCTTAAACATACAGTTGCGTGGGGTGCCTGAGGAGGAAGGTACACATGACTATAAAATTTTGATGGAGCAATTTTGCAGAGCACTGCTACAGCAGGCAGAAATGCCAATGGATAACTTATGCTTTACCATAGATAGAGTGCATAGAGCGCTTGGCCCTCGGAGAGAAGAGACACAGTTGCATGTCTTCATGATTACAGTACGAAGGAAGCGGTTATGGTTGCTGCGAGAAAGATAGGCAAATTACAATGGGAAAACCACCCAGTTGAAGTATATGCAGACATCTCAGCAATAACAATAAGGAGGAGACGAGACTTCCAACCTGTCACATCACTCTTGAGAGAGGAGAGAAGAGGATCCGCTACAAGTGGTTATTCCCATTTGACTTGCATTTTTCAATAATGGGAGTCACAACAACAGCGCGGACTGTGGAAGAGGCAGTCAATGGGATGCAAAAAGCCGGATGGTCCGAATTGCCAGCAGTGCCAGTGGAGAAAGACAGAGAACAAAGGCACAAGAGCTCAGAGGGTACAGGATAGCAAAGAGCAACACTGGGCATCTGCCATCTAAGACGACAGAAGACAAAAGGATCCAAAAACGCAGGCAAAGGATAAAGTAGTCTGGACAGGACTGCGAGCACTGTCAGGACTGAGTAATTGGGGAATAGGGGGAGTTCATGTTATAAAATCTGTATATTTGCTGTAGGAATAAGGGGAAGGAGGTGAAACCTAACAAAAAATGGCAGGGATGTACACCTCGCAGGAGTGGCGAGGATGGAAGACAGATGAGTGTGGAGGGGGAGGGTGACAAGAGAATGGCAGGGGGGGGTGAGAGAAAGGGATCTTACAGATTGGACATAGTTCTCTATAGGGTAAATGGCAAACAAGAAAATGCATAATTTTCGAGTCATATCCTTAAATGTAAAAGGCCTAAATTCTTACAGGAAGAGGCAATTAATGTACAAAGAATTATCCCATCTAAAAGGGGATATAGTCTTAACACAAGAAACTCATCTTACCACTGGAAATGAAAGGAGATTAGCTAACCATAAATACCAAGCGCAATGGTTCACCTCGAACCTCCTAGTAAAGAGGGAATAAGAATTATATTGGCCTCCCACTTCCAGCATCAGTATATTGAGGTTAAGAAGGATAGGGGGAGAAGGTAGCTCCTTGTGAAAATAAAATACCTAGACCAAATATACACGTTAGTGAATGTTTACGGCCTTAACAGTGCGCAAGGGGAGTTTTTTGAAGAGCTGAAACCTATGATGATCAATTTCGCAGAAGACCATCTAATAGTAGGGGGGGGGGGGGGGTGGATTTCAACCTAGCAGTTAACTCGGAGTTGGACACATCCCATTGGCAATACAAAACAAAGGAAGAAATTAAAAATATTAATGAGGGAATTGGACTTAGTTGACATCTGGAGAGACATGCATGAGCGGAAGAGAGATTATACATTCATTTCAAATGCGCATGGTACATATTCAAGAATAGATATGCTGTGGGCACATAAATCATTTATGTCACAAGTGGTGGCGAGTGAAATTTGAGAAAGTTTGTGGTCTGATCATGCTCCATTGTGGGGTGACTTTCAGGACCCTGGTACCCGAGGAAAGAGGGGGTCCTGGAAACTGAATGAATTCCTATTAGATGACCTTGAGATAGTCCGGCAGGTGCAAAACTCCATCACAGAATATTTGAAATGTAATGACAATGGCCAATGCCCAATGCCCAATGGGTATGGTTTGGGATTGCCTAAAGGCGGTAATAAGGGGGAAACTCATAGCGATAGGATCATAAATAAAGAAGAACCAAGAGGCAAAAAAAGAGGAGCCAAGGGACAAATTAGGAGATGGGAACAGAAGAGGAAACGGGGAACCCTGAGTACTCTGGAGAATAAGAATCTTGTGAGAACCATGCAACAATTAAATGAAATAGAATTGGCTCAGATACAGTACGCACAGGAGAAGCTCTGTCGAAATTACTTTGAGTTTGGCAATAAACCAGGCCGGTTATTATCGTGTGAACTTAAAAAAACAACAGAATAGAAACTTTATACATAAAATCAGAGACAGTCACGGGAAGGAACTGAGGAGGGAAGAAGAAATAAAAGCTAGATTTGTAGAGTATTATAGGGACCTGTACACTCCAAAAAGGAGCACATCGATGGAGAAAACAATAGAATAATTTGGAGGGGATTCATCTACCCAAATTAAACGCAGAGGAAGCGATGAGTAGCTCCAGGCCGATTACCTCTCAGGAAGTGTTCCAGTCAATTAAAGAACTACTACCTCATAAAGCCCCGGTAACAGATGGCTTTTCCAATAAATTCTATAAAGTTTTTGCATCAGTTCTGACGGAACCTCTTACCCGGTTGTTTAACTCCTTAGGAGCAGATGAACAACTCCCCCCTTCTATGAGAGTTGCAGGGGTGACACTATTATTTATTTATTTTTTTATTTAACAGGTTTTATATACCGCTTTATCATTTCAATCAAAGCGGTTTACATTGAAACTTAAATTTGGTAATGTACATTAAACAGGGACATTGATAACTTGGATTTTTCTGAGACAATGGAAGGTTAAGTGGCTTGCCCAAGGCCACAAGGCGTGCTAGTGGGAATTGAACCCTGATCTCTGGGTTCCCAAGCCAGTTTTCATAACCATTAGGCAGCTATTCTATTATCTAAGGAAGGCAAAGACCCGAGCCAGTGTGGGTCATATAGACCGATCTCACTATTGGGCTCAGATTTAGAACATTTTATTAGAGTGCTAGCAAATAGACTGCTACCATATATGCCACAGCTTATACACATGAACCAGTCTGGGTTTATACTGGGGAGACAGGCCCCTGACAACATTAGGAGAGTATTGAGTATATTCTGGAAAGGGAGAACTAAGAATGAAGAACTATTGCTCCTGGTGATAGACGCAGAAAAGGCATTTGATAAGGTGTCGTGGCATTTTCTGTTTCAGACTCTGACTAAAGTGGGCATTGGGGATACTTATCTAGATTAGATAAAAATATTATACAAGCATCTTCTGGCAACTCTGCGAATAAATGGAGACTATACACAAATCTTCGAGCTAGCTAGAGGGACATGTCAGGGATGTCCACTATCCCCCCTATATTTTATTCTCTCTATGGAACCCTTGGCTCAAAGGGTTAGAGAATCCACAGAGATTAAAGGATTACAGTGAGGTCAAGGGAAGAGCAAAGTGTCTCTATTTGCAGATGATCTGTTATTCATAATCACTTCCTCAACAATCATTAAGAGCATTGATTGGGGAGCTGGACAGATTTGGGGCCCTATCCGGTTTTTGGATGAACGCATCCAAGTCAGAAATCCTGAACATCTCAATCCCAGATGAGAAGTGCAGGAACAAACAGCAGCCAATCAGGCCGAAGAGGAAAAACACCACCTGGACTTTAAATTTAAAGTGCCTCTAGGTGCAGGACAAGCAATTGGCATCGGGGAAGGGAACAGGCAGGTAAGTCCCTCCTTGCTCCCCACCTCCAAGGCCAATCAGGCCAAAGAGGAGAAACACCACCTGGACTTCAAATTTAAAACGCCTCTAGACGCGGAAACTGCGCGGAAGAAAGGCCCGGCAATCTACTTCTGTATCTTGCCATGAAAACCCAATGGATAGTTACAACAAAACAAATTGTGCTATAGTGCTGGAAGATGAGACCTCCCAGGTCGGAAGGCACTCAACTAGCTACTGGGGAAGAGCTGAAGACTTTTCAGAGTAAAGCCAGCATTTATGATGTGGTTGGATCAAAGCCCTCGGGATGTCTGACTGCTGACGTAGCTGCGCATGAAATGAGAGTCAGAAGCTCTAAAGATGTCTTACACATTGGAACATGGAACGTACGAAGCATGAACCAAGGGAAGTTGGAGGTGGCCAAGAATGAAATGGAACGTGTACAACTTGATCTGTTGGGTGTCAGCGAACTGAAATGGACTGGCATCGGGCACTTTGCATCTGATGATCACATGGTCTACTAGCTGGAAATGAAAGACAAAGAAGTGGTGTTGCATTTATAATAAAGAAGAAACTTGCAAGAACTGTAATGAAATGCAATGCAATCAGCGAACGCTTAATCTCTATTCGTCTACGAGGAATGCCTATCAACGCAACTATAATTCAAGTATATGCCCCAACAGCTGCAGAAGAGAATGAAATTGAAGAGTTCTATGAACAAGTACAAGCTGAAATTGACAGAACAAGCAAACAGGAGCTTGAGTCTCCCACAACTTAGAGGAAACAAAAGTAGCAAGTTGGGAGGGCTCAAAAACAAATACCTATGCCCGGCGAACTTCACCAGGCATTTACACGGAAATCTCAAGAAAAATAACCCTCCCAGCTGTAGCTCCACTTCCTCAGCCTCCTCAATGTAGCTCTCTTAGTTTAGAGAGTTGGAAATGTATGATGACACTCTTTACGTCTATGTATTTCCTCTTATTGCGTTTGTAAGACTTTATACTTATGTGTTGTGACCCGTCTTGCCACCCTATTGAGGACTTGTGGGCCTTGGTATCTAATGTTTTCCTTTGTTTAGTTCTCCCCTATAGATGTGGAGACTTTTTCCTTTTTTTTTTCTTCTTCTTTCTGATGCCCTTTCTGTACAAGTTTTGCTTCTTGTAAAGTTGTTAAATGTTGCATAAATAAAGAAATTAAAAAAAAAAAAAGAACATGCAAACAGGATATCCTGATGGTCATGGGTGACTGAAACGCAAAAGTTGGCAACAAAGAAGAAGGCAAAGTAGTTGGAAAATATGGACTTGGCAACAGAAATGAAGCTGGAGAAAGACTGATAGAATTCTGCAAGACCAACGATCTATTCATCTCAAACACCTTCTTCCAGCAACACAAGCGGCGACTGTACACATGGACTTCACCCAATGGATTGTATAAAAATCAAATTAACTACATCTGTGGAAGTCAACGATGGAAAAGCTCTATAACATCAACAAAGACAAAACCTAGAGCTGACTGTGGTACAGATCATCAACTACTAGTATGCAAACTCAAGCTAAAGTTGAAAAAGAGCAAACCACTCATGAATGCAGCAAAATATGACCTTGAGAATATACCACTTGAATTTAAAGACTGCCTGCAAAATAGATTTGCTGCTTTAGATACAAATGACAGTGCTCCAGAAGAGTTATGGAATGACATCAAGAAGGTTGTGTTGGGGGAGCGTCTATGCTGCAGTCCGGTTTCCTTGGAGGGTTAGAATGCCGGTCTGAGTTCCTCCGACCTGTGTGGGCAGCCCAGCTGACGTCATCTTTTGGGACCCGATATAAGATCCTTCCACTGTGCCTTAATTGGGAGCGTCTATGCTGCAGTCCAGTTTCCTTGGAGGGTGAGAGTGCCGGTCTGAGTTCCTCCGACCTCTGCGGGCAGCCCAGCTGACGTCATCTTTCGGGACCCGATATTACGCTGGTGTCCTTACAGAGCTCAGCCGTCGGCACTCGAGTTGGGTGTCTCCTAAGGGGTGTGTCCAAAGGGGTATTACACGCCCCTTGTGAGCCCCTTAGGAGCACGGTTGGAGTGGGGTTGGTCAGAGAGTGGTGGCGATGCTGGGTGGAAAAAGAAAGAAAAAGCTTCCTGTGGATGGCTCTCAAGTTGGAACTATCGAGAAACATGTAATTTCCACACCACGAGCTACCAACTCAGGTACTGTGCCTCTCAATCCCTCAGTTGAGGAAGTGAGTTTAAGCTCTGTCGAGCGTACTCCTCCGCTTCCGCCTGGATTTTTAGAGTTGTCTGATGAACCCATTTCTGGTTCTAGTCCTCAACAACTTAGAGAGTTCCCCAAAGTGGTTTCCTGGAAAGCTCCTTCTGTGCTTTCCACGGACTCTCCAGTTTCCATTATTTCTCTTTTGGACATTTGGCAAGTGTTTTCGCGTGCGGAAAAAATTCTTGCTGAAACAGTTCCCTTGCTGTGTCAATTTACTAGGGATGCTGTAGATAAGTTTCAATCTCTTGATGCCCAAGTTGGGGCCTTGAGCTCCGTGGTGTCAAATATGGAGTCGCAAGTTAAGTCTTTTTCTGAATTGCATGTAGTTCATGTGAAGGACAGCCTTATTTTGCACCAGAAACTTGAAAATCTGGAGAATTCGTCACGGAGTAAGAATTTGAGGGTACTTAATTTTCCTATTTGTTCTATGTTGTCCCCCTTAATTTTGTTTAGAAAGTTTCTGAAAGATGGCCTTCTTCTTCCGCAGGTGGACTCTTTTTCTATTCTTAAATGTTACTATTTGTCTACTAAAATAATGTCTACCACTGCGGATCAAGAAACGGCTCCCCTCTTGGGCTCAGATAACTTTAATTCGACTGCCTTCTTAGAGGAAACGCAAGATGACATTCCTACTAGGGCCACATTATTGGTGACACTCTCTTCAGAGGAAGACAAGGTTACCATTCTTAAAGCTTATTTTAGGAAAAAGGAGACAAAGTTTTGTGGGGACAAGGTGTCCATTTTTCCTGATGTTTCACGGTCCACACAGTCACGTAGGAAAGCTTTTCTTATGTTTAAGTCTAGAATTCTTGCTCTGGGGGCGACTTTCTTTTTAAGATACCCTTGTAAATGTTGTATTTCTCTTGGTTATGACAAATTTGTATTCCTGTCTCCCTCCGAATTGGAAAAGTGGATCCTAGATAAGGAAAAGGCTCAATGACTTCTTGTTTTTTCCTTTTTATTCCTTTTTCTTTTTTTTCCTTTAATGTAGGGGATGGGAGGAGTCTCACTGGGCTGTTTAAGTTGGCTATGGATTTCTCTTTCGAGGGCTTTCCTTTGCCTTGTTTTCTTATATGATTTTGTCTTTAGGCAATTGTAGGTATGTTTCCCTGAGATGTGGGCTGGATATTTTTATTATTGGTTTCTTTTTGTATATTTATTTTGTATTCTTTATTTCTTTATATTGTAATTTTACTGTATAAACTGTAAAATTTTCATAAATAAAAATTAAAAAAAAAAAAAAAAAGGTTGTGTTGGAAGAAAGCGAGAAATCTCTACAAAAGGTGAAAAAGAAAAAACTGCCAAAATGGATGACGGAAGAAACTCTGAAAATTGCCCAGAAACACAGAGAAGCTAAAGCCAGAGGAGAAAGAAAGATAATCACAGAACTCAACAGAGATTTCCAATGTGCAGCAAGACAGGGCAAGGAAATGTACTACATCGATGCATGCAAGGAAATAGAAGCAGAAACTATTAGAGGAAGAACAAGATCGGTTTTCCTAAAGTTACGAGAGTTAAAGAAAAAGTTCCAGCCTCGCATTAGAATGTTACAAGATGCTAAAGGTTCTATGTTGAATGATGCTGTGAAGATCAAGAAAAGGTGGAAGGAATATACAGAGTTTTTTAATATGATAAAGATCAAGTAGACCAACAGCTGTTTCAACGTGTACCTTATGATTGGGAACCATTGGTGATGAAAGAAGAAGTTGAAGCAGCATTGAAAGCCTTATCAAAGAACAAAGCACCAGGCATTGATAGCATTCCCATAGAAGTATTACAGCAATCTGATGCAGCTGTTACCGTACTTACAAGGCTCTGCCAGGAAATATGGAAGACAACATCATGGCCAACTGACTGGTAAAGATCTATGTTTATACCAATACTAAAGAAAGGTGATCCAACTGACTGTGGAAATTATCGCACAATCGCTCTGATCCCACTTGCCAGCAAGATTCTACTGAAGATTATTCAAAAGAGACTACAACTATACCTGGAACAAGAACTATCTGACGTGCAAGCAGGGTTCAGGAAAGGGCGAGGAACGAGAGACGACATTGCGGATGTGAGATGGATCCTTGAAAAGACTAAAGAATACCAAAAGGATTTCTATTTGTGCTTTATCAACTATAGCAAGGCTTTTGACTTTGTAAACCATGAGAAACTCAGGGCCACATTAAGAAGCATGGATATACCAGAACACCTGATCATACTCTTGCACAATCTGTACATTGATCAAGAAGCAACAGTTCGAACGGAACAAGGAGAAACAGAATGGTTTAAAATAAGCAAAGGTATAAGACAAGGCTGCATACTTTCCCCCTACCTGTTTAATTTATATGCAGAACAAATCATCAGAGAAGCAGGATTGTATGAAGACAACAGAGGTGTGAAGATTGGTGGAAGACTCGTCAACAACCTTCGCTATACTGATGATACCACATTACTGGCTGAAAGTGAAGATGATCTGAAACATTTGCTTCTCACAATCAAAGAACATAGTCTCAAAATGGGCCTGCACCTTAATGTAAAGAAGACAAAGATCATGACAACTGGCATAATCAACAGGTTCATTGTTGAAGGAGAAGAAATTGAAATCGTGAACAACTTTAGCCTACTTGGATCAACTATCAATAAAGAAGCAACAAGCAGTCAAGAAATCAGACGACGTATTGCTCTTGGCAGAATGGCTATGAAAGACCTAGATAAGATTCTCACGAGCAGAGATGTCTCTCTCCATACAAAGATTCGACTTGTTCAAGCCATGGTATTTTCAATAACATATGGATGTGAAAGCTGGACAGTGAAAAAGATAGACAGGAAGAAAATTGATGCCTTTGAATTATGGTGCTGATGGCGAATACTGTGTATACCATGGACTGCCCAAAGAAAAAACCAGTCGGTACTAGAGGAGATCAAAACTAAGCTTTCTTTAGAAGCTCAGATGAAAAGACTTTGACTTTCATACTTTGGACACATCATGCGAAGAGAGAGATCATTAGAGAAAGACATCATGCTTGGCAAGATAGGTCAACGCAAAAGAGGAAGGCCAGCAATGAGATGGATCGATACAATAACAGCAGCTACGGGTACCAGTCTGTCAACAATGAGTCGCCTGACTGAAGACCGAACACAATTTAGGGTAGCTATCCAGAGGGTCGCCAAGAGTCGATTCAGATTCGATGGCACTTAACAGCAACAACAGGCGTGCCCGCTCCTGAGGGCCTTGCAGAGGGCCCTTTGATGTGACCCTTAGGCATGGAACGGAGGCATGAACTCAAAAAAAACCCAGCAGCTACTCATCCAAAACCAGGTAAAATGATATACGAAACCTTCATCCTCTCTCACCCTACAGAAAGCGTATCTCAGATAGCATCACTCTCTTCTCAAATTTACCTTAAAACATTCTCATTCATAATGGATAACCACAACACCAGAACATTCCTATTCATCACCATCTCCATTAACCATTCACTCTCTCTCACCCAGAAGCAACACCTCATCCCAATAATCCCTTGCTATTATAAACATGATGAAGCAGTAATCCATAATTTCTATCGCCCCTCACACCATACCAGACCAACTCGCCTCATATACATAAATCCAGAACCACCTTCAACTAACTTGAATCTACACATAAGAGTGCTAAATCTCTAAAATGGTACCTTATAAATGCCAGATCCTTAAACAAAATCCCTGTTATACTCGACCTCATCAATGACTACAAACCAGACATTATCTGCATAACTGAAACCTGGCTATACAACATGGACACAGTCCTCTTCAACCAAATTAAAGCGCCAGGATACAGCCTCTTTTACTGCTCACAAAACAATAAGAAAGGTGGACGAGTAATCATCCTGTGCAAAAACGAATTGGAAGCTCAACAAACATCTTCCATAAGTTCAGAAGGCCTAGATATGCTAACTATCCATACCAAAAGACTAGCAATAACCCTAGTCTATAGATCCCCATCCGCAGACACCAATGCACTGGCAAATATAATAGAAACTGCATGCTCTGAAATTCCATTTGGCAAAGAACACATAATACTAGGAGTTTTAAACTTCCCCAGTAACCAATGCCCAAAGCAACTCCTTCCTACAAGCAATGGATGATATTGCAAATGCAATGTGTGCCTTCGAGTCAGTCCTGACTCCTGGCGACCCAGAAGCTCCTGGGTTTTCTTGACAGTGTCACCGGAAGTAGATTGCCAGGCCTTTCTTCCGAAGCAGTGGAGGGTTAAGTGACTTGCCCAAGGCCACAAGGAGTGCTAGTGGGAATTGAACCCTGGTTGCTTGGTTACCAAGCCAGTGTTCTAACCACTAAGCTACTCCTCCACTCCTGGATGATATTGACTATAAGCAAAACATTGACTCCCGAACACATTTAAAAGGCAACACCCTTGATTTGATATTCTCCCCTAAAGATTATACACACATTAAGATGATATCCGGTATAGGAATGCAACCCGTGCCATGGTCAGGTCACTACCTTATATACTTCAGCACGGACCTTGAACCCTGCCCTCCCAGCAAAGACATAAGAACAAACCACATCATCGATTCAAGAAATTCAACAAGGAGGATTTTCTGAAAAGCATTACAACTGTGCTGACAAATAACTGTGACAATCTAGACATCCTCATTGCAACTTGGAACAACACTCAAAACGTGCATCAACTAACCAACGAAGAAACCTCTCAAAGAAACCCCACAGCTCCCAATCGTGGTACTCCCCAAGCCTGAGAGAGACTAAGAGGGGTCTAAGGAAGGTTGAAAGAAAATGGCGAACCACAAAAAGTGACAGACAGACTGAAATATACCATCAGAAAATCATTAACTCTAAAAAAAAAAAAAAAAAAAGAATACTTCTCAAAAATACTAGCAAATTCTTTAAACCGTCCAAGGGAACTATTTTTCATTGTCCAAAATCTAGTCAGAAAAACAAACACCGACAACACCCATTCCAGCGACATAAATGCCCAGCAACTAGCCAACTACTATATGGAAAAATACAAACTCAAAACAACCAATCTAGCTGAAACTCACCATGTACCTACCAATAACACAATATGGGACTCATTCTCTCCAAGAGGCAAGGAACAGATTGACCAATGCATCAAATCACTGAATACAACCACCTCTCTACTTGACTCGTGTCCCGTCAGCTGGATTAAATTAGTCAAAGCAGAATTAACCCCCTACATCCAAAAAATAGTCATCCTCTTGCTATCACAAGGACAAATACCAGACACCCTAAAAAAAGCTTCCATCCACTCAATCTTGAAGCACAGCTCACTAAACAAGTCTTCCCCCAGTTCCTATAGACTGATATCAAGCCTCCCATTCCTATCTAAAGTCATTGAAAAATCAGTTCAGACCCAAATACAAGACTTCATTGACTCACATGCCTAGCTAGATCCCCATCAATATGGATTCAGAGCATAGCATGGAGTCGAAATGCTCCTAACACCACTCCTCGACACAATAATACAAGGAATTGACAATACAAAACAAGCCTTCGTCCTCATATTTTTAGACATATCCTCAGCGTTCAACACCATAAATCACAATATCCTAATCAACCACTTGAAGCATCTCAGAATAGGAGGGACCATACTACAATGGTTTGAGAACTACCTCTCCAACCGCACACAAGAAGTGACCTTCAACAACACCTTCTCCAAGCAATTCAACCAGACACAAGGTGTCCCACAGGGCTCAGCGTTATCTGCACTACTCTTCAATATATATATCAACCCATTTGTGACATTATCAGAGCACACAGTGTGGATTACAGGACATATGCAGATGACGTCATGTTGTTCACATCAGTTGAAATGACGAATCCCAACAATCAGAAAATCAACTGCTTCAATGACATCTCATATTGGCTCGACTCAGTTAACCTCTCAATCAACCTAAAAAAGACTGAAGCCCTAATCATTATCAGGAACAAAATATTCGATCCACCTCAACATCTACAAATAAATAAAGCCCTGCTCGAGGTTAAAAAAGAAATAAAATACCTAGGGATCTTCTTGGACCAAAACCTCAGTATGACCAAGCACATTAATATGATGACACGAACGATATACCTTAAAACCAGAATGATACAGTACTTAAGACCTCTCCTCTCTCTAGAAGACTTCCGCACTATAGCACAAGCATTGATATGCCCCCACTTTGATTATAGTAACATCATCCTACAAGGACTACCCAAGCAAACACTGAAACCCCTCCAACTAGCACAGAACACAGTTGCACGCACAATAATGAAATCTGCCAGGTCAGATTACATTGAAACTGTACTTTATCGCCTCCATTGGCTCCCAGTAATACAAAGAAGTTTAAGGCGTTGATGACTACATTTAAAACAATAAACAACATTGCACCTACATACCTTAGCACACTCATAAAGTTGCAGCAAGACACAAGAACAAGAAGGGACAACCAGAAGAATACACTAACTGCACCAAGAATGTTCCGCAGTGCAACCCAATCAACAACCAACAGAGCATTCTCACTCTTTTCTCCAACATTATGGAACAACCTACCCAATAACCTGAGGAAAAACAAGGACTTATCACTTTTCAAAAAACACCTTAAGACATTCCTTTTTACGGACTTCTACCTACATGAGCAACCCACCACGAACCATGAAGCATTACCTTCCCTCCCCACAACCAGTATTTCCTCAACTGAGCCAACACTATCTGATTAATGAATCAAGATACCCAACACTAGTAATTCCCAGTACCTACTCGCATATGATACATCAACGGCATAGTGCCTCACGAAATGTAAATAGTTCTAATACAGTGCTTTAACCTGTATATAGTTGGTAAAATAATTCTTGTAATTGTTAACTGGTTCACTGTAAAATGTTTATTGTAAACTGCCTTGTGCAGAGTTTGAAAGATGTTCTCTGTAAACCTCCTTGATTACCCAGATAAAGCGGTATATAAATTAGATAAACAAATAAGTGCAAAGAAATAAAAAAAAAACCCTTTCCCTTTAAATGGGCGAAACAGAGTCTTCGCTACCTGGGTGTTCAGTTGACACCAACGCTCCCAAACATGTTCCGGGCTAACTGGTTTACCCCTTGAGAAAAAAATAGACTTGGAGGCATGGAATAGGGGGAAGTTATCCTGGAGTGGAAGAATAGCTGCAATAAAAATGACGATCCTTCCCAGAATATTATTACTTTTCATTGCGCTACCAATCTCCATTCCACTGGGCTATCTGAGCAGCCTACAAGGGCGTATAATGAGGTTTATTTGAAGAGGCAAAAAAGCTAGAATACCCAGGCATATTCTAGTAAGAAACAGGGAGAATGGGGGAATGGTGATACCTGACCATCATCGATACTACAGTGCAGCTAGATTAAGGGCAGCACTGAAATGGGAGCTACATGAAAACCAAGAATGGGTGCAATTAGAGAGAGAGGCATTGGGAACTCCCTCCCTGGGAGAAGCCTTCTGGATTCCTAAAGGAAAGAAATTAATATCAAAATGCCATAACCCCTCTGTAGTTTTTTTTTTTTTCAAAACTCTGTTTATTAAATATGACAAGATACAATAAACCAACTGGCAAAACAACATGTACATTTTCTACTGTTTCAAACTCCAAACACCCAACCTAGTCCCGGGCGGGGCTGTGTCTTGTCCACCCCCCTGGGAGCCGCCATACTCCACAGCACTTTGTTCAAACAACCCATTTCCCCCCACAAACCCTCCCCCTCCACCCCCCCCCCCCCTCCCCCCCCCACCGCAGGGAACCACCGCAACCTGAAGCACCCATTAGGGGACACCACTTCACAGGCTCTCATTATCCAAGTGTTAGTACTGCACTACGTGCCGTGGGACCCAAACGCTGGATATAAGGCGTCCAATCAGCAAAAAGGAAGCCCAGGCTCGAGGGTGTCGTAACGCCCCTCTCCGCTCCAGGAGCATAAGGTGATGCAGGCTATTGCGCCACTCGCAAAAGGTGGGGCCTCCCGCTCCCCTCCATCGACTCAATATAGGGCCTTTACCCACCAGACAGGCCTTACGAACCAAAACCTTGTCCCATCGGCCCTTCGGGTGGAGCGGTCCCCAGCTGATCTAGCACTACCAGCATCCCCGACCAGCAAATCTGTTGCCCCAACAGGCCACTCAAATAGGCCTCAATCCGCCGCCAATACCGACGAATAGAAGGCACCCCCCCCCACATATGACCCAGATCTGCGGAGGCACACGAGCACTTTGGGACAGCCGCCATGAGGGGCCAGATGACTCCGAAACGCTCGCCATGGGGAGAAATGGGCGCGAAGGATACATTTAAACTGCACTTCCCGCCAACGAGCCCCATCCACAAGTTTGCACAATCCTACTCAAGGCCGCCCACACTGATCCCCGAGCGACCTCCCTTCCCAACTCTCTCGCCCACAGGCTTTCCACCGCCGAATAGTCCCGGGGAACCCCGAACCGATCCAATCGTTTCTTCAGGTCCGCAATCACTTGGCGAGTATCCCGCCCCCAATGCAAAAACTCCAAAAGACGCTCCGAACGTTCCACCCGCAAGCTCCTGCCGAGGCCAGGGAGCCAATATAATGAGATAGCTGAGCATTGCAAAAACCATGGTGCCCGGCGACCAACCCGTTACTCCCTACGAGCACTCCCAGGGCCTTGCTGCAGCCGGCAGGGTCCACCACCTGTCCCAACCAACCGCCGTATCCCTGCTCGCACCACTGACGAAAGGGGGCCGAATCCGAGCCCGGCAAGAACAGGCATTACCACGTATAGGCAACCAGCAGGACACCACCGCCGCATCACTGCCCCAATACTTATTTAATTGTTGCCAATGTCCGCCGGGTTAGCCTGCAACAGAATACTGTTCATCAGCCGAGCTGGCAAAACCCGCGCCCGGTAGATGTAAAAACGGCTTCCAAGGAGTGGGGCGCCACAAAGGCTGCTTCCAATCCGCGCGGAGTATAAGTCTCCGTGTCCCCTAACCAGTCGCTAAGATGACGCTCCTGACATGCCAGCGCATACTTCCAAAATCAGGCCCCACCCCTACTCCCCCCGAACGCCACCCTCCCTGCAGACTCGCCAACGGTATCCGGGCCTTATAACCCTTTCCAAAGGACATCCCCGAATCTCTCCCTCTCCAAGCGCCCCAGATCACGTTTCAAGAGCCACACCGGAGTGTTTGCATCCAATAAAGCACCCGTGGAAAGATTACCCATCCCCAACGGCCACTCTAACCGAGCAGGACAGAGGGAGAGGGCCCACGCTCGCAACTGTGCACGAACCTTCACAAAAATACGTTCAAAATTCACTGATAACACAATGTCGGTTTTTCCTCGTTCGTTAACAACAATGCCCAGATAAATAAGAGAATCCGCAGCCCAACGGAGAGGGAAGCTCCCCGACCAGCTCCCCCGTAGCGTACCCTCGACGTCCAAGGCCTCTGATTTAGCCATATTAATACGCAACCCCGCAAAAACTGCCCCATAACGTGTAAGTTTCCTCAAGCAGGTACGGAAGCGATCTCTGGGGGGGAAGTCAAATTTACCAGTATGTCATCGGCAAAGGCGGCTACCTTAAAGCCATAGGAGCCGATACGAACACCCCCTATGTCCGGGGAGTCCTCGATCTGACGTATTAACGGATCTAGGGAGAGCACAAAAAGTAGAGGGGAGAGCGGGCAAGCCTTGACGCGTTCCGCGCTCCAAACAAAACGGAGCCGACAACACTCCATTTGCAGAGGACCCCCGCGCGTGGTTTCCGCATACAGCAACTCCACCATCCGGCAAAAGGAATTCCTAACCCATAATGTGGTAAGAGAAAACGCGCAAATACTCCCACTGGACCTGATCGAACGCCTTTTTCGCGTCGAAGCTAATTATCAGAGATTGAAGATCTCGTTCCCGAACCCACTCAAGAGAAAGCCAGAAGTCGTCGCAGATTCCGCACGGCATAACGCCCTTTAACAAACCCGACTTGCGACTCATGAATCAAGTCCCCCAACACCAAAGCCAGCCGGTTCGCCAATACCTTCGCAAAAATTTTTAAAGTCAAAATTCAACAACGAGATGGGCCGATACGAAGCCGCTTGAGAGGGATCTTTCCCTGATTTTGGAATCAGGAAATATACGCGTGATTAGTGCCCCATTTTAAATTCCCCCTGCCCCACACGCCTATGGTAGACCGGCCACTAGGGTTGGAGGCACCAGCCCACCCCAGTAACTTATAAAACTCAGCACCAAACCCGTCCGGACCAGGGGCCTTACAACAACTAGCCCGCTGAATAACTCCCTGGACCTCCTCCACCGTTATCGGAGCATCTAAGCAAGCCCTCTGTTTCGGTAGTCACTCTGGGCAGCGGCAGCTCTTGCAAGTACTGTTGCATGACCTCCGGCGCTCCGTCTCTCCGGGCATACAATTTCTGAAAAAATGAACGAAACACTCGAGTAATACCCAAATTGTCTCTATGTAAAACCCCCTGGTCATCGCGCAACGCTGCCACCAGTCGGTGGCCCCCTATGACCCTGTAAGCAACGCGCCAAGAGTTCCCAGGTGTTTATCTCCAAACCGAAAAAGCTGATATTTGTAATACAGATAACGATTTCTTTGCTCGCTGGTGAAGTATTCATTAAGAGATGTTTGCAATTCCCAGAGCCGCCGCGATTCAATACACTAGCGTCGCCTGCACAACGCCGCCGAGCGCGCACCACCTGCCTTTCCAGCTGAACAATTTGCGCGCTACTAATCTCCGTTTCCTTGCCGCGTACGCAATAATATCTCCCCTTAGGACGACTTTGGCCGTCTCCCATATAATTCTGGATCGTCCCTATGGCTCTCATGATACTCCATAAACTCTTGCCAATGCCGTGCAAGATAGGTCCGAAACTCTGCGTCCTGGTATAAGCCCAACGGAAACGCCAAAGCCGCGTCACCCGGTCGGGCCACCCCCAGCGATGTCGACCCAAACTGGAGCGTGGTCAGACACCGCCAAAGGACCGATCTGCGCCTCCTCCACCTGAGCAAACAACCTTCGGACACTAAGACGTAATCCAACCGGGCACTAGTCCCGTGGCTCTTGACTGATGCGTGAAATCCCGCTCATTAGAGTGGAGCAGTCTCCATGGGTCCACGAGGCCCAGACGCCTGCAAAAGCCCTTCAAAGCCTTAGTCGTCGGGATACGCAGGTGCGCCCCTCCTCCCTCAGACACATCCAGCCCTATGTCCAATACCCCATTCAGATCTCCCCGCCAGAATCAAAGGAACATCAGGCAATTGCTCGAGTCGGGATGCAAGACGGTCGTAAAACGCCCGGTTTCAATACATTATGGCTATACAGACAGCCCAACACGACAGCCGACCGTCCAAGTTACCATAGAGTAAAATGTAACGGCCCTCTCCGCATCAGAGTACTCCTTAAGTAACTCAAAACGGGTCCTTTTACTAATCAGGATGACCACTCCACACCCTTTTTTCCTTTTGGCCGGTGACCCCCAGCACTGCCCCACCCACATTTTCCGCAGCTTAAACATTGTTCCTCCGCTGGTCTGGTGGGTTTTCCTGCAACATTGCTATGTCACATTTCAACCGGGCCAAAGCCTGCAACACCTTATATCGTTTAATAGGGCTACCAATCCCACAAATATTCCAGAGACAACCTTCAGGGTGGGTCACACAAGATCAGGCAACTGGTATCATTCCAAGGACAACACACAGGTGGGACCCCCCCAGCCCGGGGCCCCCCCTCCAGCCACCTACCGTCCCCCAGCAAATCATTGTTCCCCCTACCCCAAGGTTGCTGTGCCCCCCGCGACCCCCCATCCTCCCCTCCCCCCACCCACCCCGCCCCTCTCCCCCTACCCCCCTCCGCCCCCCTCCCCCACCATGCCCCGATAACCTACCCCCCATCTAACCTATTGCTTCCCACATACACCATCGCTAACCACTCACCCACTCCCATCCGGGTCACCGAGGATGTGATAGGACCCCCCTCCCCCGAGCAGACCGGCCTACGCAGTAGCGTGGATCCCCAACACGGTCTCACTCACATCCCAACCGCACGTGGTAGCCCTCCCCGGTGTCCAAGCAAACAATCACAGCCATCCCTCCCAGCGAGTGACCGTCGCCTAACAAGGGGAAGGGCCACCCCGGAGCCCACCCAACAGAACAGGCACCCCCCCTGCCATCCCAAGGCCCACTGCATTCGTATATCTTAACCGGCCACTAACCCCTTCACACTGTCGCCCAGTTCCCTTCTTTCCAGTCAAAACATCTAGCCCTCCCCCACAGCTAGAACAATATCAACTCTGCATCGGCAAGAACAACATACAGTGTTAGAGGAAAGGCAAACATTTTAAACAAACTTGCAGAGCATGTCCAGGCTTCTCCCAGGCATCGCCCGGACAAGTCCCAGCAGGCAAGATTGGGGCTGCAGGGTTGTGGTGCCTCATCCCCGTATCACCCGCGTGTGCCACCGACTGGGAGTGCACCGAAGCCCCCGCCCTGGCGTCGGTAATAGTTTAGGCAACCACTAGGGTCACGCACAGTGCCCCCAGGCCACCTCCCGTCAAGGCTGTCCAGCAACACCAAGGCAGGCCCACATTGCACAGAGTGATGTTCCCGATACTCCATACCGACAACGGTAAGGGTCATCATCCAGGCAGCAAGCATTTGTAGTCCGCAAGGAACCCACCGCAGTCAACAGGGCCACCGTCCTCCGCCAGGGTGTCACAAGTAGCAGGAACACTCACGTCACTGGACCTCCAAATTTGACATCCTCCCTGGCGTTCAGCTTTTCCACATAGGCCTGCGCCGCCTCCGCAGAATCAAACACCCGGTTGCGAGCCCTGATGTAACACATGGAGCCTGGCGGGGTACTGGACACTGAACCGCACCCCCCCGCTTCAATCAGCTTTTTGGCACAGCGGCGCATAAGCCCTTCCTCCGATGACTCAGGGCAGCAGAGTAATCCTGTGTTATCCGGATCTTCGCTGTCTCCCATTCGACCGTGCCCCTTTGCTTCGCCGCCCGGAGCACCGCGTCCTTTTGCGTATAGCAATAGAAACTTCGCCAGGACCACCCGGGGTCCTGTGGTTCCCGGATTGCGGCTTGGGCCCCAGTCTATGTCCCTTTCCACCACGATGGGCCTGTTCGAGTCCCCCTCCTCTCTGAGGAAAGTGGCCAAATTTTTCCACGTAGCCCCCTCAGGTCTTTGTCAGGGACAGATTCTGCTACCCCCAATAGCCGCAGGTTGTTCCTCCTAGACCTATTTTCTAGGTCATCCAGCTTCAGCTCCTGAGCTTTTGCAGCCTTCTGCAGTACAAGCAGTTCCCGCTTAAGGCCCTCCACTTCCTCTTCGGCATGTGCAATACGGGTCTCCGCCTCCTGCACCCGCACACCGAGAGTGCCCATAGAGCTCTGGAGCGCATCCATCTTCGTGTGCAGGGCTTCAAACTGCGTCGCCAAGGCACTGGTGACTGCCGCCGACATTTCCTCGTCGGACGTCGCTGAGGGGGCCGCCGCACCGTGTTTTGGGAGGGGGACTCCGCCATCTTGGGGTACTCACAGCGCGCTCCTTATCTCGCCGCCCTGCCTTTGCCGCAGCCGCCATTCCCGCTCCCGGATCTCCAGCTGGCGTCGGAGGATTTCTCGGGGTACTCCGCAGCAAAAGGGATCCAAGCCACAATGAAAAACAGCAATTTAACCACGGTTCAGGGGAGCGGGGTCCGGAGCCCAAGCCTCACACGTCTGCTCAGGCTCACCGCATCACGTGACCCTCTCCCCTCTGTAGTTTTAACATTACAATTATGGTTCACATAGAGAGACAAATGGGAGAAGAGTGTAAAACCAGATGGATCTCTCTTAGAGGAAATGTAGACTTCCCACCTGGGATGCAGGGCGCATACGTTGGGAGATGGGCCCATAACAATTTAAGAAGGGTGTGTAGAGGGGAAAAAAGATTAGGCCCTTTGAAGAAATTAGGAAAGAATTTTCACTGAAAAAGACGGACCACTGCTATTATACACCACCCAGCTACTTGAAAGTGGACAACGCTGAATTACAAGTAAAATCAGCTATTCGTTAGCTCGGAGTCACATTGGATCAGAACCTCAACATGAAGCAACACATAACCAACACTGTAAGAGCGGTTAACTTCAAGATTAAATCCCTTAGACACCTACGCCCTTTACTTGAACCAAGCGACTTCCGCACCATTTATCAAGCCCTCATCATTCCTCATTTTGATTACTCAAACGCCATCCTACAAGGACTCCCTCAAGCCACCTTACATCCCCTGCAACTTGCCATGAACAGTGCAGCGCGGATTCTCCTCAGCATGCCAAGAAGAGAACATATCACACCCCTCCTGAAACAGCTTCACTGGCTCCCCATTCAAGCCAGGTTAAGCTTCAAAACCCTAGTGATGACGTTCAAGGCCATCAAGGGGCTCTCCTCCTCCTCACTATGTGACCTCATCCGACCACCCATACCCAACAGGCTAAGAAGAACCTCAGTAGCTAACATGCTAGTGATACCGAGAGACATAACAAAATGCTCCAAAGCAACATTGAACAGAGCCTTTAGACTATGTGCCCCAAGTCTCTGTAACTCCCTACCACCACACATCAGAGCAATCCCTAACTTGAGCCAGTTCAGGAAGGCCTTAAAACATTTCCTCTTTATCAAATATCTCACTGACTGCCCCGAACCCCAGCCGCCAAGTATGATCAATACCCAATAACTCCATCTGACATGTATATAGTTACCTATTCAATGCTACGCATATGTATATAGTTTACCCTGTTTTCCAAGTTACTTGTTCCTGTTCAATGTAATGACCTGACTTTTGTTCATTGTCGGATACCTTTTGTTTTATGTAAACCGCGCTGATCGCAAATGGTGCGGTATATAAGAAATGCAAATAAATAAATAAATAAATATTATGTATAAGTGGCTCATTATATTCAAAATAAGGTTATTCCAGGATTGAAAAAGGAATATCCCCGATTGAATAATTGTTTACTAGAAAAAGTGTTAAGGGGGCCATTACCAGACTTTATAAGCTAATGGAAGCAAAGAGGAATGACAAAGAAAGGTTTCAAAAAAGCTGGGAAGCAGACCTGGGGGTGGTCTGGGAAGATCAAACATGGGATCGTATATTTCTACTTAGAGATAAAGGCCTATTGGCCTCCAATCTAATAGGACACAATTATAAAATTATGTACCAATGGTACATCACACCAGATAAGATACAAAGGATTTTTGTGAAAACTAATGGGCTCTGCTGGCGAAACTGTCGCGCCAAATGAACCTTTTTACACATTTGGTGGACTTGCGTAAAAATTCAGACATTGGATGGAGGTATTTGAACAGTTAAATACAATAATAGGGAAAAAATTAAAGGCCAACCCGGAGACTGCCCTACTGGTATTAAAAATAGGGAAATGCAGAAGGATGACAAGAAGTTAATAGTGGGTATATGGCCGCCCACCTCTTAATTGCAAGGAAATGGAGGCAGGAGGCACCACCAAACAAGGGGGGGGGGGGGTGGATAGCTCTCGAACAAATATATCTAATGAGTAAATTGATGGTCTTAAAGCATTCAAGGGTGGCTCACTTTGAAATGTGGTCCAGATTCAATTTGGCGCATTCAGCAATGAAAAATGGGAAAACTAAGAAATTTGAATAAAATGGTGTTAAAGTTAGACTTGTAAGGCCTTGGGATGTTGCTAAATAATAGAGGGATGTAGTAGGAGGGTTTGAGTAGATTAACCGGGGGTGGGGGTGGAATAGGGGAAAAAGAAATATGGCATGTGGCACACAGCATAAAGATGTTGGTTTATATAATTAACCTTGTTGACATCGTTAAAGAGGAAAATCTATATTATAAGTAAATGAGATTGTTCGTTGTGCGGTGTCTTTGCGGGTCTTGGTGAAGTCTTTTGGGGTGTTAACCCGATTGGAGGTGCCTCTTCTTGGCCGTGTGCTTGTGTCGGGTTGTATGAGTGTGTGTAGGCTTATGGCAGAGGAGTGTTGTTTGATCTTGAATATGTTTGATAGTCTTGTATTTGATGCGTGAGATGATTGGGAGCCAGTGCAGTTCTTTCAGTATGGGTGGGATGTGATCGTGTCTTGTAGTACCGGCTATTATGCGGGCAGCTGTGTTTTGGGACAGTTGTAGTGGTCTGAGGGTCTGCTTTGGTAGCCCGGTGAATATTGGATTGCAGAAGTCTAGTAGAGAGGTTATCAGCACCTGGCAAACGGTGCGAAAGTGCTCTGGGTCGAGGAGGGGCTTGAGTCTTCTGATGAGTCGCATTCTTAGGTATGCACTTTTGGTTGCTCTGCCTATGTGTGCTTGGAGGTTAAGTTCTTTGTCCAGGATGACTCCGAGGTACTTAACTTCTGATTTTATGGGTATGAGTGCATCTCTTATCTTGATGTCGGGTGGGGGGATAAAGGTGGGGGGATAAAGGCCGGGTTTCGCATGATGATCAGTGCCTCCGTCTTGCTGTAGTTGATAGGTTGTTTTCCTGAAGCCAGTTTGCCATTTGGGTGAGGCAGTTTGTTATGTTGGTGTATTCCGGGTTGTCGACTGAGATGGGTGTGTAGATCATGATGTCATCTGCGTAGATTGTATAATGTATGTGGTGCTCTTTCATGATGGCACATATTGGCTGGATGTATAGGTTGAATAGGAGAGCTGAAAGGGCCGATCCCTGTGGCACTCCTTGTTTGACTTTTATGGGTCGAGATGTGTTGTGTCCTACTTTGACCTGCATTTGTCTGTCGGTTAGGTATGAATGGAACCAATTCAGGGTGGCACCGTGTAGACCGATGTTCTGTAGTCTGTCCAATAGAGTCTTATAATATGACTGTACATCTATTAAGAAAACATTACTGTTCATTGCTTATGGTTTATAAATAGGGATAAAGCAGTGCCATGTTGGCCACAATTGCCTGTAATGTATGTTTGGTTGGCTGTTCGCAACAAAAAAATTAATATAAAAAAAATAATTAAAAAAAAAAGTGTGTCAACACCATGTCATGGGCAGAAGCAATGCTGTTGCGGGTCCAGTGAAGCATGTGAATCAACATGGTCTTGGAGCTGTTGCTGTATGGTTTTCTCAATTATTTTAGCCAGAAATGGGATGCTGGTGATTAGTCTATATGAGCTGGGGTGTATTCTGTCTAATGAAGCCTGTTTCAAAGCTGAGGATAGGTATCCTTGAGAGAGAGAGGTGTGGACTATCTTTAGAATTGTCGGGATGAACTCGGTGCAAAGGGATTTTATCCATGTCACTGGGCATGGATCCAGTGGGTATGTTGTAGTATTGATACTGCTGATAATATCTGAAAGTTCTCTCTTTGATATTAGGCTAAATGTGTGCCATAAATGGTTTTCAGATAGGTTATCTTGTTGGTGTGGTGGGTCATTGGACTGTGGAGTTGTTGGGCAGTGCCCGTTGGAGAGGAAATCAGCCATAACCTGTTGGTCAAGTTGCTCTTTTGAGTTGTTGAATCTGTTGAGTTTGGTTCACTGGTCAAGTGGGACACAATTGAGAATAGTTCCCTGGTACGGTTGAGAGATTTTGTGAGGATGTTCGTGTAGTACTCTTTTTGGCAATTATTGCATATTCTGCTGTATTCAAACTGATTGGTAAAGAGTTGTTGCTTAATGGTTGCATCTTGTAAACATTCCATTTTCTTTCCAATAGCCTGAGCTCTCGTCTGAGCTGGTAGAGATTACTGGAGAACCAGAGGGGGTGCATAGATTTAGGATGAGTTGTAGATTGTCATTCTTTGAATACTGCTGCATCATTAATTACAGAGTTCCATGAGCTGATGAAACTATCTAAGTCAGGTTTGTCGGTATTTATAAGTGAATAGACATCATCGAGGAAAGGTCAAGGCTAGAACCTTTGTAGTGAGTAGGTGTGTTAATTATCTGGGTCAGTTGTAGAGTTTCCATGGACGCGATGGTTGCTTTGTTGTAGCTGGGAGGTTAAAGTCTCCCATGAGGAAGAAGTATGCATTTTTGGATGCTGTGTGAGTGCATATCTCGTCTAGTATAACTGAGAGTTCATTGGTGTTGGCTGTGGGTTTTCTGTATGTCAAGCGTATAGTGTGGTTGCAGTTGGAGATTGTTAGGAAGTCTATTTTTTGTAGGGATTGTGAGTTAACCATGGAGAAGTTCAGGTGTTTCTTTGCCAGGATTAGAACCCCTCCACCTCTTCCATCTGCTCTGGGGCAGTTAAACAGCATGTAATGGGGGGTGTAAGCAGCTGGTTGAGGAGAACGTTGTCATAGTTTGTGATCCAACTTTCAGTGATGCACATTAAGTCAGTGTCGGTAAGTTGTATATAGTCTACTAAAGTTTTGGATTGTGTTATGAACTAAGTGAGCATTTGAGTGGGTAGTGATTGAGTCTGGTGCTTGGGTACTGGTGTTGAGCTGTTTTGATTTTCAGGAGTCTGCGTGTTGCTTTTGGGAGCGGTATTTTATGGCAAGGAGGTGTATTTTGAGGTGAGGTGCAGGAGCTTTGGTCTAGAGGACTGGAATGAGTTACAGTGCATAGCGAGCACCTGTGTGGATGTTAAGAGGAAAAGCAGAGCGGGCGTAATCATCAAGTGGAGGATGACTATGTGTAGTATCATGGCTAACTATGTAGTTGCAGGCTTACCAGAGAGAAATTAACATAAGTAGGTTAAGGTTCATCTGTTGGTATCAAGAAGGTCACTTCTTAGCAGTGTGTTTGTATGGCTGGCTGTGTAGATTCCTGCTGTTCTGCTGTGTTGATGACAGTTCCCGCCAAAGGACCCTCTGGCGTGGGCATGCCCAATGGCGCTGTGAAAGTTAAAGCTGTAGTCTTTTTCCACGGAGAGGCCTGATTGGCCTGCCCCAATGCTGATCGGGTCTTCCTTTGCACACACCCGATGGCGCTGTGAAATTTAAAGCTGGAGTCTTTTCCCACGGAGAGGGAGGCCTGATCACTGAATATGCTTTTCCATCTCATCAAATCAACCTATGATGCCTATGAAACAGCTGCAATGTTTACTGCAATTCAAGAACTGCATGGATTCAGGCTTCTAGCCTCCAAGGAGATTTACATGAGCAGCTAACTGATGTGCCCTGTCTTGGTGGCAGTTTGGCAACAGTGATGCAGTGGCCCAAATTAAGGATAACTGCTCAACAGTTCATGAATTACTTATCTTCTAATGACTTGACTACATTTTCTCGCAGAGGGGCTATGAACCAAAAGTAATATTTTACAATTTTGTAAGTAAAGGCATTTTTATGAGGAAACAAGTGAATTTTAATCATGACTACTGCATTTTATTAATTTTAGCAACCTGTCTTATGTACATGCTTGTGTGCTAAACACATATTGAGTGGAGGAGTGGCCTAGTGGTTGGGGCAAGGTACTTCAGGCCGGAAGGTCGGGGGGTTCAAATCCCACTAGAGGACAGCAACCTTGGGCCGGAAGGACTGGGGTTTCTAGTCCCACAGGTGCTCCTTGTGGTCTTGGGCAAGCCACTTAACCCTCCATAGCCCATGTTCCCTGTAAAATAGTTATCTCCAAGTTATAATGCCCTGTTCAATGTAATTTCAGTTTGTTCAATGTAAAAGATCCAATTAACTCAAAATATAGCGGCAAGAATTATAATGAATGTAAGTTCAAAAGAACACATTACACCAATACTTGCTAAACTTCATTGGCTACCAATTCACAACAGAATACAATACAAAATATTAGTTACCACCTTCAAATTAATAAATAAACTTGCACCATCCGCACTTAATAACCTAATCAACATGGAACCAAATAAGCGAACACAAAGGAGTAGAAATACAAACACAATATCATTACCTAAAGACTATAAAAAAGCTAGAAAACTAACCAATAACAGGGCCTTCTCCCACTGTGCACCAACTCTCTGGAATAACCTACCTGACAACATTCGCCTCCTGACTGAAATTAAAGAATTTAGAAAAAAACTAAAAGCACACCTATTTACCTTACATTACACACCTCTGGCTAACCAAACTAAACAAAGAGACACAGGGTAATAAACTTTACTAAACATACATCTACATGATAATAAATAAATGCAAAAACTAATATTAAAACGTTGTTCTCATGTAACTCAAATTGTATAAAACTAATGTAAATATGTAAAAAGTTTGATTACATCCTCACTATACCTCAGGATGTAAACAATGTTTGCAAGTTTTAATTATACTGTTAAATGTAAAAATTTTAATTTGTTCCCTGTAAACGACTAGGATATGATTAATCATGTACCTTGAATTTTTTCTGTTCATTGTAAACCGCACTTAATACTTGGGAAAGAGCGGTATATAAATGTGTGCTAAATAAATAAAAATAAATAAACTGCACTGATGCAGAATAGCGCGGTATATAAGAGAATGTAAATAAAATAATTGTAAATAAATACTTTCTATAGAAGGCAGTATCAACTGCCGTACTACCACCAATATTACTGTAAACATTATCAGCCTTACCAGAGGCTTACACAACATTGCCAAAGTAGCTGACTGTGATACAGTGACTGAGATTCCAAGATAAAAAATGCAAGAGAGCAGTACAATTGTCATAAGGCTTGACTGAGTTTTTGAATACCTTCCAGTAGGAGGCAGACTGCTTGCCTTCCATTATTCTTAAAGAGCAATACAATGGCCAAATGGTTGTTGCAGATAACATGTTAAATAATAAAATAAATAAATAAAAAAATTGTTACAAGATACATTTTTCACAGCTACCTATTCCCAGACCACTGACTTTCAGGCCAAAGCATCCACCTGACCACCTTCATGTTCTTGAAAAGAACATCCTTCCTCTCCTTTGAATGATTGGCTAGTCCCTTTAGACCTTAAGGATGCCGATGCCTACTACTTATTTCTATAGTATTACTAGGCATACAAAGTGCTGTACATACAGCATATCAGTATTCTTGGGAACTTGTCTGGACCTCCTCACACAACACAGTCACCTTCTATATCCTGGTTTCTCAAATCCCAGTTTCTCAGAACATTCAAGATATTCTTTGGCTGCAAGGAAGCCTTCTACTATTAAGTCTTACCAGTCAAAATGGTTCTGTTTCATAAAGTGGTTTGAAACCGATCACAGTGATCCTATGCCTTGCCCTGTTTCAAATTCAGGATTACAAATGAATTCTATCAGCATCAATTATCAGCCATTGCAGTTTATCACAACCGTGAAGATGGAAGATCTATATCTGTACACCCTTTGCTATCCAAATTCATATGTGGCCTCATGAACAAAAAATACCAGTTAAAAGGCTGCTTCCAGCATGGGATCTTAGCAGGGCTGACCCAACCATTAAGCAAACTAGACAGTTGCCTATATAGTAGTAACTTCTTTTGGGGGGAACCAGTGCAAAGAGCAGGGCATTGAGTTAAATAATACATTTTGACAGCCGGGGGGCAGGGGGTGTAAAGCTTAATGTCTGCTTAGGGTGCCAACATCTTGAACAACTCTAGGGCAGCACTAGATGATAGTATTATATTGACTCAAATGCTCCAGGACCCCTCTGAGCCCATGAATCAAGCAATACTTGACTTGAAAAATGTTCTTCCTTATCGTTCCTCCAGTTCAGTCCTCTACCTCTGGTTGTCAACCTCCTCCTGCAGCTTTGGAGACTGGTCTGTCAGAATGATGACATCACTGGATATAGCCTGCTGCTCTCCCTCTTCTCCTCCAGTGTAACCAGTCTCCATGCAGCAGGAGGAAGTTGTGAGCCCGGGAGAGGGCTCACTGGAGTAACAGATAAGGAGAGAGTAGGATTAGGCTAGGGAATTTGGATTTTGGTTAGAGGCATTTTCTTTGGGCATGTTCCTTTAAAAAAACAAAACAAAAAAAACACAACGGGGTTAGTTGGTTTAGCTTTCTTGCTCTCTGCCTGACATCGAGTTAAAAAAAAAAAAAAGGATTGGAGAATTGATAGCCTGAGGTCTCTCCCCCCGGACACTACAGGGGAGAGCCTTCTCCTGGAGCCGTACACTCTGTCGGATCGCCGGGACTGCAGAGCGCGGTCTCGCGGGTCTGGAACGCTGCAGGCAAGTTTATTTAGTTTCCCCACAGCATTGGTGGTGCAGCGCGGCTCCGGGGCAGAGAGCTTAAGTGTGCAGACCTGCCTGGTAAGCTTGTCACCGGCAGCAGGCTGTGCTAGCAAGTGGGACAGCCCACGGAAGACACTGAGCGCTGGAGCACAGTAGTTTGGCGCTCTTTTGATCTTCGACGTTCCCAGCGGCCATTTTAGGCAGCGCGGGAAACCGCGTGGCTGCTCTGTAGCGCTGGGAACAGAGCAGGTAGGCTGGCAACGTGTTTGTTTTTTCTTTTTTCCTGAGGTTCTTTAGCTCTGGGGGTCTTTGATTTTATTTGGCAGGCCATTTTCCTTTATCCGGTTTATGCCGCGGGTGTTATAAAGTCGCCGAGGGGGTCAGGGGGGGCCTCCTCGTGCCTATAACGACCAGGATTTCAAGCAGGGGCAGTTTCACTCAGAGGTTGAGTGGGAGCCGTGGGGTTTTTTTTATCATTCTGGTTTTTCAAGTCCTGGCTTTGACTTAGTTTAAAAAAAAAAAAAAAAAAAGACCTTTACATTGATCAGTGCTTCCCACTATTAGGGGTATAGTGGGGATTGCCGGATTTATGGCAGGGCGTCCACAGTGTGTGATCTGTGGTATCCAGAGGGGCACGGTGGCAGAGTCCGGAGTGTGCCGCGGCTGTGCTTCCCTCTCCTCCACAGTAGAGCAGCAGATGGACCTTCCGGTGCCTGCGGAAGCGCCGGGGGGGCTGACAGGGGCTGGAGCGGCGTCACCGCCAACCCCAGTGCAGGAGTGTCTCGTAGAGGAGCCATCTGGGTCATCTACAGTGTTGCCGGGAGCGCAGCCCTGGGATTGTGCTGGGTTTTCTCCGGAATTCATATTAATGTTACACAAAGCGTTCTGTTTGAGGCGCCAGGGTAAATTGGCGGACACTTTTTACCACTGGTAGCTTCGGCTTCCCCGCTGACAGGCTCAGTCGAGGCAGGGGAGGGACCCTCGGCCCCTAAGAGGGCTAGGACTCGAGCGCCCTCGGCTGGGGAGAGCGAATGGCCGGAGGTCGAGGAGTCCGACTGGGAGAATGAAGAGGGTTTGCAGGATCTGGAGGAAGGGAAGATCCTGGATCCAGAGAAGCAGTCCAAGATCATTAGGGTATTTTGTAGAGAGGAGCTTCCGGCGTTGATTACGGAATCAATGCAGATGTTAAATCTGACAGCTCAGGTCTCCACAGGAGGAGGTGGAGGATCCCGTTATTCAGGCGGTCCGGCAGACGCAGGTAGTGTTTCCAGTACATAAGGTGGTGGATAAGATGATTCAGGAGGAATGGAACCAACCAGAAGGAGGGCTCAGAGGCGTACGCACGATGAATAGGCTTTATCCATTGGCCGATAAGGATAAGGAACGGTTCCGGACACCGTGGGTGGATACGGTGGTGTTGGCAGTTACCAAAAAGACTACTATTCCGGTAGAAGGCAGCGCGGCACTGAGGGATGCTCAGGACCATAGGGTTGACGGCCTCCTGAAGCAGACCTTCGAGGCTGACTCCCTCTCATTGCAAATGTCTATTTGCGGGGCCTGGGTGGCGCGAGCGTGTTTGCGTTGGGTGCAACGGTTGCATCACTCTCCGCATTTGGATCTCGAGGAGCTCAAGGAACTGGGGCGCCTAGAGTCCGGAGCGGCATATTTAGCGGACATGCAGTATGATTTGATAAGAGCGCTCGCGAGCAGCAGGGCGTCCGTGGTGGCCGCCCGCCGATCGGTGTGGTTGCATAATTGGGCGGCTGATGGTTTGTCTAAGTCCCGACTCAGTAAGCTGCCGTTCAAAGGGAAGTTGCTGTTCGGGGAAGATCTGGATAAGTTGGTGAAGGACCTAGGGGAGTCAAAGGCTGGTAGGCTACCAGAGGACAAGCCGAAACCGGGAAAGGCTGGTCAAGGGTTTAGAGGCCAGTTTCGCGACTTTCGGAGGTTTCGGTCGCCGCGATACAGTTCTTTTCAGAGAGGCAGGTTTTCGTCCCGGGCCCAAGGATTTCGGGGCTTTCGAGGAGCTAGTAGAGGTTTCTCCTCAGGCTCCACTTCGGCGAATCGGAAACCGCAGTGAGATATGGCGGGTCCCGGCGGGGGAAGCTTCCATAGGTGGGCGGCTCTGGGAGTTTCTGCCCGCTTGGACCCTCATCACGTCCGACCAGTGGGTTCTAGAGATTATTTGGCAGGGTTATGCTCTAGAGCTGGCGCGGCCCGTACGAGATTCCTACGTCATGTCCCCTTGCAGGGGGCAGAGGAAGACTCAGGCGGTTCGCAGTACCTTGGAACGTCTGCTGCATTTAGGGGCCGTTGTAGCAGTGCCGAAAAGCAGAGTATGGTCTGGGGCGGTATTCCATTTATTTCATGGTGCCAAAGAAAGGTGGAGCGCTGCGGCCTATTTTAGACCTCAAGGGGGTAAATCGGTGTCTGCGAGTGCCTCACTTCCGTATGGAAACGTTAAGGTCGGTCATTGTGGCAGTGCGTCAGGGGGAGTACCTGACATTAGATCTGACAGAGGCCTACTTGCACATTCCCATCAGGGAGGCTCATCAGAGGTTGTTAAGGTTCGCTTTTGCCCTGGGGTCATTATCAGTTCCAAGCTCTGCCCTTCGGTCTCGCGACAGCGCCGCGCACATTTACCAAGATTATGGTGGTAGTGGCGGCGGCGTTGCGCAAAGAGGGCATCTTGGTACACCCGTACCTCGACGATTGGTTGATTCGGGCAAAGTCCAAGGCGGAGAGCATTGAGGTGATGAACAGAGTAGTAGAATTTTTGCAGAGCCTAGGTTGGGTGGTCAATCCGACAAAGTCGTCTTCAGCCTTCCCAAGTTCTCGAGTATCTGGGGGTTGAATTCGATACTCGCAAAGGGCAGGTGTTTTTGCCGAGCAGGAGAGCGCAGGCGCTTCGCAGTCTGGTGCGCAGGTTCAGAGCTACGCCAGCTCCGTCAGCGTGGTTGTATCTTCGCCTCCTCGGAACGATGGCGGCGACTCTGGAGGCGGTGCCTTGGGCCAAGGTTCACATGCGACCTTTGCAGAGAGCTTTGCTGCGTCGCTGGTCTCATCAGGTGGATCCGTTGAGCAAAAACCATTGCATGATTGCAACTGTATGCGGCCTTGCTGTACACAAAAGATTTTAGGAAGACTTCATAATTAGTCTTCTTTAGTCAGCAAACAAACCATCTCAAGCTGAGTATCAGACTGCATTAAACCTTTGCTGTGAGACTGCAAATCTTGCTTCCTCCTGGTCGAGTTGGAATATATCACCTTAGGGGCAAAGCTACCTCCATAGTGAATCTATATGCAACATCCTGTTCAAGATATATGAAAGGCGATCCTCTCAGCACACTTTCATGAAATAATATTACTGCACGCTATGTAACTATCCTTACAGCTGCTGTCATTGGAGACATCACCATGGATTATGGCTGCATTTTCCTGCTGTCTTTGGGGAATTCCCACTACAGGTAATCAACTCCTCTTTGACGACTGCATGGGAAAATGCTTCAAATTCCCCTAACAGATAATACAGAGATTTTGCAGTTGTCCGTAAATTAACCCTTTAAACTTCAGAATATTTAGAGAGTTAATTGAAGACAAATGCTTTAACCCCATTAATCACAAACTTGCTGAGGTGTCTGCATGCATGCCCATGCCTTGGGCTGTGCAGCAAGCATGCCTGGGAGCTACAGTGACAACCAGGAATAAAAAAGCTGAAGTGAGCCATGATAGAACTTAGTCCCTTATCTATGGCCTGATAGCTAATGTACAAACTTAGATTTCAAGCCCTCTGAGGACAGAGAAGTAACTACCGGTACCTGACTAGAACTCACTTTGAACTACTACTGGAAAGGCATGAGCTAAATATTAATGAATAAATAATAACATTAAGAAGTTAATGAACTAACCAGGATGGTTTATGCACTGGCTAGCTATTTAGTACTTTATATTTTATATCCTTACTTTGGATATTATTGATGCTGATATAATTCCCTCTGATGCAGACAAATTTTGTTAGATGTAAGTTCTATCATATGTTACTGTTTCTCTATTTGCATCTTAAGTACATGAGATTCTTCTTTATCAGCTCTTTCTTTGTGCACAAGCAGGACGTAAGTCCTCACGTATTGGGGACATCTCCAACAGAGTCTCACGCAGGAATGCTCCCCAGCTTCTATTGGAAGCTTTTGGGAGGCTGCTTGCCGCTGCGGCGCCATCTTCTCCAGTCTTGTTTTTCCACGGACATTGTTTCGGTCCTCCGCTGGTAAACGTAGGCTTTTCCTCCTTTGGGGGCCTTCCTGGCAAGTTTTGTGTTAGTATCTGCCATCTATTGCATTGCTTCTGTCGATCACAGTGCCGCCTTCATAACTTTTCAATTTCTTGATTGTTTCCCTGTGGCCCTGCTGGGAGTTAGTGTTTGATTTTGCCATGGCCATCTTCTGGGACATGTCCCAGAAACGGGCCAGTGAGTTCAAGAAGTGCACTGAGTATGCCAGGACTATCTCTGTCACAGACGGGCACAATTGGTTCCTCCTGTGCCTGGTCCCATTCATGGCCCTCTACTTGCAATTTGTGTTTGCAGATGACAAGGAGAGATCGAGAGAAACAGAGAATCCCTCTTTGGCTAGAGGTCTGATTCAGCGTCTTTGGCACTGCCTCTGTGTCAGTGACTTCCCAGGAATCCGTCGATGCATCAGCATCGAGAAGTTCTCAGGCTCAATCGGAGCCAGCCACCTGCAGTGCCCAGGAGCATCAGTCATCATTCCGGTCTCCACCTGGAATCGAGAGAGGATTCGACCTCATCTCAGTCAACATCAAAAGGGGATCCATCTAAGCACCGAATGCATCAGCATTGGACCCCTTCCAAGCGAGACCTCGAGAGTGATGGGAGCGAGCGACCTGCCAAGGTGCTCCAACGAGAAGACCCCTCAACCTCCAGGGTTTCGAAGGGGAAACGACTGGCTCCCGAAAGCCGAGGCCATGCCAATATCCCCACACGGATACCGGAAACATTGGTCGAAACTGCTTAGACCCCGAAGCCTTCAGAATTGGCAGCCAAGGAGGAGCATTCAGGCACTCAAAGTCCACATCATTTTGTTGCTGGAGAAGCAACAGGCTGGTGCCTCTGTGCCTATGGCATCGTCACTGGGCATTGTGCAGCCGATACGTGAGACGTACACTCTGCGTGCAGAGGTATCGACAAGAGCTGACGTAGGTTCCCGACGGGGCCATTTCCCTCCCGAGTGTGTCTGGTTCCGATGCCCCAATGAAACCTTTGAAGCCTTCGGTGCACCATTGATCCTGTTGAAGCTCTCAGAGACCTCCCCTCAAGGCAGGAGGGAGCTCCAGGCAGTCTGAGGTACTTCAACTTCCTTTCAGAATCTGACTCTGAAGGCTGGATGACCATTGTGGAATCAGAGAACTTGTCGGAAGGCAGTTCTCCAGAGCTCCTGTCAGACTCCTCCCCTCCATATGAAAGGTGGAAGTCTCCTCTGGAGGATATATCCTTTCAAGATTTTGTGAGGGATATGGCAAAGGCCATCCTATTTTCACTGAAGGTGGAGGAGATTCTCCAAAACTCCTTGGCACCTAAGGAAGCAGTGATGGTGCCACCACATCCTGCAGCGGCTACATAGTAACATAGTATGTAATGGCAGATAAAGACCAGTATGGTCCATCTAGTCTGCCCAGCAAAACAGCAAGAGTAGGTGCACGTGCCGCTCTGTGCAAATCATCTCTCCCCATGCCTTTGTTTAGGGGTGTACTCACCACTCTTTGTAGGTCACCCCTATTTGTTCAGATATAAGAGATAGTTATGCTTATTTTGATTTTATCCTATTGCTATAAAGGGATCCATTATGTCTGTCCCATGCCATTTTGAATTCTGTCACTGTGTTTGGCCCCACCACTTCCATCGGGAGGGCAATCCAAGCATCCACCACCCTTTCACTGAAAAAGTATTTCCTGACATTGCCTTTCAGTTTACCCACTTGCAGCTTCATGTTATGCCCTTTAGTTTTACAGCTTCCCTGTCTTTGGAAGAGGTTTGTTTGTCCATCCATTAATACTCTTTAAGTATTTAAAGTTCTGAATCATATCTCCTCTGTCCCTCCTCTCCTCCAGAGTGTACATATTTAGGTCTTCAAGTCTCTTCTCATAAGTCTTCTGACACAGTCTCCAAATCATTTTGGTCACCTTCCTATGAACCGCTTCCAGCCTTTTTATATCCTTTGCGAGATACGGTCTCCAAAACTGAACACAATATTCCAAGTGAGGCCTTGCCAGCGATTTGTACAGTGGCATTAGTACCTCTTCCTATCTGCAAGTAATTCCTCTCTGTATGCAACCACATCCTTCTGGCTTTTGCCACTGCCTTGTCACACTGTTTTGCCATCTTGAGATCATCAGAAACAATCACATCGATGTCTTTCTCCTGGTTCGTGCACATCAATCTCTCGCCCCCTATCGCATACAATTCCCTTGGATTTCTGCTTCTAAGGTGCATGACACTGTACTTCTTCACATTAAATCTTAACTGCCAAGCATTAAAGCATTCTTCCAGGATGTGTGAGAACCTCCTCACTGTGCTACCAGTCAGTAGAACAAATTGTAATATCATCACTTTTCAGAGCTTTATGCTGTATAGCTACAAATATTAGTTAAGCTCCACTACTGATCATTTGTGACTAACTCACTATGAAATTATTACTATTTTTTTCAAATCAGCGATCAGGTCTCAGATTTTAACATTGGCTATTCACTGGATCTACTTGTATGATGCAGTGAAAAATGCCAGTCATACATCAACGACCTGTTAGTATCGCTGTTTTTTCTTTTTTTATCCCTAGGTATTTACTCTTAATTGTTCATCCCATCGGAACTGCTAAATGTAAGTGTAACCACAGTTTTAAGAAGATGGTAAAGATTTTTTTAAACAGGAAAAATTGCTTGGCTCTGTCAATGATGCTGTTTTAGGCACTGTTGATTCATATTCGCTGGCTGAACCTAATGACCCAATTACAAAGTTTCTCAGTGAAATCTTCCTGCAGTCAGGTTGCAATATATACAGTTCTTTCTACTACTGCTCGCCAAGCGATATTTGCAATTTCTGTTCTCAATAAAACTTCCTGCAATCAGGTTACAATGTAAGCAGCTCTCAACTTCTGCTCCCAAACAGTATTTACAACTTCTGCTCCCAACGCATTTTCTGGGCGCCGTAGCGTTTCACAAATAATTGTTTCTTCAGGGGAATGCGGCTCCTTTTGTTGGGGTTTGACTCAAAAATCGCCGCGCATCCCCAACGGCGAACCCCAACAGGAGCCGCATTCCCCTGAAGAAACAATTATTTGTGAAACGCTACGGCGCCCAGAAAATGCGTTGGGAGCAGAAGTTGTAAATACTGTTTGGGAGCAGAAGTTGAGAGCTGCTTACATTGTAACCTGATTGCAGGAAGTTTTATTGAGAACAGATATTGCAAATATCGCTTGGCGAGCAGAAGTAGAAAGAACTGTATATATTGCAACCTGACTGCAGGAAGATTTCACTAAGAAACTTTGTAATTGGGTCATTAGGTTCAGCCAGCGAATATGAATCAACAGTGCCTAAAACAGCACCATTGACAGAGCCAAGCAATTTTTTCCTGTTTAAAAAAATCTTTACCATCTTCTTAAAACTGTGGTTACACTTACATTTAGCAGTTCCGATGGGATGAACAATTAAGAGTAAATACCTAGGGATAAAAAAAGAAAAAACAGCGATACTAACAGGTCGTTGATGTATGACTGGCGTTTTTCACTGCATCATACAAGTAGATCCAGTGAGTAGCCAATGTTAAAATCTGAGACCTGATCGCTGATTTGAAAAAAATAGTAATAATTTCATAGTGAGTTAGTCACAAATGGTCAGTAGTGGAGCTTAATTAATATTTGCAGCTACCAGTCAGTAGAAGACTGGACTCGATGTATAGGGTTTAAAAAGCTCCTAGGTTTGAGAAGCCTCGGCTCCCATACCATACACCTTAGTGGTACAGACGAATCATTTGGAGACTAAGAGCATGTCCTATATGTCTAAAGTCAGCTGCCTTGCATGAAGAACTGACTCTACTAAGGAAAGACCTAGCTGCCATGCATATAGAAGTATCTCTACTGAGGGAGGAACTGGCTGCGATGAAGCACACCTCTTCTAGGATACAAACTGAACAAACTCCACCACCGCTCCCACAAAGAATCAAACGCCCCAGGAACAAATGGATCACAGTGGGTTCTGGTAGATTGCGACCTGTAACACAAAGACATCCTGTACATCAAGAGATATCCCTGCACAATGCCTTCTCTGCCTTGGCTAACGAGGATGCCCAATTCAAAGAAACTGAAGGGCCTTCAAATGAGTCAGACAATGCCCAATCCCCTGCTAAAGCACTAAATATGAAGAAAACCTCACCAAACAGAAAACTACTACTACTTGGAGATTCCATCATCAGAGGCACCAACTTGGGAACACAGTTCAAAGGAGAGAAGATAGTCATGTGCCTACCAGGCTCTTCAGCCAGCAGGAATACAAACCAAGTTGTTGAATTACTTAGTGCAAAAGGTGAACATTCCAAACTTGATGTTATTATCCACCTAGGCACAAACGACCTGGCTAGGAACAGTGCCTCTACAGCCCAAAAGGACTTCCAATCTCTGGGGGAGAAACTCAAGCCCATTGTTAACACTGTTGCATTCTCAGAGGTTCTACCTGTTCTTGGTAAGGGGACAAAAAGACTGCATCGCATTAACAGCTTTAATACATGGCTCCAGACCTGGTGCAGAAAAGAAGGATTCGGATTTATTGGCAACTGGGACAACAGATGGACCAACAAGAGACTATACTGTGCTGATGGACTACATCTCTCTTCCGCAGGGAAAAGAATCCTAAGTGAAAAATTCAGGCAGTATGTGGACATGCATTTAAACTAGGAAAAGGGGGTGACGGATGTGGAAGGTCAACATCTGCATGCCACCCCCAACAAAAGCAGAACAACATCAGAAACAGCCACACTTTTAAACCACACATCAAAAACATGTGGGAGGAAGTGGGCAGAACAAAATCAATGCAAAATACACACAAGCCAGGAAAGTGCTGGAAAGCAATGAGCACAAATGCTCGAAGCTTAGCCAACAAAATTCCAGACCTGGAAGCCCTAATGGTGGAAACGGACTTGGACATTGTGGCCATTACAGAAACATGGTTTAATGAATCACATGATTGGGATATAGCCATAGCTGGCTATAATCTATTCAGAAGGGACCGAGAAAATGGAAAAGGAGGAGGAGTAGCCTTGTATGTCAAAAGCAATATTAAAGCTACTGAAATGCAGGGGACATGGGGAAAAGAAGAAGCGCTCTGGATTGCGTTGGAGAGAGGAGATGGCACTGTCATCCATATTGCTGTAGTCTATAGACCTCCGACTCAAATTGAAGAGAGAGACAATGAATTGATTATAGATATTGCCAAGATAGCATCAAAGGGGGAAGCAATCATATTGGGTGACTTTAATCTACCTGATGTGGATTGGATCACTCCTTCTGCACATCTGGAAAGAAGCAAAAAAATCGTGGATGCTCTCCAAGATGCATTATTTAGACAAATGGTGATGGAACCAACCAGGGAAAGATCAACGCTGGATCTAGTGCTCACCAACGGTGATAGTGTGTCAAATGTCTGCGTGAGTGCCCCTGTGAGCAACAGCGACCATCACACGGTGTGGTTTGAAATAAAAGCCATGGTACAGGCCAATCATAGCAAGCTCAGAGTCCTAAACTTCAAATACACTGACTTCAATAAAATGGCAGAGTACGTAAAGGAGGAGATGACGGGGTGGGAAGAGATAAAGGAAGTGGAATTGCAATGGGCTAAACTAAAGGAGGCAATAAAAGGAACAACAGATAAATATGTAAGAAAAGTAAATAAAAGCAAGAGGAGAAGGAAACCTATTTGGTTTTCCAAAGAGGTGGCTGCTCATATAAAGGCAAAAAACACAACTTTTGCAAAATTCAAAAGCTTGCAGACAGAAGAACACAGAAATGAATACAGGATCCAACTCAAAGAGTCTGAAAGAGTAATAAGGATAGCAAAATCAAAGGCAGAGGAAAAGATGGCTAAAGATGTTAAGGGTGGCAACAAAAATTTCTTCAGGTATATTCGGGAAAGGAAAAAGATCAGAGTTGGAATTGCAGGACTCAGAAGTGCTGGGAAAGGACTCGTGGAAAGTGACACTGGAAAAGCAAAATTGCTAAACAATTACTTCTGCTCTGTGTTTACTAAAGAAGATCCTGGGGATGGACCAGCAGTGACACTGGAAAAGCAAAATTGCTAAACAATTACTTCTGCTCTGTTTACTAAAGAAGATCCTGGGGATGGACCAGCTGTGACTCCCAAATATAAAAATGGGAATGAAGTAGATACCACACCATTCACAGAAGAAGAGGTGTTAGAACAACTTGCTAAACTGAAAGTGGACAAGGCCATGGGATCGGATGGGATACATCCCAGGATACTGAAAGAGCTCAGAGAGGTTCTTGCAGGACCGTTAAAGGATGTCTTCAACAGATCCTTGGAAACAGGAGAGGTTCCTCAGGACTGGAGAATGGCTGATGTCGTACCTCTACACAAAAGTGGTGACAGGGAAGAAGTGTCAAACTACAGGCCCGTGAGCCTTACCTCGGTGGCGGGAAAAGTAATGGAGGCACCCCTGAAAGAGCGAATAGTGAACTTTCTGAAAAACCAACAGCTTGCAAGACCCGAGGCAACATGGTTTTACCGAAGGACGATCTTGCCAAACAAATCTGATCGAGTTCTTTGACTGCGTGACCAGGGAACTAGATCAGGGGCATGCAATGGATGTCATCTACCTGGATTTCAGCAAAGCCTTTGATACTGTTCCTCATAGGAGGCTTGTCAACAAACTCAGTAGCTTGGGGATGGGTCCCAAGATGGTAAACTGGATTAGAAATTGGTTGACTGACAGACGTCAGAAGGTGATTGTATTGTACATGGAGCTCACTCGGATGAGAGGAAGGTGATTAGCGGGGTGCCCCAGGATTCGGTCCTTGGCCCGGCACTGTTCAATGTATTTGTGAGTGATATTGCTGAAGGACTGAATGGAAAAGTCTGTCTTTTTGCAGACGACACAAAAATTTGCAATAGAGTGGACTCCCCCGAGGGAGTGGTTAACATGAAGAAAGATCTACAAAAGCTGGAAGACTGGTCTAAAGCTTGGCAACTACAATTTAATGCAAAAAAGTGCAGTGTCATGCACTTGGGTAGCAGAAATCCAAGAGAAATGTACGCAATAGGGGGAGAAAGGTTGGTATGCACAGTTCAGGAAAAAGACCTTGGTGTGATTATCTCTGCTGATCTCAAGGTGGCAAAACAGTGCGACAAGGCGGTGGCAAAAGCCAGGAGGATGTTGGGCTGCATACAAAGAGGGATTACCAGCAGAAAAGAAGAGGTACTTATGCCACTGTATAGGTCACTGGTGAGGCCTCACTTGGAATACTGTGTTCAGTTTTGGAGACCATATCTTGCAAAGGATGTAAAAAGACTGGAGACTGTTCAGAGGAAGGCGACCAAAATGATTTGGAGCCTGCGTCAGAAGCCTTATGAGAAGAGACTTGAAGACCTAAATATGTATACTTTGGAGGAAAGGAGGGACAGGGGAGATATGATTCAGACCTTTAAATACTTAAAGAGAAATGATGAACAAACAAACCTCTTCCAAAGACGGGGAACCTGTAAAACTAGAGGGCATAACATGAAACTGCAAGGGGGTAAATTGAAAGGCAATGTCAGGAAATATTTTTTCACTGAAAGGGTGGTGGATGCTTGGAATGCCGTCCCGATGGAAGTGGTAGGGGTGAACACGGTGACGGAATTCAAAAAGGCATGGGACAAACACAGAGGATCCCTTTACAGAAATAGGAAAAAAACAAAATAAACGGTACCATCTAACTTCTGAACCATATAACGTCTCAACAAATAGGGATGTCCTACATGGAGTGGTGGGTTTACCCCTGAACAAGGATATGGGGAGGGGTGGCCTGCGCGGAGCGACAGGTGCACCTACTCTTGCCATCTTGCTGGGCAGACTGGATGGACCATGCTGGTCTTTATCTGCCGTCAACTACTATGTTACTATGTTACAGTCGGCCCTTAAGAGGATCAAGAGCATGAAGCCTCATTCCTCGATGCCCCCAGGTAGGGAGGCTCAGACGTTGGGTTCCATAAGGAATTGCTTTCAAAGCCCCATGCTCACGACTCGCATACACTCTTACCATCTCTACATGAGCATGTTCGTGAAGGACATCATGCATGTTTTTGCAGACTGTGCTACTTCCTTCTCCTGGAGAAATTGGAGCATTATTGTGCCCTGGTGGGCCATGGCAAGGACTTCTTGAACTTTCTGATCCGTGCAACCTGCGATACTTTGAGATATGGTGACTAGGACAGCGGCAGTGGGCATTGGGATCCGCAGACTCACCTGGCTTCAGTCTTCTGACCTGGAACAATTGGTGCAAAATAAGCTTGCGGATGTGCCCTGCTGGGGAGAGAACCTCTTCAGAAAGCAGGTGGAGGAGAAGGCTGGTGGCATAGAGAAGCAACATATTGCCCACACCAGACTTTCGAGAAGCATGTCTGAACTAGTTGCCTATCACAGACTGTATCAAAGTGGAGGCCAGAAGAGGAGTTACTACCCACATAGGCAAAAATACTTCCCTGATCCTCAGACCTCCCAACAAAAAACGCAGGCTCTTAATCCACAGTGTAAAGAAAAACCTCAAAAGGCCCAGCCTACCCCAGAACCAAAGCTGGGAGCGAGGTTTTGACTGGTTCCTCCAGAGCATAGCGTATCTGCCAATGTCCACAGAAGGGAGCCCTCTAGTAGGGGGAAAGCTCTTTTTGACCACAGATAGTTTATTATAACTTTGGACATGTGGGTGCTACAGATAATCCAAAGCAGCTGCATGTTGCACTTTGCCGCGTTGCCATCATATTGCCCCCTGAGAGGGTATTCTCTTGACCCTCTTCATTTAGACCTACTTTGGGGAGACATCTCCACCATTCTGGCTGATTTTGCCATTGAGCCTGTGCCACAGGAGCAGATTGGACAGGGATTTTACTCCAGGTACTTTCTGGTTCCCAAAAGGGCAAGGGGGTTCTGGCCCACCCTGAACCTCAGAAGCCTCAACACCTTTCTGGTGCGAGAAAAGTTCAAGATGGTATCTCTAGGTACCCTGCTCCCTTATCTTCAAAAAGACGATTGGCTATGCTCCCTGGATCTAAAGGACATTATATGTCCATATACTGATCCATCCTACTCACAGGAGGTATCTCAGATTTGTCCTGGCCGAACAGCACTTTCATTACCAGATATTATCTTTTGAGCTGGCCTCAGCACCCCGAGCCTTCACAAAGTGCCTCATGGTGGTAGTGGCCGATCTCAGAATACAAGGGGTTCTTTGCCTTCCCTTATCTGGACAAAGGGCTCATAACAAGCACCACTCCAGACAGAGTCCAGCAATCCAAATGGTTGAAAATTCAGGTCCTAGAGCTGTTGGGGTTTATAGTCAGTTACCCAAAGTACCCAACTTCAGCCCACCCAACAACTGGAATTCATAGGGAGTTTCCTCAATACGACTCAAGCAAAAGCCTTCCTTCCACTAGACAGACTCCAGAGGTTGACAGCCTTGGTCCAAGATACCCAACAGAGTCGTCAGACAGTGGCTTGAGGGATGCTGACCGTGTTCAGCCACATGGCCTCTATGGTTTATGTCACACCCTTGGCTTGTCTTTCAATGAGACAAGCTCAGTGGACATTGAGGACTCAGTGGGACCAGACCACTGGCCACCTTTCGGGATTGGGTGGCAGTCACTGGCCTTCTCGTCCAGCCCTGCACTGTGGTTGGATCATCAGAACCTGCTCAAGGGTCTCCCCTTTCAGAAGGCATCAAGCTGGGTTAGGGAGATCATCTAGATGGTCTTCACATTCAAGGTGTCTGGTCCGAACATGAGAACCTGCACCAGATCAATTCTTGGAATTACGAGCCATAACAAATTCCTCAGGGCTTTCTGAGAACCAACCAGTTTGTCCTGATCCAGACTAACAGTCAGGTTGTGATGTACTACATAAACAAGCAGTAGGGCACAGGTTCATATCTCCTGTGCCTGGAAACACTCTGGTGCTTGGTCTCCCCTTCTGCTTCAACTCTCCCAGTGGAGACCTCTACATCTGGGCTCTGCCCCATACCTTATGTCACAGAAAGACAGGATGATGCTACATCTCAACATCCAGTCCTTGGCCCTAACTGCATGGATGTTGAGAGGCTAATCCTTTTTTTTTTTGGTAAATATATTAAGGGAACCACAGGGTACCAACTGTAGCAGTTTAACAAGAAGAAGTCCCAATGGGCAGGCAAAAGAACATCATAAGAAAAATGAAACACGCAACATAGAACCATCAGTACTATGTATGATTCTCTGTGGATCCCCTTTTTTTCTTTTTTTATTCAGATCATTCCCCCCCTCCCCCCATCTGTCTTCATTTCTTCCCATCCTGCCTGCACACCCTCCAGTTGCTGAATACTTCAACTCCTCAAATCTCCTTCAAACCTGCCACAAAGGTGTCCCACAGTGCCCAATTTTTTTGTTTGGCAGTGGATGCCCTGGGCATTTGGGTCATCCTGTCCCATTCCACCATCTCTTGCATACAGTTAAACCAGTGCGTTCCCTCAGGGGCCTGCGTTATTATCCAGTGAGTCAAGATTAATTACTGCACGACCATTAAGGCCACTAGTACAAAACGCCACTCCTCTGCCCCTACCCCTCGCTCCCTCAGAGGTGTGTCATCGCCTAGCAGAAGGGTGGTGTATGTCCACTCTACCCATTCACCTATGGTCCTATGCATATGCGTCAGCACCAGCTGCCAATACATACACAGATGCTCGCATTCTAGAAACGTGTGTACTATCGTTCCCCTGTGTCCCTGGCACCTCAGACATTTGGGATTTTCCTGTAACTTCATCCCGGCTCCTTTATCCCTAGTGATATATGCATGATGCAAGAGTTTGTATTGTATCTCCTGTAGAGCTGCGCTGGACATGGAAACAAAGGCATCGCAAAAACATGCTTGTAGGATAGGCTGATCTACTTGTTCCCCCCAGTTCCCCGATCCAAAACCCTGCAAGTGATTCTCCCATCTCCATTCACTCTTGCTCCCTCCCATCCGATACCAGTAGGAAAGCCTATTCTGTTTTGTTGGAAGTAACTTGAATTGGGGTCCCAGAGCCCTCTGAAAAGGGCTAATATGGGGAATGTGAAGTCTAGCAGTCTGGAAGAGAGATCTTATAAAAACCAAGGTTTTACTTTGAGATGACATTGTGAGAACGAGACAGAATGCTTTTGTTTTTAGAATGCTGGAGCAGAAATGTCTCTACTCTGACCTAGAACATCTAGATAAACAAAGCTTGACGTAGAGTTGAATTTGTACAGTGTAAGAGTGTTTCCCTAATAAAAGGAGATGTGATGGCCTAGCTGAGAGGGGGAATCATGGGAACCTGCACAAGTGTGCATAGCTATGAATTCCTCACTTAAGCTTAAGCTGTACCATTTTATATAACTCTCTGTGTCTGTGTGTTTTCTTTATTTGCAGTTGAATTTAGAGAACTGAATTCCAAGGATCGAGGTTGAGTTTGCTATCTGCTCAGAAGTAGGCTATAGACTAAGAGATCCATTCAGTTGGTGCCGTCCACAGATCTTTCAGGTTCTGTTTCTGGTGAGGGGCGAAGCAGGCCGTGTACATCTTTTTTATCATGTGGGAGGGAGGAGTGGCCTAGTGGTTGGGGCAAGGTACCACAGGCCGGAAGGTCGGTGATTCAAGTCCCACTAGAGGACAGCAACCTTGGGCCGGAAGGACTGGGGTTTCTAGTCCCACAGGTGCTCCTTGTGGTCTTGGGCAAGCCACTTAACCCTCCATTGCCCATGTTCCCTGTAAGTATTAGTGTATGTGTCTCATATCCCCTCGTGTTAAATGTATCCCCCAACCGCTTTGACCCGGTGAAAAGCGGGATATAAATGCAGCTAAATAAATAAATATAAAATAAATAAATGTTTTATCTGCTGTTCTCAAGAAACATACATTGCGGTGAAGCCCACCCTGTACACCTCGTCCCTGAAGTGGTGCTCTACATAATGCTGACTCTGCAGATAGGCCATATGATGATTATTTTGGAGACCCCACTTCTCCTTGAGTTGGTTAAATGTGGGGAACCCCTGACCCTATAACTCTAGTAGCTGACCCCACGTACTGGTACCCCTTGAGGTCCCATTGGTTGAAGACTGATCCTCTCGCCCCAGGGGTGAACTCCGGATTGCCCACCAGGCTCTCGAAAGGGGGGACCTTTCCTAACTGCTCCCTCCTGTCACTCTCCTCCAGTTCCATGGCCTTCTCAGGGGTTCTGAAAACTATTTCCCTTCATTTACCTTCCTTTGCTGCTTGTTATTAACCTGTAGGAGGTTGAATAGCTTATACGGCTGGCAGCTAGTGTCAAACCTGGCTGCGCTTAATACCCCCCACCCTTGTGCAACTCATGTACTGTGATAAGGAAGCTTATCATAGTTCAGGAGGGAGCTATAAAAGAGGTGAATTGGCTTTGAACAAGCAACCTGTCTTTGCTGGTAAAAATACTAAAACAGAATGTTGTCATAAGACTACCAGTCCCAGAATGCACCAGGTTTCAAACACCCTCTAGAAGAGCTGAAGTGGGGAAACATGTGTTCAATCAGGAGAACTATGAGGTAATCCCCAATCACTCATCTCTAAGGGCAGGGCTTGATTCAGCACACCTGGGCTGTGCTAGGGAGGAGTGTTCCACTAAGCACTTTAAAAGTAAAAGATATTCTACACAGAGACAGACCGAGAACCGTGAGCACAGGGAGAACCGGATCTCACAGAGCAGAGAGAACGGTGAGAACAACGCAGAACGAGGAGAGAAAGAGTAGACGGAGCAGACAGAAAGAAGAGAGAAGACTACAACAGCAGAAGCAATGTGGAAGGAAGAACAGAAAGACATCTTGGAGGTCTAAAGAAAGAGGCCACAGCAGTACGTGTGTTGGATGTGATTCCAGAGGCAAGCATACTCCTTTGGACTGGAGGAAGCCAGAGGACTGGGGTTATAGAGCCAGGAACACCCAAACGGCACCTTTGAGGGAGACGGCTGCAATTGGAAGGGGCCCTAAGACCGGAGCAAGAAGGTATGTGAAGAGAGACCCAGTGTCCAGGGATCTTGATTGGAAGGCTGGACATAAAAGCTGGACTACTTACTGGCTGGGATACCAGGAGAGGAAACCTAACAGCAAGGGTAGCTCAGGTATGAACTTTGATCTATGCCCTAGCTCTTCATCTGGAAGAAAGCAGGGAAACAAATATTATCTTGAGAGTGATCAATTAAGGAATTCCTCTTTCTCCAGGACCAAGCAGGAAGTCAGTCCTCACATATGGGTGACGTCGGCGCCGACGGAGCCCTCGCGGAGCAATTTTCCCCAGCTTTCAAAGAAAGCCTTTGGGAATTGCAGCGTGCATGCGCGGTCCTCTTCCCGCCCAAGGGTGCCATCTTGCTCAGTCTTCTTTTTTCCGCAGAGCCCTACAGACGTTGCCTGTGAATCCCCGCAGAAAAGTTGATTTTTCTTTATTTTCCTCTATTTTTCTTCGGTTCGACACCGGTTCTTTTCCCGCCCGGACTCGTGACGCCGGTTGCGAGTCCGTCGTTTATTTTTCGTTTTTTTGTCCTTCGTGACAGATTTCGCGCTTTTTTCCCTGGCAGCCCGGTCGTTCGGCCTCGCAGGGGCCCTTTTTCCCCCGATGGCTGCCAGTGGCTTTAAAAAGTGTGACCTCTGTAAGAAACTTATGTCTCTTACAGACACTCATGACTTCTGCCTCCGCGGCCTCGGCCCAGATCATGACCCCATGATCTGCGGGTCATGCGGCAAGATGTCCTCAAAAGCATTGAGGAGTCGGCAGCGCCAGCGGGAGCGTATCTTCTCTGACTCCGGCCGGGCTCGGACCTCGTCAGAGGCTTCGACGTCTCGGGACTCTGGTCCTGAGCATCGTCGGAGTTCCTCTGAAAGGGGGTCTCCTACCCGGGAACATCATCGGAAGAAGAAACCCGCGAGGGCGGGATCGGTGGACGCTCCTGGTTCCTCGAGGGCCAGGTCGCATAGCCCCGATTCCCATCCTGGGTCCTCGGAGACGGAGAGGCCGTCAAAACATCCTCGACTCGAGGTGGACTTGCCCGCTCACGTAAGTACTGTTGTCCTCGTGGACTCGCCTCCGAAGGACCCGACGTCGGGCCCGACGCCGTCGGGGCCCGAGTCGGGGGCTGCTGGGTCTCCTGAGCTCGGACTCAGGTTGACGGCCTTGGAGTGCAGATTGTCTGCCGCCTTGGACCAGCAGCGGGCATTGATCGCTGGCCTCGACCAGCAGCTGGCATTGACCGAGCCGATCCTCGAGTCCATGAGGGCTCGAGTCGATCCTCGGTCGAGGTCTCCTTCGGCCTCCCGTTCGGGACCGAGGTCGTCGACGCCGACTCCCTCGGCGTCGGGGCGGATGGCATCAGTGCCCGCCCGACCGGAGCCGGTCGACTCCTCCTCCGAGGAGTCGGCCTTGGAATCGGAGGACGAAGAGTCACCTGGTTCCTTTCGGACTCGGTGTGTCCCTTCGGACTCCCCCGAGTCCGAACCTCGGAGACGGTCCCCCCCGGAGGATACCCAGTTCTCGGACTTCGTGAGGGATATGGCCAAGGCCTTGGCCTTCCCTGCGGATCCTGAGGAGGAGCCTCGAGTCGAAGAACTCGATGCCCTCCAATATGACGCTCCCCCGAAGGAGGCCTTTATTGTACCTGTTCCTCCCATGCTGGAACGACTTCTATTCCGCATGTGGGAAAGCCCGGCGTCGTCGCCGGTGTTAAGCAAGCGGGTCGATTCCATTTATCGAGTCCGCAAGAGCCCTGGCTTCCAAAAGGCACAACTACCGCACCATTCCATGGTGGTGGAATCGGCCATGCATAGACTGAAGAGTCAAAAAATGCACTCCTCGGTGCCCCCTGGTAGGGAAGCCCGAAGCCTGGATGCCCTCGGTAGAAAGTGCTTCCAGGGCTCTATGCTTGCTTGTCGAGTCCAGACATACCAGCTCTACATGGGCATGTATCTCCGAGACCTGGCTAAGGAAATAGCCGGGTTCTCTGCTGGTCTCTCCGACGAACCTTTGCAGAGGTTCCAATCCTTGTCTACTGGTATTCGGGAGTGCTCCAAGTTTATATCTCGAGCAGCCTATGATGGTTTTGAGGCTTCGGCTCGAGTAGCTACGGCCGGCATCGGTGGACGCTGCCAGGCTTGGCTTCAGACGTCCGACCTCGAGCCCTGGATACAGGACAAGTTGGTCGATGTCCCCTGCCGAGGTGATAACCTCTTTGGCAAGCCCATGGATGAGAAGGCTGCACAAATCGAGACGGAGACTCTCACCAGGACTCGTCTCTCAAGGAAGACCTCTGCCCCTTCTCAAAAGAAGAAGGCCTCGGGGAAAAAGCCCTTTTACCTGAGGAAAGGTGCTGCCTATAAATACTACCCTCAGTATCAGGCCTCACCAGCTCCCCCGCAGGGAATGCAGGCCAAGGGACGGGGTAATGGGTCCCGTAGGCAGCCAGCCCCTAAGCCTGCACCACCAGCCCCTGCTCAGCAGGGTGGGGGGTTTTGACTTTCTCAGCATAGCCTCTCCCCCTCAGCTGGTTTCTCTCAGCACAGGAGGCCGGCTGGTCCACTTTGCCCACAGGTGGTCCAACATCACCACAGATACCTGGGTACTTCACATAGTTCAAAAGGGCTATCTTCTTCACTTTCACCAGGTACCTCCCTCCTACTTTCCAGGGGAGCCTCCCAGACTCCCTTTGCAAAGGGACTTACTCCTTCAGGAGTTAGCAAGTCTCGTTCAGGAACAAGCCGTGGAACCAGTGCCCCACCACCTGAAGGGCCAAGGATTTTACTCCAGGTACTTCCTGATTCCAAAAAGAACAGGAGGCCTCAGGCCCATCCTGGACTTGCGAAACCTCAACAAGTTCCTTGCAGAGGAAAAGTTCAAAATGCTTACACTTGGAATCCTGCTGCCCTACCTCCAGCAGGGAGACTGGCTATGCTCCTTAGATCTAAAGGATGCGTATACTCATATCCTTATTCATCCAGACCACAGACAATATCTCAGGTTTGTTGTGGAAGGAAACCATTACCAGTACAGAGTACTGCCCTTTGGCCTATCCTCCGCCCCCAGGGTGTTCACAAAATGCCTAGCAGTGGTGGCGGCCTATCTGAGACTTCAAGGTCTCTTTCTGTTCCCATACCTGGACGACTGGCTCATCAGGGCCCAGTCTGCCCAAGAAGCCACTCAGGCTACTCATCGCACTGTGACTCTGCTCCAGCACTTGGGTTTTGTCATAAACTTCGCAAAGTCCACTTTGCTCCCCTCTCAAAATCTCAAGTTCATCGGCACCAGGTTGGACACACTTCAGGCGCGGGCCTTCCTCCCTCTGGACAGGGCCAGGCGGCTCATGGATTTCGCCGGCCACTTTCACAGCAATGCGCTGGTCTCAGCCAGGCACTTTCTGCGACTGCTCGGCCATATGGCTTCCACGGTCCATGTGACCCCCAATGCCCAACTGAACATGCGTCCTGCTCAGTGGTGCCTTCGCAATCAATGGCATCAGGCCACGGGGAGCCTAGCGGACTCTGTGCAGATCTCCGACCAGCTGGTCTCCTCTCTGCGATGGTGGCTTCATCTACCCAACCTAGTGCTAGGAGTGGCTTTTCAGTCCCCTCCGCATTCTCAGGTCCTAACGACCGATGCTTCCCTCCTGGGTTGGGGAGCACATTGCCAAGGGTCATGTACTCAAGGACTCTGGACTCCTTGGGAGTCTGCTCAACAGATAAACTTCCTGGAGCTCAGAGCCATCCGCCTAGCGCTCAAAGCCTTCTCTCACCTGGTGTCCCACCAGTCGCTGCTGATACAGACGGACAACCAGGTTGCCATGTTCTACGTAAACAAACAAGGCGGAACAGGCTCCTTCCTCCTCTGTCAGGAGGCGCAACGGCTATGCTCTTGGGCAATCCGCCAGGGCATCCTCCTCAGGGCTGTCTATCTCCATGGTCAAGAAAATTACCTGGCCGACAAGCTCAGCAGGATCCTCCAGCCACACGAGTGGAGGTTGGATCTGCTGGTGGTTCAGCGGATCTTTCTCAAGTGGGGCCTCCCCACCATGGATCTGTTTGCCAGTCCTCTGAACCGGCAGCTGCCCAGATTCTGCTCTCGACAGCCGCATCCTCTCCGGGTAGCGGCGGATGCTTTTCTGATTCCATGGTCCACAGGCCTCTTGTATGCCTTTCCACCCATGCCTCTGGTGTCTCGGACGCTCTTCAAAGTTCTCAGACAAGGCATCGATGATCCTAGTGGCTCCCCGGTGGCCGAGACAACCTTGGTTCCCGCTTCTGATGCAGCTGGCGGTGGACACCCCTCTTCCTCTGGGGTTTCAGCCCGACCTCCTCTCGCAGGATCAGGGGACGCTCCTGCACCCCAACCTTCGGTCCCTTCATCTGATGGCCTGGCTGCTGAAAGGGTAGTCCTTGCTCCTCTCCAGCTACCGCCAGATGTGGAAGAGGTCGTCTTGGCCTCCAGGAGGCCTTCCACCCGGAAGTCCTACGCTCTCAAGTGGCGTCGGTTCTCCGTCTGGTGTACTGAGCAGTCTCAAGACCCCTTCTCCTGTTCAGCATCAGTGGTCTTGCAGTACTTGCTTTCTCTTTCCAATCTTTGACTTAAGTCCAACTCGGTCAAGGTTCACCTCAGTGCTCTTTCTGCGCATCACATGCCGGTGGATGGTAGACCTCTTTCCAGCCACCCTCTGGTGGCTCGTTTTTTCAGAGGCCGCCTTCTCCTTAAACCACCTTTGCGCCCGCCAGCCCCAAACTGGGATCTCAATGTGGTTTTACAGCGGATTACCTGTCCGCCTTTTGAGCCTATGGCAACCTGTCCTCTTCGTTTTCTTTCCTGGAAAACCTTGTTCTTGGTGGCCCTCGCTTCTGCAAGACGCGTTAGTGAGCTGCAGGCCCTAGTATCTGATCCTCCTTACACTAGGTTCTACAAGAACCGGGTAGTCCTACGGACTCACCCTAAGTTTCTTCCTAAAGTGGTTTCCCCTTTTCACATCAACCAGGAGGTGGTACTTCCGACCTACTTTCCCAGGCCACACTCCAGCCGAGCTGAAATGGTCCTGCATACCCTGGACTGTAGGAGGGCGCTGACCTTCTACCTTGACCGTACGCGGGAGCACCGAAAGGCTGTTCAGCTCTTCGTGTCTTATGACCCCAACAAGTTGGGGCTCCCTGTCTCCAAGCGTACTCTGTCCATCTGGATTGCGGACTGCATCGCTTGGGCTTACGAGGCTGCGGGCCTCGTGCTGGAAGGTAGAGTCACCGCTCATCGTGTTCGGGCGAAGGCTACGTCAGTGGCTTACCTCCGCTCTGTTCCATTGGCAGACATCTGCTGGGCCGCTACTTGGTCTTCAAGCCAGACTTTTGCAGCCCATTACTGCCTGGAGAGGGAGTCCCACAGGGACAGTGCTTTCGGACAGGCAGTCCTCCGTAACCTCTTCGAGGTATAGGCAACTCCTACCCTCCGTCCTGGATGTTGGGCTACCGGTTGGAGACATATTCAGAGAAGATTCCTTCCTTCTGTGCTACTGACCTCGAGGGAGCTCATTTTTGTGCTTAGGGTCTCCGGTAGCCTTAAGCTTGGGAGTCCCATATGTGAGGACTGACTTCCTGCTTGGTCCTGGAGAAAGCGTAGTTACTCACCTGTAACAGGTGTTCTCCAGGAGCAGCAGGAATCAGTCCTCACAACCCTCCCTCCTCCCCTTGGAGTTGCAGTTATATGCTTTCGTTTTTTTGCTAATTTTTGCTGTCTTTTAGCTATGTCATCTGACTGAGCAAGATGGCACCCTTGGGCGGGAAGAGGACCGCACATGCGCGCTGCAATTCCCAAAGGCTTTCTTTGAAAGCTGGGGAAAATTGCTCCGCGAGGGCTCCGTCGGCGCCGACGTCACCCATATGTGAGGACTGATTCCTGCTGCTCCTGGAGAACACCTGTTACAGGTGAGTAACTACGCTGAGCCAGACCATGATATTGATTCCATGATATTTGAGGAAGCAGGAGATATATCAAATGATCAGTTGGAATACATGGACTGTTCTCTGTCTAGGCTGCTGTTTTAAAGTAGTTTCTCACTAATACAACAACCACCAAAAGGAACTGTAACTTGTTCTTTTATCTACCCAGAAAAGTCTCTGCAAGAAAGCTTTAGGGTAGGATTGAGCCACGTAGAGAGAGTGAACCAGCAAAGGGGTTTGCAGCTGGCTAATTGTAATTGAGCCAGGCACAAGTGCACGTGAGCTCTAGAAGGAAACTTCTTCCTTGGGTGTGTGATTAGAAGAAAGTTATCCTTGATAACAGTTTTTGCTACTTTTGGGTTTGTTTTTGCTTTTGGAGCACTGCTAAGAAGGTCATTAGCAGGAGCCATCAAAAAGACCTTTTCTGTTTCCCATCAAGGTCTTTATTGATTTATTGCTTAAGAAGTTCAGTTACCTTATAACATGCTTTGTTTTTCCTGAGTACAATACTGGAAGCAAGTGTCCTTTTGTGTTACCAAGTAAATCTGTGTGGGAGAATTAACCCCATGAATAAAATCTGTTTTTCTTTGCTTACACTCGAGCATCACAACTCATTATTTTGTGAACGGCTGATTCTGGTATAAGTGAACTACATTCCCCACAATCCTTTGCAAGTCATAATAATACTTTGCCTTTGCTAAGACTGTGGCCATTCACGACCAGCACCCCTGTTTACAGTACCCATCACATGAGGGCTGCCATGTTGTAGAGGCAGATATTGGGAAGCCCCACCCTACCCCCATCCCTATCTGCGACTAGTTTGACATAGCTAATCTGTGCCACCTTCCCCCTCCACAAAAAGACACGTATCATATCCTTGTATGCATGCTTTTCCCTCCCTTTGATCCAGAAAGGTATCATTTGGAGCAGGTATAAGACAGGGCAACACCACCATTTTTACCAACACCACCTGTAAGGCTGGTTCCCCTGCAGCCTGCTCAAACACCAAAGCCTGAACCAAAGTTGGCCAAACAATATGGTTTCCTGCCTCAAGGAACTTTTGCTGTGCTTCCAGTCTCAGACCTGACCTTCCAGCAAATGCTTGCGAAGTGATTATACCTGTGCATACAGAAGACTGTCGTTTCTGTCCAGTTATTTTTCCTGGCCAATTAGTTTCCCAGACGAATTAATTGTCCACATGCAAGAACATCTGCCTATCTGGCTTTCATCATCCACTAACGTTGCTACTGGCCTTGGGATGTCCAAAATTGCATACAGTTATCTCCTCTCATTATGGCTCCTGTTCATTACCTTCTGATTCGCTGAAAACACTTTGCATTGTCTTGTGCAAACCAATCACTGAACCTATGATGAAGACTCTACACAAAGAATAATTACAGTATGCATCAGAACATTTTGTGCCTTCTGCCTACCTTGCTTATCTGCAAAGATAGATACACACTGCGTGTGTGCAAGGCTGTTCTTCTAAGGACAGATAAGACTCTCACAGATCCCCCCCCCCCCCAGTTTTGTGTACTCACGCAGCTCACCTCTGAAAGGGCTGTAGCCTGTGTTTTTTAGCCTAACCGCCTCTTTGGATCTCCGTGCTGCTCCAGAGACTGTCTCAGATTCCAGCTCATCCACCTGGCCAAGCTAAGGTACCGTCTTATTTTCTTTGCCCCAGGAGGGTGGTTGTTAGAAACTAGTTTTCCATAATTTTTCTAAGTGCAGAGCGAGCTGATGACTTCTTGGTTACTAATCAGTGATTTATTACTTTGTATAACTAATCGTTGCATTGCTATAACTTGCTACCTCGTATTTCTAATAATATATCTATAACTGCCCATCTTGTTACCTATAATAAACATAATATAAATATATATATATATATATATAGACTAGGCTCTCTTTTCGTGGCTCATTGCCAGCAGTCGCACCAAATTCTGGACAGGGAATTAGCAGCCTACCCCTGGACATAACTGAGTGCATAGCTTATTTCTGTTTGCTGCTAATAATCCCCACATAATCTCCCTTGAAGGGATAGTGGGAATTCCTGTCAGTGGTTGCAGAGGTCCTTCAGTCCCCCACCCCTCATTATTTCCCAAACATTCTTGTCACATACCCTCTGGGGTCGGCACACAGATATAGGCCCAAGTATTTAAGGAATTTGCCCACCCAGACCAAGGAAAGGTTTCTTTCTCCGACATTGACAAGTCTGTGAGGCTGCCATAGTTTCTGACTTGCCCCAGTTGATCTTAAGGCCTAGTAGCCATCGCCCGCTCTATCCCTTCACTGGCCCGGCTGATAAAAAGGAGCATGTCATCAGCAAAAAGATTAAACTTGTATGTGTCTTCCCCCCTTCGTATACCCATTCACTCCTCGGTCTGCCAGACTTTAATTGCCAAGGGGGGGTTCCAGGGTAAGCAAGAACAACATGGGTGATAGGGGCAGCCATGCCGCGTGCCCTTACGTAATGAAAAAGCCTCTGTGAACCATCCATTAATGAGGATGTGTGCTGTTGGTGCATGATACAGTGTCTCGATCCACTCCAAAAAAGCCCCCTGGATACCAAATCGCTCCACCACCCAGAACATATACTCCCAGAAGACATTGTCAAATGCCTTCTTACAATGATATCATCTTCCTCCCTCATCCTTCCCTCATAAAGCACCACCAACATCCTAAGGAGGTTCGCCGAGGCATAATGTCTGGGTTCGAACCCGACCTGGTCCGGGTGCACCAACCTTGCAATAAACCTATCCAACTGCATATCTAAAATGGCGGCTATTAGTTTGACGTCTTGATTTAGGAGGGAGATGGGCCTGTAGGAACACACCTGTATGAGGTTTCTTCCCAGCTCAGGTAAGACTACCACTATGGCCTCATGGTGCAGCCCGAGATCCCCTGATGCCAGTGCTGCCTCACTGTACGTCAAGAATTGTGGGATAAGCCCTCCTCCCAAGATTTTGTAGAACTCTAGGCCTAAGTCATCTGGCCCCTGTGCCTTTGCCACTTTCAGTGCCGCACAGCTTGCTGCACTTCAGCATGGGGAAAGGGAGCATTTAAAATCCTACTGCCCTTGTCCCCAAGCTGAGGGAGCACCTGGTCTTGAAAAAACTCCATCCGCATCTGGCCGTCACTGAGGCTCATGTCGTACAGTGTGCTATAAAACTGGTAGAACTGACGTCTGATGTCACATTCGTCAGTCAATATATGACCACCTGGGCCTCTGAGGGGGCCAACAAGGCTTTTCTTTTTTGCTGTGCTCACCAAGTGTGCCAAGAGGCACCCCCTCTTGTCCCCCGGTGGTACTGCTGGTATTTGTAAAGCTTGATGTCCCTGTCTGCCTGCTGGGTCAGCAAGAACATCAAAGCTTGCCAGGTGCTCTGCCTCTGTTCTCTGTCCTCTGCTCGCTGTTGCATATATGACACTGTCGGTACACATGCATTTTCCTAGACAGGCGCAGAATCTCCCCCATCTACCCCACGTCGCTGGTATGTAGTGTACTCTGTAATGGCTCCCTGCATGGTAGCCTTCCCTGGATCCCAACAAGGTGCGACGATCCATAGCATCGTCAGCATTCTCCTTCCAGTATGTGTTCCAGACCTCTTGCAAGTGCTGGTGGAAGGCTTTGTCTTTGTAGAGGGTGGGGTTCATACTCCATCCCCCTTCCGATTCCCCCTCCCCCGGTGGTTCCACATGGAACTCTATCCACCCTGGGGTGTGGCCCAAGATTCCTATGTCGCCTGTAGTTGCCTTATCCAACCCTGGGAACGACCTCTCTGAGATAAGAAGGTAGTCTAAGTGGTAATAATTGCCCTGTGGGTTTGAGTAGAACATGCAGTCTGCCTCCTGCGGATGTAGCATTCTCCACTTGTCCACCAGACCCAGTTCATCAAGAAAAAAGTTCACCCCCCTGCTTAACCACCAGCATTTGCCCAATTCTTGGAGGGTTTACAGTCCATCTAAGGATCTTGGGGCAAGTTAAAGTCCCTCTCACCACCCAAAGATAATCCCCAAAATTAGCATTTTGGCCAGGAGGTTAGTAAAGAAGCTGTGTTGATACAAATTTGGGCCATAAACATTGCAAAAAGCAATCTTCTTTCTCTGTAGCCCTCATCCTCCCCCCCCTCCCTCCCATTAGATGATATCTGCCATACAGGTCAGCTATTCTTTTATGAGCAACAAAGGGGACTCTTGTGTATCAACATGGCTACCCTCCCTCAATCTCCCATTGTATGTGGCGGAGTCTATTTTGCCAACCCAATCCCTAAGCAATTTACGGTGTTCTCCCTAAGTCAGGTGTGTCTCTTGCATGAAGACTACACCTGCCTCTCTCTTTCTAAAAAAGGACAGCAGTTTGTTTCTTTTTACCAGGGAATGGCTTATCCGACACCCAAGTGGTGCCAGTTAATATTCTATCTAAGGTGCCAATATACTTTTGGGGTCACCTGTGTCTTCCAACAGGACACAGCCCCTCCCCCCAGCTCTCCCGCCACCACCTATTCAAACAAGGATGTGCGTGCCCCCTCCCTTTCTCCTCCCTCATCCTCCTGTCCCTCCCTCGGCCCTCTCTACTCCTCCTACCCTTCTATCCCCGCCTCCTCCCCTCCCCAACCCTTGCCCACCCCATCAGTTATGTGGTCTCCTTAGGCAGGTTGCCCTCGCTCCCTTCATTAAAGATCGGGCCACCCCCTCCCGGCCCTCCTCTACTTTCCTCTAGGCCTGTCCCTCTCCCTCCCCCACTCACACCACACTCAACCCATACGCCATGGAGCCCTCCAATCCCCATCCACTCCAACATACAAACGCATAAACAGGAGCAGGGATTGTCCATTTAGAGCCCATTAGTAAGAAGCCCAAGGCTATTGTTGACTCTCTGGCCTCACCAAGAGTATCAAAACTATTCAGTCTGTGCATCCACCAACTATTCGGTCTCCAGATCCACCAATTCTCTCATTTCTGATCCCACATGTTTCTCATGGAGCTTGCAGTCCTCTTTTTCTCCAGACATCTCCACATGGGGTCCCAAGAGCAGCTTTCCAACTGGGCAGAGAAGGAAAAAGAAAAAAAGAAACCACTCTGTAGATATCCTCTACCCAATTCAGGTATTTGATAGGCTCTCCACAAAGGCCTTCACATCTGCCACAGTTTCCAGCTGCTGTGTTTGATTATCATGTGTCACTCTAATCTGCACAGGAAATTGTAGGACGAACCAGATTCCCCTGCGAGCAAGCTCCGAACAATACAGGGCCATCGCACGCCTGATCTCAGCTGCGTGGGCTGAATAGTCATTTAAAAGCAGGAATTTGCCACCTTTATATGTCAAATCGTCTTTCCCCCGATAAAGACCCATCAGTCGGTGCTTTTCGGCAAAATTTAACACACTGGCGATGACTGACTGGTCTTGGCCGACCCTCATCACGGCGCTGGTCCAGCCAGTGCACTCGTTCCACCATCATGCACTCCCCGGCAAGCGAGAGGCCAAGTTGTTGAAGTCACTTTTCCACCACATCCTACAGTTCCATGTCCTTGATGGTCTTTGACAGGCCTATGAGACAGATGTTACGGCTCCCCCTGTTCTCCTGGTCATCTATCCTGCCCAGGAGGGCCTGCTTGCTACCCTCCAGCGCCACAAGACGCGCCTCCAGCTGGCATGTCTGTTCCTCTTGTTGGTCCACTCTCCACGCAACCAAGTGAGTAAGCTTGTCCCTCCAGCGTACCTTTAATGCCCTCGATTGAGGGTTGCAAACCGGTGAGTTTTTCATCCAGTATCGCCGTAAGACTTTTGATGAGTTCACATATGGCCTCCTTGGGTAAGGCATAGATGTGTGCATGTGAGTCAGCTGCCATCTTACCCTTGCTGTCTCTGTGCTTCTCTTTTTGTGGCCACACAACTCTCACTGGCATCTCCAGTGGACCCCGGGCGCTGTTTTTCACCTTGCTTTGCTCCGCAGCGTACGGAGGGGCTGCAAGAGGGATTCGACCTAGTGGGTGGTTTTTTAATTCGCTGTTAAAGCAGTCTTTTTAAGGCTCAGACAGAGCTTGACCTTGGCATGTCTGCTCAGGAAACCCTCATCACATCCCCCCCCCCCCCCCCCGCGAGAGGCTAGTCCTGTCTGAGCTTAACCTGCCTGACAGAGTAACAGATGTTCTATTGACCTTTAGGGCAGTCTTGGCAAAAAAGTCTTATATATTCAAATGGAAAAGATTTCCTGTCTGGTGCACAGAACAGGCGTTAGATCCTTTTAATTGCCCCACTGACAGACTACTCAAGTACCTCCTATACCTCTTGGAGTCAGATCTCAAGTCCAATTCTGTCAGAGTTCACCTCGGCGCAATTGGGGCATACCATCGCGGAATAGAGAGAAAGTCCATCTCTGCTCAGCCTTTAGTAATTCGCTTCATGCGGGATTTGCTTCTCTCAAAGCCTACCTTCAGGCTCCCGGCAGTGGCTTGGGACTTCAATGTTGTTCTGGTGCAGCTCATGTTAATTCTCTTAGAGCTGCTCAGTTCCTGCTCTGTGAAGTTTTTGACCCCGGAAAGTCTTATTTCTAGTGGCGGTTACAATGGCACGACAGGTAAGCAAGCTCCAGGCCCTGCTAGCTCATCCGCCATATACCAGGTTACATCATAATAGAGTGCTCCTATGCACTCATCCTTGATTCCTTCCAAATTGATATTGGCTTTCCATTTTAATCAGTCAGTTGTTCTGCTGACTTTCTTCGTAGGTCTCATGCCCACAAAGGGGAAGCGGCGCTGCATGTGTTGGACTGCAAAAGAGCCTTAGCTGCTTACTTGGAGTAGATGAAGACCTACCGAAAATCCATTCAGCTGTTTGTTTCTTTTGACCACAGTAAGCCGGGGTCTGCCGTTTCCAAACACATTCTATCAGTTTGACTGGCAGACTGCATCTCTTTCGCTTATCCCCAGACTGACCTAAGCCTTTGGTCATGTCGTACCTCACAATGTTAGAGCTATGGCTGCGTCAGTGGCCAACTTGCCATGGAGGAGATCTACAGGGCTGCAACATAGTCTTCTGTCCACACATTCACATCTCACTACTTTCTGGATGGGGATTCCTGACGTGACAGCAACTTCAGCCAGTTGGTACTCCGGCATCTCTTTGGAGATTAGAATCCAGCTCCATCTCTCCAAGGCCCTACTGTCCATGCAGGCTACAAAAAGAATAAAGAAGACATATGGTGAAGAAGCTGAATCAGATGAGTTCCCTTTTACATAGTAACATAGTATATGACGGCAGATAAAGACCAGCATTGTTGATCTAATCTGTCCAGAAAGGTGGCAAGAGTAGGTGCGCCGCCACTCCGTGCAGGTCACCCTCCCCGTGCCTTTATTTAGGGGTGTACCCACCGCTCCGTGCAGGTCACCTCTACTTGTTGAGATATCAGAGACAGTTAAGTTTATTTTTATTTTAACCTGTTTCTATAAAAGGATCTGATGTGTCTATCCCATGCCATTTTGAATTCTGTCACTGTATTTGCCCCCGCCACTTTCATCAAGAGGGCATTCCAAGCCAAGCATTCACCACCCTTTCAGTGAAAAAGCATTTCCTGATGTTGCCTTTCAGTTTACCCCCTTGTAGCTTCATGTTATGCCCTCTAGTATTACAGCTTCCCCGTCTTTGAAAAAGGTTTGTTTTTCATTAATACTCTTAAGTATTTAAAGGTCTGTATCATATCTCCCCTGTCTCTCCTCTCCTCTAGAGTATACATATTTAGGTCTTGGAGTTTCTTTTCATACATCTTCTGGTGCAGTCTCCAAAATCATTTTGGTCGCCTTCCTCTGAACCGTTTCCAGTCTTTTTATATCCTTTGTGAGATAAGGTCTCCAAAACTGAACACAGTATTCCAAGCGAGGCTTCACCAGCGACTTGTACGGTGGCATTAATACCTCTTCCTTTCTGCTGGTAATTTCTCTCCGTGTGCAACCCAGCATCCTTCTGTCTTTGGCCACCGCCTTGTCACACTGTTTCTTCACTTTGAGATCCTCAGAAACAATCACTCCGAGGTCCTCCTGGTCTGGGCACCAACCTATTGCCCCTCTCTCATACAGTTCCCTTGGATTTCTGCTTCCCAAGTGCATGACACTGCACGTCTTCACATTAAATCTTAACTGCCAAGCCTTCTCTACATAGTTGATTTTCTAGTTCTTAGTTCAAATTTGCCCCTGTTGGGCTTCTTGGCAACTGCCTGTTTTTGTTAGCCTGTAGCTTGGGAATTCCATACGTGAAAACTTACTTCCTGCTTGTCCACAGAGAAAGGGTGGTTATCTACTCACCTGTAATGGGTGTTCTTCGTGGACAGCAGAAATAAGTCCTCACAGCCCTCCCACCTCCCCGAGGATTTGTATTCTGCTACAGCTTTGTTTCAGACTGGAGACGATGATGTCACGGCAGCAGGCAGGCACAGTGCAGCCTCCCAAAAGCTTCCAGTAGAAGCTGGGGAGTGTTCTCGCATGGTGCTCCATCAGAGACATCACCTATAGGTGAGGACCTATTCCCAGTGTCCATGGAGAAACCTGCTACAAGTGAATAACTACCTTTTCTGTGTAGAGTTTTAAGTGTTTTCCTGGACAGATCAGAAATCCCTTTTTCCCCCTGCTCAAAAAACCTCAAAGAACAAAGTAAACTGCCCAGACTTGCTGGTCAGAAAAACATCTATCTAAAACAGGGGTTCCCAAATCTGTCCTGGGAATCTGCCTCCATTGTATGCAAACGGGCAGCTCTACCATTAGGCCACCTGAGGCAGTCACCTCAGGCAGCAGTTTTGCAGGGGCAGCACTCCAACAGTGAGCGGCACTCTGCCGACGACAGTGGCACTCTGGCTCTCTTTTCATTTTTGATTTTGCTGCCTCTGGCCTGCCTCTGCCTTCTTGACTATTTTTTTTCTTCCTCAAGCATTCTTGATGGAGAAAAAAAAAGCAACAGGAAGGCTGAAGCAGGCCAGAGGCGGCAAAATCAAAAATGAAAACAGAGTCAGTGCTGCCGCTGAACGAATCATCCTGATTGCTTGCTGGAAGTTGGAACTAGTAACGGCTGTTTTCATTTTTTATTTTGCTGCCTCTTGCCTGCTTCTGACTTCCTACTGCTTTTTTTTCTTGCTCAAGCATTCTTGAAAAAAAAAAAGTGTCAGGAAAGCAGAGGCAGACGAGGGGGCAAAATAAAAAAATAAACACAGCTGCTATTGGTTCTTGCAAGCAATCAGTCCGATTCGTCAGAGTCTGACAAATCAGCCTGATTGCTTGCAAATAGCAGCGGACAGCGGTAGATTGTTGAGGCCGGGGGTGAGAGAAGGGAACTGGAGCGTAAATGATGGACAACAGAGGAAAGGAACAGGAGGTCAAATGCTGGACAACAAGGGGGGGAGGACAGGAGGTCAAATTCTGAAAAACAGGAGGGGGCAGGAGGATAAATGTTGGCTAACAGGGAGAGGGGCAGAAGGACAAATGCTGGAGAAAGGGTTGGGCACAAGGACAAATGCTGGACAATGGGGGGTAGAGGTAGGACAACAAATGCTGGACAACGGGAGGGGGCAGTAGGACAAATTTATTTATTTATTTAAACGTATTTCTATACCGCCTTATCCTGCAATCAAGGCGCGGTCTATGCTGGCCACAGGGGGACAGGAGGACAAATGCTGGACAACAGGGGTGAAAAAGGAAGACAAACGGACAATGGGTGCTGGCACTACCTGGTGAGCTAGGTAAGCACGGCAGGGGGACCCGGACATTAGGAGGGTTCTGTCACTAGCCACCTCCCCCCCCCCCACCCATTCAGGATGGCCTGCGTAGCACTATTGGCCCTGTGGAGAGCAGGCCGCATTCGCTATTCAGTCTTGTGTCCTGTGGGCAATCTCTCCACTAGCCTGCCGTCACTCCACAGTTCATTCTGAATGGGGAGAGGAGGTGGGCGGCCAACGATGGTGCCCTCCTGATGTCTGCTCTTGTGGACAGGCTCTGTTTCTCTGGACTGCATTCATATCTTGCACAGTCCCTGCCTGCAGGATATCTACTCCCGCAAGCAGAAGAGTATGGGAGGCAGTGATCATGGCACAGAGGAGCAGAGCCCACAGGAGCAGAGTCTATCCACAGAGCAGCATGTCCCAGGGGCAGGGGCTGTACAAGGCAAATTGTGCCCTGCCTCTCTGGGCTGGGATCACGACTTGCACAGCCCCTGCTCATAGGACATGTTGCTCTGTAGGCAGGCTCTGTCTCTTGTACATACAAGGGGGGGCATTGAAGGGGGGAATGGACATGAGAGGGCATTGGGAGGTGGACATGGATGGGCACAGGGAGTCAGAAGTGAGATGCTGGGTGTAGGGGGGAATAGGGAAGTAGCGGAGATAAGATTGAGGTGGGGGGACTAGGGAGATAGAGATACTGGACATGGAAAGGGACACAGGGAGAAGCAAGAAGGGGAGATGGAGTGGTGATGTTAGTCAGGGGGTTATAGGGAGTCTATGGGGAAAATGCTGGACTTGAGGAAGGGAGGCAGAGGGAAGATGCTGGACACGGGGTAATAAGGAGAGAATGAAATGCAGGACATGGGGGTAATAGGAAGAGAGTTGGGAGAAGATGGACATGGGGTAAATAAGTTGAGAAAGAGACGGAGAGATGTTGGACAGGGAGTAATAGGAAGGGGATGGTATGGTATGGAGACGAGGTAGATGCTAGTTGCAGGGGGATAGGAATGGAGAGGGCAGACATGGAAGGAAAGAGAGAGCAGAGGGACTAGATGAAGGGAAAGAGAGAGCCAGAGAGAGAGATACTGGATGGGGGGGGGTGAGAGAGTAAGCAAAAGACTAGGGAATAATGGACGAGGGAAGAAGAGCTGGGGAATGGAAGGACTGGGGTGAAGTTTGAAGGGTGGTAGATAGATGGCGTAAAAAAGAGGAAGATTGAGAACTGGATAGTAAGGAGTAGTGAAAATCTGAGTGGACAGAGAGAGAAAAATAAATGGAAGAAAGCTGAAAGAAAAAATTTAATATCCAAGATGGAAGGAAGTGAAGAAAATAAAAAGGATAAACAAGAAATGGCAGATGGACGAGACCATAGAAAGAGTGCTAAAAGAAGACAGAAGAAAGCAGAAGCCTCAGATCGGGACCAGCATGATCAGAGAATAAAATGATCAGAGAATAAAGGTAGAAAAATAATTTTATTTTTAATTTAGTGATTGAACTTTGCACAATATTTATATTTTACAGAGTGGGGAACTGCATTCTTCTATTTCTCTGGTGGTGTTCCTCATATGGAGTCTGGCTTCTTGGGGTTTTAGTTTAATTTTTGTCTATATATTTTTATTTTTACTTTAGGTTGTGGTCACTTATTCTGTACTTGATGAAAGTCTGTGTTCTGAGTGTGTGACTGATGCCAGGCATTCTGTTAACATGAGGTTTGTACATAGGGATCTGTACAGTAGTATGCAGCACAATCCAATCCAATCCAGTATTCAGTAGTGTTCAGCACAATCCAATCTGGCCTTTGAATTCATGCTACTAGGATTAGTTTTTTGCATTTTATATCTTCCCTCCTCAATAATCTGGGCATAGCAAAATAAATCTGATGTGCAGATACTTATAATGGCTTGATTGGGGGAGAGGGGCTGTGTAAGTGGCTTTTCATTAATAAATGTAATGTTTTATTATGTTTGTTTTATTGTAACATCTGTTTTACTAAATTGCATGTGTACGTTTAGAAGCCACCTAGGAATTTAGATGGGTAGCATATACAGTTTAAAATAAAGTATACTAAATTTATGCAAATGCCACAGTGAGTAGGGCCCTGCATCACTCTCATGCTGTCCCTAGGGGAAAGTAGACAGGAGGGTGCACTGGGAGATAGAGGAAAGCAGAAATCTCAGATTGGGACCTACATGATCAGAAAATAAAATGGTCAGATAGAAGAGATTTTTATTTTCAATGTAATGATCGGACTTGGTGCTATCTTTATATTTTATCAGAATCTGGCTTCTTGGGGTTGCAGTTTAATTTATCTCCAGGAACAAGCAGGAATGTAGTCTTCACATATGGGTATCGTCGGTACCGACAGAGCCTGTGCGGGAACGCTCCCCAGCGTCCAAAAGGAAAGCTTTTGGGAGCATCCCACAGCGCATGCGTGCTGCCTTCCCGTCTCACTGCCTCTCACTTCAGTTCTTCGTTTTTCACGGAGCCGACAGGACGTCTCTCCTGTCACTGCAGAAAACTTTATCTTCTTTCTTATTTTTTCTGGTTGCGCCACCTCTGCAGAACTTCTGTTGCCATGTTCAGGGTCATAGCCGCTTCCACCGGTACCGACCAGGCATCGGCATTAGCAATGGATAAGAGAATCCTTGCTATTGAACGCAGTCTAGCCGTCCCTCTTAGCTGCCTCGGTACCGCTAAGACCGCTACAGATGGTTCAAATGAGCTCTGTACCGACACCAGTACCGGCTCCAGTGACACCCACTCAGGTGGGACGGCTTCCTCCCATGCCGAGCCTCGAGAGTTTCTCCGGCATCGAGGGGTTGGAACCGAAACGCCACGGTACCGATATTCATCGGTACCAGCATCGGTCGATGCAAAACTCCGATGAGTCTTCCGATTCCGATGACTCTACCGATACAAGAGCAGTTCTGTTGAAGGATCCATCTCCTTCTCCTCAGCGCAGAATGTCTCCTCCAGAAGACATGTCTTTTCAGGATTTCATACGTGATGTAGCTAAAGGGTTTTCAATCGCGGTTACTCCTGAGAGGGAACCTAGGGCAGAAGAACTAAGAATTCTGCAATACCCTATGGCCCCCAAAGAGGCAGCGATGCTGCCCAGTCATCAGATCCTTCAAGATCTTTTGTTCAGAATGTGGGAAACTCCCTTAACGGTGTCACCGCATTCTCGACGCCTCAATACCATGTACCGAGTCCCACCTTCTCCAGGGTTTCAGAAGACTCAGTTACCACAACATTCCATGGTAGTGGAATCAGCCATGCGGAGAATAAAGAGTGCTAAAATGCATTCTTCCAACCTGCCAGGCCATGAATCGAGGACACTCGGTGCCTTTGGGCGTTGATGCTTTCAATCCTCCATGCTAGCAGCTAGGATTAGCTTATATTCCCTTTACATGGGAATGTTTCTTGAGGAGGTTACAGCGGATCTGGAACGCATGAGCCCTCTTCTTCCTGAAGATAAACGGGGTCAGTACCTCACTCTGCTCAAGCACGCTCAAAATGTCTCCAAATTTGTGAATCGTACAGCTTTTAACTGCTTTGAAGTTATTAGCAGAACCTCTGCTATTGCTATCGGAGCACGGCGCATTGTCTGGCTCCAAGCATCAGATTTAGAGGAGTGGGCGCGAGAGAAGTTAGGAAACATTCCTTGCACAGGTGAAAACTTATTTGGGAAGGATTGGCAGACCAAGGCTAATCAGATTGAATCTGACAATACCACCTTGAATAGACTATCGAAGTCTACAGCCAACCCATCAAAGAAAGAAACAGGCAAGAAGTTTTTCTTTAACAAAAAGAAAAAATCTTACCACTCTTATTCTCATCCAATTCACTGTCCAGTTCATGCTCCCCAGAAGGGGCAGCAACCTAGACAAAGAAAGCTGCAAGCTCAAAGAGCTCAACCGACTCAGCAAGTACAACCTCCGCAGGGGCTTTGACTTCTACCTAGAGAACTTAACCATTTTGCCTCTGAAGGGTCCAGAGCCCTTGACCATTCCAGGCAGATTATGCCATTTTGCCAAAAGATGGCAACAAATAATACCAGAAAACTGGACTCTGTCCGTTGTAGGACAGGGGTACAAACTTCATTTTCTCAGCATGCCCCTGCCTACAATCATAAAACAATTCAGTTCTCAAGGCCCTGTCACCAACATCCTGTGTCAGGAGGTCTCGTCACTTCTTGCTCAGGGAGCAATAGAAGAGGTACCCATATCCCAATTGGGAGGGGGTTCTACTCCCCCTATTTTCTTATCCCAAAGAAGACAAGGGGATACAGACCTATCCTGGACCTCAGAGAATTGAACAAATTTCTGTTCCGAGAAAAGTTCAAGATCTCCCTTGGAACACTTTTACCATACCTTCATAATCAGGATTGGTTATGTTCTCTAGATCTAAGAGATGCGTACACGCATATCCTCATCCATGTAAATCACAGGAAGTACCTTTGATTTCTCTTTCAAGGAAACCACTTCCAATACAGAGTCCTTCCATTCGGGCTGGCCTCTGCCCCAAGAGTCTTCACAAAATGCATGGCTGTAGTAGCAGCATTCCTGAGAACTCTGGGGATATTCGTCTTCCCCTGCTTAGACGATTGGCTCATCAGAGCACCAATAGCTTCAGAAACAGAACGAGCTGTTTCTCGTGCCATGAGAATTCTCCAATATTTGGGTCTAGTAGTCAACCCCCCCAAGTCTCACCTCACCCCTTCTCAATCCCTAGAGTTCATAGGGGCTCGCTTAGACATGCAGCAATCAAAGGCATTCCTGCCACAGCCATGCTGTCTACGAATAATAGAATTGGCTTCCCAAGCAGTAAAGAAAACCCTACTAACTGCCCGGGAAATGCTTCAACTGCTGGGGCATATGGCATCCACGGTACATGTGGTCCCTTATGCCCGCCTACACATGTGAGCTGCTCAGTGGACCCTCTTTGCAGTGGACACAAGCCACAGGTCACTTAACGGACAAAATCAAGAATTCGACACATCTCGTTTTGTCCCTACAGTGGTGGCAGTCCCTCGAAAACCTCCTGGTAGGTTCCCCCTTCCAGCAACCGCTGCCCCAGATCACCCTGACAACAGATGCGTCCAAGCTGGGTTGGGGAGCCCACTTGCACGATCTTTCCACTCAGGGTCTCTGGACCTCACAAGAGGCCTCTCTTCAAATAAACCTCTTAGAGCTAAGAGCCATTTACAATGCTATGATAACATTTCAGGCCCAGCTCAGTCAAAAGACAGTTCTGGTCCAAACCGACAATCAGGTTGCCATGTTTTACATAAACAAACAAGGTGGAACGGGCTCTCTGTCGCTATTCTCTGTCGCTATGCAACGAAGCTTTGCGACTATGGGCCCTCGCCAGAGAGCTCCAAATTCACCTACTAGCGGTATACCTTCCAGGCATTCAAATCTTGTGGGCAGACAAGCTCAGTCGAATACTGTTGCCACACGAGTGGTCTCTCCAGTCAGACCAACTGGCTCAAGTGTTCCAAACCTGGGGAACACCAGATATAGACCTCTTTGCAAGTCCACAGAATGCCAAACTTCCCCGGTTCTGTTCCAGAATTCCGGCTCAATACTGTCTAGCAAACGATGCTTTCCAGCTCCATTGGGGTCAGGACTTCCTCTGTGCCTTCCCACCCTTTCCCCTAATTCCCAAAACTCTTTTCAAGCTTCAGAGAGACAGGGGTTAAATGATTCTCATAGCTCCACGTTGGCCAAGGCAATCGTGGTGCCCTCTGCTTCTGCGTCTCTCTCAAGCAGCTCCTCTAGAGTTGGGATATGCTCCTTTCCCAGGAGGAACGGGAAGCTTCTGCATCCCAATCCTCAGTCCCTGAACCTCCGGGCCTGGCTGCTGAAGGCATAGAACCTTTAGATATCCACCTCTCTCAGCAAGTGAAGGATATCCTTCAAGCTTAGAGAAAACCTTCCACAAGGCGTTCCTACGCTTTCAAATGGAAAAGGTTTTCTATATGGTGTTCAAAAAAGGGGCTTAACCCCCTTTCCGTGCCCATGGAGTCGCTTCTGGAGTATCTCCTCCATCTTACAAATTCCAGTCTTAAGACAAATTCAGTGCGAGTCCATCTCAGTGCTATTGCAGCTTTCCACAAGCCCCAGGATGGACAGCCAGTCTCTTCTCATTCACTTGTATCAAGATTCATGAGAGGTCTACTGTTGACAAAGCCCCTCCATAAAGCCGCCACCGGTGGCATGGGACCTGGATCTGGTTCTTGGGCAGTTTATGAAGCCACCTTTTGAACCTTTAGCCACTACAACTTCAAAATTCCTTTCCTGGAAGGTCATTTTCCTAATTGCAATACTTCTGCTAGACGCATTAGTGAACTGCAAGCTTTAGTGGCTGACCCTCCTTATAGAAGATTCCACCATGATAAAGTAGTCCTCAGGACTCATCCACACTTTATGCCAAAGATGGTTTCGTCTTTTCATTTAAACCAGTCAGTTTACCTTCCTGTATTCTTCCCTAGGCCTCATGCCTCCAGTGCAGAAAGGAACCTTCATACCTTAGATTGTAAAAGAGCTTTAGCTTTTTACCTTCAAAGAACTGAACAACATAGGAAGTCTTCTCAACTCTTTGTTGCTTTTGATTCTAGTCATTTGGGACTTCCAGTTTCCAAACGAAACTTATCTAAGTGGATTGCAAACTGCATATCCTTCACTTATGATAGTAAAGGTCTTTCCTTCGAGGGCCGTGTTACAACTCATAATGTCAGAGCAATGGCAGCCTCGGTTGCTAATCTCCGCTCTGTGTCTATAGATGATATCTGTGGAGCAGCTACTTGGGCTTCAGTACATACCTTCACAGCCCACTGCTGTCTGGACAAGGACTCCCGTTGGGATGCCTTGTTTGGCCAGGCTGTCCTACAGCATCTCTTTCAGACGTAATGAAACTCCTACCCTCCATCCCGGTAGGATGCCAGGGATCCATGGGAGGAAGTATGACCCTGTTCACATGGGTTCACAGCTAGCTGGGGGTCATTCCTCTGGCATCTTTCAGCTGGGGAGTCCCCATATGTGAAGACTACATTCCTGCTTGTTCCTGGAGATAGCATAGTTACTCACCTGTAACAGGTGATCTCCGGGAACAGCAGGAATTAAGTCTTCACAACCCACCCACCTCCCCTAGGAGTTGTCTCTCTCTCTATCTCTCTCTCTCTGTCTCTCTCCTTGGCTCAGCTTTAAACTCAACTGAAGTGAGAGAGGCAGTGAGGCGGGAAGGCAGCACGCATGTGCTGTGGGATACTCCCAAAAGCTTTCCTTTTGGACGCTGGAGAGCGTTCCCGCGCAGGCTCCGTTGGTACCGAAGATACCCATATGTGAAGACTTAATTCCTGCTGTTCCCGGAGATCACCTGTTACAGGTGAGTAACTACGCTTTATCTACATAAAAATTAAGTTGTGGTCATTTATTCTGTATCTGGTGAGGGTCTGTGTTCTGAGTGTGTGACCGAGGCTAGGTATTCTGTTAACATGGAGTTTGTACATAGGGATCTGTACTATACGAGTAATCTGAATTGTTCAGCTTTTCAAATAGGTGTTGGATGTTCCAGGGCTCACTGCAGTATTTACAGTGATACTTTTTTGGATGGGCTTATGTGAGTTTTGGAAGTTGGTGCTGATATAGTATGGTTTGGTAGATTTGCTCTGTAGATCCTCAATGTCTTTATTTATTTATTTATTTATTTATTTAACACTCATTTATATACCGCATCTTCCAGCGATCAGTTGCGGTGTACAATTAACAACAGTTAACAAAGCAGCGTTTGTTTTACATAGAACATTTAACATTATAACTTATTACATAGAACATCTTAACATATATAAGTCAGGAATTCAGCAACTAATCAGGATATTTCAACTATAACAGCGTGTGTAACAATTTAAACAAGAGTACTGTCTGTACTGCATTAGGCAGAACATACCAGTTGTAACTATATACAAGTGGGAGAATCGAGGCATAGTAATGGAGTGTTATTTATTTAAGTTTTGTATGTCTTTGTTGTAGGGTTTTGTTTTAGTTCACATTATGCCTGGTACTAGAGAATGTTTGTTAGTGAGATGATCAGAATCAGATTTTTCTGTTTTTTAAGATATGTTTCCATGAAAGCCTGTTCATATGTCTCTATGTAGCAAGTTTTGTAAATAGTTTGTAAATAGTTTACCCTGTTATCCAAGTTTTTGCCCTGTTATCTGTAAACTCATACGTGTTAACTGTATTGAGCTTTTCTGTTCCATGTAAACCGCGCTGATGCCGAATAGTGCGGTATATAAGAAACTGTAAATAAAATAAATAAATGAAATATTGAGTTCTGTGGGTGAATGTCCTGGTTCTGCTCTGCCCCCACTGTTGAGGAAGGGGGTTCTGTGGATGCAAAATAATGTTTATAACAAAATAAAAATGAGTTATAATTTAGTATTATAAACCGTGGTGTAGATCTCACTCTCTTTTAGTTCCTTGGTGTGCAAACATCTTGCATTTCCTCCAGATAATCTAATTTGCTTGAACCACCCCTGTATGCAGATCTCTCTCTTGCATATTCATTGTGGATATCATGACAACCTGACTGTCTGGTAAGGCCCCAGGACAGGTTTGGGGACCCCCTAGTCTAAAGTAAAATACAATTTGTACTATTTAACATGCAGCCCTATAGTAATTGTTGCACATGCAATATAAAATTGCAACCAGCTTTTCTAATTATTGCTGCATAGTGTATTCTTGAGTTGCTACTGAATACAGTTAATCAGGTTCTGGAAATTTATAGAGACTTACAATAAAAGGTATTTTAAAAAATCATTTGGGAGTTGAGGGAAAAACATTGCATAGGTCTTGTACTTAGTACTTCATGCTGCCCAGCAGGAGATTTAGATGCAAGTTCTGAATGGTTTCTGCTGATTATAGCTGGGAATATGCCGCAGATGTTGCTCACTTTCCAAGTTCAGTGGAGGGTTGAACCAAATATTCTCTTTGTTATGAAACAATGGCATTGGAAGTTTAAAATGATTGCATTCTTCTCCCCAGACCACAGAAGGCTACTATAGAATTTGACAACTGTATATGGGGAAGGGTGTGAAAAAATGTGTATAAATTAAAGGCTAAACATGATAGATCCTGATAGCATTATAATCAGCATTAGTAATGACTTGAACTGCTTTAATTTTTGCTTTTGTTTACAGAATTTGATCGTCATGAAATCCAGATATATGAGGAGGTAGCGCGGATGCCTCCCTTTCAAAGGAAAACGCTAGTATTAATTGGTGCCCAAGGAGTGGGTCGAAGAAGTCTGAAAAATAGGCTTATTGTACTGCACCCTTCTAAATTTGGAACAACAGTACCATGTAAGTTATTTTCTAGTGATAATTTTTAAAGATTGATAGCATCATTCTGGTTAGTACAACGGAGTACGTTTTTTATTTTATAACTTTGCAACTTGAAATTGCTCACCACTTTATATGTATATTCAGCTTTGCCACTTCTGCAGATAGAGATGCTGAATATTGTCATGAAGAAGTCCCTTCAGAGCCTATAAAGATAGGGCAAGATGAGGATTTGCTTTCAGAAACTGACAGGCAGTCTGAGCACATGGCTCAGTGTTTGCAAAGCAGAAGTAAACAAAGAGAGTCACGAGCTAGAAAGACACGCCCCTGCAGTGATGTATTCCCTAGCTCAAGAGGTAATGAGGTTCACCTGTTTCAGGGCAGGGCACAGCTAAGCCCTGAGAGTTACAATGATAAAAACTGGTCATTAGCTTGGAGCAAGCAGAGCCCAAGGGAGAGCCAGAGGGGGAACTGGAAGCAGATGCAGAACCGAAGGGAGGACGGAAAAGGAAGCCAGCAAAGGAATACGCTGACTAGAAGGAGTCAAGGAGGAGTGAGAACCAAGGGAGCTATGTTCCTGAGGCCAGAAGGAAGCAACCCAGGACAGGGGTTGTCTGGCAAAGGCAGGAGAGAGAAGAATCTTCCTGAGAGGCAGGCTTGGCAAAGCTCACACGCTCCTAAGAGAGAGACAAGCTGGTGGGAGAATACCGGTACGTCTGAAGGGAAAGTTAATAGGCTGGAAGGCAAGCAAACACAAGCTGTGTTTGAGTACCAGTCTAACCCTGCAGAGTGGAGAGTTCCTTCCCTTTCAAAGCCAAAAGGTAGGCTTAATAATTCATACAAGTTTGAACCTAGCTATAAAGCAGTTCCCTATAGTTACCAGAAAGTAGCAAACTCCCTGAACAAAGACTACAGCATATATGGTAGTTTACAACCCTGCTCAGGAGAGTGTTACCGAGAGAAACCACGTGAGCTCAGAGAAACTGTTTGTTTCAAAGATCAGGATAGCAGCTTACTGCCACACCCTGCTAGTCCTGATACTGAGGAAATGCAGATAGACTCTGACCATAATGAAATAGTGGATGATCGGATGGACTGTACATTATCTTTGGCTGACCATGTGAATTCCCTATGCTGAATAGTGTCTGTGAGAGACGGTAAAAGCAGCAGAAGAAAAGGGAACATTTTCTTTGCTAATTGAAGCTGTTGTGGTTTTGTTTTGTATCAAGCACTGCACGTTTAAAACCTGAAGCTGACAAGGCTAACTTACCTGAGTTCATGTATAATTTCCTCAAGCCAATTGTATGGAATGTTTTTTGTCCTGAGTTATTCACTTGCATTTAATCCGCCGGGAAGGGGAAAATAAATTCTTGTCATTGCCTGAAACCACTCGACTGCAACTCATCTGTGCTCAAGGAGTAAAGGGACTTACATTCCCAGAAGGCCTTGCAGAGTTAAAGCAAGCCCACGCTCTCTGAGGCAGGAACACCACAGGCAGACCAAGTCTCAGCGCCCTAGGCGTTGGGCTGGCCACCGTGAGGGTGACAATATACATATATTTTAACTGCCATGGCGAACATTTAAAACAATATGCCAACTATGATGTTTGAATATTGACCCATATGTTTTTATTTTATCTGATTTGTATTTTTGAAAGCTCCCACTAGTTAGCTGGTTGGTTGTTTATTTTGCAACATTTGTTATATCGCTAATGATATACACATCATAGCGGTTTAGAGCGCGAAAATAGAAACTAGAGACAAATGACAAAAAAAAAGCATCGCCTTCCTAGACAAGATGGTGGAGACATGAGGGGATGAGTGTATTTTGGACAACAATATCTGACAAAAGTCAACAGGTGTTGTAGCTTTGATCCTCATCTGAACCTGTTATTTTTCGCAATCTAAATACATTCCCCCTTATCTGCCCTATAAAGTGTATTGAGTCTCTGTTTTGGTATTGCTCAGAATGCCCTGTTTTTATTTATGTATTTATTTTATTGTCATTTTTATACCGCTCCTTCCCAAGATCAGGGGCGGTTTACAAAGGAACAACATTCTAACATAGAACACGATTTAACATGATTAAGTTGTAACAGTTGTAACTATGTACAAGATAGGATTGTTACTTAAGGAAATCATCTTACAAAACTATATACAATTACAGCAGGCAGCATTGTTTACAGTTAGTGTAGTAAGGGTGTCATTGAGAGGGTGGTATTTGTGTATCTCCAGGAACAAGCAGGAATGAGTCTTCACATATGGGTACATCGGTACCGACGGAGCCTGCGCTGGAACGCTCCCCAGCGTCCAATCAGAAAGCCTTTGGGAGCATCCCACAGCGCCTGCGTGCTGCCTTCCTGCCTTTCCCAACTGTCTCTCCTCAGTTCTTCTTTTCCGCGGAGCCAGCAGGTCGTGTTCCTGTCACCGCAGAAGAATTTCCTTATTTTTTCTTTATTCCTTTTGTGTCGCGTCTGCTTTCTTCGACACTGTACCGGTACCGCCGGTCTTTGTTCTTTTCTTCTTGTAAAAAAACCCCAAAAATACCCTTTTTTCCGTTCTTTTTCTTCAGGTGCCACTTGCGTTTTGGGCCCTAGGCCCAAAATGTTTTTTCCTTAAATATGGAAAAGCCTGCCTCAGGATTTAAAAAGTGCACAAAATGTGGCGGTACCATTTCCGTCACCGACACCCATGACTGGTGTCTAAAATGTTTAGGTCCTGACCATTCCATAACAGATTGTGTGTCCTGTTCCATGATGTCTAAAAGAGGTCGGCAGAACCAAGCTGCCAAGCTCAGTACCCTGTTTCCCTCTGATGCAGCTTCGGTGGCATCGACGTCTTCCAGGGCTGCTTTTTCCTCACATGGATCTCAGGTAACTAAACATAAATCCAGCCGGTCCTCGAAGGGTAGATCTCCTTCTAAGCATCGAGATGCCTCTGGCGTTGCCCTTGAGGATTCTGCACTGGCAAAATTACCCCGGCGGGAGGCTTCGGCCTCTAAAGCATCATCATCAGGGTTCCAGGATGATCTCGATGGCATAGCCTCGACAGGTCTCCTGGTGCCATGCTCTGGGGTACCGGTGGCTTCCACCGGTACCGACTCAAGCATTGGCGGCGTCAATGGATCAGAGGATTCTGTCCATAGAACGCAGTCTGGCGGCTTTCCTTGTGGCATCGACGCCCGTGGTACCGCAACAGACTACTCCGTCGGTACTGGCTCTAGCATCGCCATCGGTACCGATCCCGGTACCGGTGGCATCGACATCGGCATCGGTGTCCGCTATGCCGGTACTCTGTCCGCTGAAGCCCTCCAGTACCGATACCCCGGTACCAGTTATTCCCGATACCGACCCCGGTCGGTACGGGTATCGGGCTTTGCAAGAGCATCCGGACAGACGATACTTCGATTCCTCTGAGGATTCTGAAGAGTCGGTCGATGCAGTGATGCTTCTTCCACAGGAGGAGTCCTCTCCTAAATGAAGAATGTCTCCTCCAGAAGACTTGTCTTTGCAAGACTTTATCAGGGAGGTGGCTCGGGGCCTCTCTATTACAGTGGCCCCTGAGACAGAGCCCAGAGCCAAGGAGTTAGATATTTTACAATATCCTAAAACTCCTAAGGAGGCAGCTACCTTGCCTATTCATGAGATTCTGTATGATCTCATGTTGAGGATGTGGGAAGCACCTCTAACCACCTCTCCTCATTCTCGCCGGTTGGCTACCATGTATCGTGTCCCTCCTTGTCCTGGTTTCCATAAAACGCAACTTCCTCACCACTCTATTGTGGTTGAGTCGGCAATGAGAAAGATTAGAAGTGCCAAAAGACATGCCTCTAATCCTCCAGGACGTGAATGTAGAACCCTGGATGCTTTTGGAAGGAGAGTCTTCCAAGCTTCCATGCTTGCTGCGAGAATTAATTCTTATAGTCTCTACATGGGAATGTTCTTAAAAGAAGTCACTGACCATTTGCAAACTCGAAGTCCTTTTATGTCTGAAGATAAAAGGCAGGACTTTCTCACTGGGCTCAAACATGCCCAAGATATCTCCAAATTTTCTAACCGTGCAGCTTTCGACTCCTTTGAATGCGTAAGCAGAGCCTCAGCTATTGCCATAGGTGCACGTAGGATTGCTTGGCTTCAAGCATCTGATTTGGAGATCTGGGTTCAAGATGAATTAGGAAATATCCCTTGTACGGGTGAGAACCTGTTTGGTAAGGATTGGCAAGCAAAAGCCAATCAGATGGATGCTGAAAATTCTGCTTTGGATAGACTATCCAAATCCACAGCTGCTCCTGCTAAGAAAAGGTTATTCAAGAAAACACCTTTTTCTAAAAAGGGAAGATTCTATCCTGCTTATGGTCAGCGAGCATCTTCTGCAGCTCAGTTCCCTACCAAATGTTAGCAATCCTCCAAACAGAGCAAAGCAAAGGCTGCTAGGCCTGCTCCAGCCCAGCAACCTCAGCCCCCTCAGAGCCTTTGACTTTCCGCTAGAGAACTTAGCCTTCCTGGCTCTAGAAGGACCAGAGCCCTCCACCATTCCAGGAAGGTTATGTCACTTTGCTCCCAGGTGGGAGCAAATTACAGCAGAGCATTGGACACTCTCCATCATAAGAGAGGGGTACAAACTTCATTTTTCAAGCTTGCCCCCTCTCACAAGCGTACACCAGTTCAATTCTCCAACCTCCCTCCTCAACCTGTTGCAGCAGGAGGTTGCCACTCTTCTCACCCAGGGGGCAATAGAGGAAGTGCCTTTTCAACAACAGGGCACAGGGTTCTACTCCCCCTATTTTCTTATTCCAAAGAAAACAGGGGGCTTCAGACCCATCTTAGATCTCAGAGAGTTGAACAGATTCCTAGTCAAGGAAAAGTTCAAGATGGTTTCTCTAGGAACTCTGCTGCCATACCTTCAGTCAGGATTGGCTTTGTTCTCTAGATCTCAAGGATGCATACACTCATGTTCTCATCCGTCCAACTCACAGAAGGTTCCTTCGGTTCCTTTTTCAAGAGAAGCACTATCAATACAGAGTGCTCCCTTTTGGTCTGGCCTCTGCACCAAGGGTGTTTACGAAATGCATGGCAGTGGTAGCTGCTTTTCTGCGCACCCTGGAAATATTCCTCTTCCCTTACCTGAACGACTGGCTCATTCGAGCTCCCACTCAGAGGCCAAGAGTTCTCTAACCTGCACAATGCATATCCTTCAGTATTTGGGGCTGGTAATAAACATCCCAAAATCCAATCTGATCCCTACTCAGTCCCTGGAGTTTATAGGAGCATTGCTGGATACCACAAGGGCAAGGGCCTATCTTCCCCAGCCCCGTTGCCTTCGCTTGGTGCAGTTAGCTTCTCAGGCAGAGTTGAAGCCCCTACTAACTGCTTGAGAGATGTTACAGTTGCTAGGCCACATGGCATCCACCGTACATGTGGTACCATATGCTCGCCTTCACATGAGGGCAGCTCAGTGGACTTTATCCACCCAATGGACCCAGGCATTAGGCTGCCTGTCAGACAAAATAGCAAACACAAGTCACCTCATTTTGTCCCTCCAGTGGTGGAAGTCCCCTCAAAACCTGTTGCTGGGGTCCCTCTTTCAGCAGCCTCTACCCCAAGCAACTCTTACTACAGATTCTTCTCCAATGGGGTGGGGAGCTCATCTGCAGGACCTCTCCACCCAGGGCATCTGGTCCCCACAGGAGACTTGTCTACATATCAATCTCTTGGAACTCAGAGCAATCTTCCTTGCTCTGCAGGTTTTCCACACCCTGCTCAGCCACAAGACAGTCCTTATCCACACGGACAATCAGGTAGCCATGTTCTATGTGAACAAGCAGGGAGGAACTGGCTCTCTGTCGCTTTGCAACGAAGCTTTGCGACTGTTGGCCCTCGCCAGAGAGCATCACATTCATCTGGCAGTTTATCTTCCAGGCGTTCAAAACTCTTGGGCAGACAGGCTCAGTCGAGTTCTGCTTCCACACGAGTGGTCCCTGCATATGGACCAGGTATCCAAGATTTTTCAAATTTGTGGAACCCCGGACATAGACCTCTTTGCAAGTCCGTGGAATGCCAAACTTCCCCGGTTCTGTTCCAGAACTCTGGCTCAGGGAGCTCAGGCAAAGGATGCTTTCCTCCTTCACTGGGGTCAAGACTTCCTCTATGCCTTTCCACCCATTCCCCTAGTTCCCAAAACCCTGTTCAAGCTTCAGAGAGACAGAGGCCACATGATTCTCATAGCTCCACATTGGCCACGGCAAGTGTGGTACCCTCTGCTTCTACATCTTTCTCAAGCTCCTTTCTTGGAGTTAGGGTCTGCTCCAGACCACCTCTCTCAAGAGGACGGAAGGTTATGGCATCCCAATCCCCAATCTCTGCATCTCAGGGCTTAGTTGCTGAAGGCCTAGACCTCCAGGATCTTCATCTTTCTCAACAAGTGAAAGATGTTCTTTATGCTTCCAGAAAACCTTCCACTAGACGTTCTTATGCTTTCAAGTGGAAGAGGTTTACTATCTGGTGTTCTGGGAAGGGTCTTAACCCCCTTGCCATACCTCTGGAATCTTTGCTGGAGTATCTCCTCCATCTGTCTGATGCAGGCCTTAAAACAAATTCAGTAAGGGTCCATTTGAGTGCTATTGCAGCTTCCCTTAAGCCTCTAAATGGACAACCTATTTCCTCTCATCCTCTGGTAGCAAGATTCATGGGAGGCCTCCTTTTAACAAAGCCTCCCATTAGACCACCCCTGGTGGCATGGGATTTAAACTTGGTTCTTGGTCAGCTTATGAAGCTGCCTTTTGAACCTTTAGCTACCACCTCCTTGAAATACCTTTCTTGGAAGGTTATCTTTCTCATTGCAATCACATCAGCACGTCGTATTAGTGAATTGCAAGCACTCGTAGCTAATCCACCTTATACAAGGTTCCATTATGACAAGGTGGTCCTTAGGACTAATCCACACTTTATGCCTAAGGTGGTCTCGCCTTTTCACCTCAACCAGGAGGTCTACCTACCTGTCTTTTTTCCAGGACCTCATGCATCAAGTGCAGAGAGGAATCTTCATACCCTGGACTGTAAAAGAGCTCTGGCTTTTTGCTTACAAAGGACACAGCAACATAGAAAGTTTTCCCAATTCTTTGTTGCCTTTGATCCTTCTCATTTGGGACTACCAGTCTCCAAGAGAACACTATCTAACTGGATTGCCCAGTGTATTTCTTTCGCCTATCAGAGCAAGAACCTTTCTCTGGAGGGCCATGTCACAGCTCACAGTGTGAGAGCCATGGCAGCCTCAATGGCTCATCTGAACTCTGTGTCTATTGACGACATCTGTCGAGCAGCCACTTGGGCCTTGGTTCATACCTTCACAGCCCATTACTGCTTGAACAAGGACTCCCGCCGGGATGCCTTGTTTGGTCAGGCTGTTCTTAAACACCTGTTCCATACTTAATCAACTCCTACCCACCATCCCTCATGGGATGCCAGAGATCCATGTGGGGAAGTGCAGCCCTGTCCCAGGGACACACAACTTATGGGATCTCTCCCTGGCATCTAAAGCTAGGGAGTCCCCATATGTGAAGACTCATTCCTGCTTGTTCCTGGAGATAGCACAGTTACTTACCTGTAACAGGTGATCTCTGGGAACAGCAGGAATAAGTCTTCACAACCCACCCACCTCCCCTAGGAGTTGTCTCTCTCTATCTCTCTTTCCTTTCCCTCTCTCTCTCTCTCTCTCTCTTTGTCTCAGCTCTAAAACTCAACTGAGGAGAGACAGTTGGGAAAGGCGGGAAGGCAGCACGCAGGCGCTGTGGGATGCTCCCAAAGGCTTTCTGATTGGACGCTGGGGAGCGTTCCTGCGCAGGTTCCGTCGGTACCGACGTACCCATATGTGAAGACTTATTCCTGCTGTTCCCAGAGATCCACCTGTTACAGGTAAGTAACTGTGCTTTCGTGGTGTAAGCCAGCGTCTTCTGCATGATCACCAAAATGTTGGGTGAATAGCAAGGCTTTTAGTTCTTTTCTGAACATTTTAATGTCTTTGGTTGCACGTAAATATGTTGGGAGGTTATTCCATAACCTGGGTGCTGCTAATGAAAATGCTTTGTTACTCGTAACTTGCTTGGTTTTGTGGTAGGTGGGAGGGAATGCTAGGGTGTTCTGGAAGTGCATTCTTGTTGATCTAGTGCTGGTTGATTGGGTTATTAGTGTTGACAGGTATGATGGTGCAATATCGTTAATCACATTGAACATAAACATTTTTGTTTTATATTGGATTCTGCTATTTACTGGTAGCCGGTGAAAGGTGTATAGTAGGGGTGTTATGTGGTCCGATAGGCGGACTCCGTATACAATTCTTGCGGTTACATTTTGTGCTGTTTGCAATTGTTTCAGATATTTTTTTGGGATACCGTTTAGGAGGCTGTTGCAAAAGTCAAAGTGGGGTGTGATCAGTGCGTGAACTACTGATCTGAAATCGTGGGTGTCTAGGAGGGGTCTGAGGTGTTGTAATGTTCTTAGCTTGAAATAGACTGACTTCGTTATTTGTTTTATATGGGCAGATAATGTTAGGGATTGATCCAGTATGACGCCTAGATATCTTACTACGTTTTTCACAGGGAAGGTTGTGTCAAGGAGTCTGAATGTTTGGGGAGGAGTGAAGTTTGGGTTTCTTGATATGTAGAGTATTTCGGGGTTTTTTTAAAGTTTATGAATAGGTTGTTTTATTTATTTATTTATTTTATTTAACAGTTCTTCTATACCGCTCTATTTTAGATCAGAGCGGTTTACATTTAACATCAACTATACAACACAAGGAACTTTGAGTTGTATTTACAATAAACAGGGAGATCAACTTGGAAGTAACTGGGGGAAACTATGTACATTCTTAACTCTATACATTGTATCACACTGGTACCTGATTTCAGGCAGAACATATCTACATTTTATTTACACTGGGGTACATTCTGAGCGATCAGTTGATTATCCTTTTTCATGCTGAGTCTGATTGTTTACTTGTAATGAGAGATTGTCTGGGGGCCATATGTATGGTTACTAAGGCTAGATTCAGGGTAGTATGTAGTGAACAGGTGCTGCTTTATTGCCTTCCTGAAGTGGGTTAGGTAAGTGATGTTTCGAATATAGGTAGGGAGAGCATTCCATGCTCTGGGAGCGTAAATCGTAAAGGCCCTATTTGTTGTTGTTCTTGTGCATTTTGTTATTACTTTTGGGACCTCTAGGGTGTTTTGCATCATGGGTCTTCTATTTCTGTTCTGTGGTACTTTATGTATCATCTTGCTGAGGGCTGTGGGGGTCAGAGTGTTTGAGGCTTTGAAAGTTAAGGTTAGAACTTTGTGGAGGGTTCTTGCTTGAACAGGTAACCAATGGAGGTTCATCAGTACTGGCGTTATGTGCTCTCTCCGTGAAGCCCCTGTTAGTACTCTTGCAGCAGTGTTCATTGCAAGCTGGAGGGGAGCTAGCGTTGCTTGAGGGAGACCGTGTAGAATTACGTTGGCATAGTCGAAATGAGGTAATATTAATGCCTGATAGATCGATCGGTAGCCGCTGAAGTCGAGTAGCGGTCGGAGATGTTTTAAGGTCTTTATTTTCATGTATACTGTTTTTACTGTGTTTTTTATGTGAGTTTTCAGATCCAGGTGTTGATCCAGTGTAACGCCAAGGTAGCGGATTGTGGGATAATTCTAGCCAAGCTTGTGCTTCTGAAATGAAGGATTCTAGTATGTGTTGAGTGGTGTTTGAGTCATCTATGGGAAGATATACCATAATGTCATCTGCATAGATGTGGTACTTTACTTTGAATTTCTTGAAGATATTGCATATTGGTTGCTGGTATATGTTAAATAATAGTGCGGGTAGTGCAGACCCTTGGGAATTCCTTGTTCCTGTCTGAATTTGTTAGAGGTTTCATTCCCTATCTGGACTTGCTGGGTGCAGTCTGTGATGTGTGATTGAAACCACTTGTGTGCTATTCCTGTTACTCCAATTTGTGAGAGTCTTGCAAGGAAGTTGTTGTGGTCGACATTATCAAAGGCAGCAGTTATGTCTAGGAAAAATGAGTACACAGAGAACGTGATGAAATACCAAGGACAGGGAACATATATCAATGAAACTTTATTAACAATATAGGCACAAATTTGCCAACCCGAAAAGGAAAATGAGTATAAATGATTATTGTTGTCCATGCCATGCATAAGGGCATCGAAGAGGACCAGCAATAGCGACTCGACCCTTTGGAAGGGGCAGAATCCGTATTGTTGTTCATCTAGGAGTGTAACGGTGTCTGTAAAGTCTTGCAGTTGATTTTGAATTGTTTTCTCGATTAATTTTGCTACAAATGGTATATTGGCAGTGGGTCTCTATAAGGTGGGGTCTTTGCTGTCAAGGTTTTTGTTCTTCAGGATTGGTCGGATCATGGATTGTTTTAGTTCCTTTGGCATTATCCCTTGTTGCATGGATTGATTGGTTATCTAGAGTAGATATGGGGCCAGCTCTGGTTTACTTGCCTTGATCCAGGAGACTAGTGGGGAGGTGGTGGTGTTTATTTTGGTTATGATGTTCAAGAGTTGTTGTTTGTCTATTGGATGAAAGGTGTTCAGCGTTGTGGTGTTTTGGGGTTGGTATGTTTGTCTGAGGGGGTTGTTGGGGTTCTTCACTTTTAATTTGTCCTGAAAGTGGTCTGCTAGGGTTTGTATGTTTATGTTTGTGGTGACTGTCAAATCCCTAACAAACACAACCCAAAATGACTCAATCTCAAATAGTTCACATGGTCGGTTGAGGAAGTTTGTTAGTTTTGTAGTGTGGTAGTCTTTTTTTAGCTTTGTGGGTGGCGTCCTTGTAGCTTTTCAGGGTTGACATGTATATGTGTGTTTTTTCTGGGGACTTGTTGTGTCTCCATTTGTGTTTGCATTTTCTTAGATGTTTTTTTGCATCAGCTAACTCTTTGGTGAACCATTTTTCTGAGGTTTTTTGGTGCGTTTTAGGGAGGTTGTGGGGTGTGGTGGCTGCTTTTTGGATAGTCATGTTCCAATTGTCTATGGATATGTGTAGGTCAGATTGTGTTGAGTGGAGGTTTGGTAGGATTTTGTTTAGGAAGTCTTTTTATTTACGTGTTTGAATCTTTTTTTCGGTGGGTCAGGATTTATTATAGGTGAGGGCATGGGTGTAAGTATCTGGAATGTTATTATATGATGGTCTGACCAGGGGACTTGTTGTGCGTTGGGGGCTGAGTGTAGTATAAGCGTAGAGGCAGGGAGGAATACAAGATCTAGGGTATTTCCCTTTGAGTATGTGGGCATATTTATTATTTGGGAGTAACCCATGTCAGACATTGTGTCAATAAATTATGTTGCATGTTGGGTGTTGGTTGTTGGGATGTTGAAGTCTCCCAGGAGGATAAGGGGCTTCTTCATGGGAGCACGACATGCGGATTCAAGTATTGTGTTTAGGTTGTCATGCTTAGGAGATGGTTGTCTGTAAAGCAGGCATATTGAGAAGTTTCTATTTTCTACTTTTAGAAGGTCTATGCCGTCTGTGGGTGCATATGCTTGGGGTGGTTTTGTATTTGTGCGTACTGATTATTAAGACTTTTAAATTGTAAACTATGTTGTAGAATTCAAATAGCAGTATAACAAATCTTTTAAATAAATTAATTAATAAAAACAAGAGCATACGGGAATACTTTTTTTTTTTTTTTTTTTTAAGTATGGGACACAACTTTTATTTGAAAATGGTATGACAAAATGGAAGGATGCATCTGAATAAGATTAGATGAAGCTATTTTGAGACAAGAAACCATAAAGTTAAATAATATACCATAAAGATAGTGTCACAGCTTTAAATCTTATTATTTTTGGAAAGAAAATATATCCTCATGCATTATACAATACATACTGCATTTAAAACATGGTTTACTTCTGCATTAGTGTACAATTTTGATATGCTAAGATTATATCCAGTGCAGGAAGGATGTTAGCATTCAAATAGGCAACTTGTTATAAAATTACTCTGTGTGAAGGTCACAAAGATGCCTATTTTTAGCCTATTTTATAAAGGTACATAAGTGTCTGTATAAACCAGCACAAATCTGGCAAAAATAGCAGCTAGATCGAAGCCACAGACATTTGCACATCTTTGCCCAACTCTGCCCTGAACACATCTATTATAGTCATCTACAAGGACATGTCTAATTGCGCTATACATACTTTTACATGTGGGGTAATTTTCTAAGAAGTCCGATACAGAGTATCGAGGTAAGTCTCATTGTCCAAGGGATGCATCGAAGGGTGCTTCAGATGCTAACAGGCCTGCCAAGCATCCCCGGCAGGAGGACCTACCCTCCAAAGCCACTCAGGGGCACCACAACGCTCTCAAGGCATCGACTTCCAAAGAGCTACTGGTACTATGCTCTGGGATGGTGGTTATCAGCCCCGTATTGCACTCAAAGCAGGCATTGGTAAAGTCCATTGATCAGCGCTTTTTGGTTATTGAAAGGACCTTGGAGAAGCTACTGGCTGCTGCGAAACCATAGGTATTAACAGTTCCAGTGACTCAAATTCCACCAACAGCTTCGATTCCCATAGGTGTGGATCCAATGCTAGCTCTTGAACTGGTTGCATCGGGATCACTTTCGCTGATTACACCTCATGAAACAGTATTGACAGGACCCCTCCCTCAGATGCCTCCATTGGAATCGGTATCTGTAGGACCCCTGCCTCTGATTCCTCCACAAGAACCAGTAGGCATCGTCGATAACCCACCGGTTCCCTGTTCCAGTGTGGAACACTCTGAGCACAGACACCGACATCGGGCATTGACATCGGCTTGAGACCGTCGATACTTCGATTTCCTTTCAGAGTCAGACTCTTCTTCCTCTGAGGAAACATCGGAAGACCCCAGGGTCACCAGGGATATTCCCTCCGATGCTTTTCCTCCTCATACACTGTGTCACTCCCCACCAGAGGACATGTCCTTTCAGGACTTCATCCGAGATATGGCGGCAGGCCTTCAAATCGCTGCTTAATCCGAAACAGAACCGAGGGCTGAGGAATTGGAGATTCTCCATTACCTCTCAACACCCAAGGAGGCAATAGCATTAACAGTGCATTGAATCCTACAGGATCTAATACTACGTATGTGGAAGGCCCCGCTAACTGTTGCGCCTATAAGTAAACATCTAGATACCATGTATTTCTCCATGCCTAGGAGTTGAAAAAACTCAACTTTCACACCATTCTATGGTAGTGGAATCAGCAGTGAGATGAATTAACAGTTCTAAGACTCATTTGTCTGTGCCTCCTGACAAGGATGCCAGGGCTCTCAATGCTTTTGGACACTGTTGCTTCCAAGCTTGTATGCTTGCTTCTAGGATTACATCCTATAGCCTTTATATGGGCATATACCTTAAAGATGTCTCCAGGGATCTAGGGAACTTTGCCCCATTCCTCCCTGATGATAAAGTGACTTATACTTTACTATGGTCAAACAAGCTCAAAATACCTCTAAATTTCTTACTAGAGCTGCCTTTGATACCTTTGAATCTACTAGCAAAGCAGCTGCTGTCTGTATAGGTGCTTGCAGAATGGCGTGGCTCCAAGCATCAGATCTGGAGCAGTGGGTTCAAGGTAAGTTAGCCAACATTTCTTGCTCTGGTGAAAATCTTTTTGGCAGAAGCTGGAGAGAGAAGGCAGGGGAACTTGATGCAGATGAAATTACCCTCAAGCGCCTCTCTCGAAAGACTTCAAACCCTTCTAGAAAGTAGACCACTTCTAAGAAGCCTATCTATGCTAGAAAGAAGAGAAATTATCCTTCTTACCAACCATCTACTACGTATCAGCCTCGGCAACAGCATCAGAAGCCTCAAGGTCCTTGTCAAACTAAAAAGGGCAAGACGCCTAAACCCCAACCAGCTGCTGCACAACAGCAAGCACCTGTTTTTTGACTCTTTTCTAGAGAGCATAGCCATTCGACCTCTGCTGGGTCCCCAACCCCTGCACATTTCAGGCCATCTTTGTGCCTATGCCCACAGGTGGCATCTCATCAGAGAAATGGACTTTCAACATAGTCACAAGAAGTTATCTGCTTCACTTCCACAGCTTACCCCCAACCACTTCTCCAAGGACTTACTCTGCCAATCCTCCACAGGCAAGTCTTCTAGTCTCAGAGGTGACCATCCTGTTGTCTCAGAGGACTGTCGAAAGAGTCCTTCCCACCCAAGAAGGCATGGGCTTCTACTCTCCCTACTTTCTTATCCCAAAGAAAATGGGAGGGTACAGGCCCATCCTAGATCTGAGAGATCTCAACAAGTTCCTCTTTCGGGAAAAGTTCAAAATGATTTCTCTCAGTACCCTTCTGGCCCTATCTCCAGAACGGCGACTGGCTATGTTCTCTAGATCTCAAAGATGCTTGCATGCATTTGCTGATCCACCCTCATCACAGAAAATATCTGTACTTAAGGGTTCAACAGGTGCACTACCAGTATCGAGTGCTATCTTTTGGACTAGCCTCTGCTCCCAGAGTCTTCACAAAGTGCATGTCAGTCATCGCTGCCTACTTGCACACACTGGGGATCTTTATCTTCCCCTATTGGACGACTGCTTGATAAAGGGAGATTCCCCAAAACAGGTAAAACTGTCTCTTCATCACATTATCACTGTGCTCCAGAGTCTAGGGTTCGTTCTAAACTTTCCAAAGTCACACCTTGTTCCAGCATAACAGCTGGAATTTATCAGAACACTTCTAGACACATGTCGGGGTGGAGCTTTTCTTTCCAAGGATCGTTCTACATACCTCAAAAGGCTGACCCTCACAATACAAGGCCAAAGCATCGTGATGGCTCGAGACATACTGCGCCTTCTGGGACACATGGCCTCAATGGTACACGTTGTCACATATGCCCATCTCTACATGAGACAAGCCAAATGGACACTTTCGTCCTAGTGGTCTCAAGCGAAGGGCCGGTTCTCAGACAAGATTTGTGTAACTCCTCCTCTAGTCAGCTCCCTTCAGTGGTGGTTCCCCCCCCCCCCCCCCAAAAAAAAGAATTGTGCACCCTAATCACGAATGCTTCTAAACCCAATTGGGGAGCTCATCTGAACAACCTCACCATGCAAGGGCAATGGACAGACCATGAATTCCAGATGTAGATCAATCTTCTGGAGCTTTGTGCTTTGTTTTTCAACCCCAACTATCGGCAAATGTGTATTAGTCCAGACAGACAACCAGGTAGCTATGTTCTACATGAACAAGCAGGGAGGAACCGGCTCCTATCCCCTGTGTCAGGAAGCCCTTCACCTTTGGTCCCTTGTGATCACACACCGCATCCACCTTCGGGCAGTGTACCTCCCAGTTTATCTCATTGTCTTAGCTGACAGACTCAGCCGCATTCTCCATCCACATTAGAGGACCCTCAATCAGCAGACTATCTCTTGACTCTTCCAGATGTGGAGGACCCCCAGAAGAGGTTTGTTTGTCACTCAGTAGAATACGCATCTACCGCTTTTTTGCTGCAGAGTTCCCGCCCCGATCAGTCAAGCAACTGATGCTTTTTTCCTCGATTGGGGACAGAACTTGCATTATGCATTCCCACCAACCCCTCTGATTCCCAAGACTCTGTTCAAGCTACAGGCTGACAGAGCTCTCTGATCTTGGTGGCGTCTTACTGGCCATGTCAACCGTGGTTTCCTCTGCTACTTCATCTAGCACGGGCTCCACCCTTCAATTTGGGTCATGCCCGGGCGACCTCTCCCAGGATCAGGGACTTCTCTTCCTTCCCAATCCATGAGCCCCCGTCTCATGGCATGGCTCCTGAAAGCATGACCTTTGATGACCTCAATCTTCCACAAGCATTCAAGGACATTCTGCTTGCCTCTCGCAAGCCTTCTACCAGGTGATCTTATGCTTTCAAGTGGTGTCGGTTCACTCTTTGGTGCACCTGCAAGTACATGAACTATTCCGATTGCCCAGTGGAGCTTATTCTGCAATATCTTCTCCATTTCTCCTCCACAGGACTTAAGACTGTCATAAACCTCAAGATAAACTTTCTATTTCCTCGCACCTCCTGGTGCAGCAATTCCTGCTGGGTCTTCTGCTTTCTGTGCCTCCAATCAGACGACCGCTGGTGGCTTGGGACCTTAATGTAGTCGGAACCCAACTTATCAAAGCTCCATTTGAGCCCCTGGCTACCACGCCTTTAAAATTTCTATCATGGAAAGTAATCTTCCTCATTGCCCTCACCTCAGCTCATCGTATCATTGAGCTACAAGCTTTAATGGCAGATCCTCCTTACATCGATTCCACCATGACAAGGAATTCCGCATTTCCTTCCAAAGTTTGTCTCCACTTTTCATCACAGCTAGTCGATAATGCTACCGGTCTTTTTTCTCTGGCCACATGCCTCCAAGGCTGAGATGGCATTACATACCCTGGACTGCAAGCGCACTCTTGTTTTCTACTTGCATAGAACTAAGGATTTTAGAAAATCTTCCCAGTTATTTGTTTCTTTTGACCCTAGCCACTTAGGTCTTCGGGTATCAAAGTGCACCTTGCTGATCGTCCCTCCAGGCTAGTCCCGGAATCTCTGGGTTGTCAACCTCTACCAGCAGCTTTGGAGACTGAAGAACTTCAGATCTGTGAGGTCACCAGTATATAAGGGCTGGCTCCGCCTCCTCCATCAGTTTTTCAGTCTCCAAAGCAGCTTGTGAGGTGTGAGCCCAATGGTTCCAGGGCTCAATTGAGGAACAATTTGTGCAGACAGGAGAACAAATAGAATATTTTCTTGTTTTTCTTTGGGTTAGAGTAGCTTAATTGGTCGGGGTCAAAGGGTGCACAGGATTTGCCTTGAGATCCTTTGTGTTTTATTTCCTTTTTCTTTCCTTCCCCCCCCCCCTTTTTTCTCCCCCCCCCCCTCCGTTTATTTCAGAGAGTTAGCTGGGTGCTGGGGGTTGGGGGTAGTTTGCCCTAACTGATTACCGTACCATTGGGACGGGAACGGAACCAGTGTTTTCCATAGCGCAGTGAGGCAGAAGGCTTGCCTGCCAGCGCTAACGGCGACATACTGCACAGGTGCGTGGTTCACTATTGCTGTCTGGTTCCTTGCTAGCTTTGGACGCAGAGTCTGTGCAGTGCCGACATGCCCGAGATAGCAGGTAAGGAGAGCATTTACCTTTTTTTGTGAAGGGCAGGAGTTGTCCGTGTACGGGCTGTACTGGGCGGGAATCGCCTTTTCAGGGGGCCTAGGCCTCACCGCGTGTGCGGGAGGCAGGAAAAAGTGCTGTTTGGAACGGTCAGCGGCGGCTTGCTTATCTCCCCTTAGGAGCTTCGTTTTGTTATAGTTCCTTCAGGGGGCAGGTTGGGAGTCCCCCGGGAGGGCTCTGAGTAAAAAAAATATATATATATATTTCAATTGCCTTTTAGGGGCTGTAGTGATTATGCCTGCCAAGCATCTGTGTTTATTGTGTGGAGTTAAGCGCAGTTCCCTTTCACCTGATGGCGTTTGTAAAGGGTGCGTGCCGGAGTTGGGGTCCACGGGCATGGATCCCATCCCAGAGCTTATAGACCCTGCAGATGTGGAGGAAAGAGCGGGACCCTCTTCACCTTCCCTAGGGGGTCTGGAGACAAGTGGCAGCATGCCGACAGCGTCGCTGCCGGGCCTCCCGCCACAGTTGGGGACGCCGAGTCTAGCTTCCATTTTTTCTACGGATTTCCTGGACCTCCTCCAAAAGACCTTGTCCGGGGCACAGGGAGCGTCAGAGGCGGGAGCCTCTAGGGCGGATCCTGTTCGGAAGCGACCGGGGTCTCCTGGGTCGGTGGTGGGGTCTGCTAGCGGGACTAAGAGGAGGAGGCCATCGTTTGATGTAGTGGCTCCATCCCTTGGCTCGGAAGAGGCAAGGTCAGACGATGAGCACGTGCAGGGGGATCTGGAGGATCTCGAGGAAGGGGAGATCAGAGATCACGAGGATCAAGCGCGCGTGGTTCGGGTGTTTCGGCAGGAAGAGCTGCCGGCACTCATTGCAGAATCCCTCAAGGCTCTTAATATGCCGGACGCTGGACCGGGGGAGGATGCTTCCCTGGAGGATCCACTGTTGCAGGCAATTCGGAAGACACAGAGAACCTTTCCAGTACATAGGGTATTTATTTATTTATTTGGCATACATTTATACACCGCTCCTTCCAGCGATCAGAAGCGGTCAATCGTTGTACAACACAGGGAGAGGGGAATAGACAAGGGGAGGATAAACAACGAGAAGATTACAGTTATACAATTGATTGGCAAATAAATTACTGTTTAAACACCAGTATGAATTACAAATTATTGTACAAGACACGGGAGAGGGGACAAGATAAAGGGGGGTGATTAACAACGGCACAATTACAGTTATACATATCATTGGCATAAATTACAGTTTAAGGAGATGATTCAAGAAGAGTGGGATACGCCGGAGGCCGCGCTTAAGGGAGCGAGGATTATGTCTAGGTTATATACCCTCTTTTGGATCAGGACAGGGAGTTGTTTAGGGCGCCCCGGGTAGATGCAGCGGTGGCAGCGGTGACGAAGAAAATGACTATCCCCGTGGAGGGTGCGGCGGCACTCAAGGATGTGCAGGACCGCAAGTTGGAAACGTTGCTCAAACAGATCTTTGAGGCTAATGCGCTGTCTATGCAGGCGTCCATATGTGGGGCCTGGGTTGCCCGGACTTGCTTGTGTTGGGCTCAGCGGGTTCAGAGCGAATCCTCGGCAGTAGGGGTCGAGGAGGCTGCGCGCTTAGAATCGGGAGCAGCGTACCTCGCTGATATCCATTATGATTTGATAAGAGGGCTTGCAAAAAGTATGGGTTCAGCGGTTGCGGGGAGAAGGTACCTCTGGCTACGGAATTGGTCGGCGGATGGCTCTTCCAAAGCCAGGTTGAGCAAGCTTCCTTTCCAGGGGAGGTTGCTTTTTGGCGAGGATTTAGAGAAGTTGGTAAAGGACTTGGGAGAGTCTAAAGGAGGCAGGTTGCCGGAGGATAAGCAGAAGCAGAGCCGGTCAGCCTTCGGGTCGCGGCAACAGCCGAGAGATTTTTGTCGCTTCTCTGCACCGAGGGGCGCTTCCTTTCAGAGGGGCAGGTTTCCGGCTAGATCCCAAGGGTTTCGAGGATTTCGGGGAGCCAACAGGGGGTTTACGTCGGCTTCCTCGACCTCGGCCGCTTCCTTCAAAAAGTCACAATGAAGTCAGGGGGGCTCAGGTGGGGTTCGTTCCCGTGGGTGGGCGGCTACGGGAGTTTTACCCTGCCTGGGCCCGGCTCACCTCCGACCAGTGGGTGTTGGAGGTCATTCGGGAGGGGGTACGCTCTAGAGCTACAGCGACCTGTGCCTGACCTGTTCATTCGGTCTCCGTGTGGCATGGCAGCAAAGCGCAGGGCGGTGCGCGAAACAGTGCAGAAGTTGTTGCGCCTCGAAGCCGTAGTCCTGGTGCCACCCGACCAGTTAGGCTGCGGTCGATACTCCATTTATTTTGTGGTCCCCAAGAAAGAGGGGTCCTGGCGGCCCATTCTCGACTTAAAGAAGGTCAACTGCTGTTTGCGCGTGACTCATTTTCGCATGGAGACGCTCAGATCGGTCATTCTAGCGGTCAGGAAGGGGGAGTTTCTGACCTCCTTGGATCTCTCGGAGGCCTACCTCCACATTCCAATTCGGCAAGAGCATCAGAGATTTCTCAGATTTGCGGTGCTAATGGGTCATTTCCAGTTTCAGGCGCTTCCGTTTGGCCTGGCAACGGCGCCGCGGACGTTCACCAAGGTGATGGTTGTGGTGGTGGCGGCTTTGCGCCAAGAAGGAGTGTTAGTGCATCCCTATCTGGACGATTGGTTGATCAGGGCAAAGTCCCGGGACGAGAGTGTCGCGGCGACGTCCAAGGTGGTCGATTTGTTGCGCAGTCTAGGTTGGGTGATCAATACGGCAAAGAGCAAATTGCTTCCGTCTCAACATCTGGAGTATTTGGGCGCTCGATTCGACACCAGCGAGGGTCGGGTGTTCTTGCCACAGCATCGAGTGTTGGAACTCCGTCGGTTACTGCGTCGGTTTCTCCTTCAGAGCCGTCCGACAGCCTGGGAGTATTTGCAGCTTTTGGGTACCATGGCGGCAACATTGGAAGTGGTTCCCTGGGCAAGGGCGCACATGCGTCCCCTGCAACGATCGCTGTTGCGGAGGTGGTCACATCAGAGAGACTCTCTGTCCCGCAGATTGGTTTGTCGTCCTCAGACTCGCCGGGCTCTGAGTTGATGGTTGCGGCCGGGGGGTCTGGAGGCCGGGATGCCTCTGGAAGTCCCGACGTGGGTCACATTGACGACGGATGCCAGCCTGTTCAGCTGGGGAGCTCATTGTCAGGGTCATCTGGTTCAGGGGCAGTGGTCCGTGCTAGAGAGAGGCTGGTCGATCAACAGGCTGGAGTTGTGAGCGGTGTCCCTGGCTCTGCAGAGGTTGGGATCAGTGCTTCGCGGGACGGCCGTGAGGGTGTTCTCTGACAACGCGACCGCGGTGGCCTATGTAAACCGGCAGGGAGGCACCAGCAGCGTGGCGCTGGAGACCGAAGCGGAAAGTTTGTTCGAATGGGCCGAACAGAACCTCTTGGCCCTGTCGGCGGCATGTGTCGCGGGGGTGGACAGTGTCGAAGCCGATTTTCTAAGCCGGGTGAAGGTGGATCCGGGGGAGTGGGTTCTCCATCCGGAGGTATTTGCGCTACTGGTGCAGCGCTGGGGGACACCCGTGATGGATCTGATGGCGACCTTTCAGTCCGCAAAGGCAGCTCGCTTCTTCAGCAGGTGAAAGGAACAGATGGCAGAAGGTCTGGACGCGCTCGTTCAGGATTGGCCGGAGGAGCATCTGCTGTATGTGTTTCCACCGTGGGTGTTGATCGGAAGAGTGGTGCAGCGAATAGAGCGGCACAGGGGACGAGTGGTTCTCGTCGCTCCGGATTGGCCGAGATGGCCGTGGTACGCGGACCTCGTCCGGCTTCTGGTGGAGCATCCTTGGCGGTTGCCCAGTCGGCCGGATCTGCTGCTGCAGGGCCCTCTTTGCATGCCCCAGGTGGATCGGTTCTCGCTTACGGCTTGGCTATTGAGCGGGCGCGGTTAGCAGCGAGGGGATATTCGCCAGCTGTAGTGAGTACCTTGCTGAAAGCGAGGAAGCGGTCCACTTCGTTGGCGTATGTGCGAGTTTGGCGTGTGTTCGAAGCCTGGTGTGCCGAGCGGGACTTCGTTCCCTTGAGGGTATCGATACCGCAGATTTTGTCATTTTTTGCATACTGTTACTGGCAAAAATAATGGAAAAGGAGGTACAAAGACAAATCGAAGAGCATATAGAAACTAACGCACCACTAGACCCTTGTCAACATGGCTTTAGAGAAGCCCACGGTGTGGAAACACTGCTCACTACTCTATTCAGCAACATATTAACAGGCATCAACAATATCCGCCAAGGGTTCGTCCTGGTCTTCCTAAACATAGCAGCGGCATTCGATTCCGTGAGCCATGAACGTCTCCTAGAACGACTCGAGGGTAAGGGAATTACTGATAAAGCACTCGAGTGGTGCAGATCCTACCTTTCTGACAGGTGGCAGCAGGTGCGATCCAACAATACTGCATCAGATCTGTTCCATCAAAAGCAGGGGGTCCCACAAGGCTCCTCCCTCTCCGCCCTTATGTTCAATATATACATGCAGCCTATCTGCAACCTGATACGGTCTTTCAATATCAAATGTATAATATATGCGGATGATGTGCTGTTATACATGCCTTTTACAACAGAGAACCCCGACTTCACTTCATTAACAAACTGCATAAATGAAGTATCCAACTGGCTGCGATCCCAAAACCTCAAGATCCAACACAAGAAAACGGAGGTGTTAATCACAAAAGACCGAAACTTCATTGCTCCGTCTTTCTTGAAGGTGAAGGATGCAGACCTCCAGACCAAACCCACTATCAGGTACCTCGGCGTCACTCTAGACCAGCACTTGGATATGAAGGCGCACATTGGAAACATTGTAAGAGCGGTATACCATAAAATCCGTTCCCTTAGACACCTACGATCCCTGCTAGAGCCGAATGATTTCAGAACCATCTATCAGGCCCTAATCATGCCACATTTTGATTATGCGAATTCAATCCTACAAGGGCTCCCTCAATCCACCTTGCAACCACTACAACTGGCAATGAATGCCGCAGCAAGAGTCCTACATGGAGCATCCAGGAAAGACCATATCTCACCCATCCTAAAACAACTCCATTGGCTCCCGATACGAAGTAGACTCACTTACAAGTCATTACTACTGACATTCAAGGCCATCAAAGGGCTCTCATCTGAGTCACTAACGGATCTGATCCAGGTGACACCTCAAAATAGGGACAGACGGTCAGTAACACTCAACACACTTGTAGTCCCAAAATCAATTTCACACTGTACCAAAGCAACAGCAGACAGGGCTTTCAAGTTCTGTGCCCCAAGGTGTTGGAACAGCCTCCCTCAAGACATCCGAGCAATCCCGAATCTATTGCAATTCAGAAAAGCTTTGAAACACCACCTCTTCCTCTTGTATTACCCAGTAACCAATGCAGTTATTTCAACCACCTCACAGACCTCCCAAAACCAATAACGCTGAAACCAAGAAATGTTCATGATTCTGTCTTAATTTGTAAATAGTTACCCCTGTTATCCAAGTTATTTCTTTCTGTTCAAATGTAAACACAAAGTACCATCGGAAATGTGTAAATTCTTTGTTCAATGTAAACCGCGCTGATGCTGAATAGTGCGGTATAGAAGAGACTTTAAATAAATAAATAAATAAATTTTGCAGGACGGTTTTCAGAAAGGTTTGGCAGCGGCGTCGCTCAAGGTGCAGTTGGCGGCGTTGGCCTGTTATAGGGGTAAGGTCCAGGGGGCTTCGCTGGTGGTTCATCCGGATGTTAAGCATTTTGTGAGGGCGGTGACTGCTTCGTCCGCCGCGCAGATTTGTGGTTCCGTCCTGGGATCTGCCTTTAGTGTTGGAGGCGTTAGGTCAGGCTCCGTTTAAGCCGCTGAAGGAAGCTTCCCTGAAGGATCTTACGCGCAAGGTGGTGTTCTTGGTGGCTGTGGCTTCCGCTCGGCGGGTGTCAGAGCTACAGGCCTTATCTTGTAGAGAACCTTTTCTGTCATTCTCGGATTCTAAGGTGGTGTTGAGGCCGGTGCCGTTGTTTTTGCCAAAGGTGGTTTCCCCGTATCTCCAGGAACAAGCAGGAATGAGTCTTCACATATGGGTATGTCGGTACCGATGGAGCCTGCATGGGAATGCTCCCCAGCATCCAATCAGAAAGCTTTAGGGAGCATCCCTCGCGCCTGTGCACTGCCTTCCCGCCTTTTCCACTGCCTCTCCTCAGTTTTCGTTTTTCCGCGGAGCCGGCAGGACGTCCTCCTGTCACCGCAGAAACATTTTTCTTCAAATTCTTTATTTCTTGTTTTCTTGTGGTCATGGCTGTTTTCCCGCCGCCACCGGTACTGCCGGTGGATTTTTTTCTTTTCTTTTTCTTAAACTCAGGGAGATTTTTCCCTCAGTTTCTGTCTTTAAATTTTTTGGGCCTACAAGGCCTCTCCACCATGGAGCCTTCGTCTCCTAAGAAGTGCCTTCACTGTAGAAGCATAGTTTTCTTTTTAGACTCCAATTCCTGGTGTCTAAACTGTTCGGGTCCTGACCCTTTTTCCCTTGAACACTCAGGCTGCAAAACTGTTGAGAAGAACTTCCCTCTTTCGAGTCTCCCTCGATACCGTTTTCCCTCCCGAAGTGCGGACACCGGTTGTTTCTTCTCTACAGGATCAGGTAACCCACAAACAGTCTGTTAAGACTAGCCAATTCTTGAGTGGTAGGTCTCATGCCAAGCATGATGACGGCTCCGACCTTTCCCTCAAGACCCCATTAGCATTAAAACCCCGGCGGGAGTCTTCGGGCTCCAAAGCATTTCAGGGGTTTCAGGTTGTTCCTGGGGCTCACCCCTCACAGAACATACCTGAGCCATGCTCGGTGGTGGCATCCGCTTCGAGCGGTACCGATACCCCGGCATCGGCACCGGTGTTGAGTGATCCACTCTTCACCAGGGATCGTCCTCGGTACCTTCGGGACCGATCGATACGACCCAGATTGACTTTCCTGTATCTGAGCTATGCTCGTTGGTGGCATCCGCTTCCAGCGGTACCGATACCCCGGCATCGGCTCCGGTGTTGTGTGATCTACTCTTCACCAGGAATCGTCATCTGGCGTCCTCGGTACCTTCGGGACCGAACTTTACGGCCCAGATTGATTTTCCTGTATCAGCAGCATCGCCGATACCATCACCGACGTTGGTACCCTCGAGACATGCATCGATAGACTCGCTCCCTTCGATGCCGAGTCTGGAATCGCTGTCTAGTCTAGATGACTGGGTACCGACGCGTCTCGGAACCGATGTTTACCGATTCCGCATACACGGTACCGAGGATTATCACCAAGGGGTTTTACTTACCTCGGTACCGCTTGAGCGGTCTCCGATGTCTGCTTCGGCTTCGCTACCGGTATCGGTATCGATGCCGGTACCTACAGCATCATCGGAACCAGCTCCTTCCATGCTTTTGTCACCAGGATCGCTCCTCTCTATGCCTAGTTTAGAGTCGATTTCTGGCATGGAGGATGCACTACTGACTGTCTCAACTCATAATTGCCAGTTCCAGTATCCATCCATTCCAAATCCTGTTCTGCACCGGACAGGTATATCCTCCGGTGCCCAGGCTTCCTTTTCAGGTTTAACCTGTCCAGGGATGGTTCCCATCGGAGATCCTTCTTTTCAGAAGTTTCTCCTTGACATGGCAACCTTCCTTAATATTCCTATCCCTGGCTATGAGTCTTCTCAGGGTTTTTCTGCAGGAAAGGAAAATGTAATGCTTCCTTTACATCACTCTTTGCAGAATCTTCTTCTGAAGGTATGGGAAAAACCTTTAAGGGTTTCTTCACCTCCTACAGCAACTGATCTTCTGTATCAGGTGCCCCCCTCTCCAGGATTTCAAAAGCCTCAACTTCCCCATCATTCCACTGTAGTGGAATCAGCAATGAGGAAGATAAAAAGCAAGAAAAAACATTCTTCTTTCCCGCCAGGGCGTGCATCTAGATTACTGGATGCCTTTTGGCGTCAAACCTTCCAAACATGTATGCTGGCAAAAAGGATTCTCTCATATATTTTCTATATGAGTCTATCCCTTCAGGAGGTCACAAAGAAATTATCTCTTTTGACTCCTTTTCTATCAGAGCCCAAGGCTGCAGACTATTCCTTACTTCTTAGTCATAGCCAAAATATCTCTTGGTTTCTTTCTCGTGCTTCCCTAGACTCTTTTGAGTCTGTTAGCAGAACTTCTGCTATAGCCATAGGAGCACGTCGTAAAGCCTGGCTCCAAGCATCAGACTTAAGTAGATGGGCACAACAAAGACTGAGTAATACTCCTTGTACTGGAGAAAATCTCTTCCTCTTGTTATTACGTCAGGTTGCTCATTGCTCCACTGACTTTCCTGTTTCTGAGGGCCATCCTAAGCCCTCTCCTTCCTCAGCAGGTAGAAAATGTCCTACCAGACCTTCTTTCCCTAAAAGAAAGAGGTTTTTCCTCTTCACCTGCCCATCATTCGGATGTTCCCAAGCAGGGGAAGTCTCGCCCGGGTCTGAAGAATCCAAACTCTAGCCAGGCTGAATAAACACAGCAACCATAGGTTTCTGTTTAATCTTTTTATAACTACAGTTAATTTCTTTTCTGCAGAAGTTTTTCATTGTTTTTCCATTCAAAACTCTGCTCATGGATTCCTATTCTCAGGAAATCCCTTTACTCTTCACTATGCTGAACTGTCAGGTTATTCATGTCTATAAGTTAGAGTTTTCCACCTCTTCCTGACTAGAAGAGAGGTTTAGCAACTATCACATGATAGTTTCTCTGTACCAGCATGAATTTTTTCCTTCCATGGACTTACCATGTGGTAAGTCCTTCTTCAGCTTCTATCCCTACCCTCTTCGCCAGGGTTTCCCCTGTAAGAGTGGTACCTTACCATTGAAAGTCTTTTCTTGTCTTTCTTTTCACTATAGAGTTCTTCCCCTGAATAAACTCCTTTCTTTATCTGGACAGCTCTGCAAACAGAGACAGCTTGCTCTCTGTTGTCCTATCCAGTAGCTGCCCATGCAGGAGTTCCAGTGCTTGACTACTGGTACTTTTCCACAAGTCCCGTCTTGTCTTCCACCACTCCTGTCTGGCCTTAGTAGTGATTCCAAGACAGTTTTCTACATCTTTCTTGGATAATCTTTTTCACTACAGGCTTCTTACACTATCTTTTACCCTTGCCATCTCCAATCTCTGGGTTTGGCACGTAATGGACGTGGCTGTCAGTTTTCTCCATCAGCCAGTTCTACATTCCAGTTCTCCTGCATAATGCTCTCTGCAATCCTACTGAGAAGCTTTCCACTATGGGCCCTTGCTAGAGAGCATAGAGTTTCTCGAATGACTATCCATCATGGTTGAAAAATGCTTCCTCAGTCATCCCCTATGACTGTGAGGGTTCTTCATACCCTGCTATCTTTTAAAAAAAAAAAAAAAAAAGAGGGAGAAGGACATAAACCTTCTCCACATGAAAGTCTGAGAGTTATCCCATTCCTTAGGGAATATACTCTTTTTTTTTTTTTTTTTTCTTGCAGCTTGTCCTCATGGTATCCTAATACTTCAAGGACACCACATATTACTCTGAAAAACGCCTGATACCTCCTTTGTCCCTCACGTAGGTCAACCTGGTATCTCATTCTATGCGTTTCTGTCCTTTTACCATGCTGGAGTTCCACAGGACTCCGGACTTGCTGTTTACAGAGTAATATTATCCTCTGTTTTTTCACATAACCATCCTGGTAATTCACTGGATAGCATTCCTTTATCATCATTCCTGGGGGAATAGATTCTCTATATATCTTCTCAAGTAGGTTTCACCTCCTTGTTCTTGGATGAATCTTTTTCCTTCACATCTCCATGTGAATGTCCTGATATGCATAACTCTGTCTGCTTTTTGCAGGCATCTATCTTTAGACTTATATATTCAGGTATATATATACATATATATATATACCTATATACATCTCTGTAGATGTATTTGTCTGTCAGCTAAGTGTGCATATGCTATGCCCTTTAGATCTTATTTTAGATCTATCTATATATATATATACATATGTGTGTATCTCTCCAGATACTTATTATAGGTAGATATGTATTTCCATACTTATCTCCTGACTGTCTATACTCATAAAGGTTTTTACCTTCCTGTATGTTTCTGACAGTGGGCTTGCACAGCTTCATACTGTTCCACAGTATGTTTTGGATATTTTGCACACAACCACTGCTGTGGAACTGACAGCCCTACCGTATCCTAGGTTTGCGTATCCCTGAAGCTCCATGCCCCAATGTCTTCCTACCTCTCACCAGATAGGAAAGACATGGTGGATCTTCAGTGGATTTCAGATTCAATTCCTCAAACATCTGTCCTTTCTTGGGAGTATGGGGTTCTTCTCATACCCTTTCCTCCCTCAAGGACTAGGTCTGTTTGTCCAGATCGGTCAGTCTTCCTCTTTTGCTCCTACCTCTGAATGCTTCTGTAGCCAAAAGAGTTTTCAGCTTTCCATGAAGCTTCCCACTGAAGACCTGCCGTGTTTGTGTTACCCCAATTAAATCCTGGGGTCACCTCTCACTTCCAGATGTGGACCTCCACCTTCACTCCAGTGATGTCACCTTGAACATTATTCTACTGGATCCCCAGTAGACTCCATCAGCCTCTCTACGTCCTGCAATCCAGTAGGTGAGCATCATATGGTGATTGTTCATTCCAGTATTATGATGATTGTTCATTTCAATATATCTTTTGATAATGATCATACATACGTGGACTCCTTCCGGGTAGTCCTTTCTTAGGTTAGCTGTTTTTTCAGCAGCTCCTCTCTTTTCAACTCCTGCCCTCCATCCTCAGGATGCCTGGCCATATGAGGTGTAGCATGTTTTCAATCTTCAACATCTTAGGGCTCCAGGCATCTTAGCTTGGGAGTCCCCATATGTGAAGACTCATTCCTGCTTGTTCCTGGAGATAACACAGTTACTTACCTGTAACAGGTGATCTCTGGGAACAGCAGGAATAAGTCTTCACAACCCACCCACCTCCCCTAGGAGTTGTATCTATCTTTCTATCTTCCTTTCCTCTTTCTCTCCTTTTGTCTCAGCTATGAAACTCAACTGAGGAGAGGCAGTGGAAAAGGCGGGAAGGCAGTGCGCAGGCATGAGGGATGCTCCCAAAAGCTTTCTGATTGGATGCTGGGGAGCATTTCCGTGCAGGCTCCGTCAGTACCGACGTACCCATATGTGAAGACTTATTCCTGCTGTTCCCAGAGATCACCTGTTACAGGTAAGTAACTGTGCTTTCATGTCAATCAGGTGGTGTCGTTACCGGTATTTTTCGATCCACCTAAAGGGCGCCGGGCGCAGCGCCTTCATCGTTTGGACATCCGTAGGGCTTTGTGCATCTATCTGGAACGGACGGCGGCCTTTCGTAGGTCAGATAGGTTGTTTGTCTTATTTGCGGGGCCTCGGAGAGGGGAGGCGGCCTCTAAGGGGTCGATTGCTCGCTGGATTAAGGAGGCGATCGCTTCGGCGTACCTTTTGCGAGGCCGCGCGGTGCCTGAGGGGTTCCGTGCTCATTCCGCGAGGGCGCAGGCGGCTTCATGGGCGGAGTGTGCTTTGATGCCAGTGGCAGATATCTGTAGGGCAGCAACGTGGTCGTCGCTGCATTCCTTTGTCAAGCATTACCGACTGGACGTTCAGGTCGCAAGGGATTCCTGTTTTGGAGCGGTGGTGCTTCAGGCCGGTCTGGCCGGTCCCTCCCGTTGATGATTTGTACTGCTCTGGTACTTCCCAGAGATTCCGGGACTAGCCTGGAGGGACGATCAGGAAGGTTAAACTAGACTTACCTGCTAATTGTAGTTCCTGGAGGACATCCAGGCTAGTCCCGGACCCCACCCTTTTTCGCTCGGCCACGGCCTGAAGCGACAGCTGTGTAACCGGTAAGTGGTGTTTAGGTCCTGTTCGCTGAGTCTCCTGGGGATCTGAACAGAGCTGGGAGTGGGGCGCGGTATCATAGTTGTCCGCATTTCGCGGTCAGGGGAGGGCATGTAGCAGGGGATTTCATGGCAAGCATTCTGTGGGATCTCTTAAACTGGTGCAGTTCTTGAGTGATGGAGGTTAATAACATTTGTAGAGTTTGTTTTGGAATTCTATTTAGTTCTGCTTTACTGAATTGTTGCTCCGGTGAAGTCTGCTTTGTCATTAGGTAAACTGATGGAGGAGGCGGAGCCAGCCTTATATACTGGTGACCTCACAGATCTGAAGTTCTTCAGTCTCCAAAGTTGCTGGTAGAGGTTGACAACCCAGAGATTCCGGGACTAGCCTGGATGTCCTCCAGGAACTACAATTAGCAGGTAAGTCTAATTTAACCTTATCCAACCGGATTGCTAGCTGCATCTCGCTAGCCTGTGATCAGACTGGTTTCTCTCTCAAGGGTCAGAGCCATGGTGACATCTGTAGCCAACCTCCGTTCTGTCTGCAGCCACCTGGTCTTCTATTCACACCTTTGCAGCTCACTACTGCCTGGACAGGGACTCCAATTGGGATACTGTCTTTGGCCAGGCTGTGCTTCAACATCTGTTTGGGACTTAATTTCAACTCCTACCAGTTCCATCTCTGGCACCTGATTCCCTCTTCCATGCTCTCGGTTACTGCACTTGAATCTGCTGAGGCCAGCTTGTGTCCATACCTATTTGGCTTCATTCTTTTACCTCATGGACATGCTCTGTCTGATGCCTGGGAGCTAGTGAGTCCCATCTGTGAAGATTGCATGCCTGCTTGTTCCTAGAGATAAGGTAGTTATTCACCTGTAACAGGTGATCTCCCCGGAACAGCAGGAATCGGTCTTCACATCCCACCCTCCTCTCTAGAAGCTGTTGGGTACAATTTTTTCTTCTATCTCTCAGCTGCAAACACAATTGAAGAGAGCTATGAGGAAGGCAGGAAGGCAGCTGCACAAGCGTAGTGGAGTACTCCCAAAAGCTCTCCTATTGGATGCTAGAGAGCATTCCCGAATGGGCTTCGTCTATCCCGATGATACCCATCTGTGAATACTGATTCCTGCTGTTCCTGGAGATCACCTTTTACAGGTGAGCAACTACGCTTTCTCTCGCACTTCCCTGATCGCTTGAGATATTGGCGTCCTTTGATTTGGCAGAAGCAGTCTTCCCCAATATGAGTAAACTGACCAGTGGATTCAATAAATGCTTCAGGTGTGGCCGCACCATCTCGGTGATGGACCACCATAGCTGTCGCATTCAGTACCTTGGGCCTGACCATGAGGCCTCCACTTGCAATTTGTTTGCAAGTGACTCAGAAGGGGCTGAAGAATCAAGAGAAACAGCAGGAATCGCTGTTTGGATCTTCAGTATTGACATTGGCGTTGACGCCCTTGAGGACCTGTGCCAAGGGCTCGACCCAGCATGGTACTTGAGCTCATTCAGAACTGAGGGGCAGCAGTGACATGGACCGGAGGCTATCCTTCGATGAGAGTTGCCCCCAGAAGCATCAATCCTCTGCCCCATCGACATCAAGGGGCATTGCCAAGGGCCAGGGTAAAACTCATGGGCACCAGCATCGAAGTCTCCCTCAGTGCAATTCAGAGGGCAAGTGCCGGGATTGGCCACTGAAGCTGCCCCAGCAGGAGAAGTTGCCTCCCAAGGCCCAAGAGGACCATCAAGGGTCTCCTGATGCAGTCACCATTGTGGAGTCCATTATGAGGGAGTCTGCATCGGAGACTGTGGCTGCTACCCTGGCTTCAGCCACATCAGAGACTGTGCTCCAGCCATATCGGAGATGATGCTTCTTGCTGAGTGAATGCAGGCCCTCGAATGCAGTCTTGCTGCATTCCTAGCTGCACAGACTGTAAGGGACCCGATTGTCCTTGGAGACCTCTGTGCTAGTGACGACCCTGCAGCCTGTGGTGGTTCCGCCAATGGAGGTGCAGTCCATCCTTGAAACCCATGCCCTCCTAGGCCATGGAGAAACTTCAGGCAGGCATCCAGACTTGTTCTCAGCACCGGTTTCCCTTCAGAGTTCCTCTGAATCAGAGAGCCATTGTCGGGTGCTTTGAAAGTCCTGATCCCCATCCACCCCTCCTGAGCGTCGTCAACACCTTAAGGAGAACAATTGATACTTCGACTTCCTCACATACTCAGATTCCGATGAGTGGGAGACCGAGGAGTTGTCCCTGGTTTCTGAGCACCAATATTCCATCGGATCCCTCTCCAACCTAGGAGTGCTGTAAGTTTCCATCCGTGGACATCTCATTTCATGAGTTTGTCTGGGACATGGCAAAGGCTCTGCCATTTATTCGTGAAGCAGAGGAAGAGCCCAGAGCTGAGGAGTTGGAAATCCTTCAGTACCCTTCTCCCATGAAGGCTATAACAGTTCCAGTCCACCGTATCCTCAAGAGGTTACTCTTCCGCATCTAGGAGACTCCCCTCACAGTGCCCCCAGAGGTTGCTGGCAAGAGTCCATGTATCACGTTTAGAAGACTCCTGGTTTCAGGAAACTCCTGCTTCCTCACAACTCCATGGTTGTGGAGTCTGCCATGAGGAGGATTAAGAGTTCTAAGACCCACTCCTCCATTTCTCCAGGGTAGGGAGCCGAACCCTGGATGGAGTCGGGAGGAGGTGTTACCAGGGGTCGATGCTGATGAACTGCATCCTCGCTTACCAGCTCTACATGGGGATGTACTTGAAAGATATTATGGGGGACCTGTCTAAATTCTTGGCCATGCTCTCGGGTGAGCAGCTGGACCAGTTCTACTCTCTAGTCTCCAAGGGGAAAGACTGCTCTAAATATATGAGCAGGGCAGCCTATGATGCCTTTGAATCAGTGTTCAGGGTGGCCACTGTGGGTATTGGGGCCCATCGCCTAGTCTGGTTGCAATCTTCTGACCTTGAGCAGTAGGTGCAAGATAAGCTTACGGATGTCCCCTGCTGAGGGGAGAACCTCTGGCAAAGGCTATGGAGGAGAAGGCTGGGGAACTGGAAAGGGAACAGTTGACGATGAACCGGCTTTGCTGAAAGACGGCTGACCCCTCCAGGAAGAAGGCATCTGGGAAGAAGGCAGTCTTACCGAAAAAGAGGGATATTACAGCAGCTATCCTCCCTGCCTGGCCTATCGGGGTCCTCAGCAAAGTCAACATCAAAAGAGCCAGGGCCGGTGTCAGCAATGCCGCCTGAAGCCACAAAAGCCCCAGCCTGCGCTGCAGCTGCAGCTAGGTGGAGGCTTTTGATTCCTTCCTGCAGAGCATGGCCCTACTTCCCATCTCAAGCACAACTCCTCCGCAAGTAGTGGGGGGGGATTGATATATTATGCCCACAGATGGCCAGTGATGATAACAGATGCCTGGGCGTGCTTAAGATAGTCCAGGACAGCTACCTGTTGCATTTCGACCAACTTCCTCCCTCGTTCTTCCCTTGATCCTTACCACCAGGAGCCCCTCCAACAGGAGATTCACACTCTTCTGGCCGATTTAGCCATCAAACTGGTCCCGCCATCTCAGGCTGATCAGGGATTCTGCTCCCATTACTTCCTGGTTCCCAAGAAGATAAGCGGCTTCTAGTCCATACTGGATCTATAGAATCTCAACTGCTTCCTAGTGAAGGAAAATTTCAAAATGGTCTCCTTGGGAACTTTGTTGCCTTACTTCCAACAGGAAGACTAGCTTTGCTCCCTGGATCTCAAAGATGCTTATACTCACATTCCCATTCATTGGCAGTATCTCTGCTTCATGCTCAGCGGAAGACACTATCAGTATCGGGTGCTGCCCTTCAACCAGCCTCTGTCCCGAGGGTTTTCACGAAATGTCTGGGGGTCATTGCCACCGTCTTTCAGACCCTGGATGTTTTCATCTTCCCCTACCTGGATGATTGACTAATCAGGGGTGTGACACAGGCCGAGATGCAGCAGGCGGCAGCTCTCACCATTCAGGTGTTGGAGCACCTCTGCTTTCTCATCAATTATCCCACGTTTCACCTACAGCTCTCTCAACGTCAGGTGTTCATAGGGGCTCTCCTGGATACCACCTTAGTTCAGGCCTACTTGCCCACGGACCAGGTCCAGTGTCTTGTTGCAGTGACCCATGAGTTTTATAGCGAAGTCCAACCACGACGGTCCGACGGATACTTTGTGTCCTTGGCCACATGGCCTCGACGGTCCACGTCACCCCTCCTGCCCATCTTCAGATGAGGCAAGTGCAGTGGACTATCTGCACACAATGGTATCAAGCCATATGTCATCTTGAGGACAGGGTAGTGGTCACTCAAACCCTCAAAGAATCCCTGTCCTATTGGCTACAGCCTCAGAACCTGCTCATAGGTCTTCGCTTTCAAGCCCATCCGCATCAGTGTGTCCTGACTACCAATGCCTCCAAGACTGGCTGGGGGACCCATCTCGACTGTCTGTGCACGTAAGGTATCTAGACAGCTCAGGAATGCCTGCACCAGATCAACGTCCTGGAGCTATCTGCCATTTTGAATGCCCTTCGTGCGTTTCGGGAGCAGTTGACCAACCAGATAGTCCTTATTCAGATGGACTACCAGGTGGCGATGTTCTACATCAACAAACAGGGTGAGACAGGATTGTACCTTCTGTGTTGGGAAGCGGTGCGTCTCTGGAAATTTGCCTTCCCGCAGGGCATGATCCCCTGAGTTATGTATCTGCCCAGGGAGCACAATGTCTTAGCAGATAGTCTCAGCAGGGTCCTTCAGCCACACGAGTGGGCCCTCAGCATGTGGGTAGCCAGCCTCATCTCTGAATTGTGGGACACATCGAGCATAGACATAGACCTCTTTTATGTCACCAGACAACACCCAGGTGCCATAGTTCTGCCCCAGGATACCCTGCGGCTGTCGGATAGTTTCCAATGCCTTCCTGCTGGACTGGAGCGAGGGTCTGCTCTATGTGTATTGTCATGCCACCACCACTCACCTCTAGCTTAGAGGGACGTGGATTATTAGAGGAACTTTCTGCTATCCGCTTTTTCAGCTTTTTCAAACTATTTCCCCGCAGTGTCCTCTGGGAAATGTAGTCTTTGTTTAGCTGTATGGGTGCATCAGGCAGAAAGTTGTAGTCCTGCTGGTGTGTGGGCCTGCTAGATTGTCCATTTGCGGCATCACTGGTCCCTCCGGGGTTAGGGTTCCTCCACTTCCTTGCCTCTGGGAAGTAATAAGGGCTGTTTTTGCTGCTCCCTCATAGCCGCCGCCACATTCTCTTGCGCTAGCTGGGCCAACTCCTGCTGTCGTTGAAATTGAGTGGCCATCCATTGTACCAGCTCTTTTGGATCCATCTCCGGTGATACCTTGCTCATGCATGGACTCTCGAAGAACAAAAAAAAAATTTGTCTTTTCCGCCAACCTTCTGTGCTGTAAATCTTGTAAGTGTATATCCTAGGTGGTAGAAAATCCTCACAACTACGCCACTGTCACGCCACCACCACGTGCCTCTAGCTTAGAGGGGCGTGGATTATTAGAGGAACTTTCTGCTATTCGCTTTTTCAGCTTTTTCAAACTATTTCCCCACAGTGTCCTCTGGGAAATGTAGTCTTTGTTTAGCTGTATGGGTGCATCAGGCAGAAAGTTGTAGTCAGGCTCAATGAGGTAAGGCAAATGACAGAAATTTATTTTGTACACAATGGTTCGATCATACCACATACAGGATTATTTGTTCAGGACTCTTTGAAGTAGAGCATTGTCCAAAAACAAACCCAAACACAAAAATGGCTGTTTAAAGGTTCTCTATAGCTCAGGATACACAGTCGTTAACAGCAAGAGTATTGAATCCCTTTTTAGCCTTGCTGGCTAAAGCACAAAAACAAATCACATTTAAAGTCTGTGGTAGTTTAGCTTCTATTCAGCTTCAAACCTTTCTTGGCTACCTTCCAAGTAAACAGATATAATCCAGGGGCAACAGAAAGCTTTGTTCTAATAGCTACTTTTAGCTTACCCCAATGTCATCATTCCAGCAGCAGGTGATTAACAAGCTTATCACAGTTCCAGGCTTGCTCCTTAGTCCCCGTAAACTTCCCCTTTACAAACACGAGGGAATCACGGACACCCTGCTTGTGGACTATGGGTACCTTTTTCCTGGAAGACTTCCTTTCAAGACTGGCTTGTTTTCTCTACGTTCCCAGGTTTAAAGCTTGGCAAAAGGAAGAGTCCATGGGAGTGTCCTCATCATTCAGCTTCACCTCGGGCTCTCCCAGCTGCATGGGTTCTGACTCCCCGTCTTGCTCACATTGCTCAGCTAACAGCCTCCCGGGGAATCTTGGAGTCTGTCTTGTTCCTGGCTCCAAACTCTCCTGCAGATGTGCTATATGCCAATTAGCACTTTCTTCTCCTGGAAGCTCAGTTCCTTTGCTCTGCTCAGCACCAGTCAAGCTTCCCTTGCTTGTATCTGTGCCTCTGCTCATGTCAGCCTGGCTTCCTGCTTCTCTTCCCCCTCTCTCACACTCTGGCCTAGGTTTATACTTCCAGGGCTCTAGCTCCAACTCCTCCCTACCCAGGTGATGGCAATCAGCCTGACTTCGGGCACCTGAGTACTTGGAGAATTCCCTGCCATAGGGGTTCTGGGCCCTGTATCCTCTCCCCTTCATTCCACTAGGGGGAGCATGAAATGTGGGCCACGTGGAGGTTTTCTGATTCCTGGAGGTGTTTGTGGCTTTCCTACCCTGACTTGGTAAAAGGGGGCCCTTTACTAGGGTGAATTCCCTGTCTCTTTGTCCTCTCCCGGACTCCGGATAGGCCTCCTTGCCACAGTATCCACTAATCCCGCTGGTGTCTAAGACCCTGTTCAGACTTCAGGTGGACAGGGCTACCATGATTCTCATTGCCCCGCATTGGCACAGGCAACACTGGTTTCCTCATCGTCTACGACTCTCTTAGAGGTAGCCACAGACTGGGCTGCGACCCAGATCTGGTCTCTCAGGACGGCAGGGCTCTCCTTCATCCCAATGTCCACTCTATAGTCCTCATGGCATGGATGCTGAGCGGGTAGTTCTTGCAGAGCTACACGTCCCTGCAGATGTGGAGAACATACTCCTCGCTTCATGTAAAAACTCCACCTGCCATGCCTACGCCGTCAAGTTGTTTTCTATCTAGTGCACAGGGAAGGCACTAGACCCTTTCTCCTGTACTGTGGAGGTGTTGCTGACTTACCTTCTCCACCTTTCCAACTCTGGTCTCAAGTCCAACTCTGCGAGGGTGCATCTAAGCTCTGTGGCTGCATACCACTGCAGCATGGATGGTAGACCCATCTCCGCACATCCTCTCATAGACCGCTTCATGAGAGGTCTTCTGCTCTGGTGGCTCCCTATCAAGCCCCCAGCAGTAGCGTGGGATCTTAACATGGTACTGGGGCAGCTCCTTTCAGCCCCCTTTTAACCTCTCAGCTCCTATTCGCTTAAACACCTCACCTGGAAGGTGGTGTTCTTGATAGCAGTCACCTCTGCACACAGGGTTAATGAACTCCAGGTGCTGGTGGGATATCCTCCCATGTATCAGATTTCACCACAATAGAGTAGTCCTCAGGACTCATCCTAAGTTCCTTCCTAAAGTGTTTTCTGCCTTTCATCTCAACCAGTTAGTGGTGCCGCTCACCTTTTTTCCTAGGCTTCATGCCAGCAGGGCTGAGGCTTCTCTACACACACTCAATTGCAAGAGAGCTCTGGCTTTCTATCTGGAGCGCACCAAAGCCCATCTATGAACTTTCCAGCCGTTTGTCTTTTTTGACCCTAATAGACTGGGTGTTGCGATTTCCAAGCGCACCCTTTCACTGTGGATTGCGGACTGCATCTCCTTTGCTTATGCTCAGGCTGGTCTGATCCTGGACCGCCATGTCACAGCTCATAACGTCAGAGTTATGACTGCTTCGGTGGTGAACTTGCCCTCTGTCTCCACGGTGGAGATCTGTAGGGTTGCTACGTGGTCTTCAGTCCACACCTTCACAGCTCATTACTGTCTGGATGGAGATTCCCGGCATGACAGCAACTTTGTCCAAGCTGTATTCCAGCACCTGTTTGGGAATTAACTTCAATTCCTCCCACCAGCCCTTCTGTCCATCCAGGCTATCATAGAGTCGATCTGATGTTGATGTCCTCGCTGGACACTGACTTTTGGAACCTTACAGAGATTACTCACACTGTTTGTCTCGGTTCATTTTTTTCTTTTTGCCCCATTAGGCTTTTTACAGGTTTTTTCGGTAGTCTGTAGTTGGGGAGTCCCTTATGTGAGGACTTTGTGCTTGTTCCCAGAGAAAGCATAGTTACTCACCTGTAGCAGGTATTCTCCAGGAACGTTAGGAATAAGTCCTCACAACCCTCCTTCCTCCCCATGGAGTTGTTCGCTTTGCTTGATTAAGCTAGGTCATCATACTGAGATAAGATGGCTCCTTCGGGTGGGAAGACAGGCACGCATGCACAGTGGACCTCTCAAAGCTTTCTATGGAAGCTAGAGATCATTCTCATGCAGGCTGCGTTGGTGACATCAGTCATATGTGAGGACTTATTCCTGTGGTTCCCGGAGAATACCTGCCACAGGTGTATACGAGTATATTGGTATGTACGAGTATATTGGTATATACGAATGAAAAATCCTTTATAAAATTATCTCCATTATGTACTAAGCTTTCAACTTAGAGAAGTACAATGAATTTCCACACACTTTACTACTCCCTTTAGTACTGAATATGGACTTTATCACTGACTCTTTACTTCAGATCAGAAGTAAAATGCAGCACTCACACTTCTGATTGACAGAATAAACAGACAGTGCTGATGCTGTTTGAAACGCACTGCCAGTCCCTTAAGTGAAGTACATTGGAATATTTCTAATATTGCTTTCTGGCATTTTGTGCCTTCAAATACAAGCAAAAGAAATTAAAAGGGCACAGAACTATTGTGCAGAAGCTCAGGCATTTGCTCATGCTACAAGGAGATCTCATTGGGCACATATTTTTGGTCATTGTACCATACTTGTGGGTCTTCTGAAGGCAAGTGTAGAATGTCAGTGCCAGTTGATCTCTAGAGTGATCTTGGTTCTCCGGGAACAAGCAGGAAAACAGTCCTCACATATGGGTGATGTCAGCACAGATTTGACCCCACATGGTAATCTCCCCCCAGCTTTCAAAGAAAGCGTTTGGGAGATCAACCATGCATGCATGGTCACCTTCTCGCCCAAGGAAGCCATTTTCCCTCAGTCTTCATTTTTCTGCGAGCCCACCAGATGTACTGTCTGCACATCGGAAAAAAGTTGTCTTGTTTTCCAGAAAACTCTTTATTTTTTGATCACTCTGTCACGTACTGTCACCTTCTCGTGGTCCTGGAATCATTGTCACCTCGGTGTCGCGATTTTTCTCTGGTAATTCTTTTTTTTCTTTTGGTGTGTGGGCTTTTTCTCTCCCGCCCTACTATTCAGGACATTGGAGTTTGACTTCACAAGGGCCATCTTTCCTGCTATGTCCTCGATTAGTGTTTTCAAGAAGTGCCCTGATTGTGACAGGACCATGTCCATCACGGACACCAAAATTGCTGCCTTCACCGCCTCTGGGCCAATCACAATGCCTCGTCTTGCTCGCTCTGTCTTGAGTTGACAAGCAAAGGGTGTAAGAATCATGAAAGACAGAGGAGATGCTGTTTGGCCCCATCATTGGCTTCAGAATTGATGCCCTCGAGGACGGCCGTAGAGGATTCGGACTCTGTGGCCATCAAGCTCTCTCAGAGCCCCCGAGGTCATGGAACATCATGGACCCTCGATGGAGCACAGTCCCCAAAAGGGATGGATTTCGTCTAAGTTCACATTGGGGGGGCAATGTCTGTGCTATGGGTAAGGTCCACAAGCACTAGCACCACAGTCCTCAATGAGATTCCGAGGATGATAGCCGGGAGCAGCTCTTGAAGCTGCCTCTGTGGGAAGAGGTTCCCACCCCCTCGGAGTATCGCCCTCAGGCTGCTGAGGCAATCTCCATTGGTGAGTCTCCACCGAGGGAACTGGCATTGGGACTGATACCCTTGATGCCCGTGCCGGTGGTTGCGGAGCCTTCAGGCCTCGAGGCCAGAATGGCGTTCCTGGAATGCAGCCTGGCTGCCTTCCTGGTGAGCCGGAAGACTCCAGTTCTGGTTCCTTGGGGTTGACAATGGGCCCCTCCGCCACGGGGGCCTCGCTGGAGGAGATCCAGCCTGTCTTGGAACGGCATGTCCTGTGGGCCAATTCTGATGACCAATTCCGTTCTTGGTCTGAATCTAGGGTTTCTCCACTCAGCGCATTGGGGTCAGACCACCTGGGAACCCTGGCTGCCACATCCTTGCCCCCGATTGCATACTGGTGCGATTCCCACCAGCGCTTCGAGCTCCCTTCCAATTTGGAATGGGAGACGGACGATGAGTCCCCTAATAGCGCTTGGCATCAGGATGTTCTGTTGGACCCCTCTCCTCCTCACAAGCATCAGAGGTCTCCTCTGGAGGACCCATCTTTACTGGACTTCATCCAGGACATGGACAAGGCCCTCGCCTTCATCATCGAGGTAGAAGAGGAGCCTCAGGCGGAGGACCTGGACATACTTCAGTATGACTCTCCTCCCAAGGAGGCCATAACTGTGCCTGTGCCTCCCATCTTGGAGTGCCTCCTTTTCACTTTCATTTTATTAAAACTTGATATACCACCCTTAGTGGGAGACAGCAAAGCAGTTTACAATAAAATAAAACAAATTAAAAGCCAGAAAGGAACTCCATTAAGCTATAGAAAAGAGAGATAAGACAAGAAAGCAAACAGAGGAAAGGGATAAGAAGAAACACAAGAGGGAGTTATCCTGGGTGTCTGAGTCTAGAAGTACACTGGGGTGGCTATAGAAGAATCAGGGGGGGTCTGATGGGAGGTTAAAAGCTGTGCAGAACAGATGGGTTTTGAGCAGTGTTTTGAATTTGATATAGACTGGTTCTAATTGGAGTGAGGAAGGGAGGTTGTTCCATAGAAAAGGAGCCAAGAAGTAAAAAGCGGAATGGCGTGTGATTTCCAGATGTTATTGAGAGGGCGAGGGAAGGAAGAAGCGGTTCATATATATTTATTTAACCAGTTTTCTATACCGCCTTATCTTTCATTAAAGCGGCTTACATTATGTAATTACTACAAACAGGTATTGGATATATTCCCTCGTCCCTAAAGGGCTCACAGTCAATGTGTACCTGAGGCAATGGAGGGTTAAGTGGCTTGCCCAAGGCCACAAGGAGTGCCTATAGGACTAGAAACCCCAGTCCCTCTGGCCTGAGATTGCTGTCCCCAGGTGGGACTTGAACCTCCAGCCCACTAGGCCACTCCTCCCCCGAGTGAGCGTAGGGAACGATGAGGAGTGTGTAGTATGATAGATGAGGAAAGATAGGATGGATACTGGTATAAAGTGTTTCTCCAGGACCAAGCAGGAAGTCAGTCCTCACATATGGGTGACGTCGGCGCCGACTGAGCCCCTGTGCGGAGCATTTCTCCAGCTTTCAAAGAAAGCCTTTGGGAATTGCAGCGCGCATGTGCGGTCCCCTTTACGCCCAAGGGTGCCATCTTGCTCAGTCTTCTTTTTTCCGCGGAGCCCGACGGACGTAGTTCATTTTTCGCCGAGGAAAAAGTTGATTTCCCTGTTTTTTGTTCTTCTTCAGTTCGATGCCGGATCCTTTTCCCGCCTGGCCCCGATACGCCGGTATCGGATCCACTCTTTATTTTTTGGTTTTTGTCCTTCGTGACTAGCGTTCGCACCATTTTTCATTTTCACTGGCAGCCCTGTCTTTTGACCTCGCAGGGGCCCTTTTTCCCCCGATGGCTGCCAGCAGGTTTAAAAAGTGTGATCGGTGTAAGAAACTTAGGTCTCTTACCGACACACACGACTGCTGCCTCTGCTGCCTCGGACCCGATCATGACCTGATGATCTGTGGTCCATGTGGCAAAATGTCCTTGAAGGCGTTGAAGAGTCGGCAGCACCAAAAGGATAGAATCTTCTCTGACTCCGCGTCCGGACGGGCCCGGACCTCGTCAGAGGTCTCGATGTCTCGGGACTCCGGCCCCGAGCAGCGTCGCAGTTCCTCTGAGCGGGGGTCTCCTTCGTGGGAGCAGTGCAGGAAGAAGAAACCCACGAGGGCGGCATCGGTGGACGCTCCTGGTTCCTCGAGGGCCGTCCCGGGTCTTCGGAGTCGGAGAGGCCTGCCAAACAACCCCGTCTCGAGATGGAGTCTCCTGGACACGTGAATGCTGTAGTCCTCGTGGACTCTCCTCTAGGGGAGCCGACGTCAGGCCCGACTCTGTCGGGGCCCGAGTCGGGGGCTGCTGGATCTCCTGAGCTCGGACTCAGGTTGACGGCCTTGGAGAGCAGCTTCGCTGCCTTCATGGAACAGCAGCGGGCATTGATCACCGGTGCATCTGCCCCGACCACCGGGATGTCGACGTCCAAGTCGACCCCGGAGGCCGAGCCGATCCTCGAGTCCATGCGGGCTCGAGTCGATCCTCGGCCTCCCGTTCAGGACCGAGGTCGTCGACACCGGTACCCTCGGCGTCGGGGCGGAGGGCATCGGTGCCTGCCCGACTGGAGCCACTCGATTTCTCCTCTGAGGAATCGGGCTGGGAGACGGAGGACGAAGAGTCACCCGACACCTATCGGACTCTGTGTGTCCCATCGGACTCGCCGGAGTCCGAACCTCTGAGACGGTCCTCACCGGAAGATACCCGGTTCTCGGACTTCATGCGGGATATGGCCAAGGCCTTGGCATTCCCCGCGGATCCCGAGGAGGAGCCGAGGAGCTCGAGGCCCTCCAGTATGACTCTCCCCCGAAGGAGGCCTTTACTGTTCAGGTTCCTCCGATGCTGGAGCGGCTGCTCTTCCGCATGTGGGAGACCCCGTCCTCAACGCCGGTGTTAAGCAAGCGGGTCGATTCCATCTATCGAGTCCGCAAGAGCCCCGGGTTCCAAAAGGCACAATTACCGCACCACTCCATGGTTGTGGAATCGGCCATGCATCTACTGAAAAGTCAGAAGATGCACTCCTCGGTGTCTCCCGGCCGGGAGGCCCAGAACCTGGATGCCCTTGGTAAGAAGTGCTTCCAGGGCTCTATGCTTGCTTGCCGTGTCCAGACATACCAGCTCTACATGGGCATGTACCTCCGAGACCTGGCAAAGGAGATTGCCGGGTTCTCTGCTGGTCTCTCCAAGGAACCTTTGCAGCAGTTCCAGGCCTTGTCCACTGGTATTCGAGAGTGCTCGAAGTTTATCTCTCGAGCAGCCTACGATGGCTTTGAGGCTTCGGCCCGAGTAGCCGGGGCTGGCATCGGTGCCCGCCGACAGGCTTGGCTACAGTCATCCGACCTCGAGCCATGGGTACAGGACAAGTTAGTCGATGTCCCCTGCCGAGGTGAAAACCTCTTTGGCAAGCCCATGGCTGAAAAGGCTGCAGAACTCGAGACCGAGACTCTGACCCGGACTAGGCTGTCCAGGAAAACCTCTGCCCCTTCTCAGAAAAAGAAGGGCTCAGGGAAAAAGACCTTTTACCCGAGGAAGTCATCTGCCTATAAACAGTACCCTCATTATCAGGCCTCTGCAGCTTCCCAACAGGGTCAGCAGGCCAAGGGGCAGGGTCATGGGCCCCGTAGGCAGAAGGCCCCCAAGCCACCAACACCGGCCCCTGCTCAGCAGGGTGGGGGGTTTTGACTCAGAAGGCATAGCCTCTTCTCCTCAGCTGGCTCACATCAGGAGGCCGGCTGGCCCACTTTGCCCACAGGTGGTCAGCCGTCACATCAGATACCTGGGTGCTCCATATAGTCCAAAAAGGCTATCTTCTCCATTTTCACCAGGTACCTCCCTCCTATTTTCCAGGGGAGCCTCCAAGACTCCCTCTGCACAGGGACCTACTCTTTCAGGAGTTAGCAAGTCTGCTAAAGGAACAGGCTGTGGAACCGGTGCCCCACCACCTGAGAGGTCACAGCTTTTATTCCAGGTACTTTCTGGTACCAAAAAGAACAGGAGGCCTCAGACCCATCCTAGACTTGCGCAACCTCAACAAGTTCCTGGAGAGGGAAAAGTTCAAGATGCTTACCCTTGGAATCCTGCTGCCCTACTTCCAGCAAGGAGATTGGCTATGCTCCTTAGATCTAAAGGATGCTTATACTCACATTCTTATTCATCCAGACCATCGACAATATCTCAGATTTGTTGTGGGAGGAAACCACTATCAGTGCAGAGTACTACCCTTTGGCCTAACCTCTGCCCCCAGGGTGTTCACCAAGTGCCTGGCGGTGGTGGCGGCCTACCTGAGGCTTCAAGGTCTCTTTGTGTTTCCATACCTGGATGACTGGCTCATAAGGGGCCAGTCTTCCCAGGAGGCCAGTCAAGCCACCCTTCGCACGGTGGCTCTGCTTCAGCACTTGGGGTTTGTCATAAACTTCGCAAAGTCCACTTTGCTCCCGTCCCAGAACTTGGAATTCATAGGAGCAAGGCTGGACACTCTTCAGGCGAAGGCTTTTCTGCCAGTGGACAGAGCCCACAGGTTGATGGATCTGGCCAGGCAGTTTCACAGCAATTCCCTGGTCTCCGCCAGGCAATTCCTGAGACTTTTCGGCCATATGGCTTCCACGGTTCATGTAACCCCCAATGCCTGCCTGCATATGCGGCCTGCTCAGTGGAGCCTTCGAACTCAGTGGCACCAGGCCACAGGGAGCCTTGCAGACTCAGTAAGAATATCCACACTGCTTCTCCTCTCTGCAATGGTGGCTTCATCTTCCGAATCTGGTGCTCGGAGTGGTTTTTCAATCCCCTCCGCATTCTCAAGTGCTGACGACAGATGCTTCTCCAAGGTTGGGGAGCACATTGCCAAGGGGCATGTACTCAGGGTCTCTGGACCCCTTGGGAGGCTGCTCAGCAGATAAACTTCCTGGAGCTAAGGGCGATACGCCTAGCTCTGCGGGCCTTCTCCCACCTCAAGTCTCACCAGTCTGTACTGGTCCAAACGGACAGTCAAGTTGCCATGTTTTACGTGAACAAGCAAGGAGGCACAGGCTCCTTCCTTTTATGTCAGGAAGCTCAACGGCTGTGCTCCTGTGCCGTCAATCACGGAATCCTTCTCAAGGCAGTCTACCTACCAGGTCAAGAAAATTACCTGGCGGACCGACTGAGCAGGATCCTGCAGCCACACGAATGGAGATTAAATCCCTTGGTGGTTCAGCAGATCTTTCTCAGGTGGGGCCTCCCCACCATGGATCTTTTCGCCAGTCCCCTGAACCGGCAACTCCCGAGATTCTGTTCCAGACAACCGCATCCTCTCAGAGTAGCAGCGGATGCGTTTCTGATTCCGTGTTCCAAAGGCCTACTGTATGCATTTCCTCCCACGCCACTAGTGTCCAGAACACTGTTCAAAGTCCTCAAGGACGGGACCTCAATGATTCTGATAGCCCCCAGGTTGCCGAGGCAACCGTGGTTCCCACTTCTGCTGCAACTGGCGGTGGACACTCCTATTCCTCTGGGGATTCAGCACAATCTCCTGTCTCAGGAACAGGGATCTCTCTTGCACCCCAACCTCCAGTCCCTTCATCTGATGGCCTGGTTGCTGAAAGGGTAGTCCTGGCTCCCCTACTACTGCCTAGAGAGGTGGAAGACGTCGTCTTAGCCTCTAGACGGCAATCCACCAGGAAATCCTACGCTCTTCAGTGGCGTAGATTCTCCACATGGTGTGCTCAGCACAGCGAGAATTCCTTCTCGTGCTTGGTAGCGGTAGTATTGCAATATTTGCTTTACCTCTCCAATCGAGGCCTTAAGTCCAACTCTGTCAGGGTTCACCTCAGTGCTCTCTCGGCGCACCACTCGCCGGTGGACGGGAGGCCTCTTTCCAACCACCCTTTGGTGGCTCGTTTTCTCAGAGGCCTCCTCCTGCTCAAGCCTCCTTTACGTCCACCAGCCCCTGAGTGGGATCTGAATGTGGTCTTACAGCGGATTACTTGTCCGCCATTTGAACCTATGGCTACCTGCCCTCTCCGTTTTCTCTTCTGGAAAACCTTGTTTCTGGTAGCTCTTACCTCTGCTAGGCGGGTAAGTGAACTTCAGGCACTCGTGTCTGATCCCCCTTACACTAGGTTCTACAAGAATAGGGTAGTCTTACGGACTCACCCAAAGTTTCTCCCTAAGGTTGTCTCCCCTTTTCACCTCAATCAGGAGGTGGTTCTTCCGACCTTCTTTCCCAGGCCGCATTCCAACCGGGCTGAGATGGTCCTGCATACCCTGGACTGTAGGAGGGTGTTGTCCTTCTACCTTGACCGTACGCGGGAGCATCGGAGGGCTGTTCAGCTCTTCGTTTCTTTTGACCCCAATAGGTTGGGGTTACCTGTCTCCAAGCGTACTTTGTCCATTTGGGTTGCTGACTGTATCGCCTGGGCTTATGGGGCAGCTGGCCTCTTGTTGGAGGGTCGAGTCACTGCTCATTGTGTCAGGGCGAAGGCTGCGTCAGTGGCTCATCTCCGCTCTGTTCCGTTGGCAGACATCTGCCGGGCCGCTACTTGGTCTTCAAGCCAGACTTTTGCGGCCCATTACTGCCTTGAGAGCGAGTCCCGCAGGGACAGTGCTTTCGGACAGGCAGTACTCCATAATCTCTTTGGGGTTTAGGCAACTCCTACCCTCCGGCCCTGGTGTTGGGCTACCGTTCGGGGGGGGGGGGGGTTTATCAGAGAAGATTCCTTCCTTCCGTACTGACGCTCTAGAGGGAGCTCATTTTTCGGCTTGTGGTCTCCGGTAGCCTTAAGCTTGGGAGTCCCATATGTGAGGACTGACTTCCTGCTTGCTCCTGGAGAAAGAGTAGTTACTCACCTGTAACAGGTGTTCTCCAGGGGCAGCAGGAATCAGTCCTCACAACCCTCCTTCCTCCCCTTGGAGTTGCAGTCATACAATTTATTTTTGCTAATTTTTGCTGTCTTTTAGCTATGTCATCAGACTGAGCAAGATGGCACTCTTGGGCAGGAAGGGGACCGCGCATGCGCGCTGCAATTCCCAAAGGCTTTCTTTGAAAGCTGGGGAAATGCTCCGCACGGGGGCTCCGTTGGCGCCGACGTCACCCATATGTGAGGACTGATTCCTGCTGCTCCTGGAGAACACCTGTTACAGGTGAGTAACTACTCTTTTATGTACCTGACTGAGAATTTTGAATTGTATATGGAAGGGAATGGGGAGCCAATGTAACTTGCTGTAGAAGGGGGAAGTAACATGATCAAAATGTGATGCGTAGAATATCAATTGGGCTGCTGTATGTTTTGTAAGTTTGTGTCTGTTCAATTCATAACAAGGGAGACTGGCCAAAACAGAGTTGCCATAATCAAGACGGGAGAAAACAAGGGAAACAACCGCGAGTGATCAGGGGAAGGGGTGAAGAAGAAAGATCTAATATTTCTGATATGACGAAGAAGTAAGAATGAACCTTGTACAAGTGAGCTAATGCATGAGTGAAATGAGAGTGCAGAGTCTATTATGATGCCCAAGTAATGGAATGAAGGCGTAAGAGTACCATTAATAATCGGGGAAACAGAGAGATAAATGTGCCCGAGAGCCAGGTTGCAGTAGTTTTAGAGGGATTAAGTTTGAGGTGATGACCCTTTAACCAAGAGGCCACCTGAGAGAGACAGGAATTCATCCGAGATAAGTCGGGACAGAGAAAGGATCAGTATGGAGGAGAATTAGAATGTCATCTGTAAAAAGGTTTGGTAGAAATGTCTTGCTGTTGTATTAAAAGGGCCAGAGGAGCTAGAAAGATATGTAATAGAACAGAGCCCTGAGGGACAGCACAGGTGAAGGGGGAAGGAAAACGAGGAGAGATTACCTGTACAAACTGTGAATGAACGATCAAGGAGAAAAGATTTTAACCAAATTTTTCAGGATGTGGGAAGCCCCGGTTACGGTTCCCATTGAGAGCAAGCGACTCTATTCCATGCATCCGGTCCACAAGAGACCCGACTTTGAAAAAACCCAACTACCACATAACTCCATAGTGGTGGAGTCAGCCATGCACTGGATCAAGAGCCAGAAGACATACTCCTCGGTGCCCTAGGGTCAGGAGGCCCGCACCATGGATGGGTTTGGTAAAAAGTGTTTCCAGGGCTTGATGCTCATGGCCTGTGTCCAAGCTTACCAGCTGTATATAGGCATGTACCTGAGACCCTGTGAAGAAGCTCGCTGGGTTTTCAGCTGGGCTTTCCAATGGCCATCTCCAGCACATCTGGGGCCTGGTGTCAACTGTCCAGGAGTGCTCCAAATATGTGACTCGAGCGACCTATGACAGCATCTCCAGGAACAAGCAGGAATGTAGTCTTTACATATGGGTAACATCAGTACCGACGGAGCCCGTGCAGGAACGCTCCCCAGCATCAAATAGAAAAGCCTTTGGGAGCATCCAATTGTGCCTGCGTAGCTGCCTTCCCAACTCTCCCTCCTCAGAGTCAGCAGGAATCAAATCCTGTCGCTGCAGAAAATTAAATTCCTTTTTTGTGGTCAGCTCTGCTTTCCCATCGACGCTAGAACCGTCCCTCGTCTGTTCCTTGATTTTTCTTTTTCTTTTCCTTTTCAAAAAAAAAAAAGAAACTTTTTCTCAGGCGCATCAATGCCACTTTAGGCCTTAAGCCTATCATATTGTCTACCGACACGATGAAGAAACTAACTAGTGGTTTCAAGAAATGTTCTAAATGTGTCAGTACCATTTCGGCTACTGACACTCATGAATGGTGTCTAAAATGCCTCAGACCCAATTACCAGCCATTAGAATGTCCCCTTTGTAAAAAGATGACAAAACGAGGCCTGCACAACTGAGCCCCGAAGTTTGGAACTCTTTGGCTCAGATGCGGCATCGACGTCATCGAGGGCATCATCCTCCTTTTATGGATCTCAAGTATCTAAGCACTTCATCGAAGACTTAACATCCCTCCAGATGTAGATCTCGTTCTATGCATTGAGATGCCTCAGGCATTGCCCTAGAGGTAGATCAGCCAGCCAAACAGCCTGGGCAGGAGGACTTATCCTCCAAAGCCATAGAGTGGCTCCACGATGCTCCCAAGGCCTCAACCTCAGGAGTGCTCCTGGTGCCGTGCTCTGCGACTGTGGTGCAAGCTTCCATTACCATTACCCGGGCATTGGCAAACTCTATAGACCATCGTTTCCTGGCCATCGAGCGGAGGTTGGCAGCTCTATTGGCAGCTTCAGTTCTGATCAAGCCGATACCGACAGTACCACAGATACTGACACCATCAACGGCACCGATGCACTCTGCTACGGAATACATGCCACTGGCGTCACTGCTGCCCATGCCTGCCCTCGGGTCCATCCCGGATACCAAGGCCCTACTCAAGCAGATTCCCCAGCCCGATGCCAACATTGGCACCTAGCAGGGCAGGAACACCGCTCCTGCCGATACTTCGAGTCCTCTGAGTCCGAGGCTTCCAATGACAAATCACTCGATTCCCGAGGGTTGCAGGGCCTGCCTTTGGAGCCATCTCCCCCACCGGAACGGCGCATGTACCATCTTTCCAGGAGTTTATTCGAGATCTAGCTAGGGGTCTCTCCATAACAGTAACATCCAAAAAAGAGCCCAGAGTAGAGGAATTGGAAATCTTCCAATACTCGACAGCTCCTAAGGAGGCGGCCACCCTTCCGGTGCACCGCATTCTCCATGATCTCATGCTCCATATGCGGGAGACTCTCCTCACAATCTCACCCCATACTCAACTAGATGCCATGTACCCCGAGTACCAGAATGTCTTGGCTTTCAAAAGACTCAATTTCACCACCATTTGATGATGGTGGAATCGGCGATGCTTCTAATTAAGAGTTCTAAAACACATTCTCCTAACCCCCTGGGTAGAGAATTGAGAACCCTCGATGCTTTTGAGTGTCACTGTTTCCAGGCTTCCATGCTGTTGGACAGGATAACCTCATACATAGTCTATATGAGTATGTTCCTCAAGGAGTTTTACTAGGGATCTTGAGGCCATATCCCCTCTTCCAAATGATAAGAGAAATGACCACCTTACTCTGGTCAGACATGCCCAAAGTGTCTCGAAGTTTATCAATAGAGCAGCTTTGATGCATTTGAGTGCACTAGCAGAGTCACAGGAATCTGCATTGGTGCACGGGAATTGCATGGCTGCAAGCCTCAGATCTCGAACAGTGGGTTCAAGATAAACTGGGCAACATACTCTGCACAGGCGAGAACCTTTTTGGCAAGGACTGGCAGGATAAAGCTTCTCAATACCACTCTCAATAGACTATCTAGGGCTACAGCCAACCTTGCTAGGAAAAAGTCAGCTACAAAAAAGGCCTCCTTTAATAAGAAAAAGAAATTCTACTCTTTTTATCCTCCTGCTTCTCAGTACCAGACTCAGGGTCCTCAAAAGAGGCAGCAGCCTCCCAAGCAGCAGAAGAAGCCACAGGTACCTAAGACAAACAACTCTGCAGCCACAGTCTGCGACTGGTTTCTGACTTTTTTCTAGAGAACATAGCTACCCTGCCCACCCCCTCCACATAGCAGGCAGACTCTGTCATTATGCCCACAGGTGGCATCTCATCACCTCAGAGCAGTAGACACTAACCATAGTGAGGGAGGGGTACAGACTTCATCTTCAAACTCTGCCCCCTCCACCCTAGTAGGGGAGTATCATACGCAGCCCCCTCTCACTGCTCTTCTACACCAGGAAGTGTCCTCTCTTCTGTCACAAGGTGCCATAGAAGAGGGCCCCATACCTCAGCAGGGAAGGGCTTTTTACTCTCTGTACTTTCTCATGCCAAAGAAGAGTGGAGAGTACAGGCCTATCCTAGACCTCAGAAAACTAAGCAAGTTTATGGTCCGCGAGAAGTTCAAGATGGTCTCTTGGGACCCTGCTTCTCTACCTCCAGAGTCAGGACTGACTCTGTTCTCTAGATCTAAAAGAAGAGTATACACATATCCACGGTCATCCAGAACACAAGAAATATCTTCATTTTTCAAGGAAAACATTATCAGTACAAAGTCCTGCCCTTTGGACTCGCCTCAGCCCCAAGGGTCTTTACAACGTGCATGGCGGTCGTAGCCACCTTCCTGAGGTCTCTTGGGATATTTGTCTTCCCTTACTTGGACGACTGGCTAATAAAGGCAGACACCTCCTAGGATGTTCAGCTGTCTTTGCTTCACACCATGCAGGTGCTACAACACTTGAGATTTGTCATAAATCTTCCAAAATCCCACCTCGATCCAACTCAAAGACTAGAATTCATTGGAGCTCTCCTAGACACACAATTATCAAGGGCTTTCTTGCCCTGACCCCATTGTTCTTGTCTCATGGAGCTAGCATCCAAAGCGCAACTCAGAGATCATCTGACTGCCTGGGAGATAGAACATAGAAACATGACGGCAGAAAAAGACCACATGGCCTATCTAGTCTGCCCTTCCATATCAACTACTGTGACAGTCCCCTTTTTTACTTTACAGGTCCTCTGTGTTTGTTCCATGCCTTTTTGAATTCAGGCACTGTCCTCACCATTATCACCTCCACTGGGAGGTTCATCAAAGACTTATACAGAGGCACTATCCACCTCCTTTTCTTCTGCTGGCCATTCCTGTCCCTATGCGCTCAAGCATCCTTCTAGCTTTTGCCATTTCCTTTTCTTCCTGTTTAGCTATTTAAGATCATCAGACATAATCACACCTAGGTTCCGCTCTTCTTTTGTGGACAGAAGTACTTCGCTCCCTTGGATTGCTGCAACCCAAATACATGACCTTGCATTTTTTAATAATAAATCTCAGCTGCCAAATTCTAGACCATTCTTCAAGCTTAGCTAGATCCCTCCTCGTATTATCTACACCTTCCTGGGTGTCTACACTTATTGTAGATTTTGGTATCATCCGCAAAGAGGCAAACCTTACCCGATAGCCCTTCCTCAATATCACTAACATGATGTTAAAAAGAATCGGATCAAGGACAGATCCCTGGGGCACACCACTGATAACCACCTCCTCCTCAGAATGAGCTCCATTTACCTTTACTCTTTGTCGCCTCCCACTCAATAAATTTCGAACCCAAGCAGTAACTTTAGGGTCCATCCCTAGGGTTCTCAGTTTGTTTATAAGATGTCTGTGCGGAACAGTGTCAAAGACTTTACTGAAATCTAAATACACCACATCTAGGGCTTTCCCTCGGTCCAACTCCCTGGTCACCCAGTCAAAGAAATCAATCAGATTTGTCTGACAAGACCTGCCTCTGGTGAATCCATGCTGCCTCTGATCCAGTAATTTGTTGGACTCCAGATGCTGCAGCTTCTAGGCCATATGACTTTAAGTGCATGTGGTACCATATGCCCATCTACATATGCGCACAGCCCAGTGGACTCTTGCCTCCCAATGAAAGCAGGCCTCAGGCCACCTCAGGGACAAGATCCAAGTAACTGCCCCTCCCACCACATCCTTCCAGTGGTGTTCTCCAGAAAATCTCCTCATCAGGTCACCTTTTCAGATGCCTCCACATCAATGCCCCCATCAATGCACCCTGACAACAGATGCCTCCAAACTAGGGTGGGGGGCTCACTTGGGCACACTCTCTCTACACAGGGCCTCTGGACGGTACAAGAGTCACAACTCCAGATCAGTCTACTAGAGCTTCGTATTATCTCCAACGCCCCCAGAGTGTTTCAAGATCTAAGGACCCAAAGGGTACTAGTCAAGACAGACAATCAAGTAGTCATGTTCTAGGTGAACAAGCAGAGTGGGGCAGGCTCTTGGCCCCTCTACAGGGAGGCTCTCCATCTCTGCTCCTTCGCCATTACCCACCAGATATACGTGCAGGCTGTGCATCTCCCAGGGGAACACAATGTCTTGGCAGACAAGTCTGGTCTTTCTTCCCCATGAATGGTCTCTCTATCAGGACACAACGTCCTACATATTTCAGACCTGAGGAACTCCAGACATAGATCTGTTTTCCACTCCGCAGAATGCCAGACTTCCCCACTTCTGCACCAGGATTCCCATATCCAGCAACCAGCAGGTGGATGCCTTTCCTTAAGCTATCCTTCCCATTCCCCCTCATTCCCAAGACGCTCATCAAACTTGAAGCAGACAGGGGCTACGTGATTTTCATAGCCCCGCAATGGCCATGTCAACCACTCTGCTGCTGCGTCTGACTCAGGCTCAGCCTCTACAACTGGGATCCGCATCCGATCACCTCTCCCAGGAAGATGGGACACTGCTCCTTCTCAATCCACAGTCTCTTCATCTCTCAGCTTGGCTGCTGAGGGCATAGCAATACAGGACCTTAACTTTCCACAGAAGGTAAAGGAGATCCTCTTAGCTTCCAGGAAGTCCATCTACCAGACGCTTATACGCTTTCAAGTAGTATAGATTCTCTATCTGGTGTTCTCAGAAGAATCTCAATCCCTCCTCTGCTCCATTGGAAGCACTTGATGGCTTTCCTGGTTGCGCTTACCTCCACTCACAGAGTTAGCAAGCTCCAGGCCCTTGTGGCAGAGGCGCCCTATACCAGGTTCTACAAGAATAGAGTGGTGCTTTGCACGCACCACGAATTCCTACCAAAGGTAGTGTTGCTCTTCCATCTCAACCAGAAACTGGTGCTCCCTACCTTCTTTCCAAGACCTCACTCCAGTTGGGCGGAGATGCTCCTCCACACCTTGGACTGTAAGACGGCTTTGCCCTTCTACATCCAGTGCACTCAGGACCACAGCAAAGCTGCTCAGTTTTTCATCTCCTACGATCACAGTAGGCTGGGGGAGGCAGTGACCAAGTTACGCTGTCCACTTGGGTTGCGGACTGTATCGCCTTCACGTACAAGCAGGCGAGGCTCCCGCTGGACGGCCGCATCACGGCGCACTGTGTCAGGGCCATGGCGGCTTCAGTGGCACACCTGCACTCCGTCCCATTGGAGGACATCTGCCGGGCCGCCACTTGGTCTTCAGTGCATACCTTCGCAGCCCATTACTGCCTGGAAAGAGAGTCCCGACGGGACAGTGCCTTCGGCCAGACTGTGTTTCGTAAACTTTTCGGGGTTTAGGCAACTGCTACCTTCCGACCCTTCTGTGTTCAGGCTACCGGAGTGATGGTTCATCAGACACAGGGGTCCTACTGTGGTCTGTGGGCACAGACTCAATTGCTGCTGCTTGCGGCTCCCCGTGTGGGAACTCACTTTTTTTGCTATGGGCTTTCGGTAGCCTGTAGCTGGGGAGTCCCATATGTGAGGACTATCTTCCTGCTTGTTCCCGGAGAAAGCATAGTTACTCACCTGTAACAGGTGTTCTCTGGGGACAGCAGGAATCAGTCCTCACAACCCACCCTTCTCCCCTTGGCATTGCTCCTTACCATCTTTCATTTTTGCTGTCTTTTAGCTATGTCATCTAACTGAGCAAGATGGCACCCTTGGGTGGGAAGGAGACCACACATGTGTGGTGGTATTCCCAAAGGCTTTTTTTGAAAGCTGGGGAGATGCTCCGCGTGGGCTCCGTCGGTGCCGACGTCACCCATATGTGAGGACTAATTCCTGCTGTCTGCAGTGAACACCTGTTACAGGTGAGTAACTACGCTTTTCTAAAAGTGGTGGCTTTTTGCTGCCCTTTCTGGAAATACTGCCGTTGCCCGCATCCCCCTCCAAACCGAATCAGTAGTAGCTGGGGGGGGAGGGGCACAGCCGCCCATGTGTGCCACTGCAGCCACCCACCCAGGCCGGCCGCCTTAGGTGGCTGCCTAGTTCACCTAGTAGACAGGCCGGTCCTACCTACGTCGCACCATCCAGCTCTTGGAGACCTTGGGTTTCATGGTAAACTATCCCAAATCCCACCTGTAGCCTGTCCAGTGCCTGGAGTTCATCAGGGCTCTCCTTGATAACCACTTAGGCCCACCTTTCTTCCGCCTGATAGGGCTCAGCACCTCTCCGTCTTGGCAGAGGAGGTCCATTCTCTCAGATTGTCTGGTCTCGGTGGATTCTCTGCCTCATGGGCCACACAATCTCAACAGTCCATGTCACACCTTAGCCCGTCTCCACATGCATTGGGCCCAGTGGATTCTCTGCACTCAGTGGAAGCAGGCAATGGGGCGCCTTTTCAGACAGGGTACATGTCACCCCGCTGCTCTTCCATTCCCTTGCCTGGTGGCGACGGTCACGCAATCTTCTTCAGGGCTCCCCTTTCAGGATCTCCCAATGGGGAGCTCGTTGGAATGTTTTTCAATCCCAAGATCTCTGGTCGCAGGAGAAGAGCCAGCTCCTGATCAACTTCCTCTAGCTTTGAGCAGTTGCGAACGCCATTCGAGTCTTCCAGCACTGTCTGGCAAATCAGGTTGTCCTGGTTCGAACAGACAATCAGGTGGTGATGTTCTACATCAACAAACAGGCCGGCATGGGGTCCTACGTCCTCTGCTGGGAGTCGATCAGACTCGGGAATTTTGCAAACTGGCAGGGGATTCTCCTCCAGGCTGTCTACCTCCCGGGGCAGGAAAATGTCCTGGCGGACTGGCTTAGCAGGGTGTTGCAGCCTTATGAGTAGACCCTCAGCCCCCCAGTGGCACAGGATCCCTTCCAGAAGTGGGGCATCTTAGCAGTGGACCTTATCACCAGCCCTCAGAATGCTCAGCTGCTGCTGTTATGCTCCAGGATTCCTTACCGGAACTGCCATAAGAACATAAGAACATAAGATATGCCATACTGGGTCAGACCAAGGTCCATCAAGCCCATTATTCTGTTTCCAACAGTGGCCAATCTAGGTCATACGTACCTAGCAGTTTCCCCAAGGGACACAGGTTCCACAATGCTTGTATTGGTTCAAGCATTGATATCCTGGGTCCCTTCTTAATAATGGTTTATGGACCTTTCCTCCAGGAACTTGTCCAAACCTTTTTTAAACCCAGCTACACTAACAGCCTTTACTACATCCTCCGGTAACAAATTCCAGAGTTTGATTACACGTTGAGTGAAAAAAAATTTTCTTTTATTAGTCTTAAATAGTTTACCCTGTAGCTTCATTGCATGTCCCCTAGTCTTTCTATATTCTGATAAGGTAAACAATCGATCTACGTTTACCCGTTCCACTCCGTTCATTAATTTATATACTTCTATCATATCTCCCCTCAGCCGTCTCTTTTCCAGGTTAAAGAGCCCCAACCTTTTTAGCCTTTCTTCATAGGAGTAGCCTTCCATCCCCTTTACCATTTTGGTGGCTCTTCTCTGAACCTTTTCTAAAATCGCTATATCCTTTTTAAGATACGGCGACCAGAATTGCACACAATATTCAAGGTGCGGTCTCACCATGGAACGATATAGAGGCATTATAATATCTTTTGTTTTATTTTCCATTCCTTTCCTTATCATACCTAGCATTCTATTTGCTCTCTTGGCCGCCGCTGCACACTGGGCCGAGGGTTTTAACATGGTATCCACAATGACGCCTAAATCTTTTTCCTGGGTGGTGGTTCCTAATGTGGAACCTTGCATCGTGTAACCATAGTTTGGGTTGTTCTTCCCTAGGTGCATAACCTTGCACTTCTCCACATTAAATTTCATCTGCCATTTTGATGCCCAGTCTTCCAATTTATCAAGATCCTCTTGCAATTTTCCACAATCCTCCTGGGTTTTAACAACTTTAAATAGTTTTGTGTCATCTGCAAATTTGATAACCTCACTCGTTATTCCACTTATAACACTTATTAAAAAAAGGGCTGCTACACAGTACCCTGTCCTGTGCTGCTGAGGTAAGCTATATTCTGATTTGATTTAAATTATAGCTCTTTGCTGCTGCTAGGCTCTAACCTATTATGAAATTTAAACTACAAGCTCTCTGCTGGATTCTAAATTTAACCAGAAAGCTCTCTTCTGTGTTTTAATTTGAAACTAAAAGTACTTTGCTGATGCTAGGCCCCGAGTGACTATGAAATTTAAACTACAGCTCCCTACTGGGTATGAAAGGTAACCAGAAAGTTCTCTTCTGTGTTTTAAATTGAATCTTAAACTGTTGCTACTAGTCCCTGACTGATTTAACAAAAAATAGTGGGTTCACAGATTAATTAGCTTTAAAAGAAAAAAAATTTCTTTCAGAAAAATTCCCAGAAGTATATACTCACAATTTCAGATTTCTCTCCAGAAGTAACAGCCCCCCTTTCTAGTCCTCGCGGCCAATGCGTTTCTCTTCCACTGGGACGAGCCCCTGCTGTATGTTTACCCACCCACGCCTCTGGTGAACAAGACTTTCTTCAAGGTCCAGACGGATAGTGCCACAATGTTCCTTATTGCCTCTTGCTGGTCCTGCTGCCGTGGTACCCGCTGCTACTCTGCTTATCTCAGATTACGCCCATTTCTCTGGGTTTCACCCTGGATCTGATCTCTAAGAACGATGGGACCCTCTTGCACCTAATGTCAAGTCATTGACTCTGACAGCGTGGATGCTGATAGGATAGCCCTCGCTCAGCACCACTTCCCTAGGGACATTGAGGACATCCTCCTCGTGTCCCGTAAGGATTCCACCAGGCAAGCATACACCTTCAAATGGTGCAGGTTCTTGGTCTGGTGTGTGGATAGAGATTTCAGTCAGTTTTCCTGTCCTGTTCAGGTGATCCTGCAGTACTTTCTCCAGAGCTGGATTAAAGTCTAATTCCATCGTGGTGCACCTGAGTGCCCTGACAGCTTATCACATGGTGGACAGGTGTTCCCTGTCAGTTCATCTTCTCATTGGCTGCTTCATGTGGGGTCTCTTGCTCTCATGGCTTCCCATTCGCCCACCGGCAGCAGCCTGGGATCTTAATGTGGTTCTGGTAAGCTCATTGACCCTCCTTTTGAACCACTGGCTTCCTGCCATCTCAAGTACCTTTTGTGGAAGGTCATCTTCCTACTGATACTCACGTCAGCGCACTGCAAGCACTGTGGCTCACACCCCTTTCACTAGGTTTCGTAGGAACAGGGTGGTTCTTCGCATGCACCCCACATTTCTTCCTAAGGTGGTCTCTTCCTTCCACCTCAACCAAGAAGTGGTTCTTCCGACCTCCTTTCCAAGGCCGCACAAGCAGGGCGGAAGCCTCTCTTCATACTGTGGATTGTAAACAGGCCTTGGCTTTCTACCTTGTTCGGACAAAGGCTCATCGTCGCTCCTCTCAACTGTTTGTTTCTTAAAACTCCAACAGACTGTGCATGGCGGTCTCTAAGCACACCCTTTCCACCTGGGTGGCTGACTGCATCTCCCTTGCCTATGGACAGGCTGGCCTTTCTCTGGAGCATCATGACTGCCTATAATGTTCAGGCTATGGCGGCCTCCGTGGCTGACCTATGCTTTGTCTCCCTGCTGGAGATTTGTTGAGCGGCCCTTAGTCCTCAGTGCCTACCTTCACAGCTCACTACTGCCTTGAAGAGACCTCCCGGCATGACAGCGCCTTCGGCCAGGCCATTCTGTGGCACCTCTTTAGGGACTAATACAACTCCTTCCCTCTGGCTCTTCTGTATGTCTAAGCTACCGGAGAATCGATTCCTTTGTAGATGCTGGGGTTACACCCTAAGGCTTGGGGCTCGTCAACATCTTTCAGCTGCCATTCACGGTTTGATTTTTGGGTCTCCCGTGGCTTTTACAGGTGTTTTGGTAGCCTGTAGCTGGGGAGTCTGACTTCCTACTTGTTCCCGGAGAAAGTGTAGTTACTTGCATGTAGCAAGTGTTCTCCAGAAACATCAGGATTCGGTCCTCACAACCCTCCCTCTTCCCCGTGGAGTTTTTTCTTTTTGGGCTTTATTAAGCTATGTCATTATACTGAGGGAAAATGGCTCCCTTGGGTGGGAAGGTAACCACGCATGTGTGGTTGATGTCCCAGATGCTTTCTTTGAAAGCTGGGGAGAGATTACCACGCAGGCTCCGTCGGTGACAACATCACCCATATGTGAGGACTGATTCCTGCTGTTCCCGGAGAACACCTTCTATAGGTGAGTAACTACGCTATCTTTGTGAGGCACTTGACAGCATTTATCTTTTGATGGCTTGTGAGCATGCTCTACGAAGTCTTGTTGAACTTCTGTTTGCTACATTTTTTTCCTCTAGATCCTTCCAGGACAGGATGGATCAGTCTGCTTTTAACACAGGTGTTGTGGAATTTGGGTGTGTACTTCTAATCTAGAATTCCCATGTGGATACATAACCACTCTATTGTAGGACTTTTCAGATATAGTTCAGTTGTATAGGATTTAATTTGGAGTAAAATAATTAACTCATAATGCATATCTATTTGTCTGAAAGACAGCATTTATAGTCATTATGAGGGTAATTTTATAAAAATCTCTCTGCATGTAAAGGCTGTTGTAAATGTGTAAAAAGGCTTTTGAGTGAAGAAGTAGCTTAGGGATAGAACAGCAGCTAGAGTTAGGGAAACTAGAGCTCATATCCTACAGATAACCCCTTGTGGCCTTGGGCAAGTCACCTAACCTTCCATTGCCTCAAGTACATACTTAGACTGTAAGTTCTCTGGGTACTACAGTATCTGAATGTAACTCATCTTGAACTTCTACTGGAAAGGTCTAAGCAAAATTAGAAATATCTAAAATATCTGTCTTTATAAAATGATGCAATTGCACATGCACATAAGAAATAGGCATTGGGAAAGAGTGCACTTTTATGCAATCTGCATAAGCTTTTGGGGGGCATAGTTTGGGCAGAGCAGCGACAGAACTGCTTATGTCTTTTATAAAAGACAAAGGTACACGCATAGGATACATGCACGCATTTTCAGTTTTTTCATAGCAGTTATACATAGGCTCCCAGAACTAGTTTCAATAGCATATTAATGCCCGTTTTATAGATTCTTATATTGCCTTTATAAAATAAGCGCTTTCTTTGGCTATCTCATTCTCTTATATAACTGTCCTACATGGATTACCCCACAACAAGCATTGTGGTACTTGTGTGCCTTTTTGGGAACCTGTCAGGTACTTGTGACCTGGCTTGGCCACTGTTGGAAACAGAATACTGGGCTTAATGGACCTTGGTTTTTATTTCAATACTGGTCTGATCCAGTATGTCATTTCTTATGTTCTTATGATTTGTCTTTGCTACTGTTTATCGCTATTTATGGCGATAAACAGAAGCTACATATACAGGATACAGTATGTTGCTTCTATTCCTAGCGTATGGATTTGCCTTTTAAGATTTTACAGTAAATTAGTTGCAGTCTGCCTGTGCCATGCATAAGTAATGAGGTATGAGTTCTTCACCATGACAACCATCTCTTCATGAGTAAATCCAGCTACTAGAGATGAACATTCAGTTGCATTTTCAGAAAGCCTTTGACAAGGTCCTTCATGAGAGACTCTTGGCAAAATTAAGAAGTCATGGGAGAGGAGGCAGTGAATTATTGTGGATCAGGAACTGGTTAAAAGATAGAAGGCAGAGGGTAGGGCTAAATGGCCAATTTTCCCAATGGAGAAAGGTGAATAGTTGAATGCCCCAGGGATCTTTGCTGGATCCGCTGCTTTGTAAAATATTTGTAAATGACCTAGAAACGGGAATAACGAGTGAGGTAATCAAATTTGCAAATGACACAAAATTATTCAAAGTTGTTAAAACTCAAGAGTATTGTAAAAAATTGCAAGAGAACCTTAAATTGGAAGACTGGACGTTCAAATGGTAGATGAAATTTAATGTGGACAAGTGCAAACTTATGCACCTAGGAAAGAACAGCCCAAACTATGGTTACATGATGCAAGGTTCCACATTAGGAACCACCACCCAGGAAAAAGATTTAGGCATCATCATGGATAACACGTTTAAACCCTCCGCCTAATGTGCAGTGGCGGCCAAGAAAGCAAATAGAATGCTAGGAATCATAAGTAAAGGAATGGAGAATAAAGCAAAGAATATTATAATGCTTCTGTATCATTCCATGGTGAGACCGCACCTTGAATGTTGTGTGCAGTTCTGGTCGCCGTATCCTAAAAAGGATATAGCAGAATTAGAAAAGGTGCAGAGGAGAGCCACAAAAATGTTAAAGGGAATGGAAGGATACCCCTATGAGGAGAGGCTAAAAAGGTTAGGGCTTTTCAACCTGGAAAAGAGAGAGGCTGAGGGGGAGATATGATAGAGGTCTATAAATTAATGAATGGAGTGGAACAGGTAAACGTAAATCGATTGTTTACGCCATCAGAATGTAGAAAGACTAGGGGACATGCAATGAAGCTGCAGTGTAACCCATATAAGACTAATAAGAGAAAATATTTTTCACTCAATGCATAATCAAACTCTGGAATTTGTTACCGCAAGATGCAGTAAAAGCTGTTAGTGTAGCTGGGTTTAAAAAAGGTTTGGGCAAGTTCCTGGAGGAAAGGTTCATAAACCATTATTAAAGGGGACCTGGGAAATCCACTGCTTGACCCAGTACAAGCACTCTGGAACCTGTGTACCTTTTTGGGAACCTGCTAGATACTTGTGACCTTGATTGGCCACGGTTGGAAACAGGATACTGGATACATGATAGACCTTGGTCTGACCCAGTATGGCATATCTTATGTTCTTAGGCTTGTTGCGGAGCGAGGCGTGCTAGTAAGTTGGGTGTGTTTTTTGTGTCATGAGTGTTCTGGAGTCTGCTTTGTTATAGAAATACTCATGAGTGAAGGGCTGCACCGGACCCTTTTAACATAACATCATCAAATCAGTGATTCTCAGTCTCCATCTGCAGGTGAGGAGGCATAAACCCTCATGTCTGGACTGAACTGGAGGGACTCAAGGAAAGAAAATTAGCAGGTTAAGGCCTAATTTCACTATGTGCATTTTTGACAACTAGAATAATTCTGTGCATTTGCTCTATCACTGGCTACATAAAGAAGTTTGATACTCAAACCTGATATCCTAATGCCAGGAGTTCACTAGAATAGGAAATACCAGTCACAGAGGGCTACAAATGTCAGGTTTTTTGATTATCCTTAAATATTAAATACATTTGCATACATTTAAATGTATGCTCATTGGTGGTGTTTATAGGGGTGGTCTTGTGCTAAGGACACAGGATACAAAGAGTTGCCAATATGAGTAAAAGAGCAGTAAGCCCCCACAGAGCCAGGGTCCAGAGAAGACAGCCAGCTATCCTGTCCAAATGCTGGAAGATGCTATATTGGGAGGTTGAATACTGAGGTTTGTTGCAAACCATTGGCCCTATGTAACCTCCAAAAGTCTGGTCCTCCACATTATCAGTGATGGTTACAAGTTTCATGTTATGGAATTCTATCCTAATGTCGCCCTCCTTCAGGCACTGAATTCCTCTATGCCAGCATCTATTGAGGCTGGGAATTTCCTCTTGCAGAATCCACCCAACATCCATTTTCTAGGCTTTGTGACCTGGATGTTGAAAAAATAGTAAAGGATGGCCTCATATTATGTGAGAAAGTGTCTTAGGTCCTCCTGTTTTCTAGAAGGGCATCTACTCATGGGTTTTTTTAATGAAGTTTGCCAACTTATCTACGGACAAATCCCTAAATCCATTCTCTTTACATGAAAGCTACTGAAGTAGCTTCAATATTTGAGTGTAATTTATAAACCAACAGCATTTGCCTCAGAGGAGTCAGCACTTCTGAGTGGTCAGGCAGGATATGCCTCCCACCAGCAAGTGGGTAACGTGATCCAATGAAGCCTGTGATACAGAAACATAAGCAAAGCTTTTAGAGCTTTCTGGATGCCCTGAGCATGTGTGGATTTCCTGCATCAGTGTTTTTGTCTGGAGCCACTTTAGTTCCTGTTTTTCTGTGGAGTCCAATGAGCGTGAGTTTTGTCTGTTAGTTTTTCTGTCACAAGTACCAGTTGAAACTTTCTTTATGCTCTGCCACCTGTTTCATGGTTCCTCCTAGTAATCCCTTAGTTAGGATTCTCAAGTGTGTTGAAGTTTTCCTTAATTTTTGCACAGCCACAGCCAGTACCATCACCAATGTTGTCAAGCGGCACAGGAAGAAATTTCTACCATAGATTCCTTTGACTTTTTGCATCTGCTGTTTTTCTCCTGTAGTCCCAGTGACAGAGGACCTCCCCCTCCCAGCGGCTTCTAGAAGTCTAGCCATTGTGACAGGATTATGTCAGATACTGATATCCAGGATTTGTGCCTGCCTCACCCTGAGCTCAAACACAATGTCCTTGAGCCACCTGCCAAAAGATGTCACTTGGGAGTCTCCATGGCCCTCAAGAACGCATGGAAAAGGTTTTTGGTTTCTCAGCTTGATCTGTGGAATTAGTTCTCTCCTCTCCCCCTCTTCCCTCCCCCTCTCAAAAAATACGACTGAAGCTGTTCTGAATTCTGGGAATGTATCAATATCAAGAAAACATAGATAGAAGCCATTAGACAGACCATTGTCAGTCTTACCCAGTATATATGAGGGCTTCTGCTCCATTAGTAACGGCATCAAGGGCCTTTTTATAGTGAGTGAAAGCAAAAAGATATTATCCTTTCTTGGTACATCATGCTGGGAGCAAGGCGAGTTTGATGATTGCCATAATATTTCCAAAGGATCTTTACACAAAATACTGTTTATCTTGAGAAATTGCATTAGTCTTCAGGGGTCCAGGGTCCAGCCACAATATATCGCAAGTGATCCAGGAGGATATTGCCTCTAGTTCTGCACCCCAATTGTTATAAGCATTGTCATCCTTCAATGAGGGGTTGGACAGGAAATCTCAGTAGATGCTGAACCACCAGCTAGGAAGAATCAGAGCATTGGGTTCAGCCAGTCCTGAAACATTGGTGAATACTTGAAGGCATAGTATTGAAGGGTATCTACACTGACAATGACCACTGCAGCATCTGACTCCAGTGCATCAGGGGAGGAAGCTTCACAGAAACGTGTCTACATTGAAGTCTAGATCTCAGCAGTCGTGGGGAATTCAGAGACCTTGATTTCTAGCCAGATATTTATTTGGACATCTCCTGTGAACACTTTTCTGAATCCGAGTCTGAGCAGCCCTGTGGTTATTCTTGGGATATAGGACTGTTCTGATCAGGAATAATCAACTGGTCTCCTACCGACCCCTCTCCTCCACAGGAAAGGGAAAAAGCCTCCACTGGTAGACCTCTGCGTCCTTGATTTTTGTCAGGAAAATTATTTAGATCATTCCATTTCAGTTGAAGGTAAAAATCAGGACATAAATTGCTTGATATTACTCCTCCCCCCCCGCCCCAAAAGAGGCTGTAACAGTAGTTAATGACATCCTTAAGATGTACAGATAAGAATGATGTAAACTCCCCTCTCTGCAGCCTATTTAAAAGAAAGCTGACTCAGTCTCTTTGTGCCTACTTTTATACAAAATAAATGCAGGTACTCCGGGGCAGAGTTACGGTGGGGATTTGACTTATGCACATACTGTAAAATTGTAAAGTATGACTAGAATATTTGTGGGTAGGTATTAAATGTTGTCAGCACTCCCTGGTGGCCAGTGGCTGTAAGGGTAGGCTGAGCATTTTTATTGTTTCAAGGAGGCAAGGGCTCTTTAAGGCCAAGTGCAGGTTGGTCTTTGTAGTCCAGCTCCTTGTATGAACAGATTGTATAAGCCAAATAGAGGGTATTAAGGCTTTTATTTCCCCTTTAACGCAAAGGCTCAGTAAGGCACAGAAATAAAGAAAGTCCTTTCAGGGTTTCACCAAACATAAGCAAGAAGAAAAACTGTTACAAAGTTTCACAGTTGATTGGAGAGATTAACTAAAAGATTCTCTTACTTCAGAGCAACTTAAATAAGCAAAACAGTTCTCTGGCACTTAGCACAAAAGATGAGCATTCTCAAAGCAAAAAGGTCTGTTCAATTCACAGTTCTGCTAATGACTCAAGGCTGCTAGCAATACACAAGGTACAATCCATAAATTCATCTGGAGGCATGGGAATAGGATTCTCTAGGTCTATTTCCATGACTCTGGGTCACTGGCCTCGCCCTCTGAATTGGATGTCTCCCTTGCTGCTATACTTTCCCAGACTCTGTCTCTGTTTGCTTGTTTCCAATAAGGCTGTTCTAAGGCTCCCAAACGAACATGGCCTGTTCTTCTGCCCTTAAATACTGGTTTGTAAAGCTCTGACTTGTTTCCTTTTCTCCTGCACTGAGCATCTGTTTCACCAGCGCATCTAGGAGATAAACTGTCTTTTATAAATGAAGTGGCACCATACCTGGGCTTCCTCCTGTAGCCGGTATAACTGGAGCTTTCTCTAGGAGGCACCTCTCTCTGGAGATGGGCTTTCCCTTGGAACCTTCTGAGCAGTACTTGCCCCTTTTGTAGTTTAGGAAAACCTGGTGAGGAATCCGGATTTCCTTGCTTCTGGGTAAAGGTAGCTCCTGCTATCAGAACCTTTCCTTCTTGTACCTCTTAATCCTGATTCAGACTCCTCCAGTGAGCGTAGGCCTCTCTCAAAGCATGGCTTTCTCCTCCCAAGCTCTTTGCCTCTGTGGTCCTTTGCTACCGAGTCTCTCTCCAGACTAACTCTCCTCGAGCTGTCTTTCTTTCTGACTTTCTCTGCTCCTTTTCCAGCACTTACTGTTCTGAGCGTTCTGCTTGATCCAGCTACGCTGCTTGGGCTGGAGGTGTCACTCCTTCTGTCTGAAGAGCTTCTCCTGGCAGTCTCTCTTTGGACTGTCCCTCTCTGGACTGCTTTCCTCCAGACTGCTTCCCTCTGGACCGGTTCCCTCTGAACTGGTTCCTTCAGCTGGCCTGCTTTCCTCTGGACTGTGTCGTCCCGCTGTCCTGCTTTCCTCTGGACTGGTTCCTTCTGCTGGCCTGCTTTCCTCTGGACTGTGTCGTCCTGCTGGCCTGCTTTCCTCTGGACTGCCTTTCTCTTATAAAGGCATTCTACCTTTGAGTTTCCTGGGCTTGTCGTCAGGTGCAGCTGATTAGCTCTTACATAATCAGTGGCTGGGTGTGTTAACTCAGCCTCAGTAGTTTTGCTCCTGCTCCCTCTAGCTGGGCTGTAAGGTAATTGCATCCTCTGCACATCAACAGCTCTATGAAAGACAGTTTTTTTTCCTAAGTCTGCACTCTCAGTAGCTTCAGCTTCATGAAAAAATACATGTGGCTACTTTCAGTGGTTGAGGGGGGGATATATCATTTGTATATCATCACTTATGTGCATACTTACTCTTCATAAAATAGGCATAACTTCTGCACATACCAACTGCAATGGTTAGGTAATCCATTATAAAATTGCCCCCAAAGCTGGCCTTTTTTCTTAAGGACCTTTTAATTGATGGGAGGCTAAGGTTTTACATAAACTGTTGGCCCAATATGATCTCATACTTGGGATCCCAACATAGTACGCAATTGATAACAGACTATGAAGTTAATTTTAAAAACCTTAAGGTGTCATATAAAATGAAATTATACAGGTAAATCAGCATATGCGTATGAGCTGTGATTTTAAGAAAAAGTACTACTTATATATAGGCAATAGAATGCAGGGATTTAAACTTATGAAAAGAAATGTCTTAAGTGGGCCGTCAAAATATACATGCATTCTGTATTTTACAACAGAAACACACATATACCTCAGTTTTACCTGCTGCCATTTACACCAAATCAGTCACACACTAAACCAAGAGAAGAGTTTGTTTTTCAGTCCTGGGATTTAGGACTGTCTTGTGGGTGATGATTTCTATATCACTCTGACAAGGAAATAGAGACTAAAAGGGACTTTCAGAGGAAGAACATTAAATCTCCAGGAACAAGCAGGAATGTAGTCCTCACATATGGGTATCGTCGGTACCGACGGAGCCTGCGCGGGAACGCTCCCCAGCGTCCAGTAGGAATGCTTTTGGGAGCATCCCTCAGCACATGCTTGCTGCCTTCCCGCCTTTCCAACTGTCCCTCTTCAGTTCTTCGTTTTCTGTGGAGCCGACAGGCTCTATTCCCTGTCACGGCAGAAATTCTGTCTTTAAATTTCTTTTCTTGTGGTCGCGTTTGCCTACCGCACGACACCTACCGGTACCGCCGGTTCTTTTCTTTTCATATTAAAAAAAAAACAAAAAAAAAAAAACTTAGGCTTAGACGGTTTCTGTTCAGAAACTTTTCTCTTTGGTGCTAGGTGCCATTTTGGTCACTAGGCCCCATATTCCTAAATCATGGAAAAACCAACTAGTGGTTTTAAAAAATGTACTAAGTGTGGTGGTACCATTTCCATCACTGACACCCATGACTGGTATCTGAAATGTTTAGGACCTGAACATTCTCCAACTGCATGGGGATGACTAAAAGAGGAAGACAGAACCAGGCTGCAAAGCTCGGTACCCTCTTTTCTTCAGATGCCAGATCCATTGCATTGACATTGTCAAGGGCCTCCTTTTCCTCCCATGGATCTCGGGTAACTAAACATAAAAGCTGGACCTCAAAGGGTAGCTCTCCTGCTAAGCATCAAGAGGCCATTGGCATTGCCCTTGAGGGAACCACACCAGCAAAACAGCCCCGGTGGGAGGCTTCGGCTTCCAAAGCATCGATGGGGCTTCAGGATGTTCTCGAGGCCTCGACCTTGCAAGAACTACCTATGCCATGCCTCAGGGGTTCTGGCCGTCCTTACCGGTACCAACACCCAGGCATCGGCAGCGTCGATAGACCACAGGTTCCTCGCTATCGAGCGCAGCATCGCTGCTCTTCTTTCAGCTGCAGTACCGGTGGTCCCACGGGCACAGGTACCGACATCGGCACCGATGCCGGTACCAACACCAGTATAGACACCGGTCCTGGCACCAGTGGGAACTCTTCCCATGCCATCTCTGGCTGGAATTGACAAAGCGGTACCGGGTCAGCTTGGTACCGACTTCGATCGGTGCCGGGATCGTGCTTTGCAAGAGCATCGGGGTCAGGAATACTTTGATTCCTCCGATTCCGAAGACTCTGACAATTCTGCTGGCACTAGAGGTTTTCTCCTAGAAGATCGCTCTTCTCCCCAACGCAGAATGTCACCTCCAGAGGACATGTAATTTCAGGATTTCATCCGTGATATGGCCAAAGGTCTTTCAATCACAGTAGCTCCTGATGATGAACCCAGAGAAAAGGAATTGGAAATTCTCCAATATCCTAAAGCTCCTAAGGAGGCAGCCACTCTGCCTATCCATGAAATTCTGCATAGCTTGATGCTCAGAATGTGGGAGACACCTCTGACTACTTCTCCTCACTCTAGGAGACTTGATACTATGTATCGAGTTCCGCCATGTCCTGGATTTCAGAAAACTCAGCTGCCACACCATTCAATGGTAGTGGAATCAGCCATGCGTAGGACGAAAAGTGCAAAGAGGCATGCATCCAATCCTCCAGGTCGTGAATGCAGGACTCTGGATGCTTTTGGATGCAGGACTTTTCAAGCTTCTATGCTTTCAGCTAGGATCAGTTCATATATTCTATATATGGGAATGTTCCTCAAGGAAGTCACAGGAGACTTGGACCTTATGAGCCCAATTCTCCCAGATAAGAGACAAGATTTTCTTGCTCTAGTTAAGCATGCTCAGGATGTCTCCAAGTTTGTCAATCGTGCAGCCTTTGAGTGCTTCAAATGCATCAGCAGAACCTCTGCTATTGCCATTGGGGCACGACGGATTGCCTGGCTACAGGCATCAGACTTGGAGACTTGGGTACAGGATAAGTTAGGCAACATTCCTTGCACGGGGGAGAATCTCTTTGGCAAAAACTGGCAGGAAAAGGCTAACGAGTTAGATGCTGACAATTCTACCTTAGATTGTCAAAATCTCCAGCCACTCCAGCCAAAAGGAAGCCTTATAAAAAACCCTCTTTTAGCAAAAAGAGGAAGTTTTATCCTTCCTATACCCAGCAGAGTCAAACTCCAGTTCAGGTTGCCCAAAAGGGGCAAACTAGACAGCAAAAGAAGCCAAAAGGCCCGAGAGCCCAACCAGCTCTCCAGGTTCAGCCCCCTCAAGGGCTTTGACTCTTTCCTAGAGAGCTTAGCCTCCCTGCCTCTGAGGGGTCCCCAACCCCCCAATATTCCAGGCAGGTTATGCCATTTTGTCAAGATGGCATCAGATAACAGCAGAAGATTGGACTTTGTCCATTGTAGGAGAGGGGTACAAGCTTCATTTTCACAGCATGCCCCCTCCTACAATTCTAAAACAATTCAATTCACAAACCTCTGCAGGCAATCTGCTAGATCACGATGTCTCCACACTTCTTGCCCAGGAGGCAATAGAAGAAGTACCCATTCTTCAACAGGGTGCAGGGTTCTACTCCCCCTATTTTCTTATTCCAAAGAAAACAGGGGGACACAGACCCATTCTAGACCTCAGAGAATTAAACAAATATCTATTTCGAGAAAAATTCAAAATGATTGCTCTAGGAACTCTTCTGCCATACCTTTGAAGCCAGGATTGGCTTTGCTCTCTGGACTTAAAGGATGCATACACTCACATTCTCATCCATCCAGATCACAGGAAATTTTTATGTTTCCTTTTCAGGGGAAGACATTTCCAGTACAGGGTTCTTCCTTTTGGTCTGGCTTCAGCACCAAGGGTATTCACGAAATGCATGGCAGTAGTAGCTGCATTTCTACAAACCCTGGGGATTTTCGTCTTCCCCTACTTAGACGACTGGCTCATTCGAGCCCCTACAGTTGCAGAGGCCAGCACTGCACTGTCCCATACAAAACAAATCCTCCAATTCTTGGGATTGATAATAAACTTCCCAAAATCTCAACTAGTTCCTTCCCAATGCCTAGAATTCATAGGAGCCTGTCTGGATACCACAGGCAAGGGCTTTCCTTCCACAGGCCCGGTGTCTTCACATAATGCAACTAGCTTCTCAAGCAGCAGGCAAATCCTCCCTCACTGCTCGGGAGCTCCTGCAGTTACTGGGACATATGGCATCTACAGTTCATGTAGTCCCATATGCTCGCCTCCACATGCGTGCAGCTCAGTGGACCCTCTCCACACAGTGAACACAGGCCACGGGTCATTTGTCCAACAAAATAACAATCTCTCAACGACTAATTTTGTCCCTCCAATGGTGGCAATCACTAGAAAATCTGACAGTGGGGTCTCCTTTCCATCAACCCCTCTTTCAGGCTACTCTAACAACAGATGCATCACAGATGGGTTGGGGAGCACACCTGAATTATCTCTCTACCCAGGGCACCTGGACTCCACAGGAGGTAGATTTACACATAAACCTCCTGGAATTAAGGGCAATTTATTTAGCTCTTCGACTGTTCCACGCCCAGCTCAGCTACAAGACAGTCCTAGTCTAGATGGACAATCAGGTAGCCATGTTCTATGTCAACAAGCAGGGTGGAACAGGCTCTCTGTCATTATGCAACGAAGCTTCATGACTATGGGCCCTCGCCAGAGAGTATCAAATTCACCTTTTAGTGGTATATCTTCCAGGCATTCAAAACCTTTGGGCAGACAAACTCAGTCGAGTACTGCTACCTCACGAGTGGTCACTCCACCTAGACCAGGTGGCAAAGATATTTCATCTCTGGGGTACTCCAGACATAGACCTCTTTGCAAGTCCTCTGAATGCCAAACCTCTCCGGTTCTGTTCCAGGATTCCGGCGCACAACTGTCAGGCAAGGGATGCCTTCCTCCTTCACTGGGGTCAGGACTTCCTTTATGCCTTCCCACCCATTCCCCTCATCCCCAAAACACTCTTCAAGCTTCAGAGAGACAGGGGTTGCATGATTCTCGTAGCACCACGATGGCCACGCCAAATGTGGTATTCCCTGCTTCTGCATCTCTCTCATGCTGCACCTCTGGAGTTAGAGCATGCTCCAGATCTCCTTTCCTAGGAGAACAGGACGCTATGGCACCTGAATCCCCCAGTCCCTGCACCTCACGGCCTGGTTGCTGAAGGCTTAGACCTCCAGGATTTCAAGCTGTCTCAGCAGGTAAAAGATATCCTTCAGGCTTCTAGGAAACTTTCCACAAGAAGATCTTATGCCTTCAAGTGGAAACGTTTTACTATATGGTGCTCCAAGAGGGGATTAAACCCCCTGGTCATACCCTTAGAATCGATACTAGGGTATCTCCTTCACTTATCGAATTCTGGGTTAAAGACCAATTCGGTAAGAGTCCATCTTAGTGCAATTGCAGCTTCTTATAAGCTTCTGAATGGACAACCAATTTCCTCTCATCCATTCCTATCAAGATTTATGAGAGGCCTTTTATTAACTAAACCTCCCATCAAGCCACCACCGGTGTCATGCGATCTAAATCTAGTTCTCTGGCAGCTCATGAAGCTGCCTTTTGAGCCTTTAGCCAGTGCAGCCCTTAAGTTTTTGACCTGGTAGGTCATCTTCCTAATTGCAATCACCTCTGCCCGTTGCATCAGTGAATTGTAAGCTTTAGTGGCTGATCCTCCTTATACTAGGTTTCATCATGATAAGGTTGTTCTTCGAACTCACCCACATTTTATGCCAAAGGTGGTTTTGCCTTTTCATTTAAATCAATCAATTTACCTTCCTGTATTTTTTCCGAGGCCTCACACCTCTAATGCAGAAAGAAACCTTCATACTTTGGATTGTAAAAGGGCCTTGGCCTTTTACATACAAAGAACACAGCAACATAGAAAGTCCTCACAACTTTTTATAGCTTTTGACCCTAGTTATTTGGGACTTCCAGTTTCCAAAAGAACTTTATCTAAATGGATTGCCCAATGCATATCTTTTGCTTATGAGAGTAAGGGTCTTCCTCTTCAGGACCATGTCAAAGCTCATAATGTGAGAGCCATGGCAGCTTCTATGGCTAATCTCCACTCTGTGTCTATCGATGACATTTTTCGAGCAGCCACCTGAGCTTCGGTACACACCTTCACAGCCCACTACTGCCTAGATAAAGCCTCCTGTCGGGATGCCTTCTTTGGCCAAGCTGTTCTTCAAAATCTCTTTCAAACCTAAACCAACTCCTACCCACCAACCCTGGTGGGATGCCAGAGATCCATGGGAGGAAGGATTCTCACCTTCTATGGTGGCACCTTCCTGGGGCTATCTCCCTGGCATCTTCAGCTAGGAGTCCCCATATGTGAGGACTACATTCCTGCTTGTTCCTGGAGATAGCGTAGTTACTCACCTGTAACAGATGATCTCCGGGAACAGCGGGAATTTAGTCTTCACAACCCACCCACCTCCCCTAGGGGTTCTCTCTCTCTCTCTTTGTCTCTTTCCTCTCTCCCTCTATCCTTTCACTCAGCTACAAACTTAACTGAAGAGGGACAGTTGGAAAGGTGGGAAGGCAGTGCGCATGTGCTGAGGGATGCTCCCAAAAGTGTTCCTATTGGACGCTAGGGAGTGGTCCCACGCAGGCTCTGTCGGTACCGACGATACCCATATGTGAGGACTAAATTCCTGCTGTTCCCTGAGATCACCTGTTACAGGTGAGTAACTATGCTTTGCTGACTCTTCTTTATGCATGTTTACAGAATTTGACAGTTATATACTTAAGTGGCACCGCATATCACACGTTGCAACTGTTTATAAAATCCTGGCACCTGCGTGTTTGTAGTGTTGCTGATATGTATAGATTTCCACAATGATGCCACTCCTTTTTGTGTGTATGTTTACATTTATAAAATAGTATTCTCCAGGACCAAGCAGGAAGTCAGTCCTCACATATGGGTGACATCGACGTCGAAGGAGCCCCTGCAGAGCATTTCCCCAGCTTTCTATGAAAGCCTTTGGGAATACTGCACGCATGCGTGGTCCCCTTCCCGCCTAAAGGTGCCATCTTGCTCAGTCTCTCTTTTTCCGTGGAGCCCTTCAGACGTGTGTCCTCGTTCATGGAAAACAGATTTTTTCATCAATTCCTTGTGATTTCTTTGCGGCTTTTTGTCCGGTTCGACGCCGGTTCCCCTTCTCGCCGGGTTCGGTACACCGGTATCGAGCCCGATCTTATTTTTTTTGGTTTTTGCCCTTCGTGGCTGGCGTTCATGCCCTTTTTTTCCTTTTCCCTGGAAGGTCGGTCCTTTGACCTCGCGGGGACTCTTTTTTCCCAGATGGCTTCCAGTGGTTTTAAAAAGTGTGATCGGTGCAAGAAACTTATGTCTCTCACCGACACACACGACTGCTGCCTTCGGTGCCTCGGTCCTGATCATGATCCTAAGATCTGTGGACCATGTGGGAAAATGTCCACAAAGGCACTGCGAAGTCGTCAGCACCAGAAGGAAAGGCTTTTCTCCGACTCAGCCTCCGGCCGGGCCCGGACCTCGTCTGAGGCCTCGACGTCTTGGGAGTCTGACCCCGAGCATCGGCGGGGTTCCTCGGAAAGGGGGTCCCCCGAGCAGGAGCGAAAGAGGAAGAAGCGGCTCGCGAGGGCGGCATCGGAGGAGGTCCCTGGCTCCTCGAGGGCTAGGTCTCGGACCCCTGACCGCCGTCCCGGGCCCCTGGAACAGGAGAAGCCGTCAAAAGTACCTTGGGTGGAGCCGGAGTCTGCTGGACACGTAAGTCCTGTTGTCCTCGAGGACTCTCCTCCCAGGGAGCCGACGTCGGGCCTGGCGCTGCCGGGGCCCGAGTTGGTAGCTGCTGAGTCGCCTGAGCTGTATCTCAGGCTTGACAGCCTTGGAGTGCAGACTGTCTGCCTTCATGGATCAGCAGCGGGTGCTGATGGCCAGCCTTGCTGGCGCATCTGCCCCAACCACTGGGACATCGACGTCGAAGTCGACTCCGGAGACCGAGCCGATACTCGAGACCATGAAGGCTTGAGGTCGTCCTCGGTCGCGGTCACCCTCGACCTCCCGATCGGGACCAAGGGCGTCGATGCCGGTGCCTTCGGCGTCGGGGCGTGTGCTGCCGGGCCCCGCGCGGTCAGAGCCCGACTCCTCCTCTGACGAGTCCGCCTGGGAGACGGAGGATGAGGAGTCCCCCGATACCTTCAAGACTCGGTGCGTCCCGTCGGACTCACCGCAGTCTGAGCCCCGGCGTAGGTCCCCCCCCCCCCCGGAGGATACCCGGTTCTCGGAGTTCCTGTGGGATATGGCCACTGCTTTGGCGATCCCGGCGTATCCCGAGGAGGAGCCTCGAGCTGAAGAGCTCAAGGACCTCCAGTATGACTCTCCTCCGAAGGAGGCCTTTACTGTACCGGTTCCTCCGATGCTAGAATGGCTCCTCTTCCGGATGTGGGAGGCACCGGCCTCGGCGCCGGTTCTGAGCAAGCGGGTCGATTCCATTTATCGACTCCGTAAGAGCCCTGGTTTTCAGAAGGCGCTGCTACTGCACCATTCCGTGGTGGTAGAATCGACCATGCATTGTCTGAAAAGTCAGAAGATGCACTCCGCGGTGCCCCCTAGCAGGGAGGCCCTGAACCTGGATGCGTTCGGTAGAAAGTGCTTCCAGGGCTCGATGCTTGCTTGCCGTGTCCAGTCTTACCAGCTGTACATGGACATGTACTTGCGGGACCTGGCAAAGGAGCTTGCCGGGTTCTCTGCTGGTCTCTCCGGGGAACCTTTGCAGAGGTTTAAGTCCTTGTCTTCGGGGATCCAGGAATGCTCTAAGTTCATGTCCCAAGCGGCCTACGATGGCTTCGAGGCCTCGGCCCGGGTTGCGGCTGCCGGCATCGCGGCTCGACGCCAGGCATGGCTGCAGTCATCGGACCTCGAGCCATGGGTTCAAGACAAGTTGGTCGATGTCCCTTGCCGAGGTGAAAACCTTTTTGACAAGCCCATGGCCGAGAAGGCTGCTGAGCTCAAGACCGAGCACCTCACGAGGACAAGGCTGTCTCGAAAGACCTCTGCCCCTTCACACAAAAAGAAGGGCTCGGGTAAAAAGCCCTTTTACCCGAGAAAGGCGATTGCCTACAAACAGTTCCCAACTTACCAGGCCTCCCCCGCTCCCCCACAGGGTCAGCAGGCCAAGGGGCAGGGACATGGGCCCCGTAGGCAGAAAGCCCCCAAGCCTCCGGCTCCTGCTCCTACTCAGCAGGGTGGGGGGTTTTGACTCCCAAGGCATTGCCTCTCCGTCTCTGCTGTCCCATCCCTGCACAGGAGGTCGCCTAGCCCTGTTTGCCCACTGTTGGTTACCCATTACAGGGGACAAACTGGGTCTTAAGCATAGTCCAAAATGGCTACCTGCTTCATTTTCATCAGTTGCCTCCTCCCTATTTTCCAGGGGAGCCTCCAAGGCCTCTTCTCCATACAGCCCTCCTCCTGCAGGAACTCCAGGGTCTGTTACGAGACCAGGCGGGTGGAGCCTGTGCTTCCCCACTTCCAAGGTCATGGGTTTTACTCCAGGTACTTCCTAGTACCAAAGAGAACAGGGGGATCTCAGGCCTATTCTCGACCTCAGAAATCTCAACAAGTTCTTGCAGAAGGAAAAGTTCAAGATGCTTACTCTTGGAACACTTCTGCCCTACCTCCAGCAGGGAGATTGGCTATGCTCTTTAGATCTAAAGGATGCGTACACTCACATCCAGACCGCAGGAAGTACCTCAGGTTCATGGTGGGAGGAAACCATTATCAGTACAGGGTGCTGCCATTTGGCCTCATCTCCGCCCCCAGAGTCTTTACCAAATGCCTGGCAGTGGTGGCGGCCTACTTGAGAAATCAGGGTATCTTTGTCTTCCCTTATCTGGACGATTGGCTCATCAGGGGTCAGACGTGCCAGGAGGCCAGGCAAGCCACCCTCCGAACGATTTCTCTGCTGCAGCATCTGGGGTTTTTCATAAACTTCGCAAAGTCCACTTTGCTCCCCTCCCAAAACTTAGAGTTCATAGGGGCAAGACTAGACTCTCTGCAAGTGAAAGCTTTCTTGCCAGAAGACAGAGCCCAAAGACTGATGACCTTGGCAAACCAGTTTCTCAGCAGGTTACTGGTCTCCGCCAGGCTCTGCCTGAGGCTTCTGGACCACATAGCTTCGACAGTACATGTCACACCCCATGCTAGGCTTCATATGAGGCCTGCGCAATAGTGCCTCAGAACTCAGTGGTCGCAGACCACAGGGAGCCTCAGAGACAGAGTAAGGGTGTCCAGACCATTCCTGCACGCCCTACGTTGGTGGCTGCATCCCCCCAACTTACTGGAAGGGATGCCTTTTCAGCCACCTGGGTTCACAGTGGTATTGACCACTGATGCCTCTCTACAGGGCTGGGGAGGACACTGTCTGGGCAAGTGCACTCAGGGCCTGTGGTCTCCCTGGGAGGCCCAGCAGCAGATCAATCTACTAGAGCTTCGGGCTATTAGCTTAGCCCTCAAGACTTTCTCTCAAACCCTGGCCCACCAATCTGTGTTAGTGCAGACAGACAATCAGGTAGCCATGTTTTATGTGAACAAACAGGGAGGCACTGGGTCCAGGCTCCTTTGTCAGGAGGCGCAGGACCTTTGCTTGTTTGCGCTCAGGCACAACATGTTGCTCAAGGCGGTTTATCTCCCTGGCCAGGAAAATTACCTGGCAGTCGGGTTGAGCAGAATTCTGCAGCCACACGAGTGGCAGCTCCATCCCTTGGTAGTTGATTGGCATGTTCCTGCTGCAGTATCATCTAGAAGTAAGGAGATCCTGGATTCTCTACAGGGAGAACTATTCAGGCAATTGGTAACAGACCCCACACGTGAAGGGGCCATACTGGACTTGGTGCTTACCAATGGTGAAAGTGTTTCTGATGTTGTAGTGGGAGATCATTTTGCATCCAGTGATCACCAGATGGTGTGGTTCAGTATTAGGACTAGGGCTGTTAGAATCCATTCCAAGGTGAGAATCTTAGACTTTAGGAAGACTAACTTTGCGAAGATGGGCCAATACCTCAGGGAGTCGTTAGTGGGATGGGAACAGCTGGGGGATGTAGAAAAACAGTGGGCAAAACTGAAAGGGGGTATTTTAAAGGCAACCAACCTTTTTGTTAAAATGGTAAATAAAGGCAAAAGGAACAGGAGACTGCTATGGTTTTCGAAGGAAGTAGCTGAACAAGTGAAGAAAAAGAGGGAGGCCTTCATGAAATACAAGAGATCACAGAGAGAGGAAGACAGGCATCTGTATTTGGAAAAACTTAGAGAAGCTAGCAAAGTAGTCAAGGCAAAGATTCAAAAGGAGGAGGAAATAGCCAATGCAATAAAATGGGGGGATAAGACATTTTTCAGATATATTAGTGAGAAGAGGAAGGGCAAAAGTGGTATTGTCAGACTCAAGGGTGCAGGGGGGGAATATATAGAAGCTGATAAGGATAAAGCGGAATTGCTTAACAAATATTTTTGTTCTGTGTTCACAGATGAAGAACCAGGAGCAGGACCTCAGAAAACACCCACAAATAAGAACAGAAGCGAGGGACATCTTGAACTATTTCAGAAGACTGTGTTCGTGAGAAACTAGCTCAACTTAAAGTAGACAAAGCGATGGGACCGGATGGGATACACCCTAGAATACTGAGGGAACTTGGGGACGTTCTAGCAACTCCACTGACTAACCTTTTCAGTGCCTCATTGGAGTCGGGAGTGGTGCCAAAGGACTGGAGAGAGGCTCATGTGGTGCCTTTACACAAAAGCGGAAGTAAGGATGTGGTTGAAAACTACAGGCCAGTTTAACTTCGGTGGTGAGTAAATTATTGGAAACGCTGCTGAAAGAGAAAATAGTGAGGTTTCTGGAGTCCAGCGGATTACAGGATCCGAGGCAGCATGGATTCACCAGAGGCAGGTCTTGTCAGACAAATCTGATTGATTTCTTTGACTGGGTGACCAGGGAGTTGGACCGAGGGAGAGCTCTAGATGTGGTGTATTTAGATTTCCGTAAAGCCTTTGACACTGTTCCTCACAGGCGACTTATAAACAAACTGAGCACCCTAGGGATGGACCCTAAAGTTACTGCTTGGGTTAGAAATTGGTTGGGTGGGAGGCGACAAAGAGTACAAGTAAATGGAGCTCACTCTGAGGAGAAGGATGTTACCAGTGGTGTGCCCCAGGGATCTGTCCTTGGTCCGATTCTTTTAACATCTTTGTTAGTGATATAGCGGAAGGGCTGTCGGGTAAGGTTTGCCTCTTTGCGGATGATACCAAAATCTGCAATAGAGTAGACACCCAGGAAGGGGTAGATAACATGAGGAGGGATCTAGCTAAGCTTGAAGAATGGTCTAGAATTTGGCAGCTGGGATTTAATGTTAAAAAATGTAAGGTCATGCATTTGGGCTGCAGCAATCCAAGGGAGCAATACAGTATAGGAGGTGAAGTACTTTTGTCCACTAAAGAAGAGCGGGACCTAGGCGTGGTTGTGTCTGATGATCTTAAAGTAGCTAAACAGGTAGAAAAGGCGACGGCAAAAGCTAGAAGGATGCTTGGGTGCATACGGAGAGGAATGGCTAGCAGAAAAAAGGAGGTGATAATGCCTCTGTATAAGTCTTTGGTGTGACCTCATTTGGAGTATGGTGTGCAATTCTGGAGACTGCACCTTCAAAAGGATGTGAACAGGATGGAGTCGGTGCAGAGGGTTGCTACTAAAATGATTAATGGGCTTCATTATAAAGCATATGAGGACAGACTTAAGGATCTTAATATGTACACCTTAGAGGAAAGGCGGGATAGAGGTGATATGATTGAGATGTTTAAATACCTCCATGGCATAAATGTTCAGGGAGAGAGCCTCTTTCAATTGAAAGCAAGTTCTGCTACAAGGGGACATGGGATGAGGGTGAAGGGAGATAGATTCAAGAGTGATATGCGGAAATATTTCTTTACGGAAAGAGTAGTGGATCCATGGAATAATCTCCCAGTGGAGGTGGTAGAGATGAGGACAGTAACTGAATTCAAAAAAGCATGGGACCAACACAGAGGATCTCTAAAGGTAGAAAGTGGACTGTTGTAGTTGTTGTTATGGAAGGACAGACTAGATAGGCCATGTGGTCTTTTTCTGTCGTCATGTTTCTATGTTTCAGAAGATCTTCCTGAGATGGGGACTTCCATCCATAGATCTCTTTGCCAGTCCCCTGAACAGACAGCTGCCCCAGTTCTGCTCCAGGCAACCGCATCCTCTGAGAATGGCAGCAGATGCTTTTCTGATTTCCTGGTCCCAAGGCCTCCTATATGCGTTTCCTCCAACGCCTCTGGTGGCCCGAACCCTGTTCAAAGTTCTGAAGGACCAGGCCTCGGTCCTTCTGGTAGCCCCCAGGTGGCCGAGACAACCTTGGTGCCCACTTCTGCTTCAGCTAGCAGTGGACACTCCACTACCTCTAGGGTTGCAACCCAACCTTCTGTCTCAAGACCAGGGGTCTCTTCTGCACCCCAATCTCAAATCTCTCAATTTGATGGCCTGGAAGCTGCAAGGGTAGTTTTGGCTCCTTGGGGCCTACCTCCTGAAGTTGAAGAGGTCGTCCTGGCCTCTAGAAAAAAGTCCACTAGAAAAACCTATGCCCTGAAGTGCTAGAGATTTTCTGTGTGGTGTCAGCTGCGTACAGAGGATCCTTTCTCCTGTGCTGTACCAGTGGTGCTTCAGTACCTGCTGCATCTATCCAATCAAGGCCTTAAGTCCATTTCTGTTCGGGTCCACCTCTCAGCTCTAGCAGCTCACCACTCACTGGTGGAAGGACACTCTGTCGGTTCACCCCTTGGTGTCCCAGTTTCTCAGAGGTTTGTTCTTGATCAAGCCTCCTGTCCGTCCTCCAGCTCCTGAGTGGGAGTTGAATGTGGTCTTGCAGCAACTGACTCGCCCACCCTTTGAGCTGATGGCTACTTGTCCTCTCCGCTTCCTTTCCTGGAAGACACTCTTCCTAGTAGCCTTAACCTCGGCCAGACGGGTGAGTGAACTTCAGGCCCTAGTCTGTGATAGGCCTTACACCCGCTTCTATAGGAACAGGGTAGTCCTTAGGACTCATCCAAAGTTCCTCCCTAAAGTTGTCTCCTCTTTCCACCTCAACCAGGAGGTGGTTCTTCCAACATTCTTCCCTAGGCCTCATGCAAGCCAAGCTGAAGCGGTCCTGCATACCCTGAACCGTAGGAGGGCCTTATCCTTCTACCTTGACCGTACGCAAGGACATAGAAGGGCTACTCAGCTCTTCATCTCTTTTGACCCCAATAATTTGGGGTTAGCTGTGTCCAAGCGTACCTTGTCCATATGGGTGGCTGACTGTATCACCTGGGCTTACAGGGCGTCTGACCTTCCCTTGCAGGGTCGGGTCACGGCCCATCGTGTCAGGGCAATGGCTGCCTCAGTAGCTCATCTCCGCTCTGTACCATTGGCAGACATCTGCAGGGCTGCAACTTGGTCCTCAAGCCAGACCTTTGCAGCTCATTACTGCCTGGAGAGGGAGTCCCGTAGGGACAGTGCTTTTGGCCAGGCAGTACTCCGGAATCTCTTTGAGGTTTAGGCAACTCCTGCCCTCCAGCCCTCTGTTGGGCTACCGGTGGAGGTTCTTTCAGTGAAAAGCCTTTCTTTGATGCTGGGACTAGAGGGAGTTCTCTTGTTCAGCCTGGGTTTCTTGGTAGCCCAGAGCTTGGGAGTCACCCATATGTGAGGACTGACTTCCTGCTTGGTCCTGGAGAAAGAGTAGTTACTCACCTGTAACAGGTGTTCTCCAGGAGCAGCAGGAATCAGTCCTCACAACCCTCCCTCCTCCCCTGGGAGTTGCAGTTGTACATAGTTTATTTAATATTTTTGTGTGCTGTTTTTTAGCTATGTCATTTGACTGAGCAAGATAGCACCTTTAGGCGGGAAGGGGACCGCGCATGCGTGCAGTATTCCCAAAGGCTTTCATAGAAAGCTGGGGAAATGCTCCGCAGGGGCTCCATCGACGTAAATGTCACCCATATGTGAGGACTGATTCCTGCTGCTCCTGGAGAACACCTGTTACAGGTGAGTAACTACTCTCTCTCGTTTGTAATGCCAAATATATAATTCCATATTGTCTGCTAAACTAGTCCAGACAAGTGGGTTGTATTCCCCTATCAGCAGATTGGTGAACCAATGAAAAGCCCAGGTTTCAAGACATCACTCCCATGCCTCTATTCACCTCAGCCACCAGAGATCTCTTCAGTATTCTTTTGCTTTTAGCAGATAGTGGATGGATTTTCTCCACTGAAAAAAATCTAAGAAAATCTGAATAATTGAGAGGAAAAGATTGATTTAAATGCCCATGAACGACCACCTTGAGGATGACTTTCTCACTTGAGTACAACATGGGAGGCTCCACTATACTGAGGTCTTTTCAGTACCCATAGGAGGGAAATTGGTTCACCTCCATGCTCTTAACATAAGAGCCTGTTGAGCAGCCAGAAAATTGGAAGGATTGGAAGAGTTCAGCAGCTTCACACAACCTCAGTGCCCCCTTCCTCCTCCTCTGTCCCCCCCCCCCTGCCCCCGCTCTCTCTTGAAGATTGCAGAAGGCTCTTGGAGTAATCTGCCTGCCAGCTACCTTAAAACACGGTGTCTGAAAAGCAAGAGAAACAGTTACAGGGGAGAAGAGCTTAACCAAATATGAGTTTTCTGCCTGGAGCTCTCAGCCAAGGTCTGGCCATGTCCTTGTCCTTGTCCTTGTTGAGGGCTCCTGATTTCATCCATCTGGGGCGCAATTTGGGGTGGACTGCTGGTGACCATTGGTGTGGTATGGGGATTTCCTGCCATTTCTGCACGCATTGCTAGCGCTTTTTACTATTTATTTAACATTTTTTATATACCGCCTTTCAGATTCTCAAGGCACTTTACATAGAACAGAAATTTGTTTACATAAAACGCTTTTTCAGAACTATATTGTGTGCATGGTGGTCATGTGGTCCTAGCGCACATTGTACTCGAGTGGCTCTAACACGTGTTCCTTATCATCCCTCCAGTCCCGAACCTCTGGGTAGTGCACCTCCTCCAGCAGCTTGGAGACTGAGCATGTGCAAAGCTTTAGCCACCAGTATAAGAACCACTGATACCGCCCTTCAGCTTCCAGTTTGGTCAGTCTCCAAGCAGCTGGAAGAGGTGATCCGGAGGGCTCACTGGAGAGCAAATAAGGAAAGTTTAGGTATTAGTTTTAGTCTGGGAGCATTCTTAGGGTGTCTTCGGTTTATTAAAGTTAAAAAGAAAAAAAAAAAAAGACAGCCTTGGTAAAAGCAGCATTGAGCCCTGAGAAAGGGAATGAGGTGTTAGCCCTCTCCATTCTCTATCTTTCTTCTGTTTTCCGGTGCATGGGTTTCAGAGGGAGATATAAAGGTAGGAGGCAAACGGAAGGGCTCGGTGGCTCCTGATCCCGTTAGCGCGTAAGGAGCTGCCATTGGGAAGCTGTCCCTTTAAGGGCAGGCTGCTGTCTCCGCCGAAGCCGTGCAGCGGCTGAGCGTAAGCTAAGATTCATTTCGGAGCTGGATCAGAGCTTCAAGGGGGCAGTTGAAAGGACTCTTGGTGAGTGTTGCCTGCGTCGGGGTTTTCTCCGTGGCTCATTTATTTCCAGGTAGGCCTTAACCATGTGTGCTCAGGACTTGTTTAGCGTTTCTGCTGTAGCGCGGGAAACTGGGCTAGGGTTTCTCCCACGCATGTTTAGGCCCATTTCGGCTACCGTTGGGTCTGGTGCTGCAGGGGCTTGTTTTTGCCGTTCCCCATGTTTGTTTGCGGTGATTTGTTCTGTGTATTTTTTAAAAAAATAATAATAATAAAGAAGAAAAAGTGCAAGAAGAGCTGTTTCTTTGGCAGTGGTTTCACAGACAATTTAGGAAGTCTTGATTCTGGTCTAGCCTTGGGGACTCAGTCTGTCCCTCATGCCGGGGCGTCCACGGTGCCTGGTCTGTGGGGTGCGGTGGGGAGCCCTTTCTGAAGAGGTGGCCTGTAAAGGCTGTGCGTCAGAGGCGGTTGATATGGAGCAGGCCTTACAGGACAAGCCAGAGGAGCCTCTGGCTCCCTCTCCTTTGTTGGATGCAGGAGCGGGGGTTTCTGCGCCTCCTTCGCTGAGCGGGGTGGCATCTCTGCCTGGTTCTTCATCGTTGCAGGATCCTTTGCCAGGGAGTCTGTTAGAGGATTTTTCTCCTGAGTTTGTATTGTTATTACACCAGGCATTTCGTTTACGCCGTCAGGGTTCTTCACAATTGCCCTCTCCTTCAGGCTCGGCAGCCAAGCGTAAAGTGGCTGACAAGAAGGAGGACTGACGGTCTTGTCGGTAAGAAGGTTAGGCCCAGCTTAGGAGGGCCAGATCAGTCTTCTGGGTCAGATAGGGGAGACTGGGGGTTAGACTCAGAATTGCAGAGTGAGGATATGGAGAAAGGAGAGCTACAGGAACCGGAAGACCAGACGCGGGTTGTCCAGGTCTTTAGGCGCGAGGAATTGCCGGCTTTACTGTTGGAGTCACTTAGGGCTCTTAATTTGACCAGTGCGGTGCCAGTTGAGGAGGAGTCATTAGAAGATCCGCTTATTCAGGCTGTCTGGAGGCCTCAGTTGGTTTTTCCGGTTCATAGATTTGTGAAGCAGATGATTCAGGATGAGTGGGACCTGCCGGAAGCAGGTCTCAGAGGGGTTAGAGGCATGTCTCGGCTCTATCCGCTCTCTGATCATGACCAGGAGATGTTTGTCTCCACGTGTGGACACGGCGGTATCAGCGGTTACGAAAAAGACTGCTATCTCTGTGGAAGGGAGTCCAGCCTTGAAGGGGACACAGGATAGGAAGTTGGATATGCTGTTGAAGCAGGCTTTTGATGTTAATGCGTTCTCTCCAGGCCTCCATTTGTGGGGCCTGGGTGGCTCGGGCCTGCTTAAGGTGGTCTCAGCATCTGCAGCAGGCGGACGGTTCCTTACCAGTCCAGCTAGGGGAAATTGCTAAGCTGGGGTCAGAGGCAGATTATCTTTCGGATGTGCATTACGATATGATATGCGGTTTGGCTAATAGTATGGCTTCTTTAGTGGTGGCTCGGCGCTATCTTTGGTTACGCAACTGGGCAGCAGATAGCTCTTCAGCAGATAACTCTTCCAAGTCAAGGCTTAGCAAGCTTCCTTTTAAAGGGAAGTTGCTGTTTGGTGAGGATCTGGATAGGTTGGTCAAGGACTTGGGGGAGTCAAAGGGAGGACGTCTCCCGGAGGATAAGCCCAAGCAGGGTCGCAGGTCGTCATCTTTTAGGGGACCCTCGCGGGATTTTCGTCAGTTTCGCTTGTCCAGGCTGGGTTCCTTTCAGAGGGGAAGATTCCCTAGTAGTAGGGGACAGCCATTTCGAGGTTTCCGAGGAGTGGGTCGCAGTTTTGGGGCTGCCTCGTCTTCTGGATTTATGAAATGAAAAGGGTCCAGGCAGAGGTTCTGTCCATGGGGGGTCGGTTGCAGGCGTTCAACTCCATTTGGGTCCAGATCACGTCCGATCAGTGGGTTTTGGAAATAATTTGGAAAGGTTATGCCCTAGAGCTGTTACATCTGGTGCGCGAGTCTTTCGTGCAGTCTCCTTGCGGGGCCCCGGACAAGGTGTTGGCGGTCAGAGAGACCCTGACGAAGCTTCTTCAGCTCGGAGCTATGGTTCCCGTTCCCCAAGACCAATGTGGCTGTGGTTGGTACTCCATTTATTTCGTGGTATCCAAAAAGGAGGGAACGTTCCGTCCTATCTTGGATCTCAAGCATGTCAACTGTTGCTTACAGGTTCCTCACTTTCGCATGGAAATGTTAAGGTCGGTCATAGTAGCAGTAAGACAGGACGAATTTTTTTACTTCTCTCGATCTTACCGAGGCTACCTGCATGTTCCCATAAGGCCGGAGCATCAGCGATTTCTCAGGTTCACGGTGCAAATGGGGCATTTTCAGTTTCAGGCGCTACCTTTTGGGCTGGCAACGGCTCCGCATACTTTCACCAAGAATCATGGTGGTGGTGGCCGCAGCCCTCCAAAAGGAGGGGGTGCTGGTCCATCCATATCTCGATGACTGGCTGGTTTGGGCAAAGTCCAAAGAGGAGAGCTTGAGAGTTACATCGCGCATGGTAGAGATGCTCGAGGGCCTGGGCTGGGTGGTCAACAGGTCCAAGAGTCATTTAGTACCGGCTCAGACATTGGAGTATCTCGGGGTATGAGTCGACACTCAAAAGGGCAGAGTATTCCTTCCGCAACACCATGCGCAGGCGTTGCGCCGTTTGGTTCGCGCCTTTCGGTGCCGTCCTCTTTCAGCAGGGTGGCAGTATTTACAGCTGTTGGGAACCATGGTGGCGACTCTGGAGGTCGTGCCATGGGCAAGGTCGCATATGAGACCTCTGCAGAGATCCCTTCTAAGACGTTTGTCTCATCAGTCGGATGCGCTCTCTCATCATCTTCCCTGTTCTTGGGAGGTACGCAGGAGGCTCCACTGGTGGTTGGTGCCAGAGAATTTATCAGCGGGCATCCCTCTGGAGACGCCCTCGTGGATTCAGTTGGTGACCAATGCCAGCTCGACAGTCTGGGGGGGTCATTGCGAGGGGCTTGTTGTGCAGGAGTCTTGGACTGCACTGGAGGCAAACTGGTCGATCAACAGACTGGAGCTCAGAGCGATTGCTCTGGCGCTTCAGGCCTTCGAGTGCTGCGGAAGGCGGTAAGGGTGCTCTCGGACAATGCGACCGCGGTGGCATATGTCAACAGGCAGTGGGTCACAGGCAGTGCGGCGCTCGAGGAAGAGGCGGAGCACTTGTTCGCTTGGGTGGAGCCTCGACTCCAGGCCCTGTCGGCGGCCCATGTGGACAACATAAAGGCAGATTACCTAAGTCGGGTGCGGTTGGATCCAGAAGAGTGGGAGCTTCACTCGGAGGTCTTTGCCCAGGTGGTCCGTCGGTGGGGAACTCCCAGCATGGACCTGATGGCAATCTTCAAGAATGCAAAAGCTGACCGTTTTTTCAGTCGACGTCTGGAACGGATGTCGGAAGGACTAGATGCGTTGGTGCAACCCTGGTCGATGAGGTGTCTGCTTTGTGTTTCCTCCCTGGGTGCTCATAGGTCGGCTGGTGCAACGCATAGAGGCACACCGAGGGCGAGTTATTCTGATAGCTCTGGACTGGCTGCGGCGGCCATGGTATGCCAACCTGATTTGGCTGCTGGTGGATCGTCCTTGGATCCTTCCGGTGCGGGGGGGATCTGCTAATGCAGGCTCCCATTTGCATGCCTCAGGAGGATCGGTTCTCGCTTACGGCTTGGCTCTTGAAAGGGCAAGGTTGAGGAAGAAAGCTTATTCCAGTTCAGTGATCACAACTTTGTTGAAGGCAAGTAAGCGGTCCACTTCCTTGGCCTATGTTAGGGTCTGGCGCATCTTTGAGGATTGGTGTGAGGGACGTCGGATTCGACCCGATGTGTCGACTGTTCCCGAAATTTTGGCCTTCTTGCAGGATGGTTTTCATAAGGGTTTAGCTGCCAGTTCGTTGAGAGTTCAGTTGGCAGCGATTGGATGCTACAGGGGTAAGGTGCGTGGGGTAACCCTTGGCTCTCACCCAGATGTCTTGCGTTTTCTAAGGGCGGTCTCTAGGCTTCGGCCTCCTCATAGGTCGGTGGTGCAATCTTGGGATCTTAATTTAGTTTTGAGGGCTTTAACAGGGAAGTCCTTTGAACCGCTGAACCAGGCATCTTTGAAGGATTTGACGTTGAAGACTGTGTTTCTGGTTGCTGTATGTTTGGCACGTAGGATCTCGGAGTTGCAGGCGCTTTCATGCCGAGAGCCGTTCCTTTCTTTTTCTAAGGAAAAGGTGGCATTGAGGCCGGTTCCTTCGTTTCTTCCTAAGGTGGTCTCGGTTTTTCATGTGAATCAGCCCGTTTCGTTGCCAGTGTTGGATAGATCGTTGGGTAACGGGACCGTGATCTTCGGAAGCTGGACATTCACCATGTTCTCAAGCTTTATTTGCAAGCAACGGCGGAGTTTCGTAAGTCGGAGCGTTTGTTCGTTTTATTTGGGGGACCCCGTAGAGGCGAATCGGCGGCTAAGGCCTCTATTTCTAGATGGATTCAGGAGGCTATTGCATCAGCATATCTTCTTGGTGGTTGGGCGGCGCCTCTAGGGTTATGCACTCACTTGACCAGGGCGTAGGCGGCTTCTTGACCGGAGATTAGTCTGGTGCCGCCTGTCAATATTTGCAAAGCAGAATTTCAAAACGAAAAATGCTCAATTCAATCTGCCAAAAGATCAAAATCTTTTCACCATCTTTTTTTTCTTTTTTTATGGTTACTTCTACAATTGTTAAAGGTCTTAGACTTTTTGGCACTTATTTTTAGACTTATTAAATGTCTGACATTAGTGCCTGATAGCATCAATGACCTTCAACAAAACTAACGTTGTTATAGAAAAACAAAAACGAGAGCATATGAAGCTTTTAACTTCTTTCTCCCCACTCGATGGAAAATGCTGTTGTTCAAACATTCTTAACCACATAAGAACATAAGATATGCCATACTGGGTCAGACCAAGGTCCATCAAGCCCAGTATCCTGTTTCCAACAGTGGCCAATCTAGGTCATACGTACCTAGCAGTTTCCCCAAAAGACACAGGTTCCGCAATGCTTGTACTGGGTCAAGCATTGATATCCTGGGTCCCTTCTTAATAATGGTTTATGGACCTTTCCTCCAGGAACTTGTCCAAACCTTTTTTAAACCCAGCTACACTAACAGCCTTTACTACATCCTCAGGTAACAAATTCCAGAGTTTGATTACACGTTGAGTGAAAAAATATTTTCTTTTATTAGTCTTAAATAGTTTACCCTGTAGATTCATTGCATGTCCCCTAGTCTTTTTATATTCTGATAACGTAAACAATCGATCTACGTTTACCCGTTCCACTCCGTTCATTAATTTATAGACTTCTATCATATCTCCCCTCAGCCGTCTCTTTTCCAGGTTAAAGAGCCCTAACCTTTTTAGCCTTTCTTCATAGGAGTATCCTTCCATCCCCTTTACCATTTTGGTGGCTCTTCTCTGAACCTTTTCTATATCCTTTTTAAGATACGGTGACCAGAATTGCACACAATATTCAAGGTGCGGTCTCACCATGGAACGGTATAGAGGCATTATAATATCTTTTGTTTTATTTTCCATTCCTTTCCTGATCATACCTAGCATTCTATTTGCTCTCTTGGCTGCCGCTGCACACTGGGCCGAGGGTTTTAACATGTTATCCACAATGACGCCTAAATCTTTTTCCTGGGTGGTGGTTCCTAATGTGGAACCTTGCATTGTGTAACCATAGTTTGGGTGGTTCTTCCCTAGGTGCATAACTTTGCACTTGTCCACATTAAATTTCATCTGCCATTTTGATGCCCAGTCTTCCAATTTATCAAGATCCTCTTGCAATTTTCCACAATCCTCTTGGGTTTTAACAACTTTAAATAGTTTTGTGTCATCTGCAAATTTGATAACCTCACTCGTTATTCCACTTTCCAGGTCATTTATGAATATGTCAAAAAGCAGCGGACCCAGCACAGATCCCTGGGGTACACCACTATTCACCTTTCTCCATTGGGAAAATTGGCCATTCAGCCCAATCCTCTGCTTTCTTTCTTTTAACCAGTTCCTGATCCACAGTAGTACACTGCCTCCTATCCCATGACTCTTTAGTTTTGCCAAAAGTCTCTGATGAGGGACCTTGTCAAAGGCATTCTGAAAGTCCAGATACAGTATATCAACCGACTCACCATAACAGATTAGTAAGACAAGATCTTCCTTGTCTAAAGCCATGTTGGCTGCCTCCCATTAGGCCATGCTGAGTAATTTTATTCTTTATGATGGTTTCTACCATTTTTCCCGGTACTGATGTGAGATATTTTGAATCTTCCGATTCCAATCATTCTGATGACTCTACCGGTACTAGAGCGATTCTACCAGAGGATCCAACGCCTTCTCCTCAAAGCAGAATGTCTCGTCCAGAAGACATGTCCTTCCAGGATTTCATACGTGATTTAGCCAAAGGTCTTTCAATCACGGTGTTTCCAGAAAAGGAACCTAGGGCAGAAGAATTAAGAATTCTACAATATCTCATGGCTCCTAAGTAAGCAGCTACGCTTCCCATTCACAAGATCTTACATGATCTTATGTTAAGGATGTGGGAACGCCTTTAACGATGTCTCCACATTCCCGACACCTCGATACCATGTACCGAGTGCCAAGCTGTCCTGGCTTTCTAAAAACTCAGTTACCACACCATTCAATGGTAGTGAAATCGGCCATGCGTAGAATTAAGAGTGTGAAAACGCATTCTTCTAATCCTCCAGGCCATGAATCGAGAACACTCGATGCCTTTGGGCGTCGATGCTTCCAATCCTCCATGTTATCAGCCAAGATCGTTTCCTACATTCTTTATATGGGTATGTTCCTGGAAGAAGTCCACGTGACTTAGAGCTCATGAGCCCTAATATGTCTGAGGACAAAAGGGAAGTTTTCCTTACCCTGGTCAAGCACGCTCAGAATGTCTCTAAATTCATGAACCGTGCAACCTTTGATTGCTTTGAATGCATAAGCAGAACCTCTGCTATCTCCATAGGTGCATGTCGTATTGCCTGGCTTCAGGCATCAGACTTAGAGCAGTGGGTGCAAGACAAGCTGGGAAACATTCCTTGTACAGGAGAAAATCTATTTGGCAAGGACTGGCAGGACAAGGCTAATCAGCTTGAATCTGAAAATACTACCTTGAACAGACTATCAAAGTCTACAGCCCAACCCAGCAAAGAAAAAGTCATTCAAGAAACCATTTTTCAACGAGAAAAAGAGGTTTTACCAATCATACCCCCATTTGGGCCACTGTCCAGTTCATGTTCCCCAAAAGAGACAACAACAGAACAGACAGCAAAGAAAGCTGCAAGCTCAAAGAGCTCAACCGCCCAGCAAACTCAGCCTCCTCAGGGGTTTTGACTCTTACCTAGAGAACTTAGTCATTCTGCCCCTGAAAGGACCAGAAACCTTAACCATTCCAGGCAGGTTATGCCATTTTTCCAAAAGATGGCAACAAATAACAGAAAACTGGACTCTGTCCATTGTACGACAGGGGTACAAGCTTCACTTTCTCAACATGCCCCCGCCTACAATAATCAAACAGTTCAATTCTCAGGTCCCTGCCACTGGCCTTTTGTGGCAGGAGGTCACATCACTTCTCGCTCAAGGAGCAATAGAAGAAGTACCCATATCCCAACAGGGTACGGGGTTCTACTCCCCCTATTTTCTTATTCCAAAGAAAACAGGGGGACACAGACCTATACTGGACCTCAGAGAATTAAACAAATATCTGTTCCAGAAAAGTTCAAAATGATCTCCCTCGGAACATTGCTACCATACCTTCAGAGTCAGGACTGGCTATTTTCTCTAGATCTAAGAGATGCGTACACGCATATTCTAATCCACGCAAATCACAGGAAGTTCCTTCGATTCCTGGTCCATGGAAGACACTTCCAGTACCGAATTCTTCCTTTTGGTCTGGCTTCTGCCCCAAGAGTCTTCACAAAATGCATGGCAGTGGTAGCAGCATTTCTGAAAACTAGGAATATTTGTCTTCCCTTACTTAGACGATTGACTCATTCGAGCATCAACAGCTCCAGAGGCCAGCTTCGCTCTTTCTCGAACAATGAGAATCCTTCAATACTTGGGATTAGTCATAAACCTCCCAAAATCTCATCTCACCCCCTCTGTGTCTCTCGAGTTCATAGGGGCTCGTCAAGACACACGGCAGTCAAAAGCTTTCCTGCCACAGCCGTGCTGTCTACGTATAATACAGCTGGCATCCCAAGCAGCCATGAACGTTGTCATGCAGCGAGGGCTGATGAGAGCCCAGTTGAGAGAAAAGGTGTTTTTCACAGAGAAAAAAGACTTGCAATATTCCCAGGAACCAGCTAGAGGGAGCAAGAGTGTCTTCAGGGAGACTGAAGAGCCATGCCCAGCTGGTCATGAGGAAATGCCAACCAGCTTCCAATCCTCAAAGGCAGGAGGGCTTCATAAGGGGAGTGTGGAAGACTGGAAGGGAGGAAGGAGAAGAGGCAGAAGGAGCACCGGCAGCCTCGGAGATAGAAGCACCAGCAGAAGCAGCAGCCCAAGCAGAAGCAAGGGGAGAATCACTGGCAGCACAGAGAGTGAGAGGTGGAAGTGGAAACCTGACTACTCTAGTGCTAGAGGATTCCCAAGAGGGAGAGGTGATTTCCCAGGAGCTGAGGAAGGACCTAAGGAGGTGTCAGCTCAATCCAAACCGAGAGCTGTTTGCCCTCAGAGGCAAAAGCACTGCTGTACCTGCAACCCTAAGCCAAACAAGAATCAGCTGGAGAAGCCAAGCCACACTGAGCCAGAAAGCCAGAAGCTGGGCTTGTACAGAGGCAGGCCTTCACCAGGAGATGGAAGTCAAAGGCTACGGGGTAAGCCTAACCTGCATAGAAAAGGATTTCACCAAGCGGCTGCCTGGGAAAAGCAGGCAGTGGAAGAAAGCCGGGTACTTGAGGATTGCTGCTATACAAGGTATGAGAAATGTATGCCTGATAAGAAAGCTGTGAATGTTAAAAGCTATGATAAAGCGGCTAGAAAACCTCTAAAGAAAGAGGATACTTTAAAGCCTAAGACAGCACGTGGCCGACGCCCTAGGCTAGGCCAAGGACATTGGGAACTGCTACAGAAAATATACAAAACCCCTGAATGTGTTTTACAAGAAACCAGGGATATAGAATCAGAGTTTTCTGATATCGAGCCAATGCAAGTGGAACTGGCAGGAGATTAATCTGACCAAGAGATGGACTGTACACTTTGTATTTCTGAAAGTTTAGAGTCACTGCCAGACTTGTCATTGGGTGAATTGCCAGCAGAGCATTCTGTATTTTGTTTGAGCACCTCCATTCCTGTGACGTATAACAGTTTTGCTTTGAACCCTGAGTTTGTTTTCTACCTGAGTTAAGGACATTTGCTTTAAAGTTGTAACCCACTATTTAGAACCACTGTGAAAAGGGAAATAAAAGCCTTATTAATTCCCACCACTCAGCTTGATTGTTTCATTGAAGATTGGAGCAAAGGAAACTACAAGGACCAACTCCCATTTGGGCCTTTAGAAGACTCTCCAATCTTAACCTTATATTTTGTCGCACCTGCCCTGGCGTCCACTGGCCACCAGGGAAGTGTTGCTGACAACGTCTTCCTGACTGCTTGGGAGATGCTTCAGCTTCTGGGGCATATGGCATCCACTGTCCATGTGGTTCCCTATGCTTGCCTTCATATGTGAGCAGCCCAGTGGACCCTATCCTTTCATTGTACACAGGCCTCGGTTCGGCTAACAGACAAAATCAGAAACTCCACACGTCTAATTTCGTCCCTGCAATGGTGGCAATCACTGGAAAACCTCCTCGTAGGCTCTCCTTTCCAGCAGCCTCTGTGCCAAGCCACCCTAACAGATGCATCCAAATTGGGTTGGGGGGCCCACTTACACGATCTCTCAACTCAGGGTCTCTGGACCCCACAGGAGACTTCTCTTCACATAAACCTTCTAGAGCTAAGAGCCATTTTCAATGCTATTTGAGTATTTCAGGCCCATCTCAGCCACAAGACAGTTCTGGTCCAAACCGACAATCAGGTAGCTATGTTCTATGTGAACAAGCAAGGCGGAATGGGTTCTCTGTCACTATGCAACAAAGCTTTGCGACTATGGACCCTCGCCAGAGATTTTCAAATCCACCTTCTTGCGGTATGCCTTCCAGGCATTCAAAATTCATGGGCAGACAAACTCAGTCAAATTCTGCTGCCACACGAGTGGTCTCTCCACTCGGACCACCTTGCTCAAGTGTTTCAAATCTGGGGAACACCAGATATAGACCTCTTTGCAAGTCCACGGAATGCCAGACTTCCCTGATTCTGTTCCAGAATCCCAGCTCACAACTGTCAGGCAAGGGACGCCTTCCTACTCCACTGGGGTCAGGACTTCCTCTATGCCTTCCCACCCATTCCCCTCATTCCCAAAACTTTATTCAAACTTCAGAGAGGCAGAGGTCGTATGATACTTATCGCTCCACTTTGGCCACGGCAAACGTGGTATCCTCTGTTTCTGTGTCTCTCTCAAACCAATCCTCTGGAGTTGGGAAATGCTCCAGATCTCCTTTCCCAGGAGAACGGATCCTTACTGCACCCGAATCCCTGGTCCCTGCATCTCAGGGACTGGTTACTGAAAGCCTAGATTTCTTGGATATGAACCTCTCTCAGCAGGTAAAAGATATCCTTCTGGCTTCCAGAAAACCTTCCACGAGGTGTTCCTACGCTTTTAAGTGGACAAGATTCTCTGTCTGGTGTTCACAAAAGGACTTTAAGCCCCCTTTTGGTACCTGTGGAGTCGCTACTGGAGTATCTTCTCCAACTATCCACTTCTGGTCGTAAGACCAATTCAGTGAGAGTCCATCTTAGTGCTATTGCTGCTTTTCACAAACCTTTGTGATGGACAACCTATTTCCTCTCATCCACTTGTGTCAAGGTTCATGAGAGGTCTGCTCTTAACAAAACCTCCCATTAAACCACCACCGGTGGCATGGGATCTAAATCTTGTTCTCGGGCAGCTCATGGAACCGCCTTTTGAACCCTTAGCCACTACAACCCTAAAGTTTCTTTCATGGAAAGTCATTTTCCTAATTGCTATCACTTCTGCAAGACGCATTAGTGAACTGCAGGCTTTAGTGGCTGACCCCCTTTATATACAAGGTTCCACCATGATAAAGTAGTCCTCAGGACTCGCCCTCACTTTATGCCAAAGGTGGTTTTGCCTTTTCATCTAAACCAGTCGGTTTATCTTCCTATATTCTTCCCTAGGCCTCATGCCTCTAGTGCAGAAAGGAATCTTCACACATTGGATTGTAAAAGGGCCTTAGCCTTTTATCTTCAAAAAACTAAGCAACATAGAAAATCTTCCCAGCTTTTTGTTGCTTTTAACTCTAGTCATTTGGGACTTCCAGTTTCCAAAAGAACTTTATCTAAATGGATTGCAGATTGCATATCCTTTACATATGAGAGTAAAGGACTTTCTCTCAAGGGCCATGTCACAGCTCGCAATGTGAGAGCCATGGCAGCCTCGATGGCTGATCTTCGTTCTGTCTATTGACGACATCTGTAGAGCAGCTACTTGGGCTTCGGTGCATACCTTCACAACCCACTACTGCTTAGACAAGGACTCCCATCAGGATGCCTCATTTGGCCAAGCTGTTCTTCAGCATCTCTTTCATACTTAATACAACTCCCGAGTTTGATGCCAGAGGTCCATGGGAGGAAGCATGACCCATCTCACCTGGGTTCGCAGCTTGCTGGGGTCAGTCCCTTGGCATCTGAGACTACATTCCTGCTTGTTCCTGGAGATAACGTAGTTACTCACCTGTAACAGGTGATCTCCGGGAACAGCAGGAATTTAGTCTTCACAACCCACCCACCTCCCCTAGGAGTTGTCTCTGTCTATCTCTCTTTCTCTACTCCTCTCCTTTGGTCTCAGCTATAAACTCAACTGAAGTGAGAGAGGTAGAAAGGCGGGAAGGCAGCACGCAGGCGCTGTGGGATGCTCCCAAAAGCTTTCCTATTGGACGCTGGGGAGCATTCCCGTGCAGGCTCAGTTGGTACCGACGATACCCATATGTGAAGACTAAATTCCTGCTGTTCCCGGAGATCACCTGTTACAGGTGAGTAACTGTGCTTTATCCATTCAAGCTTCAGTATGTGGAGCATGGGTAGCCAGAGCCCGTCTTTACTGGTCTCAGTGGGTTCAGGGAGAGCTCTTGGGGGAGTCGGCTGCAGAGGCGTCTAGGTTAGAATCTGGAGCAGCTTATTTGGCTGACATTCATTATGACCTTATCAGAGGGTTGTCGGATAGTATGACTTTGGTAATTGCAGCAAGGAGGTATCTGTGGTTGTGTAATTGGGCGGCAGGTGGTTCTTCCAAAGCAAGGCTTAGTAAGCTCCCTTTCAGGGGTAAGCTTCTTTTTGGTGAAGATTTAGATAAGCTGGTAAAAGACCTAGGGGAGTCCTAAGGCTGCCTGAGGACAAGCAGAAGCAGGGGCGGCCGGCTCCGACGACCAAGGGTCAGCAGAGGGACTTTCGTCGTTTCCGTTCCCCCCGTTTAGGCCAATTTCAGAAAGGACATTTCCCTTATAGGAATCAGGGGTTTCGGGGATTTCGAGGAGCAGGCAGGGGATTTTCCGCCTCCTCTTCCTCGAACCTTAGGAAGTCACAATGAAGCCAGGAGGACCCAGGCAGGTCAGGTGCCCGTGGGAGCGTCGTCTGCGGGATTTTTATCCGGCCTGGGTCCAGATCACATCAGATCAGTAAGTGTTGGAGGTCATTCGAGGGATATGCTCTGGAGTTTCAACGCCCAGTGGTCGATTCTTACGTTCAATCTCCTTGCAAGGCACGCAACAAGTGCAAAGCAGTTTGAGAGACCTTGCAAAGATTACTGAACCTGAATGCCGTAGTGACGGTACCACCAGAACAGTGCGGCTGCGGTCGATACTCCATATACTTTGTGGTTCCAAAAAAGGAAGAGTCTTATCGACCAATTTTGGATCTCCAGAGAGTAAATCGTTGTCTTCGTGTGGCTCATTTTCATATGGAGACACTGAGGTCTGTCAAAATGGCTATAAGAAAAGGAGAGTTTCTTACATCTCTGATTTGTCGGAGGCTTATCTGCACATTCCGATTCGCCTGGAACATCAGAGGTTTCTCAGATTTGCAGTGCCCATGGGACATTTTCAGTTCCGGGCCTTACCGTTTGGCTTGGCGACGGCTCCACGAATTTTCACCAAGGTGATGGTGGTAGTAGCAGCGGCATTGTGAAAGGAAGGAGTGTTAGTTCACCCCTATCTGGACGACTGGTTAATTCGTGCAAAATCCAAGAAAGAGAGCGAGTTGGCAACAACCAGAGTGGTAGAGTTACTACAGAGTCTCGGTTGGGTGGTCAATGTGGCAAAGAGCAGGTTGACTCCATCGCAGAACCTAGAAAGGTCCATAAATCACTATTAAAAAGGGACCCAGGATAATCAATGCTTGACCCAATACAAGCATTGTGTAACCTGTGTCTTTTGGGGATACTGCTAGGTACGTATGACCTAGATTGGTCACTGTTGGAAACAGGATACTGGGCTTGATGGACCTCGGTCTGACCCAGTATGGCATATCTTATGTTATGTTCTAGAATACCTGGAAGCTTGCTTTTGATACAAGCGTAGGAAAGGTGTTTCTACCTCAGCTGCCGTAGGGGTTAAGAAAGCTGGTCCGCAGTTTCCTGGGGAGAACCAATTCCACTGCATGGCATTATCTACAGTTGCTCGGTACCATGGCGGCGACGCTTGAGCTAGTTCCATGGGCAAGAGCCCTCATGCATCCCTTGCAGAGAGCGCTACTCAGAAGGTGGTCGCACCAAGTGGACCCCCCTCTCTTAGAGACTGCCCTGTCCGCCAGAGACGTGTCAGGCTCTCCAGTGGTGGTTACGACCAGGGGTTCTGGAAGAGGGAATGCCCTTGGAATCACCCGCTTGGATTCCTTTAATGACGGATGCCAGTCTCATAGGCTGGGAAGCTCACTTCGAAGGACGATTTGTTCAAGGACAATGGAACAAGCGCGAGAAGGTTTGGCCAATCAACAGATTAGAATTGAGAGCGGTAATGCTAGCGCTGCGAGTTTTTCAACTTTACCTTCAGGAAAAGGCCATTCGGTGCTTTCCAACAACGTGACCGCAGTGGCTTACATCAATCACCAAGGGGGAACAAGCAGTGTCTCACTGGAAGCCGAGGCCGAACAGCTGTTTGTGTGGGCTGAGGTGAATTTGGTGGCCTTGTCGGCATCACATATGGCAGGGGTGGACAATGTGGAGGCCAATTTTTTGAGTCGGGTCAAGGTGGACCCAGGAGAGTGGGTCATGCATCCGGAGGTGTTTGAGATGGTAGTGCGCCGTTGGGGAACGCCAGTAAAGGATCTGATGGCAACTTTTGAGTCAGCAAAGGCAAACTGATTCTTCAGCCGAAGACGAGAGAGAATGTTGGAAGGCCAGAACAACTACTTCTGTACGTGTTTCCTCCGTGGATGTTGATAGGTCATGTCCTACAGCGAGTAGAAGTACACAGAGGACAGGTAATATTGATAGCGTCGGATTGGCCAAGACGGCCATGGTATGCGGATCTGATAAGGCTATTAGTGGACCGGCCATGGCAACTGCCGATTCGAGGGGACCTGTTACTACAGGGTCCATTGCGCATGCCTCAGGTGCATCGATTCTCGCTTATGGCTTGGTTCTTGAGAGGGCGAGGCTAAGAGCCAGAGGGTACTCCTCGGCAGTGATTTCCATGTTGTTGAAGGCAAGGCGGAGGTCAACCTCCTTGGCATATATTCGAATCTGGCGAGTGTTCGAAGCGTGGTGTGCCGGTAAAGGTCTTGAAGCATTAAAGGCTTCCGTCTCACAAATTCTGTCTTTTTAGCAGGACGGGTTTGAGAAAGGCTTAGCCACTGCGTCCTTGAGAGTTCAGTTGGTGGCACTCTCCTGTTATAGAGGTAAGATAAAAGGGGAGGTGCTAGGAGCACACCTGATAAGCGTTTTTTGAGAGCGGTGTCTCTTTTGAGGCCGCCATGTAGACCGACAGTGCCGACATGGGATCTACATTTGGTACTGGAGGTGTTGATGCAAGAGCCGTTCGAGCCTTTGTCGAGGGCATTGTTAAAAGACCTTACTCTCAAAGTGGTTTTTCTAGTGGCTATATCTTCTGCTTGGAGAATTTCAGAGTTACAGACTTTGTCCTGCAAAAAGCCTTTTCTGTCCTTTTGCGATAACAAAGTGGTGTTGAGGCCAGTGCCGTCCTTTTTGCCCAAGGTAGTGTCGGCTTTTCATGTGAATCAGGTTGTTTCTTTGCCAGTATTTGAGGGCAGTGGCAGTGAGGCGGATTCGGGGAAGCTATATCTAGACATGCATAGGGCATTAAAGAAGTATATGCGGTGGACAGAGGGATTCCGCAATATGGAGAGGCTGTTTGTCCTCTTTGGAGGGGCAAGAAAAGGGGAAGCAACTTCCAAAGCTTCTATTGCCAGATGACTCAAAGAGGCTATAGCTTCAGCGTATCTGTGAAGGGCAAGACAGTACCAGAAGGGCTTAAAACGCATTCAACTAGAGCGCAAGGAGCATCCTGGACTGAGTGCAGGTTAGTGCCAGCTGTTGAAATCTGTAAGGCGGCTACTTGGTCGTCTTTAAATTCTTTTGTCAGGCATTATCGTCTGGATGTTCAGGTGGAGAGGGATACCTGTTTTGGATCAGCAGTGCTTCAGGCTGGTCTAGCTGGTCCCTCCCATTGAAGATTATCACTGCTCTGTTACATCCCCAAAGGTTTCGGGACTGGACTGGAGGGATGATAAGGAAGGTGAAATTAGACTTACCTGCTAATTGTTGTTCCTTGAGGAACTCCAGTCCAGTCCCGCATCCCTCCCTAATATTCTGTTTTTTGGACTAGGGCCTGAAGCGAAGAGGTATGGTATTGTACTTGGTAAGCTTGGGAACCAACTATATGGGTTACAGTCCATAAGGGGAGGGTAAGTGAATGGGGGTTTCTAATGCGGTCATGATCCTCTGTTAAGGAGGAGGGCGAACCATAGCAGGACAAAGGTAGTAGAAATTTAAAGAAACATGCTCTTTTTCCCTTGCTTAGTTCATAGTTTTCGGTTGTTAAAGTTTGATAGCGAGGTTTGCTATTTAATTGTTGCTCCGGTGAGTCTGCTTTGTCAATAGGTTACTGGAGTGAGGAGGTGGTCCCTCGGGTATTTATACCAGTGACATCAAAAGAATGAAGTTACTCAGTCTCCAAGCTGCTGGAAGAGGTACACTACCCAGAGGTTTCGGGACTGGACTGGAGTTCCTCAAGGAACAACAATTAGCAGGTAAGTCTAATTTCACCTTATTGCACGCCTTACAAACTGCCGCGGCCTTAGCACACATTTCTGTTGCGCTTACCTTAACTCTTTATATCTTCTTCCAGGAAACGTGTGGCAAACGAAGTATGCCTTCTAGATTCTGCTCTTCTTGCACGGTGGCTTCTGAATCATCCCTGGTGAGCCCATTTTTCCCCTCTCTCAGCAGGGGGATGCAGTTGATCCGGCCTTGCATGCCTCAGGCCCAGGAGTGGCAGATGGTGCTGTGGGTGAGGATAACCAGCCAACTGGAGGTTCCGGCAACTGTGCTGTGGGCTGTTCCCCATCCTCTGGGGTGATGACAGCTATGTCTCCTAGTGTAGAGGGATCATTTCTATGGGGAGAGCTTCTGGAGACCAGATTGTTCTCCCTGGAATTCTGTTCCTTTTCACGACAGATCTGGTCATTCTGCCATGGAAATTCAGACTCTGCAACCTCTGGTTCCCCCCCATGCACAGCCTTGTGAGGGGTAGGCTGAGAGTGGAAGCCCTGTTTGATTGCCAATGGTTAAGCGTCCCCAATGAAGGGTGCCCCCTGGAAATGGGTATCAACTGGGATCTGTCTAAATTTGGACTCTGACTCGGATTTAGATGTCTCGGTTCTAGGCTCTGATGTGGACGAAGAGGTACTCTCTCACCTTCGGAGGATTGTGAAGAGGCTGGTGTCATCCGCCTATTCAGGAAAGAAGAATTGGTGGTGTTGATTGCCAGGGTCTCATCCACCTTGAGCTTGGTGGATGCTCCAAGTACAGAACAAAAGCTGAAGGTGCATCCATTACTGCAAGGGGTGCAAAAATCCACTTTTGTCTCCCTGTTCGCGGAGATGATCCAAGGACATTATCCGGTCTGAGTGGGATTCCCCCGACTTCCTGCGTAGGGGCTAAGGGTATATAAGATGATGTACACTCTCCTGGAGATGGAGTGCATTGTCTGGTTTAATATTCCCAAGGTGGATGCGCAGCTCATGGTGGTTACGGGTCGGTTCCTGTGGAAGGTGGATCAGCCTTAAAGGATACTCAAGCACCACAAGGTACATTTGTGATTGAAGAGACAGTGCTCCACAGCGGCTGCTATTCTCGAGTTGACGATATGTGCAGGCCTGATGTCTTGAGCCCTGCTCCAGTGGGTTCAGTCTCTTCCAACAGATGATACTGATCCCCTTTTGGAGGAAGCTGCAGTCTTGCATCAGGTGCTTTGTATGGCCTGGTGTGTCTAACGGAAACACAACAAGTGAGTGGTATATGGTGGTCACAGGTGCTTTATTAGTTAGAGAAACCCCAATGCGTTTCGGCCGTAGCCGCATTCAGGGTGCTGGAAACTATAAACAAATATAAATAAATTATAATAATAATTAAATTATAACATAATTAAAAAATAAAAAGATATATAAGAGTAATTAAGAATATTATTACATCCAAAAACAACAAATATATTATTAAAAATAAAAATAAAACAACTGGTTAAAAACACATTAATAAAATTAATGTAAAAACAGAGGGAAGGCACACCATAAATACAATAAAACATTAATATACATGGAACGTATAAAATCATTCATATCTAGCCAAGAGTGAAAAAGGAGAGGAGGAGATGAGGAGGAACAGAGAGGCACAGCAGACTGGTATGCAATGATATGTTGATACTTACAATGACACACAATGTGTATTCTATTCCATACTGTAAATTACGTCTGTATTAATAAAAAAAAAGCATGTTTTTAAGACACAATTTTATAAACAAAAACAATGTAACAAATTGAAATAAAAGAGAGAATAAAAATTAAAAATTATTATAAGTATGAATTGTGGACATAAGAATAACAACAATAATGGGAAGCCCATGATGTAAAAATAAGATTGTAGTAAACAATACTGCTTTCAAGCTGTTACAGGAACACCGGTGCTAAACTTATTCTAAAAACCCAAGCAAACGATCTAAAGTCTAAGTGAAAGAATTAACGATCTGAAGTCTATGTAAAAAAATTATTTAAAAAATTATAAACTCAGGCACACAATTTAATAGAGTAATGTAAGGTAAATCATGAAAAACCATGAAGGCACTTCTATATTGAGAATAGTGAGGCAGCACCAGTAGCTAAATAAAATAATGCTGATCAATGGAGTGAAAAAGAATATATACTGCCCCATGCGGCATGGTGATTGTAAAAAAACACAGTGATATAATTTATGGTACAAGTGGCCACAATTAGAAAGCAAAACCCAAAACAAAAATAAAAAACTGCAGATATACATCTGAAATGTGAAAGCTCATTAAAGGGAGATGAGGTTTTTGTAAACCAGAGCACTGGCAGTTTGAAAGGACGCTGTGATTCCGTGCCTTTTAAAAGGACAAAGGTGTACAAGAGGGATTTATATACTTTCAGGTTCATCTTCGACTGACAGCCTTCTGTTTACACTTTTCTATGCATAGTTCTCTACTGTTGATTACTCATTGCTGCCCACGTTGAGGTTGTGTGAGGCTTGCCATGTTCTCCCATATGCTTTGGGACAGATAGAGGCATGGGAGTGGTCATTGAAATCTGTGCTTTTCATTGGTTCTTTGTCTCCACGATTCTGCTGGTAGGGGAACACAACCCACTTGCCTGGACTGGTCTAGCAGGACTCAAGGAAAGGACATTATCTGATAAATAAAATGTTGCCATAGTAATTACACAATACAAAAACTATTTCTTTACCTCATAAAAATTAAAATTTATACAAACATGTTGCATTATACAGAAAGCCTTCTATAGACTTCTACTACTTCACCTGCCCCCTCCCCCCAAGTGTGTATATATTCAATTCTTTCAAAATTATTTTCTATAGTTACATCACGAAAACCAAGAGAAGATGAAAAAGATGGACAAGCATACAGATTTGTATCAAGAGTTGAAATGGAGACAGACATTAAAGGGGGCAGGTACTTAGAACATGGCGAATATGAAGGAAATCTCTATGGTACCAAAATAGATTCAATCCATGAGGTGGTTCAAACTGGAAGGACGTGCATCTTAGATGTGAACCCACAGGTAAGTTTTAAATACATTTTACACCCAAATCGAGCTTTTACAAAAGCAATCTCACTATTCTCGCAATTACTAAACATGTATCTGCGTAGATAATATTGCAAAGCCAGTTGCCATGGCTAACTAAAGTGCTGAATGATAGAGAGCAGTATCGAGTCTGGCCAGTGGTGAGATGTGGAACCAGTGACAGTTACATGAATCCCAGTATAAGAAATCTACACAGATTACCAGATTTATGCTTCTAAAGTGTGCAGTGGACTTGTTTAGAATTGATTACCTGCTTATTCACTTTGGGCATCAAAGCAGGAAGCCTATTACACTAGCAGAAATACCAACTGGCCTGCTATTACTGCTGTCACTACAGCTACAGAGTCTAGAAAAGAGAGAGAATAACCAAGGCATGTATTACCTATATCCTTATGTCCAGAAGACTCCACTGGCGGTTATGCATAAAAGATGTGTATAAATTGGCACACTGTAAGTAAGGTTGTGGCCAACATTATTGGCACCCTTGCAGTTCCACCCCTTAATGTCCAATATCTCAAAAAAAATGGCCAGTGAAATGGCTTTGGACTATATTTGCCCACATATTTGACACACAAAAGTATCAACTAAAAGAAGACCATTGCCAGGATATGATTATTTAAAATCAAATATGAAAACACATTGTCCTCTCCAAAATTATTCATCCACAAAAGTAAAACTAGACCCCCCCCCCCCCCCAATTACCAAATGACAAATCTTCCAACAAATAAATTTGTGCTCTAGCTGGTAATTTAGGGGTCTACTTTTTCTTTTACTTTTGAGGACATGATTATTGGCACCTTTATAAACACTTTAAATCAGTTTGAACAAAAGAGCCCATTGCAGTAAAATTAGACACACCTGTGATCAGTTGTCAGTACAGTTGTCAGACTTGGATCAACCAATGAACAATGGCTCTAATGTTTAAAATGGCCACAATCACTCCCTGCTCCATTTTCAAAATAGTGAAGACGAGAGCTCCCTGAGACCATCAGAAAAGCCATTATCACCAAACTTCAAAGGGGTACAAAGCCATCTCCAAAGACCTTGAGATTCCCGTGTCTACAGTTTGCAGTGTTATTAAGAAGTTTTCTGCTCATGGAATTGTCAAGAACCTTCCAGGATGTGGTGGGAAGAGGAAAATTAATCCAAGATGTCTTCGAAGGTTAGTGCAAACTGTACGACAATCCAATAAGCTTAAGGCTGACCTGGAGCAATCTGGAGTGGTGGTTTCAACCTGCACCATACGCTGCGCACTAAACAAAGAAGGACTTCATGGGCGAAAGGCAAGGAGAACCCCACTGCTCAAAGACCAACATAAAAAGGCACGCTTGATCTTTGTCCAAACCCTCCTTGAGAAACCACAGTCCTTCTGGGAAAATGTTCTGTGGACAGATGAAACCAAATTGAGCTCTTTGTCAATGCAGACCAGCAATACATTTACAGGCAAAGAAATGAAGCTTATAAGGAAAAAAACACCCTTCCTGCAGTTAAATATGGTGGAGGTTCCATATTTATTTTATTTATTTAACAAACATTTTTATACTGCACTTTCCACATGATCAAGTGCGGTTTACAAGTAACAATGTTCTGAAAAGTACACTAAACATGGTCTTATTCAGTTACATGGAACAAAAATAACTATTTACATAGATGAAATACAATCATAACAGGGTAGGTGTACCCTTTAACTATATACAATGGATGAGCATAGTTGATGATTTATTTGCTCTATCAGTCTGCTGCCAGTAAATTTCAATCTTGTATTTGACTTACTGTTTGACTTGCTAGTTGGTTTACTGTTTGACTTGTGTTATCGGCTTGAGTGTCAGCACTTGACTGTGAGCCATAGTAGGAGGTAAATAGGAATGTTTTGATTTTTTTGTGGAAAACTTTAATGTCATTTTGTTCTTGGATGTCCTCAGGGAGCTCGTTCCAGAGTGTTGGTGCAACATATGAGAGAGCTTTTTTTATTTGTTAATTTTTTGGCATTTCTGAAGTCATTTGGGGTTTCAAGTTTATTTATATTTACTTCTTTGAGTCCTTTTTGAGGTTTCAATTGTGATTAGGTTATTCAGGAAAGATGGGGCTATGTTGTGGATTATTTTAAAGGTGGTGACCAGAATTTTGTAACTTATATGGCTATGTATAGGAAGCCAGTGTAAATCAGATAATATGGGAGTGATGTGTTCTATGGCTCTAATGTTTAAGTCCATAATGTTGTGGAGTTGTTTTGCTGCTTTAGGAAATGGAGGTCTGGAATGTGTTAAGAGTATCATGATTGTCAGATGAGACTACCAAGGTATTTTGGAGCGAAATGTGCTACCTAGTGTCAGAAAGCTAGGTCTGGGTCAGCGGTCATGGGTCCTCCAGCAGGACAGTGACCCGAAACATATATGCAAAAGTACAAAATAATGGTTAAAAAGGAACAAAAGGACTGTTTTAAACTGGCCAGCAATGAGTCCTGATTTCAGTCCAATTGAGAACCTTTGGAAAGAGCTGAAATCTGCCATTGGTAAAAGGAATCCTGCAAACATTCATGAGCTGGAACAAATCGTAGTTGAAAAGTGGGAGAAACTACCAGCAGACAGATATACAAAACCTATAGATGGCTACAAGAAACGTTTGGAGGTTGTCATCACTACCAAGGGTTGTGCAACCAAATAGTAGTGAAGGGTGCCATTGTTCCTGTCCAGATCATATTTTGGGTTTTTTTCTCAGAAATTACTATGTCTAAGTTGCACAGACCTCTTGTTGTATATATTTGAACATACTATTAAAATATTATGATGACATACAGTTGGAATATTTCCAATTATTTCTCAAGATATTATACACAACATACCTAAAATGCCAGGGTGCCAATATTGTTGACCATGATAACCGTTTCTCATTCACTTTCTAAAAATTGAAGTACACATTGTATTCATGTCTTCCCCTTGCAATAAGGCGTTTAAAAGATGGTTTTCATGTATATATAAATCTAAAAGATAGTCCTTACATTGAAAAATGAAATTACATACCTGTAAAAGGACTATTGTTTCAAATCCAAAGAAAACAGGTGCACGCAATGCTGCAAATTGTTTGTGTGCCAACATAGTGCCAGATTAGGAGCCAGTATTCAGACGCGCTTATCCAGATAACTATAGAGGTTATCAGGATAAAGGCTAGGAGTGAAAATCAGTGGTACTGTCTGGATAGTATTGCTATATCTCTACAGACTGCTTCAGCACTATCTGATTAGTGCGGGGACAGTCTGTGGGTTGAACAAGGGCGGTGCTGACAGCTCTCTGGATAGCAGCAGTATTCAGCCATTATCTGGATAACCTTTCTGCCATTATGCAGATAGCCCATCCACATAACTTAGGACCGCATAAAAGCTGTGCTGAGTGCTGTCCCAGATAGTGACTAAATATTGCTGCTATTTGAATAGTTGCCGCACTGCCCACTCTGTCTAGATATTATGTGCTAGCCAATATGTGGATATTTATACACTGTGACTAACTGACTGACTGCCACAGCATTTAAATCTCATCTTCTGAATATTGAGCCCTTAGCAAAAGCAGCGGAAAAAACATGCATAGCCCATAATAAAATTTCAGTGTAAAAATAATTCTGTTTTTTTGGGGGGGAGGCAAGGGGTTGTCTGTCTTTTATTTTTTTGGACGGGGGTTGGGTTTGCAGAGCACAGTTTGGTACTATGTTTTGGGAGCATTCTGAGGAGCAGTGAAGTTAGTTTATTTTTCATTTTGTAGCCTATATTTTTAGCTTGAGCCTAAGACCACTTAACGACGTTATACATAGTTCTGGTACAATCCACATTGTTATGCGGGGGGGGGGGGTTGTCCTTTTTTTTTAAAACTCTTTAGGCTTTTCTGTGATAGGGCTTGTTATCCTGATCCCCCTAGTCTCCCCACCTCCTATGTGTTTCCCCTAGATCAGTGGTATTCCGCCTAGACACACCTAACAGATGATGCTTCTATATGTGACACACCGCACATGTGATCTTCATGGACCTTTATAGTAGTTAAATGTAAACATGTTCTGCATCCACGAAAACCCTACAAAAGGTGTAGATCAAAGCTAGGGCAATTTTTCCATCGACGTTTCCATATCAGAAATATTCTGATACACATGTCATTTGAGTTACAGCAAACTAACTCTTCCTACTACATTGTGAAAAAACACAAAACCTGAAAAAATCACTCACATATATAGCTAATGTGCCATACCATAGCAGCACTAATTCCTATGATTCAAACTGCTACAATCCTACCAAAGAATAGCCAACATTACATTGGGTAGTAGAATTCTAATATACTTGTATCTGCTTCTGATAAAACAGAACAAGTGGGATTACTACAGATCACTACAGAAACTACACACTAATGCCACCACACCTTGGTCACATGCAAAATACCAACAGAATCACCAAATACAAATCAAGGGACCACAAATTATAAATAGAAATCTGAAGACAAAAATTGAACTGGGAAACCCCAAGAAGTCAAACTCAGTAGGTACTGCAACACTGGAAAACTAAAAATAGAAATGTGTTTCCTCTTGTACTGAATAAAATACAAAAACATTTGCAATTCACATCTCCCAAAAAGAACATATTCCAGTTAATAATAAATTCAAAATTAAATCATGTTTTCTACCTTTGCATGTTTATTTTTTCAATCTTGTTAGTCCCAGTTTCTTTTTTCTGCTTTCTTTGTCTGTCTTCTGCCAGCTCTTTCCAGTGTTTGCTGTCCATTTATCCTTTCTCCTCTCTCCTCTTTTCCCCCTCTTCATATATCTGACATATTGATAGTTCCTTCTTTCCTGTTTTTTTTGTCCACTCAAATTTCACCCTCTTTCACCGTATAGTCCTCCATCACTTTATTTTTAATTTTCATATATCTAACATTGTCTCATGCCCAGCCCATCTCCCCTAGCTCTGCCATTTCCCCATTCTCTCCATTTCCCCCATCTCACTCCTTTCAAGATTTCTTATTCCCTTCAGTCTTTCACCCACCCATACATTTCTACCCTCTGTTCTCACCATTCTCCTCTCACTTGTGTCTTTTTGACAACCCCCCATAAGATTCTACACCATGCCCAGCATCTTCCCTCTCTCTCCCACTTTACCCACCTTTGTAGCCTGGCATCTACCCTCTCTCTCACTTCCTTACCCACCCACCTTACAATCCAGCACTACCTCACTCTCTCTCGCTTATCCACACACCCACGCTTATAGCCCTGTATCTCCCCTCTTTCTTAATCTCTCTCTTCTCTTTACCACCTAAATATCCACCCCCCACCCATCCATGTAAACCTGGCTTTCTCCGTGAACAAGCAGAAAGAAATCCTCATGTATGGGTGACGGAGCCCCGTGTGGAAATGCTCCCCAGCTTCCAATCAGAAGCTTTTGGGGACCTCAATCACGCATGCGCACCTACCTTCCCACCCATTGCGATGCCATCTTCCTCTCGGTTCACTTTTTCCGTAGAGCCCCATGGACGTGTTCCTTGCACTACCGGCAAAAGCTGTTCTTTTAGCCCTTTGGGTTGCAGATCTTCATGGGGTTTGTGATAAGGAAGCTTATCATAGCTCAGGAAGGAGCTATAGAAAAGGTGAAGTGACTCTGAACAAGCAACCTGTCAGTTCTGGTAGAAATAAGAAAACAGAATTTTCCCATAAAAGACTACCAGTCCCAGAATGCACCAGGTTTCCAACAGCCATTAGAGGAGCTGAAGTGGGGAAACGTGTGTTCAATCAGGAGGGCTATGAGGTAATCCCTAAGCACTCATCTCAAAGGGCAGGGCCTGATTCAGCACAGCTGCGCTGTGCTAGGGTGGAGCACTCATCAAAGCAGAATAAAGGTAGAGTTTATTCTACAGAGAATGATCCTCATCCTCAGTTTCATCTGGGAGATCCTCATCATCTTGGACAGCTTCATCATCGGGAGGATCGTCAGAAGCAGAAGCCAGAGCGGACGAACAGAGAGGGCAAGAAACCCTTTGGAAGAAAGAAGAGAAAAGCATTTGGGAGGTCTAAAGGAGTCCAGAGCAGTACGTATACTGGGAGACATTCAAAAGGCCAGCATATACCATTGGACTGGGGAAAGCCAGAGGAATGGTGCTGCAGAGCTAGGAATCTCCAGACGGTACCTGTGAGGGAGACGGCTGCACATGGAAGGGACCCTAAGACCCGTGGCAGAAGGTATGTGAAGAGAGATCCAGTGTCCAGGGATCTGGATTGGAAGGCTGGACATAAGAACTGGACTACATACTGGCCAGGCTATTTAGAGAGGAACTCTAACAGCAATGGAAGCTCAGGTATGAACACTGATCTATGCCCTAGCTATAACCTTGAAAGACAGCAGGGAAACAAGTATTCTCCTGAGAGTGCTACATTGAGAAATTCCTTTGTGCCAATCCATGATATTGAACCCATGATTGTTGAAGAAGGGGGAGCGGTCTTAGATACAGGCTGTGAATATATGGATTGCTCTCTGTCTAAACTCCTTTGGTAATTTTCTGTTACAAAGTACAACAACCATCACAAAGAAATACAAACTTGTTCTTTAATCTACTCAGAATAGCTCCTGAAGTAGGATTTGAGCCACGCAGTAGAAAGCAAGCCAGCTAAGGGGTTTCAGCTGGGTAACTGCTAGCAATTGAGCCTTACCTAATTGCTTGTGAGCTCTGAGGGAATCACTTCTGAATCTATGTGTGAAGATATAAGAAGTTAACATGAAAAGAACAGTTTTTCCCTTCTTTGTGGGTTTTGCTTGTTTGATACACTGCTAAGAAAATATTAGCTAAAGCCTACAGAAAAGACCAGTTTGTTACCAACAAGGTCTTTATTCTTTTGCTTTGATTGCCTGAGAAGTTCAACTGTTGTTTTCCTGATTTTGTTTTTCTAAGTTTAACACTGAAAGCAAGTATCCTGTTTTATGTGCTACCAAGCATATCTGTGTTGGGAGAAATAACCCCATAAATAAATATCTTACTGGCTTTACACTCAAGCACAACTAATTATTGTGAGTGGCTGTGTCTGGTGTGAATGGACTGCATTTCCCACAATCCCTTGCAAATCATATTGATATATGCATTTGCCAAGACTGTGAACATTCTCACCCAGGCAGCCGTCTGACAGGTTTTTTTTTCCTTTTTCACACTTTATTGTTGTGTTTTTGCCTGGGGGGGCTGATGCTTCCCCCCCCCCCCCGGGCTTTTTGGTCACCGTTCACAGGCATTGAACCATTCGACCTTGCGGAGGCCATTTTCTTGAAAATGTTTAAATCTGCCAGTAGTTTTAAAAAGTATACCTGCTGTGCATGCACCATCTCAGCAACAGATTGTCACAACTGATGCATTCAGTGCCTCAGCCCTGATCATGAGCCCTCCACTTGCATCCTGTGCCTGGACCAAGAAGGGCCTCAAGGGTCGAGAGAAAACAGCATGAATCCCTCTTTGGACCATCGGACTCTGCGTCCTCAGCACCAGCATCAGCGCTTTTGACGGATGCCGCCAAGGACTTGGCATCATGTGGTACCCATGCTCATTCAGAGCGAGGGGCTTCAGCAGCATGGATCAGTAGCTGTCCATCGACTCCCAGTCAGAGCCTTGGAAGGACTCGTCATCGACCTCATTGGTGTCTAAGGGAGTGACTGGAAACCATGCTAATCACGGGCTTTGACACCAGAGCCCCACTCGGCACAATGACAGGGGTGATGGCCGGGAGTGGCCTGCAAAGATATCCCGGCAAGAGGAGTTGATTCCCAAGGTCCAGATGGCCCCCAGCAATCTCCCAATGACCTCATAATCGTGGAGTCCTGGAGTGGGTGCCGGAGTCAGTAGCTAAGTTCATTGTACTGGCCCCAATTCCCTCAGAGATTATGGTGCTTAATGCGCACCTTCAGGCCCTCAAGGTGCACATGGTGGCTCTCCTGGCTGCACGGGCCCCGGTTGCCCTAACACCTCCAGTGATCACCCACTGGTGCAACCTATCCTCAAGACCCACGTCCTCTTGCCTGAGCCGGGGATGTCAGATCAGTGGCTGGGGTCCTCCTCAGTCCCCATTGTGAATTCCCTCTCCCATGTCTCTGGTTCCGATGCCCCGAATCCCAGCGCTTGGCGGAGGAACACCATCGGCCCTACCAGTGGGCATCATCTCCGCCAGAGCAGAGCCAATGCCATAAGGCGGCCCAAAGGTATTTCAACTTCTTCTCAGAATTAGACTGAGAGTTGGAAGACAGAGGAAGAGTCCACCGGTCAACAAAAGGGAGTTCCTGGACATCCCCTTGGAATTGTCCCCACCATACAAATGGTGGAAGTCGTCCCCGGAGGATATGTCCTTCCAGAACTTCATCTAGGATTTGGTTAAGGCGATTCTCTTTTCTCTGGAGGCAGAAGTTGAGCCAAGGGTGGAGGAACTGGAGATCCTTCAGTACCCCTCTGCTCCAAAGGAAGTTGTCAGTGCTACTGCACCAAATACTTCAACAGCTCCTTCTCTGCATATAGGCAAACCCATTGTCTGTGCCAGCCATTAGCCACCAATTGGACTCGATATACCAGGTGCAGAAGGCCCCTGGGCTCAAGAAACCCCAACTGCCGCACCATTCCCTGGTCATGGAGTCTGCCATGCAGTGTGTCAAGAACTCAAAGACCCACTCATTGGTGCCTCCTAGTAAGGAGTAGCAGACCCTTGATGGGTTTTTGAAGGCACTTCTTTCAGGACTCCATACTCATTTCCCAGATTCTTTCATATCGGCTCTGTATGGGGATGTTCTTGAAAGACATCATGGGGGATCTGAGCGAGCTCTGCTCCCTCATCCCAGCAGGGTGCTTGGAAGACTTCCATACCCTGGTGAGCCACAGGAAGAACATGTCCAAATATATGGTACGTGCCACATATGATACATTTGAGTTGGTGAGCAGGGTGGTGGCAGTAAGCATCAGTGCATGCTAGCTGGCCTAGCTCAAGTCTTCCAGGACAAACTGACAGACTTGACGTGCACCAGTGAAAATCTCTTCGGCAAGCCCATGCAGAAGAGGGCAGCTGAAATTGAGACTGAGCAGGTAACCATCTCCCACCTCTCGTGCAAGATGGTGGACCCTGCCAAAAAGAAGCATGAGGGGAAGTAGCCTTTTTACAGGCCAAAGCGCACAGGTGCTCTCTAGGGAGCTCAATCCAAGGCACAAACCCAGCAGCTGCCATATCGGGCTAAGCTGCAGAAGGCCTAGCCGCAACCGGGGACAGGGTTTTGACACCTTCCTCAGGAGCATAGCCAGCCGCTCGATTGCCGAGGGGGTCCCCTCTCAGGTGGGCGGTTGGCTTGTCCACTTCGCACACAGGTGGCCCCTCATCACCATGGACAACTAAGTACAGTGGGTTGTACATGATGTGTATCTGTTACATTTTATCTAGCTCCCGCCCATTTTCTTCCCAGGGGAGTACCCTCTAAATCCACATCATTGTGGTCTCCTCCAGGCGGAGGTCGTTGCCCTGCTGGATGAACTGACCATTGCTGGGTGGTTAGCACTTCCAGTTCTGGGTGCTGCCCTTTGGACTAGTGTCGACCCCCAGGGTCTTCAAGTGCCTAGCTATCATTGCCGCTTACCTCCAGTCCCTGGGAATTTTCATCTTCCCCTACTTAGATAACTGGCTGATAAAGGTTTCCATGCCGGGATGGCATGTGGCACTCAGTGCATCTGAGCAACTTGGGTTTGTCATCAGCTACCTGGTCTCATTTCCAGCCTTGCAGCAACTGGAATTTATCAGGGCCCTCTTGGACACCATGTGGACCCAAGCCTTTCTCCCAAAAGATCATGTGCAGCGGCTTATGGAGGCGGTCTTCACTGTCTACCACAAGCGGCACACAATGGCATGGGGTATGCGGCATATGTTAGGCCACATGACCTCCATAGTGCATGTAACCCCTTTGACCCGGCTCAGGAGGTGCCAGGCACAGTGGATGCTGCACATCCAGTGGAAGCAAGCCATGGGTCACCTCAGAGACTGTGTCCCCATCACAACACTCCTTGCCAACTCTCTCAAGTGGTGGCTGGAGCCACAGTACCTACTCCAAGGCCTTCCCTTTCAGTTGATGCTGTCACACAGGACGCTCACTACCAATGTGTCCAATTGGGCCGGGGCATGTATTTGGATGGCCTGCGGACACAGGGCCGCTGGTCAGAACAAGAGCTTGCACCAGATTAACTTTCTGGTGCTATGGGCGATTGGCCAAGAGTTCCTGGAAGGCCTTGAGGGTGTTTGTCCCTCTGGATGAGGACTACCTGATTGCAATCAGATAATGATATTCTATGTCAGTAGGCAGGGAGGCACGGGCTTGTATCTTCTGTGTTGGAAGGCGGTGCACCTCTAGAAATTCACAGTGGCCCATGGAATGGAGCTGCAGGTGACCTATCTGCCTGGGGAACTCAACACTTTGGCAGACCATCCCAGCCGGGTTCTCCAGCCCCATCAGTGGACTTCAACAGGAGGGTGGTAGATGGCATGTTTCAGATGTGGGGCACTCCGACAGTGGACCTCTTCGCCTCACCGCGCAGTGCGCAGATAGACCGCTTCTTTTCCTCCTTGGCTGTGAGGGGCTGACTAGCATCTGACACCTTCCTCCTCAGTTGGGGCATTGGTTTGCTTTTACCCCATCCCCCTCCCTGATTCTGCTGGTGGTGAAGACACTTCTCAAGCTCTAGGCGGACAAGGGAACCATGATCCTCATCCTCATCCCCCCCCCCCCCCCATTCTGGCCCAGGCAGCTGTGGTTATCCCTGCTGCTCCAGCTCTCCTGTCGGGAGCCTCTTCAGCTGGGTTGTGATCCCAACCTCATCTATCATGAGGATGGAGCCCTTCTGCACCTGAACGCCATGTCCCTGACCCTCACAGTTTGGATGCTGAGCAGGTAGTCCTGTCCGAGGTTAACGTACTGGGGGAGACGACTGATTTCCTCCTGGCCTCCTGCCGCGCCTGTGCCTTCAAGTGGCGCCGGTTCTCACTCTGGTTCATAGACAAAGTGCTGGATCCTTTCTCTTGCCCGGTTGAAGGTTTGCTGGAGTACCTCCTGCATCTCTCCAATTCGGGCCTCCAGTCTAACTGTTCAAGTACAATGCGTGCCATCAGGTCTTGGAGAGGAAGCCCATCTCCGCTCAGCCGCTAGTGGCCCACTTCATGCGGGGCTTGCTCCAATCGAGGCCTCCAATTAAGCCCCCACATGGGATCTTAATGTGGTCTTGAGACAGTTGTTTGCGCCTTTCGAGTCACTCACTACTTGTTAGCTGAAATTTCTGACCCGGAAGGTCGTCTTTCTTGTAGCACTCACTTTGGCTCACTGAGTCGGTGAGCTTCAGGCTCTGGTGATTCACCCACTGAACACGAGTTTCCACCATAACCGGGTGATGCTACGCACCCACCTGAGTTTCTTGCCTAAGGCAGTTTTGGCTTTCCACCTCAAGCAGTCGGTGGTATTGCTCACCACCTTTCCTAGGCCTCATGCCAACAGGGCAGAGTCCTAGCTGCACATGGATTGCAAGCGTGCACTGGCCTTCTACCTTGAGTGGACCAGTCTGCACCATCGCTCTACACAGCAGTTTGTTTCTTATGACCCCAGCAGGCTTGGTGTAGTAGTCTCCAGATATACGCTGTCCATTTGGGTAGCGGACTGCATATCCGTTGCCTGTGCTCAGGCAGGACTGAGCCTTGAACATCATGTTACAGCCCACAATGTCTGGGTCATGACTGCATCAGTGACCAATCTACGCTCAGTCTCCATGGAGGAGATTTGTAGGGCTGTCCACACCTTCAGAGCCCACTACTGCCTGGTTGGGGATTCCCAGTGTGACAGTAACTTAGGCTAAGCCGTACTCCGGCATCTGTTTGGGACTTAAGTTCCACTCCTTCCCACTGGCCCTTCTGTCCATCCAGGCTACCGAAAGAGTTGTCCTGGTATTGATGCCTGCTGTGGACATTGAATCGATTGAGTCCTGAAGAGGGCATCTGCTGTTTGTTCTAATTCTTGTTGCCCCTTTTCGGCTGGTTATTTTGTATTCAGTAGCCTGTAGCTTGGGAGTCCCATATTTGAGGACTTCTTCCTGCTTGTTCACGGAGAAAGCGTAGTTACTCATCTGTAGCAGGTGTTCTCCATGAAGAGCAGGAATAAGTCCTCACAACCCGCCTACTTCTCTGTGGAGTTGTTTTGGCTAATAGCTTTTGTATCCTACTGAAAGGAAGATGGCGCTGAGGCGGGTGAGAAGACAAGTGCTCATGCACGATGGAGGCTCCCAAAAGCTTCTGAGTGGAAGCTGGGGAGCATTCCTGTGCAGGGCTCCGTCGGGAACGTCACCCATATGTGAGGATTTGTTCTTGCTGTTCATGGAGAACACCTACTTCAGGTGAATAACTATGCTATCTCTCCTCTCTACCCATCCATCTCCCCCACCCTCCTCCTTTCTCACCCATGCACTCTCACTGCCGAACCTCAAGCGGCACACCCTCCATGTCGATTCCAAGGGTTCCTCCTGGTCCCCATCAGGACTGGGTATCTCTCCCGAGCACTTTGGGCTCAGAATGCTGCCGCGGACCCTGACCCTGTCAACCACACAATCAGGACATCAGCACGATTCTCGCTGATCCTTTGAGTTCCTCTCCGAGTCGGACTTCAAGTGGAAGACAGACAATGAATCCCCGGACACAGTGCAGCACCATGATGCCACTTTGGACCCCTCGCCTTCGCTGAAGCGTCGACGATCCCCTCCTGAGGACTTTTGTTTCTTCAACTTTGTACAGGACTTGGGGAAGGCTCTATCCTTCACCTTCGAGGTCAAGGAGGAGCCTTGGATAGAGGACCTCGAGATCCTCCAATACCCCTCCCCTCCCAAGGAGGTTATCACCGTCCCAGTACCTCCTATCCTCGAGCGCCTCCTATTCTGTATGTGGGAAACTCCAGTTATGGTACACATAGTGAGCTGGCAGCTTGATTCAGTGTATCGAGTCTGCAAAAGCCCAAACTTTGAAAAAACACAGATACCACAGTGGTGGAATCAGGCCATATGCCACATTAAAAGTCAGAAGACGCATTCCTCACTGTCCCCAGATAGGGAGGCACGCACGCACCATGGATGGCTTTGGTAGGAAGTGTTACCAGGGCTCAGTGCCCATGGCCCGTATTTATTTTATTTATTTATTTAGCTGTATTTATATCTCGCTTTTCACCGGGTCAAAGCGGTCAATTGGGGGATACATTTAACATGAGGGGATGAGAGACACACACATTCATACTTACAGGGAACATGGGCAATGGAGGGTTAAGTGGCTTGCCCAAGACCACAAGGAGTGCCTATAGGACTAGAAATCCCAGTCCCTCCGGCCTGAGATTGCTGTCCCCAGGTGGGACTTGAACCTCCGGCCTGAAGTACCTTGTCCTAACCACTAGACCACTCCTCACCGTATCCAGTCTTCACCAGCTGTAATGGGCATATACATGAGAGACTTGTCAGGGGAGCTTGCCGGGTTCTCAGCTGGACTCACTGGTGAGCCTCTCAAGATCCTGGTATCCACAGTGAAGGAGTGCTCCAAGTATGTTACTCGTGCGGCCTAAGACGGCTTCAAGCCCATGACTTGAGTGGCTGCGGTGGGCATTAGTGCCCTGCCACCTGGCATGGCTACTGTCCTTGAACCTGGAGCAATGGGTTCAGGACAACTTGATCGATGTCCCCTGCCGGGGGGACAAACTTTTTGGCAAGCCCATGATAGAGAAGGTAGCCAACCTAGAGACTGAGTTGCTCAGACTGCTGATCCTTCCCGACGGAAGGCTTCAGGGGAAAAGTCTTTCTACTCGAAAAAGAAGGCAGCCTACGAGGGCTGCCCCTAACTTCAGGTCTACCAGGCTCCCCTAGAGGGGCAGCAGGCTAAGACCCCCCAAGCCCCAGCCAGCGCTGCAGTTGCAACCTGGGGGGGGGGGCTTTTGACTCCAGAACCATAGCCTAATCCCTGGACAGTCCCGCTCCGCAGCACGTTCAAAAGAAGCTCACATTTTTCTCCCATCACTGGCCCACTGTCACCAGTGATGCCTGGGCTGTGCAAGTCGTGAAGGAAAGCTTCCTCCTTCACATTGAGCAAACGCCCCCTCCATTCTTCCCAGGGAGCTTCCTCTGGCCCCACCATCAAGATCTTTTTCAGGGAGAACTCCGCACTCTCCTCACGGAACAGGTGGTGGAATTGGTCCGTCAGGTGGGCAGAAGGTTTTACTCCCGCTACTTTCTGGTGCCCAAGAAAACAGGCAGCTTTTGTTCCATTCTTGACCTGCGGGATCTGAACCACTTCTTGGTATGAGAAAAGTTCTAGATGGTGTCCCTTGGGACGTTGCTGCCATACCTCTCATGGAAAGACTGGCTAGACTCCTTGTATCTCAAAGACATCTACACCCACATCCTGATCCATCCCTTGCACTGGCAATATCTCCGGTTTGTCATCGGAGGGTGTCGCTACTAATACAGAGTACTCTCCTTAGGCCTCACATCCGCCTCCAGGGTCTTTACAAAGTGCCTGGCGGTGGTTGCAGTCTTCTTGAGACTGCAAGGGGTTTTCGTCTTCCCCAACCTGGATGACTGGCTGATCAGGGGAGGGTCGCCTGGCAAGGTTCGCCAGGTTGCCCAACGTACCATCCAGGTGCTGGAACAACTGGGCTTAGTCATAAACTACCCGAAGTCCCACCTGCAGCCCTCAGCATCTCAAGTTTATTGGAGCCCTCCTGGACACATCTCAGCCCAGGGCCTTCCTTCCGTTGAACTGGGTTCAGCACCTGGTGTCACTGGCCCGTGAAATCCAGGATTGCTTGATGGTCTCGGCCTATCATATACTCTGGTCGAGGCCTTGTGCCCCTGGATGCATTCATGTGACACCCTACGCCCGTCTCTGAATGTGGCAGGCCTAGAGGGTATTCTGTACCAAATGGAAGCAGGTGACGGGGCGCCTAGCGGACAGGGTCCATGTGATCTCGCCCCTGACTGTCTCCCTCACCTGGTGGCAATGACTGGAGAATCTCCTAGCCGGACTCCCCTTTCAGGCTCCTGCGCATTAGCAGGTCCTCGCTATGGACGCCTCCAAGTTAATCTGAGGAGCCCACCTCAGGGGCTTCCGGACACAAGGCCTGAGGTCGAGGGTGGAGAGCCTCCTTCAGATCAACTTCCTCAAAACTCCTGGTGTACAACGCCCTTCAAGTCTTTCAGCGACAATTGTCCAGTCAGGTCATCCTCATCCAGACTGGCAATCAGGTTGCAATTTTCTATATTACCAAGTGGGGAGGCATGGGCTTGTACCTCCTGTGCTGGGAGGCAGTTCGGCTCTGGAGATTAGCCAGTGCTCATGGCATGCACCTCCAGGCTGTATACCTCCCGGGTCAGACAGCATTCTGGGGAACAAACTCACCAGAGTGTTGCAGTCTCACAAGTGGGCCCTGAATTTTCAGGTGGCCCACAACATTTTTCAGAAATGGGGGATGCCAGTGGTGGTTGTCTTCACCAGTACCTCCGATGCTCACTTGCCACAGTTCTACTCCAGGACTCCTGCAGCGCTCATCTGGCAGCAGATACGTTTCTCCTGAGTTTGAGTGAGGGTCTCCTGTATGCATACCCTCCTACTTCCTTGGTGGCCAAGACTCTCTTAAGATCCAGACGGACAGAGCTTCGGTGATCCTCATTGCCCCACTTTGGCCTAGGCAGCCGTGGTTCCCCCTGCTTCTTTGTCTCTCGAGGGAGCCCCCGCTTCCCCTCTGCTGCACCCCGAATCTGATCTCGTATGAGGAGGGAACCCCGCTGCATCCCAACTTCGTCTCTGGCATTTATGGCGTGGATGCTGAAAGGATAGCTCTTTCACAGTTCCACTTCCCCAGAGATGTGGAAGATGTTCTCATGTCAAAAAAGGACTCTACCACATGTGCTTACGCCTTCAAGTGGCGCAGATTCTCCATCTAGTGTGCGGATAAAGGGTTTAACACATTTTCCTGTTTGGTGCAGATAGTCCTTATCTACCTTTTGCACCTCTCCCTGTTTGGTTTGAAGTCCAACTCTGTCAGTCCTAAGTGCACTGGCGGCATGCCTTCAGCAGATAGACAGATGAATCCTGTACGTTCATCCCTTCATAGGCCGCTTCATGAGGGGCCGCCTTTTCTCTCAGCCCCTGGCTCACTCACTTATGACGGCTTGGGACCTGAATGTGGTCTTCGAGAAGCTCAAAGTTCCCCCCTTAAAGCCATTCGCCACCTGCCCCCCTCAAGATTTTTCCTGGAAAGTCCTTTTCCTGGTGGTGCTCGCATCGGCACGCAGGGTCAGTGAGCTACAGGCACTGGTAGCACATGCTGTGTATACCAGGTTCTATATGAATAGAGTGGTTCTCTGCACTCACCCTAAGTTCCTTCCTAAGGTGGTCTCTTCTTTTCATCTCACCTAGTCAGTGGTGCCTCCCACCTTCTTTCCCAGGCCTCACGCTAATAGGGCAGAGGCCTCTCTCCATGCCTTGGATTGCAAGTGGGTGCTGGCCTTCTACCTTTAGCGGACCAAGGGTTATTGCAGTTTGCCCTAGCTGTTTGTTTCTTATGACCCAAACAGACTGGGAATGGTTGTTTCTCCAGGACCAAGCAGGAAGTCAGTCCTCACATATGGGTGTCATCAGTGCCGATGAAGCCCCAGCGGAGCATTTCCTCAGCTTTCTAAGAAAGCCTTTGGGAATGCAGGCACGCATGCGCGGTTCCCTTCCCGCCTAAAGGTGCCATCTTACCTCAGTCTCTTTTTTTTCCGTGAAGCCCACCAGACGTGTGTCCAGTTTTTCCCGGTTAAGATTAGATTTTCAGCGATTTTTTGCTCTTTTTCTACCGGTTCGACGCCGGTTCCCCTCCCGCCAGGTTCGGTACACCGGTATCGAGCCCGATTTTTTATTTTCGGTTTTTGCCCTTCGTGGCTGGCGTTAGCGCCCTTTTTTCTCTTTTTCCCTGGAAGGCCTGTCCTTTGACCTCGCGGGGACTCTTTTTTCCCCGATGGCTTCCAGTGGTTTTAAGAAGTGTGATCGGTGTAAGAAACTAATGTCTTTAACCGACACACACAACTGCTGCCTTCGGTGCCTCGGCCCCGACCACGATCCTAAGTCGTGTGGGGCCTGTGGAAAAATGTCTTCCAAGGCACTTTGAAGTCGCCAGCAGCAAAAGGAAAGGCTTTTCTCGGACTCAGCCTCCGGCTGGGCCCGGACCTCGTCTGAGGCCTCGACATCTCGGGATTCTGATCCCGAGCGCCGTCGAAGCTCGTCGGACAGGGGATCCCCCTACCGGGAACGCAAGAGGAAGAAACGGCTCGCGAGGGCGTCGTCGGAAGAGGTCCCTGGCTCTTCGAGAGCCAGGTCTAAGACCCCCGACCGTCGCCCGGGCTGGTGGAACCAGAGAAGCCTGCCAAAGTTCCTCGTGTGGAGCCGGAGTCTGCTGGACACGTAAGCCCCGTACTCCTCGTGGACTCTCCTCCCAGGGAGCCGCCGCCGGGGCCCGAGTCGGTGGCTGCTGCATCTTCCAAGCTGAGTCTCAGGATGACAGCCTTGGAGAGCAGAATGTCTGCCTTCATGGAGCAGCAGTGGGCACTAATGGCCAGCCTGTCTGGCGCATCTGCCCCGACCACCGGGACATCGACGTCTAAGTCAACCCCGGAGACCGAGCCAATACTCGAGTCCATCGTGGCTCGGAGTCGACCTCTGTCGCGGTCTCCCTCGACCTCCCGTTCGGGACCGAGGGCGTCGATGCCGGTGCTCCGGGCATCGGGGCGGGTGCTCCAGGGCCCCGCGGGGTCAGACCCCGACTCTTCCTCGGACGAGTCGACTTGGGAAATGGAGGACGAGGGGTCTCCCGATACCTTTAAGACTCGGTGCGTCCCTTCGGACTCACCGCAGTCTGAGCCCCGGAGTAGGTCCCCTCCGGAGGATACCCGGTTCTCTGAGTTCGTCCGGGATATGGCCACTGCTTTGGCTATCCCGGCAGATCCAGAGGAAGAGCCTCGAGCTGAAGAGCTCGAGGCGCTGCTGTATGACTCTCCTCCGAAGGAGGCCTTTACTGTCCCGGTTCCTCCGATGCTGGAACGGCTCCTCTTCTGTATGTGGGAGGCACCGGCCTTGGCTTCGGTTCTTAGCAAGCGAGTCGATTCCAAATATCGACTTCGGAAGAGCCCTGGTTTTCAAAAAGCACAGCTACCACACCATTCCATGGTTGTGGAATCGGCCATGCATCGTCTGAAAAGTAAGAAGATGCACTTCGCGGTGCCTCCTGGCAGGGAGGCCCGAAAGCTCGATGGCGTCGGCAGAAAGTGTTTTCAGGGCTCGATGCTTGCTTGCCGTGTCCAGTCTTACCAGCTGTACATGGGCATGTACTTGCAGGATCTGGCCAAGGAGTTGGCCAGATTCTCTGCTGGTCTCTCCGGGGAACCTTTGCAGAGATTTAAGTCCTTGTCCTCGGGGATTCGGGACTGCTCGAAGTTCATGTCCCGTGCCGCCTACGATGGCTTCGAGGCTTCGACCCGAGTTGCGGCAGCCGGCATTGCGGCCCGTCGCCAGGCATGGCTGCAGTCATCGGACCTCGAGCCATGGGTTCAGGACAAGTTGGTCGATGTCCCTTGCTAAGGTGAAAACCTTTTTGGCAAGCCCATGACCGAGAAGGCCGCTCAGCTCGAGACCGAGCACCTCACCAGGACAAGGCTGTCGAAGACCTCTGCCCCTTCTCATAAAAAGAAGGGCTCGGGTAAAAAGCCCTTTTACCCGAGGAAGGGCACTGCCTACAAACAGTACCCTCAATATCAGGCTACCCAACCTGCCCCCCAGGGTCGGCAAGCCAAGAGCCAGGGTACTGGGCCCCGTAGACAGAGGACCCCCAAGCCTCAGGTCCCTGCTACCACTCAACAGGGTGGGGGTTTTTGACTCCTTGAGCATAGCCTCTCCTCCACTGCTCCCCCAACCCTGCACAGGAGGTCGTCTTGCCCTCTTTGCCCACCAGTGGCCCCTTATCACCGGGGACAGTTGGGTGCTAGAGATAGTTCACAAGGGCTATGCATTCCATTTTCACCAACTGCCACCCCCCTACTTTCCAGGGGAACCTCCAAGGCCTCCCCTGCACACAGACCTTCTCTGTCAGGAGCTTCAGAGTCTGTTGGTGGACAAGGCGGTGGAGCCTGTGCCTCCCCACTTTCAAGGTCACAGGTTCTACTCCAGGTATTTCCTGGTGCCCAAAAGGACCGGTGGCCTTCGTCCAATGTTCCCTCTAATTTTCTGTAGGCTGTGTGCGCATAAATATCAGCTGTGTGCAGCTTTTGAAGGAAGGTTAAATTTTTGTGCGCCACATAACGACACTCGGAGTTATATACTTTAAAATTTCACTACACGTCAGAATACAGTATGTACACCACATTGATTTTAATCAAATTAAAGGAAAATAGACGATTACTAAATGAAGCGGGAAATTTCTAGCAATTACAATCATAACTTTTAAATTTTAAGACTTCTGTGTTTTCTATCAGAATCAGAGCTGTAATTTTTGTGCACTCTGTTGTAAAGTATGTGCGCTCGCTCGGCGAGGTGTGTGCGTGCGCACACGCGCACAGCTTAGAGGGAACAGTGCCTTCGTCCCATTCTGGACCTCAGGAACCTCAAGTTTCTAGTGAAAGAAAAGTTCAAGATGCTTACTCTTGGAACCCTTCTGCCCTACCTACAGCAGGGAGATTAGATCTAAGGAGCATAGCCAAATGATGCGTACACTCACATCCTCATTCATCCGGACCACAGAAAGTACCTGAGGTTCATCGTGGGAGGAAACCATTATCAGTACAGGGTACTGCCTTTCAGCCTCACCTCCGCCCCCAGAGTTTTCACAAAGTGCCTAGCAGTGGTGGCGGCCTACCTGAGAAATCAGGGCATCTTTGTCTTCCCCTATTTGGACGACTGGCTCATCAGGGGTCAGACAAGCCACGAGACCAATCAAGCCACCCTCGGGACCATTGCTCTTCTACAACACCTGGAGTTTGTCATAAACTTCGCAAAGTCCACTTTGCTCCCTTCCCAGAACTTGGAGTTCATAGGGGCAAGGTTGGACTCTCTCCTGGCAAAGGCATTCTTGCCAGAAGACAGGGCACAAAGGTTGATGACCTTGGCAAGTCAGTTTCTCAGCAGGTCACTGGTCTCCGCCAGGCTCTGCGTGAGTCTTCTGGGCCACATGGCTTCGACAGTACATGTGACCCCCAATGCCAGACTCCATATGAGGCCTGCACAGTGGTGTCTTCGGACTCAGTGGTCCCAGGCCACAGGCGGCCTCAGAGACAGGATTCTTCACTCCCTCAACTGGTGGCTACACCCACCCAATCTATTGAAGGGGGTGCCCTTTCAGATCTCAGGTCATACTGTAGTGCTGACTACAGATGCCTCCCTGCTAGGCTGGGGAGCTCATTGTCTGGGCAAGTGCACCCAGGGCCTCTGGTCTCCCTGGGAAGCTGCACAGCAGATCAATCTCCTCGAACTCAGAGCTATTCGGTTAGCACTCAAAGCTTTCACACCTGCCCTGGCTCACCAGTCTGTCCTGATTCAGACAGACAACCAGGTTGCCATGTTTTATGTGAACAAACAGGGCGGAACTGGGTCCAGAATCCTCTGTCGAGAGGCTCAGGACCTTTGTTCTTTTGCCCTCAAGCACAACATGCTTCTCAAGGCAGTGTACCTTCCAGGCCAAGACAACTATCTGGCAGACAGATTGATCAGAATACTGCAGCCCCACGAGTGGCAGCTGCATCCTTCAGTGGTTCAGAAGATCTTCCTGAAATGGGGTCTTCCCTTGATGGATCTCTTTGCCAGCCCAATAAACAAGCAACTGCCAAAGTTCTGCTCCAGGCAACCGCATCCTCTGAGAATAGCAGCAGATGCTTTTCTGATTCCCTGATCTCAGGGCCTCCTGTATGCGTTTCCTCCCATGCCCTTGCTGGCCCGAACTCTGTTCAAGATTCTTCAGGACAAGGCCTTGGTCCTGCTGGTGGCTCCCAGATGGCCGAGACAGCCTTGGTTTCCACTTCTACTTCGACTGGCGGTGGATCCCCCACTGCCTCTGGGGTTGCAACCCGACCTTCTCTCACAGGAGCAGGGTTCCCTTCTGCACCCCAATCTCAAGTCTCTCAATTTGATGGCCTGGAGGCTGCAAGGGTAGTCTTGGCTCCCTGGGGCCTACCTCAGGAAGTTGAGGAGGTTGTCCTAGCCTCTAGGAAACAGTCCACTAGGAAAACCTATGCTCTCAAATGGAAAAGGTTTTCTGTGTGGTGTCAGCTACGTACAGAGGATCCTTTCCCCTGTACTGTGCCAGTAGTCCTTCAGTACTTACTGCACTTGTCAAATCAGGGTCTTAAATCCAATTCGGTTCGGGTCCACCTCTCAGCTCTAGCAGCTCACCACTCATTGGTGGAAGGGCAGTCTCTCTCTGGTCACCCCTTGGTGTCCCGCTTTCTCAGGGGCTTGCTTTTGCTCAAGCCTCCCATCCGTCCTCCTGCCCCTGAGTGGGAGCTGAATGTAGTCTTGCAGCAGGTAACTCGCCCACATTTTGAGCCGATGGCTACTTGTCCACTGCGCTTCCTCTCCTGGAAGACACTCTTCCTAATAGCCCTTACCTCGGCTAGGCGAGTGAGTGAGCTTCAAGCCCTGGTCTATGACAGGCCTTACACCAGGATTTACAAGAACAGGGTAGTCCTCAGGACTCATCCAAAGTTCCTCCCTAAGGTTGTCTCCTCTTTCCACCTCAATCAGTAGGTGGTTCTTCCAACATTCTTCCCTAGGCCTCATGCTAGCCAGGCTGAAGCAGTCCTGTATACCCTGGACTGTAGGAGGGCCTTCTCCTTCTACCTTGACCGTACGCAAGGGCATAGAAGGGCTACTCACCTCTTCGTATCTTTTGACCCCAATAAGTTGGGGTTAGCTGTGTCCAAGCGTACCTTGTCCATCAGGGTGGCTGACTGTATCACCTGGGCTTACAAGGCGACTGACCTTCCTTTGCAGGGTAGGGTCACGGCCCATCGTGTCAGGGCAATGGCTGCCTTAGTGGCTCATCTCCGCTCTGTACCCTTGGTAGACATCTGCAGGGCTGCAACTTGGTCTTCAAGCCAGACTTTTGCAGCCCATTACTGCCTGGAGAGGGAGTCCCGTAGGATGCACAATGAGCAAGAGTCGAGGAACGTCAGGATAAATTCAAAGTTCTTGAAGTCGTCCCCAACGCGTTTTGGCATAAATTGCCGTCATCAGGGGGTAACAGCTAAAACATCAAACATAAGAGCTCATAACAATAATAAATCATAGACATGAACATTATAAAAAACCTTAATGACAGTTAAAACTTTTAAAAAATATCAAAATGAACCTTAAACTGTAAATTACTTGTTCCAAAATTAAATGTAAATGCAGGACAAAAAGAATTCACATATGGAAATGTCAAAGAAACTTGTGTGTATGGAAACATATATATATATAAATTATGTAACAAAGGATATGTAAAAAACCTTATATGTAAAGACAGACAACCAGAAGAAGACAGTGTCAAAAAGGCATTATACATAAATATATACTCACATTAAACCAATTCTAAATTTCCTATTATATCATAGGTAAATGGTGATGTTGTACTACAAGATAAAATAGACAAATTAGTACAGTTGATCATAAATAAATAAACTATTACATATACAAGCCATATCATATAAAGAATGCTTGTCTAAAAATTGGTGGAATTAATCTCATTGGGTCTAAATTAATTAGCATATTTCAAATAATCTAGAGTTAAAAATGTCATAATGAAACACAGGACCATTTAAATCCATGCCTACCATAAAAGCTTTACAAAGGAATTTGTATATGTAAGAAGTGAATTAAGCTAACCTGCTTTCGAAGTTCTAGTGTAGCATAGCATCAATCATATATTTACAAGAGGTAAACCATCTTTGTATGGTGAAAAACTAGAAAACATATGCACTTAAAACAATACTCTAAAATAGGACATTATCTAAAAGTGATATAATTAAATATATTTTAAACTATATTAATGGTTCATACAATAAAAGGGAAAGGTAATAAAAGTGATAAAAAACACTACCTTTATGGTCTTAGATGGATTAAGTTAAATAACAATCAATGGACTACATTACTGAAAACTGTAATCCGTATGCATAATATAGTGGTTCTGAAAATTGTAATAGATGGGACTGAGAACTTGAATTCCGCGGATCTAACTCATTCTATCATATTGTAGATGATAAAATCCAGCAGATGGAATGCATTTAATGCTGCGTTAGTTCTGGACTTGTAACCCAATTTATAATACAATGCGTGACAGACGCGTGACTAAAGACTAATAAAACTTTCTATTCAAAAAATGTATAACTGCATGAAACCAAAACATCAAACTATTGTTGAATTAATATTAGCAACATAAACTAAAACATGGAAAATTGCCTACCATTGTTGCAAATATAATCCCGAACTACTGTTATGTATGATTATTAAAGATGTCAATATGTCTTCTTGAAAGCATCCTAGTTAAATGCTAATTTTAAAAAAACGTAATTAAGAACATGATGATACTATGCTTGTATCAGCGGACTCTTTTCTGAAACTCCAATATAATACTTTAGTTTGTTTACTAAAATAATAGCTTGTCAGGGTGCGTATATCTTATTAAAAGCATCTTGGTCATAAACTGATATAAGAGCTGTGAAATTAAAATCATGGCAATATTGTGAAAGTTTCGTCATACTGTTTGCTATAGCCCCGTTAGTGCACTGGAAATAATTCGCTAGAGTGGCAGCTTGTCTTATACTGTATAAAAGACTGTGTAAATAAAAACATGGCACTATTATAGAGATTTAATCGGACTGCTTGCTGTAGCTCCATTAGTGCACTGGAGATCATTTACTATGGTACCATATGCTTATAAAACTGTGTAAACAGAGTCAGGACACTACTGTGAACGCCTCCTCGAACTGAATACTAAAACCGCGTAATAACACTGTAAATTATTGGCTGAAATTGCAGCTAATCGTGGTATTTGTTCTTATAAAATTAACAATAAAAACATGCCTTCAAACTTAGCTTCATTATACAGAAGTAAAAAATACCTTAGGAGAGCAGGAAACGCTGTGAATCACTTTGCTTTCCACGAAGTGAAACCCGATTTACTACCTCATCGAGCCAAATACTGAAACCGCATAATAACACTGTGAATTATAAGCTGGACTTGCAGCTATTGTGGTATTTAATAAAATTAGCGATAAAAACTTGCCATCAAACTCCAGCTACATAATATATTAACTGTTGCTGACCCATAGATTGAACGATTTTGCTTTCAAAGAATATATGAACTGGGCAAAGTATTAATGAGCAAAGAATGAACCATTGTTGTGTGCTCTAAATGGAATACTTAAAGAAAAAACGAAAGGTCAATTTCTTGGTTTAAACCATGTGGATCCAGGCTTTTAAACTCATAAATATACCTCTGCTCTAATTTTAATAAAGCTTTATTTGTGTCCCCTCCTCTCCAATGTGGTCTTACCATTTTAAGAACTAAATATTTTAAATCATTAATTTTATGATCTGCCGAAATCCAGTGAGATACCAAAGGTTTGTCGGGGATCTTCCTCTGAATGCAACTCTTGTCAGCAACAGTTAATATTCGGTCACATAGTCAGTTCCAAGTTAGTTCTTTGAGATGGACCAATGAGCTGCGTGCCTTGGTTGGCTCCACCTACCTTAATCTCCTCCTCTTTTGGCGCAAATAGCAGCGTTTATAACAGCTGCCCTGTAGTAAATCGGGTTTCACTTTGTGTAAAGCAAAACGATTGTCAGCGTTTCCTGCTCTCCTAAGGTATCTTTCACTTTTTTATATTATGTAGCTGGAGTTTGATGGCAAGTTTTTATCGCTAATTTTATTAAATACCACAATAGCTGCAAGTCCAGCTTATAATTCACAGTGTTATTATGCGGTTTCAGTATTCGGCTCGATGAGGTAGTAAATCGGGTTTCACTTCGTGGAAAGCAAAGTGATTCACAGCGTTTCCTGCTCTCCTAAGGTATTTTTTACTTCTGTATAATGAAGCTAAGTTTGAAGGCATGTTTTTATTGTTAATTTTATAAGAACAAATACCACAATTAGCTGCAATTTCAGCCAATAATTTAGTGTTATTACGCGGTTTTAGTATTTTCGAGGAGGCATTCACAGTAGTGTCCTGACTCTGTTTACACAGTTTTATAAGCATATGGTACCATAGTAAATGATCTCCAGTGCACTAATTAATGGAGCTACAGCAAGCAGTCCGATGAAATCTTTATAATAGTGCCATATTTTTATTTACACAGTCTTTTATACAGTATAAGACAAGCTGCCTCTCTAGCGAATTATTTCCAGTGCACTAACGGGGCTATAGCAAACAGTATGATGAAACCTTCACAATATTGCCATGATTTTAATTTCACAGCTCTTATATCAGTTTATGACCAAGATGCTTTTAATAAGATACACGCACCCTGACAAGCTATTATTTTAGTAAACAAACTAAAGTATTATATTGGAGTTTCAGAAAAGAGTCCGCTGATACAAGCATAGTATCATCATGTTCTTAATTACAACGTTTTTTTAAAATTAGCATTTAACTAGGATGCTTTCAAGAAGACATATTGACATCTTTAATAATCATACATAACAGTAGTTTGGGATTATATTTGCAACAATGGTAGGCAATTTTCCATGTTTTAGTTTATGTTGCTAATATTAATTCAACAATAGTTTGATGTTTTGGTTTCATGCAGTTATACATTTTTTGAATAGAAAGTTTTATTAGTCTTTAGTCACGCGTCTGTCACGCATTGTATTATAAATTGGGATACAAGTCCAGAACTAACGCAGCATTAAATGCATTCCATCTGCTGGATTTTATCATCTACAATATGATAGAATGAGTTAGATCCGCGGAATTCAAGTTCTCAGTCCCATCTATTATAATTTTCAGAACCACTATATTATGCATACGGATTAGTTTTTAGTAATGTAGTCCACTGATTGTTATTTAACTTAATCCATCTAAGACCATAAAGGTAGTGTTTTTTTATCACTTTTATTACCTTTCCCTTTTATTGTATGAACCATTAGTATAGTTTAAAATATATTTAATTATATCACTTTTAGATAATGTCCTATTTTAGAGTATTGTTTTAAGTGTATATGTTTTCTAGTTTTTCACCATACAAAGATGGTTTACCTCTTGTAAATATATGATTGATGCTACGCTACACTAGAACTTCGAAAGCAGGTTAGCTTAATTCACTTCTTACATATACAAATTCCTTTGTAAAGCTTTTATGGTAGGCATGGATTTAAATGGTCCTGTGTTTCATTATGACATTTTTAACTCTAGATTATTTGAAATATGCTAATTAATTTAGACCCAATGGGATTAATTCCACCAATTTTTAGACAAGCATTCTTTATATGATATGGCTGTATATGTAGTAGTTTACTTATTTATGGTCAACTGTACTAGTTTGTCTATTTTATCTTGTAGTACAACATCACCATTTACCTATGATATAATAGGAAATTTAGAATTGGTTTAATGTGAGTATATATTTATGTATAATGCCTTTTTGACACTGTCTTCTTCTGGTTGTCTGTCTTTACATATAAGGTTTTTTACATATCCTTTGTTACATAATTTTTATATATATATGTTTCCATACACACAAGTTTCTTTGACATTTCCGTATGTGAATTCTTTTTGTCCTGCGTTTACATTTAATTTTGGAGCAAGTAATTTACAGTTTAAGGTTCATTTTGATTTTTTTTTTAAGTTTTAACTGTCATTAAGGTTTTTTATAATGTTCATGTCTATGATTTATTATTGTTATGAGTTCTTATGTTTGATGTTTTAGCTGTTACCCCCTGATGAAGGCAATTTATGCCGAAACGCGTTGGGGACGACTTCAATAAAAGAACTTTGAATTTATCCTGACGTTCCTCGACTCTTGCTCATTGTGCATCCTGTGGTCAGTTGCTAGAGCGGTGCTCCTTATTTTGTTTGGAGGGAGTCCCGTAGGGACAGTGCTTTTGGCCAGGCAGTACTCCGGAATCTCTTTGAGGTTTAGGCAACTCCTGCACTCCTGTCCTCTGTTGGGCTACCGGTGGGGTTTGTGTCCTGGAAAAGCCTTTCTTTGCAGCTGGGACTAGAGGGAGTCCTATTGTTCAGCTTGGGTTCCTCGGTAGCCCAGAGCTTGGGAGTCACCCATATGTGAGGACTGACTTCCTGCTTGGTCCTGGAGAAAGAGTAGTTACTCACCTGTAACAAGTGTTCTCCAGGAGCAGCAGGAATCAGTCCTCACAACCCTCCCTCCTCCCCTTGGAGTTGCAGTTGTACATAGTTTATATTTTTCGTTAATTTGTGTGCTGTTCTTAGCTATGTCATTTGACTGAGGTAAGATGGCACCTTTAGGCGGGAAGGGAACTGCGCATGCGTGCCTGCATTCCCAAAGGCTTTCTTATAAAGCTGGGGAAATGCTCCGCTGGGGCTTCATCGGCGCCGATGACACCCATATGTGAGGACTGATTCCTGCTGCTCCTTGAGAACACCTGTTACAGGTGAGTAACTACTCTATCTATGGGCACCCTTTCCACCTGGGTGGCTAAGTGTATCTCCTTTGCCTATAACCAGGCTGTACTACCCTTGGAATGTCATGTTACTGCTTACAGTATCCAAGCTATGGCAGCTTCGGTGAATAACCTACGCTCCGATTCCTTGCTGGCGTTCTGCCGAGCTACGATCTGGTCTTCGGTCCATACCTTCACAGCCCATTACTGCCTAAAAGCTGATTCCTGGTGGAACAGTGCCTTTGGGCAGGCCGTACTCTGGCACCTCTTTGGGGATTAATGCAACTCCTTCCTTCTGGTCCTTCTGTCAGTTCAGGCCACTGGAGAGTTGATTCCTTGGTTGATGATGAAGCTGACGTGGACTCTCGGAATCTTTCAGTGCTGTTCCACTGTCATTAACAGTTCACCTTTTCGGGTTGCCCAGGTTTTTACAGGTTTTTGGTAGCCTATAGCTAGGGAGTCCCATAAGTGATGACTGACTTCCTGCTTGGTCCCGGAGAAAGAGTGGTTGCTCACGTGTAACAGGTGTTCCAAGTGTTCTCCAGGAGCAGCAGTTCTCCGGGAACAAGCAGGAAGTCAGACCTCACATATGGGTGATGTCGGCACCGACGGAGCACTTGTGGAAGCATCCCCTCAGCTTTCAAAGAAAGCCTTTGGGAGATGCCACTACGTATGCGTGGTCCTCTTCCCACCCAAGGGTGCCATCTTGCTCAGTCTCCTTTTTTCCATGGAGCCCTTCAGACGTCATCCGGCTTATCCCTGGAAAAAGTTGATTTTTTTTTTTTCTCGAGTTTTCAACTCGCCTCCGGTATTGCACCAGTCCTCTTCCTGCTACCAACCTTGGCATCGGGTTCGGTTTCATATTTTGTAATTTTCGTTCTTTTTTCTTTTCTGGCACCTTTGCGCCTTTTTTCTCCTGCTGGAAGCCCGGAGGGTCTTTGACTTTGCAGAGGTTCTTTTTTGCCCCGTGGTTACCAGGCGGCTTAAGTGTGATCGGTGCTCTAAAATTATGTCCTTGACCGACACACATGACTGCTGCCTTCGTTGCCTCTGGCCAGACCATGACCCGGCGGCCTGCAACGTCTGCAAGAGGATGTCCAGCAAGGCTCTCAAGAGCTGCCAGCAGCAGCATGACAAGTTCTTCCCTGAATCCCCAGCACCTCCCAAAGCCAGGGCCTTGTCTGAGGCCCTGACACCTCAGGCGGAGTTTTCCGAGCTCAAGCCTCGTCGTGGGTCCTCAGAAAGGGGGTCTCCCTCAAGAGAACACAGAAAGAAGAAGAAACCCTCGAAGGCGGTGTCCTTGGATGGTTCTAACCGGGCCCGGTCCTGTAGTCCGAGGTGATTGTATGAGGTGTCTGAGAAGGAGCAACCTGCAAAGGTCCCCCGGAAGGATCGGTCGCAGACCAGCCTCGGTCCTCAGACACCATCCTCGTGAAGGATTCCCCTTCAGGGGAGCTGGCATCTGGCCTGAGTCCCTCAATGCCTGCGCCAAAGGCTGCGGAGTCTTCTGGACTGGAGTCCAGAATGGCGGCTCTGGAGCACAGTTTGTCTGCCTTCATGGACCAGCAGCGGGTGCTGTTGTCCGGTTCCACCGGTTCATCCGCCCCGACCACCAGGCCGTCGACTTTCAAGACGTCCCCGGAGGCCGAGCCGATCCTCGAGGTCCTTCGGCCTCGAGTCGATCCTCGGCTGAGGTCACGCTCCGAGTCCCGCTCGTCAGGACCATGGTCATCCCCGGTAAGTCTACTCCAAATGGGAGACAGAGGACAAGGAATCCCCCGATACCTATCGCCACCGCGACATCCCTTCTGGTTCCCCCATGTCGGAACCTCAGCGGGGGTCTCCACCAAAGGACATGGGTTTCTTGGACTTTGTTAAGGACATGTTCAAGGCCCTAGCATTCCCGACCGAGTTGGAGGCGGATCCTCGGGTGGATGAGTTAGAGATCCTCCAGTACGAGTCCCCTCCATGGGAATCGGTAACGGTACCCATTCCTCCTATCCTGGAATGGCTCATGCTCTGCATGTGGGAGTTGCTGGCCTCGGTGCAGTTGTGAGCAGACGGCTCGACTCGATGTATCAGGTCCGCTGGAGCCTGGGTTTCCAGAAGTCACAATTGCCGCATAACTCCATGGTGGTGGAGTCGGCCATGCATTGGCTGAAAAGCCAGAAGGTGCACTCCTCGGTGCCCCCTGGCAGGGAGGCGCGCACCTTGGACACCCTCGGCAGAAAATGCTACCAGGGCTGATGCTCCTCTGCCGCATCCAGGCCTACCAGCTGTACATGGGCATGTACCTGAGAGACCTGGTGAAGGAACTCGCCGGGTTCTCGGCTGGCCTCTCTGAAGAACCCTTGCAGCGCTTCAGTAGCCTGGCCAAGGACGTCTGTGAGTGCTCCAAATTTGTCTCGAGCGGCCTATGACGGGTTCGAATCAGCGTCTCAAGTAGCAGCAGCAGGCATCTGTGCACGCCGCCAAGCTTGGCTTCAATCGTCTGATCTCGAGCAGTGGGCTCAGGACAAATTGGTCGATGTCTCATACCAAGGAGAGAACCTCTTTGGCAAACCCATGACCGACAAGGCTGCCGAGCTGGAGTCCAAGTTCATGACGAGGACCAGGCTCTCCGAGAAGATGACTGCCCCTCCCCGATGGAAGGGCTCGGGTAAAAACCCCTTTTACCCGAGAAAGGGAGCTGTTTGCCGAAACTACCCATCCTATCCGGCTCCCCGACAGGGTCAACAGGCCAAGGGACATGGGCATGGCCTGCGTAAGCAGAAAACTCCAAAACCCCAGGCACCAATCCCAGCCCAGCCAGGGGGTAGGTTTTGATTCCTTGAGCATAGCCTTTCTACCCCAAGGAGATCAGCAGCCCACAGGGGGACGTCTGGCCCTCTATGCCTAGAGTTGGGTGTCCATCACCACAGATTCCTGGGCATTAAGGGTAGTCAGGGAGGTTACTGCCGCCTCCTGACTCAGACACCTCCCCCTTTTTTCCCGGGAGAGCCCCTCAGGTCTCCCCTTCACTGGGACCTTCTTCTGAAGGAGTTGGCAGGCCTTCTCGAGGACAAAGCAGTGGAACCAGTGCCCCACCACCTCAAGGGCAAGGGGTTCTACCCTAGATACTTCCTCGTGCCAAAGAGGTTAGGGGGCCTGAGGCCCATCCTCGACCTGCACAACCTCAACAAATTCCTGGTGAGGGAGAAATTGAAGATGCTCTCCCTTGGAACATTAATGCCATACCTCCAGCAGAGAGACTCGCTATGCTCCTTAGACCTCAAGGATGTTTATACTTGCATCCTTATCCATCCCAACCACAGGCAATACCTGCAGTTCATAGTTGGGGGCAGGCACTTTCAATACAGGGTGCTCCCCTTCGGCCTAGCCTCTACCCCAAGAGTCTTCACAAAATGCCTGACAGTCATGGCCGCCTTCCTCCGGCTCCAGGGGATCTTCATCTTTCCCTACCTGGACGACTGGCTCTTAAAGGGAGGCACAGCCTCAGAGGTGCAGCAGGCCACCGCTCGCACTTTCCAGGTTCTGCAACACTTGGGCTTTGTCTTAAACTACCCCAAGTCTCACCTCCTCCCCACACAGTTTCTGGAGTTCATTGGAGCAAAGTTCGACACCCTCCAGTTGCAGGCTTTCCTGCCTAAGGACCGAGCAGATTGGCTCCGGTCCCTTGCTCAGGACATAAAGCACCGTCCCTTGGTGCCCGCCCGACTTCTTCTGAGCCTCCTCGGGCACAGGGCTTCAGCAGTCCACATCACTCCGGACGCTTTCCTCCACATGAGGATGGTGCAGTGGTGTCTCCGGTACCAGAGGTCTCAGGCCACGGGTCGTCTCTGGGACCGAGTCTTGGTGACCCGCCAGCTGGCAGACTCCCTGGTGTGGCATCTCAAAGCAGGGATGCCTTTTCAGGCACCAAGTCACTCAAGGGTCCTCACCACGGACGCCTCCCTGCTCGGCTGGGGAGCCCTCTGCAGAGATCTCCGCACTCAGGGCAATTGGCCACCAGACGAGAGCACCCAGCGGATCAACCTCCTGGAGCTCCAGGCCATACACCTTGCCCTGAGGGGCTTATGTCACCACCTACTTCACCTGCCAGTGCTGGTCCAGACAGACAACCAGGTGGCGATGTTCTACGTGAACAAACAGGGGGGCACGGGGTCTCATACCCTTTGTCAGGAGGCACTGGTCCTCTGCTCATACGCAATCCATCAGAGAATCCTCCTACGGGCAGTGTACCTGCCAGGCCAGGACAACCTGCTGACCGACATTTCAGGAGGGTTCTCCAGCCGCATGAGTGGCAGCTGGACCCCAGGGTAGCCAGTAGGCTTTTCCATCACTGGGGGGGAACCCGTGATGGACCTGTTGGCCAGTCTAGACAACTTTCAGTTGTCCCGCTTTTGCTCCCGGCAGGCCCATCCCTCCAGGGTGGCAGCGGATGCTTCCTGGTTTCATGGTCAGAGGGCCTCATATGCACCTTCCCTCCAACGCCACTGATTGCCAAGACCCTATTCAGGGCCTCGCTCATCCTGATAGCTCCTCGGTGGCCCAAGCAGCCTTGATTTCCGCTGCTCCTGAGGCTGGTGGTGGAGGTCCCCATCCCCCTAGGAACCGATCTGGGTCTTCTATTCTAGGAGGGGGGCGCTCTCCTTCATCCCAACCTCGGGTCCCTCTCGCTAACAGCATGGCTGCTGAGAGGGTAGCTCTGGCTCCTCTCAACTTTCCGGTGGATGTGGAGAACATTCTGCTGGCCTCTCGCAAGACCTCCACTAGGAAGACTTATGCCCTCAAGTGGCGCAGGTTCTCTGCTTGGTGCATCCAGCAGGTGGTGGACCCTTTCTTTTACCCAGTGCCTCTGATGTTACAGTACCTTTTCCACCTGTCTCAGTCCGGGCTCAAGCCTAACTCCGTTTGGGTGCACCTTAGTGCCCTGGCGGCATACCACTATCCAGTGGCTAGTAAGCCCCTATCGGCCCAACCTTTGGTGATCCGTTTTCTTAGGGGCCTTCTCCTATCAAAACCCTCGGTTCGCCCTCCGGCAACTGAATGGGACTTAACGTGGTGTTGGGGCAGCTCACTCAACTGCCTTTTGAGCCTTTGGCTACCTTCCACCTTCGCTACCTCTCGTGGAAGGGGGTTTTCCTGGTTGCACTCACTTCCGCTTGCAGAGTCAGCCAGCTCCAAGCCCTTGTGGCGGAAGTGCCTTTTACCAGGTTCTACAAGAACAGAGTTGTGCTTCGCACGCACCCCAAATTCCTGCCGAAGGTAGTGTCTCCCTTCCATCTCATCCAGGAAGTGGTGCGCCCTACCTTCTTTCCAAGACCTCATTCCAGTCCGGCAGAGAATGGTCCTCCACACCTTGGATTGCAAGAGTGCTTTGTCCTTCTATATCCAACGCACTCAAAGCCACCGCAGGGCTTCTCAGCTGTTTATCTCCTACAACCCCAGTAGGCTGGGGGAGGCAGTGACTAAGCGTACGCTGTCCACCTGGGTGCCGAACTGTATCACCCTCGCTTATCAGCAGGTGGGGCTCCCGCTGGAGGGCCGCGTCACAGCGCACTGTGTCAGGGCCATGGCGGCTTTGGTGGGAAACTTGTGCTCCGTCCCGATGGTGGACATCTGCCGGGCTGCCACCTGTTCTTCAGTACATACCTTCACAGCCCATTACTACCTGGAAAGAGAGTCCTGACGGGACAGTGCCTTCGGCCAGGCTGTGCTCCGTAACCTTTTCAGGGTCTAGGCAACTCCTACCCTCCGACCCTTCTGTGTTCAGGCTACCAGAGTTGCTGGTGCATCGGACACAAGGGTCCTACTGTGGTCTGTGGACACGGACCAAATTGCTGCTGCTTGCTTCTCCCCTTGGGGGGTGTCCTATTTTCTGCTATGGGTTTTCGGTAGCCTGTAGCTGGGGAGTCCCATATGTGAGGAATGACTTCCTGCTTGTTCCCGGAGAAAGCTTAGTTACTCATCTGTAACAGGTGCTCTCCGGGGACAGCAGGAATCAGTCCTCACAACCTTTCTTCCTCCCCTTGATGCATCCTCTCTTTTTTTTGCCGTCTTTTAGCTATGTCATCTGACTGAGCAAGATGGCACACTTGGGTGGGAAGGGGACCACGCATGCATGGTGGCATCTCCCAAAGGCTTTCTTTGAAAGCTGGGGGGATGCTTCTGCGACAGCTCTGTCTGTGCCAACATCACCCATACGTGAGGACTGATTCCTACTGCCCCCGGAGAACACCTGATCTCCAGGAACAAGCAGGAATGTAGTCTTCACATATGGGTGACGTCGGCAACGACGGTGCCCGCACGAGAACACTCCCCATCATCCTATAGGAAAGCCTTTGGGAGCATAGTTATCCCTGTTATTCCATGTTTTATATTCCCTTGTTCTCTGTAAACTCGATGTTACCTGTACACATTGCAGTATATTTTGTTCGATGTACACCGCGCTGATTTTAATAGCGCGGTATATAAGAGATGATAAATAAATAAAATCCAGCTGCACCTGCGTAGCTGCCTTCCCGCCTTTCCTCCTCAGTTTTTCGTTTTCCGCGGAGCCGACGGTACAATTCCTGTCACCACAGAAAATGTAATTCTTTTGTGGCCACGTCTGCCTTCTTGTCGACACTAGCACCGGCATCGTCAGTGTTTCTTCTGTTTCTTCTCCCTTACCTCCAGAGTCAGGACTGGCCATGTTCTCTAGATCTAAAGGATGTATATACCCATATCCTTATTCATGCAGAACACAGGAGGCTTCTACGATTCCTCTTTCAAGGAAGACATACATTGTTCTACTCTGTGGCCTAGCCTCTGCCCCAAGAGTCTTTACAAAATGTATGGCAGTAGTGGCAGCATTCCTAAGATCTCTAGAGATATTTGTCTTCCCATACATAGACGACTGGCTCATCCGAGCAATGACAGCTTTAGAGACCAGCTCTGCTCTCTCCCGCACGATGGAGGTTCTTCAACACTTGGGGTTTTTAATAAATCTTCCAAAATCCCAACTCACTCCTTCTCAAACCTTAGAGTTCATAGGCACTCTCCTAGACACGCAGCAGTCAAGGGCTTTTCTACCACAAGCCGGCTGCACTCGAATTGTTCAGCTAGCTTCTCAGGCAGGTATGAAAACTTTTCTAACTGCTCGAGAAATGCTTCAGTTGCTGGGCTATAGGGCTTCCACTGTGCATGTGGTTCCCTATGCTTGTCTGCGTATGTGTGCAGTTCAGTGGACCCTGGCTTCGCAGTGGACTCAAGCATCGTGTCGTGTGGGTGACAGAATCCAAATTTCTGCACGTCTAATTTTGCCTCTCTAATGGTGGCAATCACCAGAAAATCTTCTCGTAGGGTCACCTTTTCAGATGCCACCACACCAATCTACCCTGACGACGGATGCGTCCAAGTTGGGTTGGGGAGCTCATCTGGACAATGTCTCCACTCAGGGTCTTTGGACTCAGCAAGAGGCACGACTTCACATAAATCTGTTGGAACTCAGAGCCATTTTCCAGAATCAGAGTGGTTTACAAAGAACTTAAACAGAACACATCAAACCAAAACTTACATGGAACTGAATTAAACAGTGTGTTGTAGAAAACTAGTTGAACATATCAAAATTATCATTTGATAACAAAGGATTTCAAAACGTTATTTACAAATTTCTTGTAGAATATTTGAAGGATGAATCCTATCTTAAAACTTAATCTTTAGGTTAGGGAATAGTTGCATAATTTTTACTAAGTGGTTTTGATCTAAAAGCTAGGGGATCTATTCGTTGGAACATTATAAACTAAGGGAGACTTTGATTGCTTGGGTTAAGTTACCGAGTGTCCAAAATAATTTATAAATAAGGTCTTTAGAAGCTTGTGAAAGACATTAGGGTCCTTGGTGGCTCTTATTGTGTGTGGAATGAGTTCCATAGGGTTGGAGCATATAGTGAGAAAGCTCTCTTGGAAGATGAAGAACTGCTATTCCTATATTCCAGCAGAACTAACAGAGTATTTTTACCACCACTTCTGCGTAATCTGGACTCAAGGTTGGCTTGGCTGTTCGATCCCAAACATGATGGTGATTCATCTTGTAGTGTTTTGAAGATTGATTGTAGTGCCTTAAACTTAATTCTGCTTCCTATTGGTAACCAATGTAATTGTTTTAATAAAGAAGTGATGTGATCCCTAATTAGCGCTTGTAAAATGACTCTTCTGTATTTTGTGCCAGCTGTAGACGGTGTATGGCTTGTTTTGGAAGGCCCATTAATATACCGTTGATGAGTGAAATACGAAGGTGTGTTTTGATAGGAAGTACAAATCCCCACACTACTTTGTTTTTTAATCCAGGCACTGAAACTATTGAGGACGTCGGAGTTTATGCCCTATGTGGTATTTATTGCTGCTCCAGAACTAGACACACTACGTGCCATGCATAAGGCTGTTGTAGATGCTGGAATCACAACTAAACTTCTAACAGTAGGTACCTTTATCTGTCTAATGCTTTTTGAAACCTTTCAAAACTCTTCATGAAATACATGAATGGCCTCTCATGAAAGCAAACTGTCTTTCCCAGTAAAGGTTTAACATTTTTCTACATTTTGTAGACAACTTTAGGAATTTGATTTTAGATTTGATTACTTGCCTTTCTAAATATGACCTCAAGGTAAGTTACATAAAGATACAATAGATATTTCTTTACCCAAGTGGTATTTAACATCTTTGGAGTGTAAACGACTTTGCTTATTTATTTATCTAACAGCTTTTCTTATACCGCTTTATCATTTAACTTTGTAACTTAAACTTAGTAATGTACATTAAACAGGGACATTGATAACTTGGATTTCTTTTTCTGAGCTATGGATGGTTAAGTGACTTGTCCAAGGCCACAAGGAGTGCTAGTGGGAATCGAACCCTGGTCTCTTGGTTCCCAAGCCAGTGCTCTAACCATTAGGCTACTCCTCCACTCCTTGTAGCATTGGTGGTATATTAAACCCAATAAACCATAAATATGGTACCTTTACAAACTGTTGATTATTTTAAGGATACTGACTGAGCAATTCACCTGAATGTAGCGAAGGCAGTTTTTAAAGCGATTTCCAAAAGTGAAAAGTATTTTGCCTGCATAAATCGGCGATTTGAAAATTGATAAGAACATAAGAAATTGCCAAACTGGGCCATACTAAAGGTCCATCAAGCTCAGTATGCCTTTTCTAACTGTGACCAATCCAGGTCACAAATATCTGGCAGGATCTCAAAAAGTAACAAGATTCCATACTACGTATCCCCAGAAGGCGATCACACTGTATGTGGGTAAATGTGTGTATGCATCAATCTCCAGGAACAAACAGGAATGCAGTCTTCACATATGGGTGACATCTGTACCGATGGAGCCCACGCAGGAACGCTCCCCAGCGTCCAATTGTAAAGCTTTTGGGAGCAATCCACTGCACCTCGCATCTGTCTTCCTGCCTTCCCAAGTCCTCTCCTAAGTTCTTTTTTCGTGGAGCCAGCAGGTTGTTTCTTTCGTGTCACTGCTGAAAAACTTTATATTTTGGTTAAATTCTGTGCTCTGCCTTTCCGTCGACATCAGTGCTTTCACAGACACTGGCCCCGATATTTTTTTTCTTTTTAAAACATTATTTCTTTTTTATTTTTCTTAAAATTTTGGTGGTTTCCACCACCAGCTAGGTCTTGGCCTAATAATTCCTACCATGATAGAAAAACACATCAGTGGTTTCAAAAAATATACCTAGTGTTCTGGTACTATATCAGTCTACAGATAAATATGACTGGTGTTTAAAATGTTTGGCCCTGACCATATTTCAAACGATTGTACTGTGTGTCAGCAAATGACAAAAAGAAACCTAAAGAACAGAGCCAGATAGAATGGTTTTCTGTTTGCCCTGGACTTGATTTCAGTGGCTTGCACATCGTCAAGGACATCGGCCTCCTCTCATAGTTCTCAGGTGTCATCAAAGTCCAAATGCAAAACTAAGGAAGTTATTGGCATTGAAGACCAATACCGATTCCAGAGGTAAGTCCCTTCATCATCATCGAGACTCACTGAAAGGTGCCATCCAATGGTGATGGGCCTGCCAGACAGCCATGGCGGGAGGCCCTGCCCTCCAAAGCACAAGAGGGGCTCCAGGATGCTCCCAAGGTATCGACTCCAGAGAGCTACTGGTTCCATGCTCTGGGATGGTGGCTCAAAACCCCGTACGGAACTCCACCCAGACATTGGTCAGCTTCCTCGATCAGCATATACTGGCTATCGAGAGGAGTTTGGCCACACTCCTGGCAGCCTCGGTACCAACACTATCGATAGCTCCAGCAGTGCAAGCAACGGCACCCTGCCAACAAGCGCTGGTTCCAGGGCCGATGCCGTCACTCGAATCTCTCTTAGGGGAGCTCCTCCCTCTGATACCCCCTCTGAAACATACAGACATCAGTATGCAACAGGCTCCCAATGCTGCACCAACTGGTCCTCTGTACCAACATCAAGCATCGACATCGGGGAAAGTATCGAGAAAACACATGAGATCGTCGAAACTTTGTCTTTGTCAGACTCGGACTCTACTTCCTCTGATTCCGATAACTCATCGGAGAGCTCCCAAGAAAGCAGAGACATTCCTTCAGATCCATCCCCTCCTCATGAGCAGCGTCGATCTCCACCAGAGGACATGACTTCCAAGACTTCATTAGAGACTAGGTAGCAAGCCTAAAGATCATTGTGGCATCGGAGATGGAACCGAGGGCGGAGGAATTGGAAATTAAATTTAAAAAAATAAAATAAAAAAACCAAATATAGACATACAAATTGTTATACATTAAAAAACTAGTATAACAGCAAATCTGACTGTAAATTAAAAACACCAATAAGTGAAATATATAAAAAAAGAATATATGCAATAAGACATATATATGTGCAATAAAACCATTATGTACCAAACTTGTGATATGTAAAAGAGATGAGGAGGATACATTCTGACGGGTAAATTAATTTTTTTTATTTAATTGGTAATTTATTTATTTATCTATTGTTCGATAATTATATGATGCATTTATTTATTTAGCAAATTTGTTTTAATCTTTTTTGTTTTTTTGAGGTGTTTTTCCTCATTCGATATCCCCCTGAAGAAGGCCGTTGGCCGAAACGCGTAAGGGTCAATAAAAGGGGTTTCTGCCAGTCTTGGTATCTGTTCTTATTGCTCCTATATATCCTACAGATACTTTGTTGCTTTTTTTGGTCCCTCCAGTGATCTGGAAACATTTTCACCTTTCCTTCCCGATGGCAAACAAAATGCATTCTAAGCACTAATCAGGCAGAATCAAAATACATATAAATTTCTCACCAGAGCATCTTTCGATACCTTTGAGTCATCCAGCAGAGCTTCAGCAGTTTACATCAGTGCACACAGAATGGCCTGGTTCCAGGCATCAGATTTTGAACAGTAGGTCCAAGACAGATTGTGTAATATTCCTTGTTCTGGAGAAAGCCTCTTCGGAAAGGGTTGGAGGGATAAGGCTGGAGACAGATGATCTCACCCTCAAGCGCCTTTCAAGAAAGACAGCGGACCCCTCTAAAAGGATGACTAATTCAAAAAAGCCTTTCTATCTGTAAGGAAATCCACAGTACTACTTTTTAACTTTCGAAAGGGAGACTATGATAAAATGAGGAAAATAGTTAAGAAAAAACTAAAAGGAGCAGTTGCAAAGGTTAAACACTTACATCAAGCTTGGGTGTTGTTGAAAACATACTATCTTGGAAGCCCAGACCAGCTGTATTCCACGCTTTAAGAAAAGTGGAAGGAAGTCCAAAAACTGCCAGCATGGTTTAAAGGTGAGGTAAGAGAGGCTGTTGTTGCCAAAAAAGCATCTTTCAGGAAATGGAAAAAAGAGCCGAATGACGAAACCTGGAAACAGCACAAGCACTGGCAAGTCAAATGCAAGGCATTGATAAGGCAGGCAAAGGGAGAATTTGAGAAGAAGCTTGCTGCGGAAGCAAAAGCGCAAAATAAAGACTTTTTCAAGTACATTGTAGCAAAAAAAACTGTGAGAGAGTCAGTTGGTCCATTAGATGATAGAAGGGTTAAAGCGGCACTAAGAGGCGACAAGGCGATAGCGGAGAGACTGAATGAATTCTTTGCTTCGGTCTTTACTGAGGAAGATGTAGGGATGTTACCCATGACTGAAGTGGTATTTAAAGGTGCGGAAGAATTGAAGGAAATATCGATACATCGGGAAGATGTATTACAACTATTAGATAAACTGAAGAGTAGCAAATCACCTGAGCCAGATGATATACATACAAAGGTGTTGAAAGAACTGAAATATGAGATTGCAGGCCTGCTATTAGTAATCTGTGAACTATCATTAAAATCATCTCTAATACCTGAAGATTGGAGGATCGCCAACGTAACACCAATTTTTAAAAAGGGTTCCAGGGGTGATCCGGGAAACTATAGACTGGTGAGCCTGACGTCAGTACCAGGAAAAATGGTAGAAACCATCATAAAGAATAAAATTACTCAGCATGTAGATAGTCATGGCCTAATGGGAGACAGCCAACATGGCTTTAGACAAGGAAGATCTTGTCTTACTAATCTGTTATGTTTTTTTGAAGGTGTGAATAAACAGGTGGACAAAGGTGAATCGGTTGATATAGTGTATCTGGACTTTCAGAAAGCCTTTGACAAGGTCCCTCATCAGAGACTTTTAGCAAAACTAAAGAGTCATGGGATAGGAGGCAGTGCACTGCTGTGGATCAGGAACTGGTTAAAAGATAGAAAGCAGAGGGTAGGGCTAAATGGCCAGTTTTCCCAATGGAGAAAGGTGACTAGTGGTGTACCCCAGAGATCTGTGCTGGGTCCGCTGCTTTTTGACATATTCATAAATGACCTGGAAAGTGGAATAACGAGTGAGGTTATCAAATTTGCAGATGACACAAAACTATTTAAAGTTGTTAAAACCCAAGAGGATTGTGGAAAATTGCAAGAGGATCTTGATAAATTGGAAGACTGGGCATCAAAATGGCAGATGAAATTTAATATGGACAAGTGCAAAGTTATGCACCTAGGGAAGAACAACCCAAACTATGGTTACACGATGCAAGGTTCCACATTAGGAACCACCCACCACCCAGGAAAAAGATTTAGGCGTCATTGTGGATAACATGTTAAAACCCTCGGTCCAGTGTGCAGCTGCGGCCAAGAGAGCAAATAGAATGCTAGGTATCATAAGGAAAGGAATGGAAAATAAAACAAAAGATATTATAATGCCTCTATATCGTTCCATGGTGAGACCGCACCTTGAATATTGTGTGCAATTCTGGTCGCCGTATCTTAAAAAGGATATAGCGTTATTAGAAAAGGTTCAGAGATGAGCCACCAAAATGGTAAAGGGGATGGAAGGATACTCCTATGAAGAAAGGCTAAAAGGTTAGGGCTCTTTAACCTGGAAAAGAGACGGTTAAGGGGAGATATGATAGAAGCCTATAAATTAATGAACGGAGTAGAACGGTAAATGTAGATCGATTGTTTACATTATCAGAATATAGAAAGACAAGGGGACATGCAATGAAGCTACAGGGTAAACTATTTAAGACTAATAAAAGAAAATATTTTTTCACTCAACGTGTAATCAAACTCTGGAATTTGTTACTGGAGGATGTAGTAAAGGCTGTTAGTGTAGCTGGGTTTTAAAAAGGTTTGGACAAGTTCCTGGAGGAAAGGTCCATAAACCATTATTAAGAAGGGACCCAGGATATCAGTGCTTGACCCAGTACAAGCATTGAGGAACCTGCGTCTTTTGGGGAAACTGCTAGGTACGTATGACCTAGATTGGCCACTGTTGGAAACAGGATACTGGGCTTGATGGACCTTGGTCTGACCCAGTATGGCATATCTTATGTTCTTATCCAAAGAAGAGGAGATGATATCCAATCAATTGGTCAACCAACCAAATGTGGCTGATCTGGAACCTATAGGACATCGAAAATGTGGACACTGCACGATTTGCACCATCACTTTGGAACAGTCAGAGTTTATTTATAATGATTCTCATTATTATCTGAGATCTTCCACAACATGCGATTCCACTTTTGTTGTTTATGCTATCAGGTGCCCGTGTGGGCTTCTATATATCGGCAAAACTATTCGTGAATTTCGGATACGTATTAAAGAACATCAAAGCCGATTACGATGTAAAAGAATAGAAGCTCCATTGGTTCAACACTGTCTCACAAATGAGCATAAGTTTGAAGATCTTCGCTGTTGGTGTATAGAGAGGGTATCATCTTCAGTTTCCGGCAAAACCCGAGACCAAAGGTTGCTATATAGAGAGCAATGGTGGATTTACACATTAGCAACAGTATATCCAGGAGGTTTAAATTTAGAAATTGATTGGTCAGTCTGTCTCTGAACCACATGAAGCCGACCAATCCAAGCCGGCGATTCTCAAGTTTGATGACGTCAGAGTCCTTTTAAAACATCTAGGGAAATGGTCTTCCCGCATGCGCGGCGTTTTTTCAGATGATCTTATAACAAAGACAAGAAGATCTTTTAGTAGAACGTGGGCAGCATCCATCATGAGGTATTATACATTTTCCTACTGGTTGTATATCATTGTAAAAGGTTGTTTTTATAGATTTTTTGATAATTGTACTTTAGAGAAATATGTTAACAAAGGAGTTATATCATCCAAGTTCTCCTATTTTTTCAGATTTTCATGAGATCCTCAAATTCCCCTGATGAACCGCCTCAGTGTGAAACGCAAGGCGCCAATATTATTAGCGTTGGGATTTGGACAGTAGCCAAGTAGCAACAAACTTTTTATGCTGAAGTGTGCTGGGTCTCATTTTGATTACTAAGCTAAGTATTTTTTATATTCACAACATTTGAGCTTAGAACCCAGTTGCATTGCTAACTTGAAACTACATATCCTACATCCACACAAGTGGACCGTCAATCGCAAGACGGCATCTTGGATCTTTCAAGTGTGGGAGACCCCACTCATAGATTTGTTTGCCACTCAGGAAAACACATAGCTTCCATTGTTCTGTTCATGGCTTCCTTCCCTACACAGACAGGCGATGGATGCTTTCCTTCTCCACTGGGGACACAGTATGCTGTATGCATTCCCACCCATCCCCTTAATAGCAAAGATCCTGTTCAAACTACAGGCAGACAAGGGCTCCATGATTCTCATAACCCCTTTTTTGGCCCCATCGGCCGTGGTTTCTTCTGCTGCTTCGACTAGCGCAGACTCTATCTCTTAATCTGGGACACGCGCCCAACCTTCTTTCTCAAGATCACGGGATACTTCTTCATCCCAATCCACAGGGCCTCTGCCTCATGGCCTGGCTCCTGAGAGTGTAATCCTTGCCTGAACTTGACCTCACACAACAGGTCAAGAATATCCTACTTGCATCATGCAAACCACCAGACGTTCATATACCTTTAAATGGTGAAGATTCACACTGTGGGGTTCCCCAAAGCAAATTGACTCCTTTACCTCTCTGGTAGTTTCGTCTACAGTATTTTATTTTATTTTTTTATTTTATTTATTTATTTTTTATACCGTACTCTTTAGAATCAGTGCGGTTTACATGTATACTAACAGGTACTTTTTATTCCCTTGTCCCTGAAGGGCTCACAATCTAAGTGTACCTGAGGCAATGGAGGGTTAAGTGGCTTGCCCAAGGCCACAAGGAGTGGCCATGGGACTAGAGACCCCATTCCCTCCGGCCTGAAGTTGCTTGTCCCCATGTGGGAATTGAACCCCCGGCCTGAGGTAACCTGTCCCAACCACTGAGCCACTCTTCCCTCAGTCTCCTCCACTTGTTCTCTGCAGGTCTCAGGAGCAACTCAGTCAGAGTTCATCTCATTGCCATTATGGCTTATCACAAGGAACTGGAGAAACAACCTATTTCATCACACCCCTTGTGCAACATTTCATGCGGGGTCTCCTCTCCAAGCCTCCTATCAAACTACCACCAGTGGCCTGGGACCTCAAAGTGGTTCTGCAGCAACTTCTAAAACCTCCCTTTGAGCCTTTAGCCACCACTTCATTCATGTTTCTCACTGGAAGGTATTCTTCCTTATCACTCTCACCTCAGCTCGCACCATCAGCAAACTGCAAGCTTTGGTGGCAGATCCCCCGTACACCCGGTTCCACATGACAAGGTAGTCCTCCGTACCCATCCGCACTTCCTTCCAAAAGTAATTTCAGCTTTCCACCTGAACCAGTCAGTTTTCTTGCTGGTCTTCTTCCCGAGACCACATGCCTCTCAGGCCGAAGCAGCAATACATACTCTAGACTGTAAATGAGTGGTGGTTTACTACATGGTTTGAACCAAGACTCACAGGGAATCCTCACAACTATTAATTTCTTTTGATCTAAGTCACCTTGGCCTTGCAGTGACAAAGCGTAACTTATCCAAATGGATAGCAGACTGCATTTCTTTTACCTCAGCACAGGCAAGACTCTCCCTTGAGGGTCATGTCACTGCTCACAATGTGCGAGCCATGGCAACCTCTGTTCCCAATCTATGTTCCGTCTCCATTGACAAGCTCTATCGGGCAGCTACCTGGTCCTCCATTCATACCTTCGCTGCACACTACTGCCTAGACAGGGACTCTCGTCAGGATGCTGTCTTTGGCCAGGCTGTATTCCAGTACCTTTTTGGGACTTAAATGAAAACTCCTACCCTCTGTCTCGGACTCCTTTCTGGCACCATACTTCCATTAGAGGAGGTCTAGCTGACTGCAGTCGAGTCCAACAAGGCAACATGTATCCACATCCTCTTCACTCTGTTTTAACCTCTGGTATACCAAAGCTACCCTCTTCCAGTCTGGTACCCGGGAGCCTAGTGAGTCCCATATGTAAAGACTGCCTTCCTTCTTGTTCCTGGAGCTAGCATTGTCACTCACCTGTAACATGTGATCTCCGGGAATAGAAGGAATCAGTCTTCACAACCCACTCTCCTCCCCTATGAGTTGTAGGGTTTTCTCATTTTTCCTCTAGCTCTCGGCTACAAACTCAACTGAGGAGATAACTTAAGAAGGGAGCAAGGCAGATGTGCAGGTGCAGTGGATTTCCAGTTGGACGCTGGGGAGCATTCCCACACGGGCTCTGTTTGTACTGACGTCACTCATATGTGAACACTTTCCTGCTTTTCCCGGAGATCACTTGTTACAGGTGAGTAACAATGCTAATTCCAGGAACAAGCAGAAATGCAGTCTTCACAGATGGGATCGTCGGTACTGATAGAGCCCACGCGGGAACGCTGCCCAGTGTCCAATAGGAAAGCTTTTGGGAGCACTCCACTGTGCCTGCGCAGCTGCCTTCCCACCTTCCTCACAGCTCTCTTCAATTTTTCATTTTCCGTAGAGCCAGCAGGAAGCCTTTCCTGTCGCTGCCAAAAAACGGTGTCTATTTTTGGTTTTATTTCTGTGCTCTGCCTTCCCATCAACACCGGTACCCTCCCGGATACAGATTCTATTCTTTCTTCCATTTTCTTAACTTTTTTCTAATGGCAGTTCCACCGCCGTTTTAGGCATCAGGCCTACATTTATTTTGTTTTTCATGGACAAACTTATCAGTGGCTTCAAAAAACGTTCCAAGTGTTCTGGCACTATGCCAGTCACGGATTCCCACGATTGGTGTCTCAAATGTTTGGGCCCTGACCATAAGCCAGACAACTGTCCTTTGTGCAAGCAAATGACCAAACGAGGCCTACAGAACAGTGCCAGGCAGTATTACTCACTGGGGGTCCTGGATTTGATTTCAGTAGCCTCTGCATCAAGGGACTTGGCTTTCTGCTGGGTCTAAGGTCTCCAGAAAGCCCAAATATAAGTCAAAATCATCCTCTGCATCCAAGTCCGATATAGAGTATAGAGGTAAGTCTTATTGTCCAAAAGATGCATCGAATGCTGACAGATCTGCCAAGCAGCCCCGGTGGGAGATGTAGCCTACTGGTTAGTATAATGTCTCCATAAGCACCTTAAGTTGCCAAGCACTAGATACCACCCAAGTGGCCCACTAGCTACCCTCACCACTTAGCCCCAACCACCCATCCCCATTTAGACCTATATGTAGTGTCATGAAGCTGAAGCTACTGAGAGTGCAGACTTAGAAAAAAACCCTGTCTTTCATAGAGCTGTTGATGTGCAGAGGATGCAATTATCTTGCAGCCCAGCTAGAGGGAGCAGGAGCAAAACTACTGAGGCTGAGTTAACACACCCAGCCACTGATTATATAAGAGCTAATCAGTTTCACCTGACGACAAGCCCGGGAAACTCAAAGGTAGAATGCCTTTATAAGAGAAAGGCAGTTCAGAGGAAAGCAGGCCAGCTGGAGGAACCAGTCCAAAGGAAAACAGGCCAGCAGAAGGAACCAGTCCAGAGGAAAGCAGGCCAGCAGAAGGGAACCGGTCCAGAGGAAAGCAGGACAGCTGAAGGAACCGGTCCAGAGGAAATCAGGCCAGCTGAAGGAACCAGTTCAGAGGGAACTGGTCCAGAGGGAAGCAGTCTGGAGGAAAGCAGTCCAGAGAGGGACTGCCAGGAGAAGCACTTCAGACGGAAGGAGTGACACCTCCAGCCAGGGCCAGATTTACCTATACGCCAGCTACGCCGTGGCGTAGGGCCCACAGCTGGCAAGGGCCCACAAAAATTGAACAAAGTGTTAGCTTTGTTAAAATTAAATTTAAAAAAAAAAACGCTGGCTGCTGCCGCGGCAGCATGGACTATCCCGCGGGGCCCCCTCTGCCCGGCTGAATCCCTCCCTCCGCGGCAGCTGAGCCCCTCCGTTCCGGCTTTGAGAGGCGCGAAGGGAGTGTATCTCCCTCGCGTCTCTGTTAAGCCCGGGGGGGGGGGGGGTTGTGGACCGGCGCATGCCAGGAATTGAAGTCCTGCGCTTCCTGGCAGCCTAGAGTTCTGCGACCCGACTGCAGAGGGAAATAGTTGCGCGAGGCCAAGTTAGCCTGAAAGTTGCAGCGATAGAACATGATGGCCGACCCCCTTGTCGGGTGCGCTCCTACTCGTAGCTCTGGCTTTGTTACTTCCTCCCTTCCTTTCGCCAACTCCAGTGTGCCTGGGGAATTGCTTGCCTCCAATACTTCCCCAAGGAGGCGTGAGGATCGCCGCACTCCCCCCACCTCAAATCTTTTCAATTGCGACTTGCATGCTAAAACTGGCCACACCTAGCTGCAGGGTTGTGTTTTAATGCTAATGATCTCTTCCTACAACTCTGCTTTTTGGACCTCTCTGCAAATCAGGACTCCAAGTCCCGTGGTGCCCAGCGGTGCCTTCCCGACTCGGGCAGCATTTGGGCAGGAGATTGAGCTGATGAAGTGCTGCTCCTCTCCCCACCCTTGGTGCAAAGGAGTGGCATCAGCTCATTTGGCTAAGAAATATACATTTGCAAAACAAACAGGAGCGTTGAAGCCCGCCACGACTAGCCGCTTTAAAGAGAAAAGGATTCCCCCACCCCCTTCGCTTGAAGATTGTGCAAACAACGTATTTCAAATTAATATTTAAATACGAAAGTCAGGAACGCCTCTTAAATGAACACCTGTTAGAGGATTATACTTCAGGGTTCAGGAGGACTTAAACCTTCCTGCCTATTGTCTCCATTGGCTATAATTTTATGGCATGAATTCTGAATGCCCGATTAGTTCTCTGAAATAATTTACTGTGCAGACATTACTAAAAACTGTGCAGACATTACTTGAGCCGATGGGGGGGGGCTGGGACTGGAAATGGGCTGGGGGGGGGGGGGTTAAGACTGGAGGTGGACTGACACGAAGAAACCAGAAGAAAGTGGCTGGAGCAATTGCAGCTGAAAAGAAATGCACAAAAGGTAGAAAAATATCTCTTTATTTTGAATTTATTAATTGGAATATGTCAGCTCTGGTAAATGTGCATCATTAACGTCTGCGCTTTGTTTAGTACAAGAGCAAATTAATGTATAGTTTTATTTCTACAGTGTTGTACATTCCAAGTTTGGCTTTTGGGATTCCTAGTTTAATTATGACGTCAGGGCCAACAGCGCGCAGCTGATCCGGCGTCCTCGTTTTTATCTTTTCTGGGGGCCCACAATTTTTGTTGGCGTAGGGCCTCACTCAAGGTAAATCCGGCCCTGCCTCCAGCCCAAGCAGCGTAGCTGGATCAAGCAGAACGCCCAGAACAGTAAGTGCTGGAAAAGGAGCAGAGAAAGTCAGAAAGAAAGACAGGTCGAGGAGAGTCAGTCTGGAGAGAGACTCGGTAGCAAAGGACCACAGAGGCAAAGAGCTTGAGAGGAGAAAGCCATGCTTTGAGAGGGGCCTACACTCACCGGAGGAGTCTGAATCAGGATTAAAGAGGTACAAGAAGGCAAGGTTCTGATAGCAGAGCTACCTTTACCCAGAAGCAAGGAAATCCGGATTCCTCACCAGGTTTTCCTAAACTACAAAAGGGGCAAGCACTGCTCAGAAGGTTCCAAGGGAAAGCCCATCTCCAGAGAGAGGTGCCTCCTAGAGTAAGCTCCAGTTATACCGGCTACAGGAGGAAGCCCAGGTATGGTGCCACTTCATTTATAAAAGACAGTTTATCTCCTAGATGCGCTGGTGAAACAAATGCTCAGTGCAGGAGAAAAGGAAACAAGTCAGAGCTTTACAAACCAGTATTTAAGGGCAGAAGAACAGGACATGTTCGTTTGGGAGCCTTAGAACAGCCCTATTGGAAACAGGCAAACAGAGACAGAGTCTGGGAAAGTATAGCAGGCAGCAAGGGAGATATCCAATTCAGAGGGCGAGGCCAGTGACCCAGAGTCCATGGAAATAGACCATGAGAATCCTATTCCCATACCTCCAGATAAATTTATGGATTGTACCTTGTGTATTGCTAGCAGCCTTGAGTCATTAGCAGAACTGTGAATTGAACAGACCTTTTTGCTTTAAGAATGCTCACCTTTTGTGCTAAGTGCCAGAGAACTGTTTTGCTTATTTAAGTTGCTCTGAAGTAAGAGAATCTTTTAGTTAATCTCTCCAATCATCTGTGAAACTTGTAACAGTTTTTCTTCTTGCTTATGTTTGGTAGTACCCTGAGAGAAAGGACTTTCTTTATTTCTGTGCCTTACTGAGCCTTTGCGTTAAAGGGGAAATAAAAGCTTTAATACCCTCTATTTGGCTTATACAGTTTGTTCATACAAGGAGCTGGACTACAAAGACCAACCTGCACTTGGCCTTAAAGAGCCCTTTCCTCCTTGAAACAATAAAAATGTGCAGCCTACCCTTACAGCCATTGGCCACCAGGGTGTGCTGACGACAGTAGATAGCCTTTTATGTATGCGAATCGTATCCCCTCCTGTTGAATGTATTCCTCCCAATATCTTGTTGACCACTTTGATTGAAGGATAAGGTGGTATACAAAACTGTCTAAATAAATAAATAAAATAAGCAGGGGACAGGAGTTCAATTCCTACTAGTTAGTGGAGGAGTGGCCTAATGGTTAGCGCACTGGCTTAGGAACCAAGAGACTAGGGTTTGATTCCCACTAGCACTCCTTGTAGACTTGGGCAAGTTACTTTAACCCTCTATTGGCTCAGAAGAATCCAAGTTATCAATGTCCCTGTTTAATGTACATTATGAAGTTTAAGTTACAATGTAAACCACTTTGACTAAAATGATAAAGTGGTATTAAAAAACCTGTTAAAAAATAAATAAGTAAATAAAAAATCCTGTTCCAACTATGGCCAATCCATTGTGGGCAGACTAGATGAATCATACTGGTCTTTATCTGCCATCATATACTATGGACTATGAACCCTTCAAAGCCACTCAAAAGCCTCAGGATATTCCCGAGAGCTACTGGTACCGTGCTCTGTGATGGTGGCTCTCAGCCCCATATTGTAATTGATCCATGCATTGGTGGCGTCCATCGATCTGGTACTGCAGGCATCGACAGTCCCAGTGACTCAGGCACTACCATCCGCTTTGGTGCCCCAGTACCTGGGGGTCTGATGCCAGCTCTGGAGCTGGTTACA